>JAVIAB010000108.1:37162644-37770144 GCA_032433765.1 Megaustenia siamemsis | reverse complement strand
GACTTGAGCTGTAACTATATACAAAAAAAAAAAGGGGGGGGGGGGGGGCTCTTACCGAGACCAACACGCGCTGGAAAAAACGCTATGTCACGGGTCACCTTAAACGTCATCGATCATGTGAGCGGTCATGTTCCGGTCTTGTGACAGGAAGTCGACATTTAAATAATCACAATCTAGCCATTTCATCAATAGTCACCTGCCTAATTCAGCCTCTAATTCTGTGATCGCCTGTAGCCTAGTGCTAAACCACTGGCCTGTCACGTAGGAGACCCGTGTTCGAATCCTGAAGGGAGGCTTTTTATTTATTTATTTTTTTTTATTTTTAATAATTCTGAGTTTTTTACTTTCACAAATACATATTTTTTAAATAATTCTGAATTTTTACGTTCACAAATATACTCTTTTAAAATACTCTTTCACAAAATATTTTCATCTAACACACAGCGAGAGCCGCACGACCGTCACGCCACACCGCGAGAGGGATCACCGGACGATTAGCACCGAGTCTCTTTTGAATTTACCTGCGTTAATCTCTCAGACACAGTTGACCGTTTCGACAAACTGACGAACCCCCAAAAAAAAATAAAATATTTTTTTCCAAAAATAATGAAGTTCGAAAAAAAATAGCGAATTCGAAAAAAAAAAAAAAAAATTTTCGGTGCATGTTTCGTGCAAAGTCGGTGCCAAATCTATTGTCTTTCGGTGCATGTGCGTGCACTTTTCCCTTGGGTTCACAGCCACCTGCACTACTAACGAACTATTTCATAATTCTTTACAATATAACTCAAGAGTCACAACATGTGACGAAATAAATCGCTACCTGAAGAGCAAAACAATAATTTCTTCAATAGCTCATGTTTCAGAAAACTCTTTTTGTTAAACAATTAATTGACACAACAATGACTGAAATTTCTAACAATTAAGTTTCATTATACATAGAGTGTTGAACTACTCACGGTGTGATTCTGTCTAATTTGTTGGCTGGATTTCTGGGATCCATTCTAATTGTGTCGTACTTGAAATCTGAAGCAAAAAATATTTATATATTTTAATACGTTTATATACATATATAAATCAACGAAAAAAATGCCACACAGTAATTCCTTATTAGGGAACCGGCAAATAATTGCAGTGCTGCGGTAAAGCTAGTAGCGGGAGCAGGAGGTGCAGTGTAACGTACACTCCTACAAGGTATGGCTTTACAAGAAAGGAACACTGTAACAGTAAAATAGACTGACTTAAGTTAGTATAGCTTATGTTGCTAACTCAAAGTTAAATATACCAATAACAGTCACCAGTACTTAGTGAAAGAATGGAAACGTTCCTAGCTGTGATTGGAAAAAGTGGGGATGGAGCATAGTACCAGAAGATAACAGAATTAGAATTCAGACAGATACAGTAGTTCGGAAGAGTGGAATTTTCTCAGGTTATTGTAAAGGTGTGGGAATGGTAACATGACTTGACCCGTCAACAAGTCTAGGAATAAGAGGACAAACAACTTCAAGGACATGTCAAGTTCATGGGACAAATATATTTATTTTGAAACTTAAAGAGTTCAATGAAAGTATCACGATCTCGGCTGTTGTAGTAATTTTGAGTCAAAAGTCATGGACCGGTCAATCGCGCGACAAATCATTAGTTACGCATAGAATACGCGCATAAATTAGGTAAATGAGATTTGATAATAAAAACGTATACACGCAAGATGAAGAGAGCTAGACACGGAAAGCGAGTCAAGAATCAGAATGTAGAATAGTCAAGCTAACGTTCCATAATCCTCCAGTCAAGCTTATATCCGGCTTCGGCCGAACTGCCTGTGGGCAGTCAGTTGGACAGTTAGTAGATTTTCACAAAGCTTCGCCTGAGCACATCTGCATATCACCCCTGTTGTACATCTTCCCTCTGACTTTAACATTATTTCCAGGTATTTAAATTCGTTTACTTGTTTTAATACTATTCCACTTGTCTTTATTGTTCATTGGGGTGATGTATTTTTCTTTGTTGCTACCATTACTTCATGGGGACATCGTGTGCTACAGGTGATACCCGATCGTCATCAAGCTACTGTAAGCAAAATAAAGATAAAACAGACTCCAAAGATAGGTACTTGGAATGTGAGAACACTCATGAAGAAGGGTAAACTAGAAAACATCACACAAGAAATGAAAAGAATGGGTTTACATTTACTGGGTCTTTGCGAAATGAGACACACCGGATCAGCGGAGATATATTCTGATAAACATAAAATAATCTATTCTGGAGGTAATGAAACCAAAGGGTATCAGCTTGGATGCAGAAAGAGCAAGAACAGTGAAAGACTTTTACCCAATATCCGACAGAGTCCTTTCAGTGAAATTGAATGGAACGTCAATAGATATAAAACTTATACAAGTTTATGCATCCTTCAGGACGTTACTGAGGTGTGTTTCTTTATCCCAGACTGAGCGGCATTATCAGAAAGATAAAAGAGAAGGTCACCTTTGTCTATGTCCCTGGACATGCGGGAGTACGGGAAATGAAAGAGCGGACAGGTTGGCTAGCCGCGCTGTCGTTGAGGATGGGCAACCAATGGATCGAGCGGACATCATCAATGCCCTCCGAGATGTGGGAAGAGCACATGACTTCGACAAACACAGATCCACGTCACTTCTTCGGATGATGGAAATGGGAGTTAAGATGGGCACAGCCAGAAATAAGAAACTTAGTGGACGTATAAGAAGACTTATCAACCAACATAGAACTGGAGTCGTCAGTCGCTGGACACTGATGGAATTGCTGAGGAGGGATCTGAGCACCTATGGACATGTTCGGAGTGCAATGATGATGACCGGCAAATAACTCAATAACTCAACTCAATAAAAGAGAAGACTTGGGCGCGTTGTGTCGGAGATAGCTCTTTGAACTCTTGAAGCGCGGTGTTACGTTACTTCTATTCCACCCACTGACTTCTATTGGGATTGGTTTAATTTAAAAAAAGCAGACACTCTCTCTCTCTCTCTCTCTCTCGCTCTCTCTCTCTCTCTCTCTCTCTTTCCCCACCCCTGCCTTTCCGGACATCTCCCGCCAAAGTATTTTTCCAGGCAAATTTTCAAATCAGTCCGAGTGTAATGACAGTACAGTGCAGTCGTGTTTTCTATTTGTGATCAGTGGACATCTGTTGCTTAAAAACAGTGCTTTCCCAAAAACGTAAGTGTCATTTTAGTGATTCGCTGAAAGCTGAATTTCCATTTATTATACAAGCAATTTTAGAGGATGGAACGCTAGTGAAATGTAATATATGTAGTTGAAATTTTTCTATAGCAAGTGGTGGAAGGACATCAATAACTGATCATCTACAGGCAAAAAAGCATAAGGATGCGCTGCTTTATAAGTCTCAGTCTGGGTGTATGACAAATTATTTTTGTT
Organism: Megaustenia siamemsis; assembly: GCA_032433765.1. Lineage (NCBI taxonomy): Eukaryota > Metazoa > Mollusca > Gastropoda > Stylommatophora > Ariophantidae > Megaustenia > Megaustenia siamemsis. Next base: position 37,766,739 of record JAVIAB010000108.1, on the reverse strand, counting down.
AAACAGAACCTTCAAATGATGAATACACTCTAGCTGTTCATGAAGGAACCTTCGCATATCATACTGTACTTCATAATCATAGTTTCCGCAGTTTGGATTATACAACAATTCTACAAAAGAAATTTTAAACGAAACAATTTTCCTGTGCAAGAACAAAGTGTGAATCCATAATTATCAATGTTTTTGCTCCTTGGGCTATTGATGAACTAAAAAATGACCTCAAATATGTCAGCTTCGTAACATTGTCTTGCGATACATCTAATCATAAACATGTTAAGTTACTTCCTATTTTAGTTGGTTATTTTCAGGCTTATGAGCTGGAAACTCCAGTAAAGACCAAACTGATGGCTTTCACAGATATCCCAGGAGAAACGTCCGACATAATATCTGAACAATTGTTGAAAGCAATTGATAATTTTGACTTAAACAAAAAGATTGTTGGACTCTCAGCAGGCATTACAAATACAAACTTTGGAGGCTTGTTGAGGAAAGGGAGAGATAATGTCATAACTAAAATAAAGTCCAAGTTAAACAGACACATAATGGGTCTTGGTTGCAACGCACACATAATTCACAATTGTTCAAAAACGGCGTTTGATTCCATGCCTATGGATATGGAAGTGATTGTAACAAAAATATTTGGATACTTTCACATTTACACGGTTCGTGTAGAACGCCTAAAAGACTTCTGTGAATTTGCTGGACAGGAGTTTAAGCAACTATTAGGTTATTCGAATATAAGGTGGTTGTCATTACTTCCAGCCTTGGAAAGAATATTGAAACTGTATCAATCCTGAGACCCTTCTTCTTGTCAGAAACACACTGGTTCAATGGCCGACGTTGGTATTATTTGACGCAAGTTATTTACATGTTGAAACGCATTTAATGTGGACTGCTCCGTCAAGTCGACCGATGATTTTCCTCTTTTGGGGAATTTGCACCGTGTTTCGTTCGTTGTACGCTAACCGTACGGTCTGTTGTTTGAAGTGTGACGCGGATAATTCGACGACTAACTGTGTTTTTATATGTTCGGTTCAGTCAAGAACGATATCCTAACATCATCAAGCACTATACATTTTTTGTTCTCAATATGATGATCATCATTTTTGGGAGGACGTGAAATTCCGGTATATGGTGGATAGGCGGCAGTAACCATTGAAGGCTATGTCTGAAAAGTGTTCCTTGTTGCAGTTTCCTCATATTCCAAGTCCGGCTTGTTGCAGGAGCTACTGAGTTAAGTGCTCTGTGCACACCGTGAGCTGTGTGTCTCATCCGTTTTGATCATGCTTCGATACTCCAATTGTTTACGATGAATGATGATATCGTATGACAGGGAAAAGTTGGCTGTGTTCACTTTCTGTGCGGTTTCGCCTTATGACTTTAGGTATGCGCTGAGGCTGCTACGATGGGGACTACAGTTACCTTTCTTTGTTTGGGAGATGAGTTAGTAATTCGGATGATTCCACTGGCACGGGCGGTTGAGCAATTATGGATTTTAATTCGTTTGCAGTGATAACGAGGCCTTCCATAACCAATAACCAATAACACTGTCCTACAATATTGAAACAATTCTTTGAAAACAGTGAATCGGAGCTTTTGCTCAGCTTTGCTCATTCTCACGCAGCACTCTTCCATGAAACAATTAAGGCGATCGAAGGCGTCGACAAGAGTGCAACAGAATCAGCACTAGCTGTGAACAATCTCATAAAATTAGAAACTCGACGCGATGAAAATTTCATCCCACACATGGTAAAAAGTTTGCTAACTGATTTAGTAGAAAGTGATGACATCCAAATGGAAAGGTATTTCCAAATAAGTAAAGAATTCTAAAATACTGCTGTACATTACTTGCAGTCTTGGAACAAGCACAATGAGGACTAGTCACAACTGAGCTGCCTTCTCTTGGATAATGTGCCTGAAAGGAAACATTTTGATAATGCAGTAGAACAGATATCTTCAGTGTCATGAAGTTGTAAACGTCAATCGTGATGAGCTCTTTGACGAATTTACTTATTTGCGAGGCCATCTGTTGCAAAAAGAATGTGGGTGGTTCAGTAACAAGCCTCCATGTAGAAAATGGAATGAAGTACTCAGGTACTTGAAAGAAAATAATGTACCACATGCTAATGTGAAGAGAATTCTTGAACTTTTTATGTGCTTACCTGGCAGCAATGCATCCGTAGAAAGACTATTTTCTCAAATGAACTACGTCTGGTCCGAAGAGAAATCACGGATTAATGTGAGCACGGTGCAAGCCACGTTAACAGTAAAAACTAACATTAATTTATCGTGTAAAAGCTTCAGTGAAAAAATTGCTTCAAATCATGGGATCTTGAGAAAGATACACTCAAAAAAACAAGTACCACGACGAGGCAACAACCTCTTCAGTAGAAATAAGGTACTGCAAACATTACTTTAATACTGCAATTGATATCTATATGTTGTTTAAATTATTTTTATTTTAAACTTTGTTTTTGTTATTGAGAAACAAAACTAGCTATTGTAATTTCATTAAGTGCGTGTATCGCATAAGTACCGTGAATATTAACAAAAATAAAATCAAACAGCAAATAAACACAGTTATTATGAAATTTAAAGTTATCTTTTCTTTGCATCTACAAAATTTCTTGCACACACACACAGTCACACAACCTCCCACACATTTTATAACTATATATAAATAAATATATATAGATATATATATGTATATATACACACACACACACATATATATATATATATATATATATATATATATATATATATATATAATATATTATCGTTCGTCCCCGATTTTGTGGGACAGTCTCAGAAATAAGCAAAAAAAATCCTCTGAAATGTAAAAAAATATGACAAATGTCCACGAAAACAATGGGAAAAAAATGGTCACCCTAGTCTAGAGGAAACAATTGATCAATTTTACGACGAGTTAAATAAGGCACTTCGTGAATGCAAATCACACGAATACACCATAGTTCTAGGGGATATTAACGCAAAAGTAGGAAAGAAAGAGTTGAGGAAGTAGTTGGGCATTATGGCTTAGGCGAGAGGAATAAAAGAGGTGAGAAACTTATTGACTGGGCAAGAATACACAACATGATGATAGGAAACACCTGATTTAAGCAACATCCAAGACGTCTGAGGACATGGAAAAGCCCAGGAGACAACGCACGTAATCAAATTGATTACATAATGATAAGCAATAGATTTAGAAACAGTTTAGTGTGTGTGAAAACTAGACCAGGGGCAGATTGCAATAGTGATCATATACCAGTTGTGGGAAACATCAAGTTAAATTTAGATTTACTCAAATTAGACGAGAAGTTGCAAGACAAATATATAATCACAATTCAGAACCGGTACAAAGCAATGGAGAAGATACAAAGCATTGATGAGCAGTGGGAAATGCTAAAAGAATCAATGCGACAAACATCAAAAGAGTTCATACCACCAGTGAGTACAAATTCAAGAAAGAAATGGATAACAGTTGACATTTTGCAGCTAATGGAAAAAAGAAGAAGAAATAAAGAAAATAAAAATGAGTATAAGAGATTAAATAAAGAAATTGTAATAAAATGCAATGAAGGAAAAGCAGCATGGCTAAAACAGAGATGCAAAGAGATTGCAAGGCAACAAAAAGGAGATGCTAAAGCTATATACAAACAAATTATCTGAAGAATTAACAGGAAGAAAAACACAATCAAAAACGGGATGTTTAAGATCAAAGGAAGGAGAACTGTTGATTCAACAAGAAAACATAAGGGAGCGGTGGACAGAATACATTAAAGCTCTTTATAATGATGAACGAACAGAAGTAAATATTAAGGATAATGGAGAAGGACCAGAAATACTCAAAGAGGAAGTGGAAGACGCCTTGCGCAATATGAAAGCAAGAAAAGCTCCTGGACCAGATAATATAACTAAAGAAGAGATTGAAGCCATGGGTGATTTTGGAATAGAAATAAAAACAAAAATATTGAATTATATCTACAACAGCGGATATATACCAGACGACCTGCTCAAATCAATATTCATAGCCCTACCAAAGAAATCGGGTGCGATAGAATGCGATGACCATCGCACAATAAGCCTTATGAGTGACATGACTAAGATATCACTAAGAATCATCATGCGAAGAGTGCGAAACAAAATCAGTCCAGAAATTAGTGATGAACAGTGTGGTTTTTGTTGGAGGTAAAGGAACGAGCAATGCCATATACATCATAAGATCTTTAGTAGAAAGCGCCATAGAGATAAAAAAAAGATATATACCTATGTTTCATTGATCATACCAAAGTATTTGACAAAGTAAAGCACCAAGAAATAATCAACATTTAGAAAACATAAACATAGACAGGAAAGATCTAAGAATAATAAAGAACATGTACTGGCAACAAACAGCAGCCATAAGAACTGGAAACCAATTGAGAATGCTTCAACAAATAAAACAGGGTATTAGGCAAGGTTGTGTGCTGTCACAAGATTTGTTTAATATTTATAGTGAGGTTCTTTTCAGATCCAGATAAAAATTGGAGGTCATAATATAAATAATCTAAGGTATGCTGATGATACAGTATTAATCGCTAAGAGTGAAAATGAGTTACAAGAAATGTTGGACATTATAGTGAAAGAAAGCAAAAATAAAGGACTCAGCCTTAATAGCAAAAAGACAGAAGTAATGGTAACAACAAAGAAAAAGACATCACCTCTGTGCAAAATAAAGACAAGTGGAACAATATTAAAACAGGTAAATGAATTTAAATATTTGGGAATTTTGTTAACCTCAGACGGAAGATGTACAAAAGAGGTGAGATGCTTAATGGCTCAGGCAAAAGCAGCTTTCCAAAAAAATGAAGAAGATACTATGCAATCCATTTCTTACAATAGAAACAAGAAAAAGAGTTCTTAAATGTTATGTAGAGTCAGTCTTATATGGATGTGAATCATAGACAAAAGGACAACAAACAAGAAAATCACTGGAGTCTGTAGAAATATGGTTTTACAGAAGAATGTTGAGAATACCATGGACAGCTAGCTGATGAGTAAAGAAAACGTTCTGAAGATGCCAAAGCATAAAGGAGAACAACTGGAATATATTGTAACAACTCGGAAAATTGAGGGACGAAGAGATAGAGGGAAGCAAAGAGAAAAAATACCAGACAGCTTAAGAGAATGGCTTGGCAGAAGGTCAACAACAGAAATGATAAATAACTGTCCAGATCGAAAGTTGTGGAGAGACATGATCACCTACGCCAACAGGCCCGGTACTTGATGATGATCAGTATGTTTGCTGCCCTTTTGCCTGTGTGGATGGTCTGATTGTGTGCTAATGTTATTGAAGGTCGGCAGTTGTTTTCATCGCTCAGAGCTTTTGCAAGTTTCCAGAGTTTGTGCCTATCTTTGTTTAGATTGAGGCTCTCTGTTTTGTCTTTCCAGCTCTGTCTTGCTGATATCTTGACCTCTCTTCTGTATTTAGCAGAGGCTGCATTATAGGCTATGGTGCTCTCTATGCTTTGTGATGTTTTAGCTAGTTCTCTGGCAGAGTTAAGTTCCTCCTCTAGTCTTTGTATTTCCTTGCTCCAGTATGGCTTGTAGTTTCTTCTTGCTCCTCTAGGAAATGATTCTTTAACAGCTCTCAGGATTCCCTTTGTTAACTACTCTATCATATTATTGACTTTCTTTTCATGGGTGTTGATAGGCGTAGTGTAGGCATCTTTAAGCTTGGCAAATTTTTCCCAGTCTGCTCTCTGGTAGTTCTAGCGGGGAAGTGGTATCTGCAACTCCTGTCTGTGAGCAAGATCCACTGAAAGTTTGACTGGTCTGTGGTCACTGTCGCTAAGTTGGTTCAGTACTATTCTGGTTATTTTGTTGGATATGTCTCCTGTTGCAAATGCTAGGTCGGGAGTTCATGTTGCTTTCCATCTTCTTGTGTAGAAGGTTGGGGGGGGGGGTCCTCTCTGGAGTTTATGAGGAATAGGTTGTCTATTTCCCATTCTTCCACTTCTTCACCTCGAGCATTGGATTCCTTATATCCCCATCTTTCAGAGTGGCTGTTAAAGTCTCCTACAACCAGACACTGTGATGGTGTTATTTCCATCGACTCCAGCTTCAGAAATTTGTCATTAGGACAATATATGTTAAATATCCTTGTGCTAGTGGAGTTGATGTATAGGTTTGTGCCAATGATCTCTGCCTCTCATTATGCCACTACTTCTATTTGTTTTGCAGGGATGGTATTTTTAATAAGTATAAGGATTCCATAAGTATATATATAAGTATAAGAGCCTATATGAAAGTAGTCGCACTACAGTAAGATCTTCAGCAGGCTACTCTAGACATTTCACTATTAACTCCGGAGTAAGACAAGGCTGCGTGCTTTCCCCTTTACTTTTCATCACATATATGGACAATAAATGCAAACTAGCATGCCTTTTTAAAGGAAGTATACCAACAAGGGTGATAACAAGCGATAACACAAAAGAGAACAAAATATGCGTACCAGAAAACAGCAGAAGAGAGGAAGAAATAAATGAAATACTATTTGCAGACGACCAAGTTCTGATACATGAAACAACTGAGGACCTGCAAGAACATATCAACAGGCTAAACAACACTTGTAAACAATACAACATGAAGATCAACATAAGCAAAACCGAAGTAATGGCAATAGCGAGAAAGAAAGAAAAACTAAACATCATAATAGATAATACGCCTTTGAAGCAAGTAGACAATTTCTGGGTAGCACGTTAACACAAGACAATAACCAAGAGACAGAGATAGATATAAGGTGTAACAAAGCATGCCAAGTTATAGGCCAAGTATCAACACTATTGAAAAACAAAGCAATAACTACGGAAGCAAAAAGGGCAATATACAAATAAATTTTTCTACCAACTCTGTGCTATCAGTGCCAGAATTGGACGCTGGACTCTAGAACAATAAGAAAGTTAACGACCACCGAAATGAAATGTGTCAGAAGAATGACAGGAAACAGCTTAAGGGACAGAGTAAGAAACACTGACCTGAGGAAGAAACTCGAAATTGAACCAGCCGTCAAATACATAAAGAAACAACAGATAAATTGGTTCGGCCACATAACAAGACAAAAAGAACTAACAATGATTCAAAGAGCCATAAAACAAACGCTACGAAAACGCTAGATTAAGAGGAAGGCCGAGAAAGAGATGGATAAAGGGAATACTAGAGTCACTAGGAGGGATAACACCAGAAGAGGCCAACAGAAGAGCAAAGAATCGCAGATTGTATCTCCCCTCGACGCCAACGGCAGTAGAGGAAGGATAGAAGAAGAAGATAAGGATTCCACCCGTGTGGCCTTCCCTGTCTTGTCTAAATGTTTGGTAGCTCCTAATCATAAATCTATGCTGAAGATTAAGGTGAGTTTCTTGGATGCAGGCAACGTCCTTATCTCCTTCCTCTGCTAGTCTGACTGTAAGGGTTTGTTTTTTTGTGGTATGTGCCCTCCTCATTCCGGTGTATTATTTTCAGGTGTTTCTTGAAGCTTTTTCGACCCAGTAATAGTTTCCCTCTGGTCCCATTTCCTGGCTCTCCAAAATGGGTCAGGGTGACCACCAGTAGCTTGGGGTGGACCCCTTCGAGGCATGGGGCCCGGCACTCCACCTGCTTGTGGGGACTCCACAGACAGAGCACCATAATTAAAGTCCGTTAGATCCACTCTGACTAAGTACATGTTAGAACGTTGCACTATGTTCTGCGTCAATGGCCTAGTGCATTCGATTTCTCCAGCATTTAATTCAGGTTTGCTTTTCGTAGCCTTTTATTGTCCCCAATCTTCCTGCAAGGCAGAAGATTGTCTTTCTGCAGGGGGATTCTGCCCTTAGATGGTCGGCCTTCCTGGTTTACGAGCATATGCCAGAGCTTTGTGTAGAGTTTTTTCTCTCATAGGTGGTCTGGTCTTCTGAGCTCTTGAGCACCACCTGCCGGTTTGATACATGACAGAAAGAGGAGAAAAGACAGAGAAGCATTTAACCCATGAAGTGGGGATGGATTAGTCCAGACCAGAGCGTGTACCACTCGCTGGTGGGTTTTGCGTCTTCATTGAAAGGGTTCTATCTACTCCTGGCTTCTTTGTCTGGCCACTCACCAAGAACCTGTCCAGCTTGGGTGATCCTGCCAGGAGCTAAGCTCCCGCTGGCATAGCTCCTTGGATCCCGGAGGTGCACAAGTCCTCCAACCACAACAAGGTGAGCCTACTGTGGAGGGCTCTTAGCAATTAATTCTGTATCATCAGCATACCTTAGATTATTTAGATTATGGCCTCCGATTGTTATTCCAGGCATGCCCCTTATGGATCTTAAAATAGTCTAACTATACATATTAAATAAATATGGTGACAGCATACACCCTTGCCTAACAACCTGTTTTATTTGTTGACACATTCCCAGTTGATTTCCATTTCATATGACCGCTGTTTGTTGCCAGTAAGTAAAAAAAAAGTAAAGTACCCCCGTCACGCCAAGTGGCGTATAGGTAATATGGTGTTAGTGACCATACATTTTACAGACCTTCGGCACATGATTTTTGGGGTAATGAGGTCAGTATTACGCTCGTGCCGCTTTACTTTCCCAGAAAATAATCCGGTACCCATTAAAGGCTGGGTGAACCCGGAAGCCGTCGATTGGGATCGAACGCTACCTCTTGTCCTTTGTAGTCCAGTTCACTAACCACTGAGCTATCGCGGCTCCGTTTGTTGCCAGTACATGTTCTTTATTATTCTTAGATTTTTGCTGTCTCCGTTTATGCTTCTAAAATTGTATTATTCCTTGGTTGTTTACCTTGTCAAATGCTTAGTGTAATTTATAAACATAGGTATATATCAGATGTCACCTCTATGGCTCTTACTACTAAAGTTCCAATGATGAATATATGGCATTGTTCAAGGACAAGAGGTTGGGTTCGATCCCAACCGACGGCTCCGGTTCACCCAGCCTTTAATGGATACCTGATTTTTTTCTGGGAAAGTAAAGCGGCACGGGCGTAATACCGACAACATTACCCCAAAAATCAGGTGCCGAAGGTCTGTAAAATTTATGGTCACTAATACCATATTCCATATACGCCACTTGGTGTGACGGGGGTACTTTACTTTTTATATGGCATTGTTCGTTCCTTTACCTCAAACAAAACCATAATATATTCATCACTAATTTCTGGACTGATTTTGTTTCGCACTCTTCGCATGATGATTCTTATAGTAATATCTTAGTCATGTGACTCGTAAGGCTTATTGTGCGATGAGCATCGCATTGGTAGGACTATGAATATTGATTTTAGCAGGTCGTCTTGTTTCACTGTTGTAGATATCATTCAATTGTTTTGTTATTATTTCTATTCGAAAATCAGCCATGGCTTCAGTATCTTCTTTAGTTATGTTATCTTTTCAGGAGCTTTTCCTGCTTTCATGTTGTTCAAGGCGTCTTCCACTTTTTCTTTGCGTATTTCTGGTCCTATTATTATTATCCTTAATAGTTGCTTCTGTTGTTCATCATCGTAAGATGTTTAACATATTCTGGCCATCGTTCCCTTATGCTTTCTTGTTGAATCAACAGTTCTTCTTTCTTTGATCTTAAACTTCTAGTCTTTGATTACGTTTTTCTTCCTGTTAATTCTTCAGTTTTTTTGTATGTAGCTTTGGCATCTCATTTTTGTTGCGTTTCAATCTATTTGCATCTCTGTTTTAGTTATGCTTCTTTTGCTTCATTGCATTGTATTACAATTTCTTTATTTAATCTCTTATACTATCTTTTTTATCCTTATTTTTTTTCCTGTATCCATTAGCTGCAAAATGTCATCTGTCATCCATTTCATTCTTGAATTTGTCCTCACTGGTGGTATGAACTCTTTTGATGTTTCTTGCATTGATTCTCTTAGCATTTCCCACTGTTTATCAATGCTTTGTATCTTCTATATTGCAATGTACCGGTTCTGAATTTTGATGTTATATTTGTCTTTTGTCTTGTAACCGCTTGTCTGATTTGAGTAAATCTAAATTTAACTTGATATTAACTGAAGTTCGTTTTGCTGCTTTTAATTTTACTCTAATCTTTCCAACAACTGGTACATGATTCCTATTGCAACCTTCCCCTGGTCTAGTTTTTACACATACCAGACTGTTTATAAATCTGTTGTTTATTATTATGTAATCAATTTGATTACGTGCGTTGTCACCTGGTCTTTTCTATATCCACATGCGTCTTGGATGTTGCTTAAACCAAATGTTTCCTATCATCATGCTGTGTGTTCTTGTCCAGTCCATAACTTTGTCCTCTCTTTCCCTTCTCTCGCCCAAGCCATAATAACCAACTCTTTCATTTCATATTTTTACGTTGAGATCCACTAGAACTATAGTGTTTTCATGTGGTTTGCATTGGCGAAGTGCCATATTAAGCTCGTGGTAAAATTTATCAACTGTTTTCTCTGGACTGTTTGCTGTTGGTGCATAAACTTGTATGATATTAATATCTAATGGCTTTCCATTCAATTTAAGTAAAAGGACTCTGTCAGATATTGTCCTGAAGCCTGTCACTGTTCTTGCTCTTTCTGCATCCAAGATGATACCTACTACTCTTTGGTGTTCAGTACCTCCAGAATAGATTATTTTATGTTCATCAGAATATATCTCTGCCGATCCATTGTATTTCTTGTCACACAGTCCCAATAAATGTAAACCCATCCTTTTCATTTCCTGTTAGATGTTTTCCAGTTTTCCCTTTTGCATGAATGTTCTTACGTTCCAAGTACCTATCTTCAGGGTCTGTTTTATCTTTATTTTGCGTACAGTAGCTTGATGATGATCGTGCATCACCTGTAGTACATATTGTCCCCTACCGAACGAGGCTATTCCATCGGAGTTCCCCTTAACGTTTTGTCGAGAATTCTATAATTGTGGCGATCCATGATTTTACAAAGAATTTACGACGGTGGTTTTCTGTTGCCTTCCGTCGGTTTGTTTACGGTTGGCTCCGCTAGCCTTTGACTACAACGTCTCACCCACAAGGCAGTGGGGTTGTTTTACTTCAGGTTACCCTTCCTTAGCCTTTTACTCTCCCGAGCATTCCTGGAGGGAAGCCGGAGGTTGTACGGTCTAACAAGGCAATAAATGGAATAGATTGATCACTTTATCTATCTTGGAAGTCACATTGATCAGGAAGGGGATACAAGTAAAGAAAATCTTTACTTGTATCCCCTTCCTGATCAATGTGAATTAGAATCAGAATAGCTAAAGCAGCAATGTCTTTCAGAAGCCTTGAAAAGTTGTGGAAATCAAAACTCATCAGCACAAACACAAAACTTAGACTATTCAAATCAAACGTACTATCAACCATTACGTATGCATGTGAGAGCTGGAAAACAACAAGAGACATAGAAACAAAGTTGAACGCATTCCAAAATAAATGTATAAGAAAAATACTTGGTATAGCGTGGAACGAATTCTAAACAAACGAGGAAATTAGAGAAATCGCCAATCAACCACTAATATCTTCAGTAATCAAGAAAAGACGATGGTCCTATGTTGGACATGTGATGAGGAGAGATAATAACCGAATAGCAAAGCAAGCCCTCATGTGGGAAATAACAGGTAAGAGGCCGACCCAGAGAGACACTGAGAAGAACATTGAACAGAGAGACAAGAGCAGCAGGAATCGACTCCCTCAATGAGTTAGAGTTGCTTGCACAGAACATAGACAAATGGCGAGATTTGATAAAAGATCTTTACAAGGATTGAAAACTGCTTAAATAAAAATCTAAATAAGAGAAAGAGTATCTGGGTCTATGCCCTATGGGCCGGCTACAGCTCGAAAGGTCAATAGAATATTGGGATTATCGAGGACTGGCAGTGGGAAGGTCAGACACAAGTAGTAAAGCAGCTTAAAAAAAAGGGGGAGAACTGGAATATAAAGTGGCAGAATATGTATTGATAAAGATTTTTTTAATGTAAGCGGAGAACAGGCAAACAATAGCAGTGCTGCTGTAATTATAAATATAAGTTGGTATACGAGAATCACGATTCCTGTGGAACGGTGCCAACGTACTTACAGATATGTTACACAGCCCCTGAATATCGCCTGGGTAGATCACGTCAGGGTGTGGGGGTCTGATGTTCTCGCAACGTTTATTGAAGGCTCGTTGTGTTGTGCTTTGATGTTTTTGCCTTGCCACGTGGCCAAACCATTTTATCTGTTGTTTCTTTATATATTCTATGGCGGGGGCTATTCCTAGCTTTTTTCTCAGTTCTTCATTTCTGGTCTTATCTCTCAGACTGTCACCTATCATTCGCCTAACACATTTCATCTCAGTAGATGTTATTTTTTCTTATTGTTCTTGCATCTAGGGTCCAGGACTGATATTGGCAGCACAACGTTAGGATGAAGATTGTATTGCAGAGTGCCCAAGTTGCCTCTAGAGTTATTTCCTTGTTGAACAATAGTGGTGATGGCTGCCCAATAATTTGACAAGGTTTGTTGTATCTTGAGTCTATTTTTGCTGTTTGTGGATTGTCGTTTGACACTAGACTTCCTAGTTGATTAAATTCCACTACTTGTTTTAGTTGTCTGACGTCTATAGTAATTTTGATGTTCTGCTTCTCTTTTGCGATATTCATGACTTCTGTTTTGTTGGTTTTCATGTATTATGTGCCTGTGCTGTTGCGTCTATTTAAGTGTTCTTGTATATCTTCTGCCTGATCGTTTGTAAATAGAAGCTCATTGATCTTCTCTGTCTCTGATGCGTTGGCTAGCTTGCATATATAGTCCATGTATGTAATAAACAGTAGGGGGGGATAGTATGTACCTTTTCTTACATCTGATCTAACTTCGAGGTGGTCTGTGTATCCTGCTGCTGTTTTGACTGTGCAGCTGCTGTTGATGTAGAGACTATTAATAAGGTTGGATAGATGTTGGCTTACTCCGTATGTTGTTAATATCTCCCACAGTGGTTCTCTGTTTACTCGGTCGAATGCTTTTTTTCCCTGGTAAATGAAAGCTATGTCCAAATTTTAATTGTGTTCTGTCGTATTTTCTGCTAACTGTTTTAAGGTGAATACAGACTCAGTACATCCTGCTTTTTTCGGAACCCCATTTGAGAATTGCTGAAATTTAGTTCCATTATTGGTCTATTTCCCCCCCCCCCCCCCCACAATTATTGGCGTATAACTTTCCTACATGGCTCAGAAGCGATGAATCTCTATATTGACTGCAGTCTCTTTTTCTACCTTTCTTTTTCCATATTGGAATGATGATTACTTGTTGCCAGTCTTCTGAGCTTTTTGTTGGTGCATTGCTGAATTGAGGGAGCCGCATTAACTAGGTAGTTAGTGAACTGGACTACAAAGGACACGAGGTCGGGTTCGATCCTGATCGACGGCTTCCTGGTTCACCCAGCCTTATATGGGTACTGGATTTTTTCTGGGAAAGTAAAGCGGCACGGGCGTAATACCGACACCATTACCCCAAAATTATGTTCCGAAGGTCAGTAAAAATTATGGTCACTAACACCATATCCCCTATACGCCACTTGGCGTGACAGGGATACTTTACTTTTTTTTTTTACTATTGCTGTATTGAATATTCTATGCAGTCATGTTACTCCTTTTTCTTCTCCTGCCGCTGCATTTTTTTCTACTGATATGTAATATATACCCGGTGCTTTATTTCTTGGTGCATATTTGATTACGTCTTCGATTTCCTCTTTCATGATGTTGAGGTCAGCGTTTGAGCATTCTTGCGTGGTTTTTGTTGTGTTATTGGTAGTTCGTGCCATGTTTAATAGGTCTTAAAAATAGTCTTTCCATCTCTGTTGCATGTGTTTGTTATTTAATATTAGCTGTCCGTCTTTGTCATTTATGAGCTCAGTAGGATCGTATATTTCTTTTCTTCCTCTTGTTGCTTTTGCTGCTTTGTATAAATCTCTTGTGGCTGTCTTAAAATTCCTGCTCATATTTTGTCCGAACTCTGTCCATTTATTTTGCTTAGGTTTTCTAATCAAAATGTTAACTTTTTTCGAACTAAGGCACATTTTTTATATTTATCTTGGTTCTTATTCTCCCTCCAATTTATAAAGTTTCTTCTTTTGATTAATTATTTCCCTGATTGCTTCATTTAACCACGGAGTGCTCTTTTTTCTTTTTTATTCTTAGTTTCGTTCCACATACTGTTTTTGAGATGTTGATTACTGTTTTAAAACCCTGCCAAGAATATATAGAACGACAACAACTTAAAAGGTTTGGCCACCTGGTCAGAATGAATCCTCACCAATCACCATCAAGGGCGTTCTTCTCGAGAATGTATGGAAAAAGAACAAGAGGAAGACCCAGAAGAAGATGGACAGTTGCAGTGACAGAGACATGCAACAGCTAAGGAAAATCACTAATTCAGACAGTTCGAGCAGCTCAAGAACGACAAATGATATAACCACGACACCTTTTAGGTTTCAGTGAAAAGAGAAAAGAAAGAAGAAGAAGAAGATTACTGTTTTCACTTTTCTTCTACTGTGCTTACTTTATTAGGGACTTTCTTGAATTCCTCTGTTAGGTTTTCTTCTAAGGTTTTCCTTGATTTTTTTTTATATTTTAAATGTTTTATTTTTACTGTCTGTTCTTTTTGCTTCTTTTGTTTCTTTGCTTATTTTCTCTTTGTTTCTGGCTGAGTTCAACCGTAAGAGACGATTTATCTCTTTACGCATTCCTTCATTAAACAAAAACCTATTACTGGGTTCCATGCTTGTAAGCAAAGTGTCAGATGTAACCAGCGTTCAACTGAGACTTGCTAACAATATACAATATCCCGGCTTGATAAATTAGTAATGTCATGCTGTTGCACAAACATAACTTTTTATCAGCCCTTATAACTTATTATAGTGGCCACAAGTTGATATCCTCATTTTTAGAACTACATAGAATATCTCTTCATTGTTCTTGAGTTGACATCACAGCATCCTGCATCCAGTGGCGTATTCTCTATGTTACCGCAGCTACCGCCGGTCATCATCATCAAGCACCGAGCCTACTGGCATAGGTGATCATGTCTCTCCACAACCTTCGATCTCGGCAGCTATTTATCATTTCTATTGTTGACCTTCTGCCAAGCCATTCTCTTAAGCTGTCCGTTATTTTTTCTCTTTGCTTCCCTCTATCTCTTCGTCCCTCAATTTTTCCAGTTGTTACAATATATTCAAGTTGTTCTCTTCTCATTACATGGCCAAAAAATAATGATTGTTTCTTCCTAATATTGGAAATTAGCTCTCTTTTTGCTTTGACCTTTCTCAGAACCTCTTCATTACTCTTCTTAGCTGTCCATGGTATTCTCAACATTCTTCTGTAAAACCACATTTCTACAGACTCCAGTGATTTTCTTGTCTGTTGTCCTATTGTACATGACTCGCATCCGTATGTTAAGACTGGCTCTACGTAACATTTAAGAACTCTTTTTCTTGTTTCTATTGTCAAAAACGGATTGCATTGCATTTTCCTCATTTTTTATTAAGCTGCTTTTGCCTGAGCCATTCTGCTTCTCACCTGTCCAACATTTCTTGTAACTCATTTTCACTCTTAGCGATTAATACTGTATCATCAGCATACCTTAGATTATTTATATTATGACCTCCAATTGTTTATTCCAGGCATGCCCCTTATGGATCTTAAAATAATCTCACTATAAATAATAAACAAACATCTGGTGACAGCACACAACCTTGTCTAACACCCTGTTTTATTTGTTGAACATTCCCAATTGGTTTACAGTTCTTATGGCTGCTGTTTGTTGCCAGTACATGTTCTTTATTATTCTTAGATCTTTGCTGTCTTTGTTTATGCTTTCTAAAATGTTGATTATTTCTTGGTGCTTTACTTTGTCAAATGCCTTGGTGTAATCTATGAAACATAGGTATAGACCTGTTTTCACCTCTATGGCTCTTTCTACTAAAGATCTTATGATATCAATGGTATTGCTTGTTCCTTTATGTCTAACAAAACCACACTGTTCATCGCTAATTTCTGGACTGATTTTGTTTTGCACTCTTCGCATGATGATTCTTAGTAATATCTTAGTCATATGACTCATAAGGCTTATTGTGTGATGATCATCGCATTCAATCGCACCCGATTTCTTTGGTAGGGCTGTGAATATTGATTTGAGCATGTCGTCTGGTATATATCCGCAGTTGTAGATATAATTCAATATTTTTGTTATTATTTCTACTCCAAAATCACCCATGGCTTCAATCTCTTCTTTAGTTATATTATCTGGTCCAGGAGCTTTGCCTGCTTTCATATTGTGTCTTCCACTTCTTCTCTGAGTATTTCTGGTCCTTCTCCATTATCCTTAATACTTACTTCCGTTCGTTCATCATTATAAAGAGCTTTAATGTATTCTGTCCATCGTTCCCTTATGTTTTCTTGATAAATCAACAGTTCTCCTTCCTTTGATCTTAAACATCCCGTTTTTGATTGCGTTTTTTCTTCCTGTTAATTCCTCAATGTGTATATAGCTTTAGCATCTCCTTTTTGTTGCATTTCGTTCTCTTTGCATCTCTCTTTTAGCCATGCTTCTTTTGCTTCATTGAATTTTACTACAATTTCTTTATTGAAATTTACTACCGCCGGTAGCCTGAACATATTACCAAAATAATAAAGAAAATGAATTAATAAAGAAAATTATAATTTATTTTTTTTTTATAATTATATTACAAATTTTAGAATAATCAATTACACATTTCGTAGGCCAATATGATTTATTTGCTTTGATTTGTATTTATTAAAGCAAGGTTTTCCTCTGGCCACTATAACGTTTATGAATGAAACCGAAACTACTCTACATTGAAACCTCTAGTAGCTAGCAGTACATTTTTCCTCTATCCGGACCTAGTATTAACGACCTTGACATTCAAAAATGGGAGTCAAAATAATATAGCTGGAGCTACCGCTTGAGGAATGTGGTTTCTTGGATTATTTTTAGCTCTAGCCAATTAGAAGCGTTAAAAGTGAAAGTGAAACTATATCTGATTACCGGAACTTCCTTAGCTATTTATAACTACGTTATGCGCATCAGTATCTGTGGAAAGAAATTTTTCTGCGCTCAAGAGAATCAAATCTTATTGTCGCTCAACTCAGACACAAGAACGCTTATCTGGTTTGACATTAATCTCCATTGAGAAATCATTCCCTCAGAAACTTAGAAACCAACCCAACAGTACTTTCAATGACAAAGTAATCAAGACATTTTCGTCCCAAACACGACGGATATAATTAACATATAAATATGTAAGTAATTTAAAATGTAGTGATGTCATTAACAAATATTACTTTATGTTAGCCTACTGAATATAATGTAAGTTTTTTTTTATTATGTCAGCAGTAGCCCAGACCCCAAAACCAGTATACGCCACTGCCTGTATCAAACCAAAGGAGATACGAACACTGTCAGCATAATGCAAAGTAAGTGTACATTGATTGTTCAAGTAGCTCACTTTGTCGTGCACGCCGTTAGCTTCTTCTTGCGGTTTGTCAGTCCTACTTGGTCGACATAGTGTTCTAAATGTGGTATCCTCACTGTCTGTTGTGTTGACTGTCAACATTAGTCGTTGGTCAAGACGTCGCACTTCTGTATGTCTA
Source organism: Megaustenia siamemsis (assembly GCA_032433765.1). NCBI lineage: Eukaryota > Metazoa > Mollusca > Gastropoda > Stylommatophora > Ariophantidae > Megaustenia > Megaustenia siamemsis. The sequence goes on along the minus strand of JAVIAB010000108.1, from coordinate 37,749,095 downwards.
TCGTCTCCGCAGACGCACTTGAGACCGGCGTATTTCCGCGTGCGCTGGTCTTTACATCTGTAGTAGAGTTATGGTTTCACAATGATTTTGATATAGAGTGTATGACCTACAATTTTAATTGGAAACAGTTGAATTGTTCAGTACTCTCTGCTTGAGTGTATGTGTATACGCTCTATAGGAGAGCATGGAACGAGAGCAAAATTCAGTGTAAGAACTAAACTACAGACATCATTTATAGGTTACACACCATGGGCTCACGCTGTACATTAGAGCCTAAAAATACAGTTTCTTTCTATCCCAACACCCTGCGTGCTATTTACATCTGCAGAATCTACCATCAGTACATTTCTCTTTTATTTTTCAACGGCAACGACAATTATTTGGTACACAATAGTTCAATCACTGCGTACAGCTCTTATCGTTAACGTCTATGACGGTCTCAATTAACACAACACATGCATTCAAATCAATATAATTGACACATGCTTGACCTACTGTATTTTACATGGCTCACTAGACACGCGAAGAAACGTATATGTTCGCCTTGAATGCCGACAATGCAACTACGTGGGTTGAATATATTGACAAACAAGTTTCTCTTAAGACCTGTACATTCAATAAAAATCAAAATCGTTTGATCCACTCACTGAACGAGAGTTGTAACTCATAGTCAATGAATATGTCCTAAACATGAATACCAAATATTTGGTTATTTTGGTAGGCCCTGGTATCACTGCAAACGAATTAAAATCTATAATTGCTCAAGCGCCCGTGCCAGCGTAATCATCCGAATTAATATCTCATTTCCCAAACAAAGAAAGGTAACTGTAGTCCCCATCGTAGCAGTCTCAGCACACGCCAAAAGACATAAGGCCAAGCGGCACCGAAAGTGAACGCAGTTGAATTGTCCTTCTTCATACGATATCATCATTCATTGTAAGTAATCGGAATATCGAAACACAATCCGGATGAAGCACACAGGTCACGGTGTGCACAGAGCACCAAACTCAGTAGCTCCGGCAGCAAGCCGGACTTGGAATATGAGGAAACTGCAACAAGGAACACTTTTCAGACTATGCCTCAATGGTTCTTGTCGCCGATCCGCCATATTGACCGGTATTCCAATGATGATGCATGTTGCAATCAACACAGAACACACTATCGCGCACACTGTAGACGATTTCAGATCACATAAACGTAATCCGCTTCATTGGCAAAGGTCCCAACAGTGGAACTTCCGACCTATACACTTATCTGCAAGTGAAAGATAGAATTCATCATCTTTCCAGCATAAAACGTAACAGTGAACGTTGGCGCAAACATGACCACGCCATCCTGAAACTGAAAGTCCTTTACTTTCTTTCTGATGTTTTTTAGGAGCTACCTTTTTGTGTTGGCCTCTTAGAGAAAATTCTCATTGGTCTTTTTAGCTGTCCAGGGATCTTTCAACATTCTTCTGATAAATCCCATCTCTGTGGTGTTTAATCGTCTTTTCATTTGTTTGTTCACTGTCCATGATTCGCTTCCATAGGTCAGAATTGACTCTATATAACACCGATAAACTCTGTTTCTCACTTCTATTGACATAAATTTGTTGCATAAAACATTTTTCATTTTCTGAAATACTAGTTTACTATTATACTATTACTAACAAAATAATGAGGTACCACAGCTGATAAAGTGAGGAACGTTATAAAACAAATTAGAAAAAGGCAGTCCAGCTGTTTTGAGTCTATGTATGGAAAAGCGGCGGTTTGTTAATAGCAACAGGAAAAATAGAAGGAAGGAGAGATAGAGATAGTCTAGACAGAGAGAAAAAATTGCTGGATGGGTTGAAAAAAATCAATGGTTCTCCTGTACACAGCGCATACGATCGTGCATTATTGGGGAACATGGTATCGAACGCTCCCTGGGCCACAAATGAACCTAGAATTAATCTCGGAGTTCACAAGTTTCTAGAAAATTTACATGAAAAAAATAAACCCCCCCCCCCCCCAAAAAAAAAAAAAAATTAATTTAATTACATTACATTAAAAAAAAAAAAAAAATATATATATATATAATATATATATATAAATAAGTGGCATATTCTCTATGTTGCCGCAGCTACGGCCGGTAGCCTTGAACATACTAACGAATTACAAAAGGAAATGATAATTTTTTATATTTTTTACAATAATTATATTACACATTTTCTAATATTCTATTACACATTTCGTAGGCCAATATGTTTTATTTGCTTTGATTTGTATTTATTAAAGCAAGGTTTTCCTCTGGCCACTATAACGTTTATGAATGAAACCGAAACTACTCTACATTGAAAACTCTAGTAGCTAGCAGTACATTTTTCCTCTATCCGGACCTAGTATTAACGACCTTGACATTCAAAAAATGGGAGTCAAAATAATATAGCAGGAGCTACCGCTTGAGGAATGTGGTTTCTTGGGTTATTTTTAGCTCTAGCCAATTAGAAGCGTTAAAAGTGAAAGTGAAACTATGTCTGATTACCGCAACTTCCTTAGCTATTTATAACTACGTTATGCGCATCAGTATCTGTAGAAAGAATTTTTTCTGCGCTCAAGAGAATCAAATCTTATTGTCGCTCAACTTAGACACAAGAACGTTTACCTGGTTTGACATTAATCTCCATTGAGAAATCATTCCCTCAGAAACTTAGAAACCAACCCAACAGTACTTTCAATGACAAAGTAATCAAGACATTTTCGTCCCAAACACGACGGATATAATCAACATATAAATATATAAGTAATTTAAAATATAGTGATGTCATTAAAAAATATTACTTTATGTTAGCCTACTGAATATAATGTATGTTTTTATTTATTATGTCAGCAGTAGCCCAGACCCCAAAACCAGTATACGTCACTAATATATATATATATATATATATATATATATAATGGAAATTTACCAGTGAAGATTCGGTGAGGAAAAAAGTAATTCTTAGATTACATATGTTTGTCTCAATGGACTTCCGTTTCCAAGATGGCGGATCTAGTCCACGTCCTCTCGATCGCTGCAGAAAATGCACCCAAGGTCTGATTAATTTCGGATCTTCATTGCACTTTTCTGCGTAAAAGTCAAAATGATGATATGCTTGATACATCTGTGTCGCTAAGACGAGGTCGTAGGTCGACAACAGTCCGTTTTTGACGAATCAAGTGTTGTGAGTGAGACATTCCACCGTCCAGACTTCATCTGTGCTTTACGTCACATTAGTGCTGTTCAAGACCGTTATTGGGATTCTTTGACGCAAGTTATTTCCACGTTACACATTAATGTAAACTACTTCGTCAGTCGCAGTTTTGTCTCTTTGGGGAAGTTGCTTCGTGCATTGTTCGTCGTAGACTGTTTACACTTGAGTAATCAGACATAAGTCTAAAGGTATCGAGATTATGAGTTTGGCGACATTGTGTCCTACGTCATCGTATTGGTTCCCTAAACCGGCCGTGCGCAAATCTTACGGTCTGCTGTTTGATGTGCAACAAGAATAAATTGACGACTGACTGTGTGTCTATATGTTCGGAATTGGAGTCATCAACGATGGCCTAACATCATCAAGTGCTACGATGATCATCATTTTCGGGAGGACGTGACTTACCGGTATATGGGGATAGGCGGCGGGAACAAATGGAGGCTATGCATGAAATGTGTTCCTTGTTGCAGTTTCCTCATATTACAAGTCGCATGTCTGTGTTAGTCACCTCTAGTGACTCGGGCAGATGGTGCTCGTAAACCTGGGAAGGCCGACCATCTAAGGGCAGAATCCCCCGACAGAAAAGATCAACTGCTGCCTTGCAGGAAGATTGGGGACAATCAAAGGCTAAGGAAAGCAAACCTGAAAAAATGCTGGCTGAAATCGGATGCACTGGGCCACTGGCGCAGAACACAGTGCAACGTATTAACGGGTGTTCAGTCAGAGTGGATCTGACAGACTCTAATTGTGATGTTCTGTCTGTGGGGGCGATCAACACACTTAGCCTGACAGCTGACTTCATATGAGAGTCTGGAATCCTTACTCTGATTGAGTCCTGAACGCAGAGAGAGAGAGAGAGAGGGGTTTGTCTCAATAAAAAAATAATTGCATTGATAGACTTATTTACTTACAATTTATGATTATTAGATTGTCAGCCTATATTGTTTACCTTCTTCCACCTGTGGGCTCATCCATATCAGCAGGCACACAGCGCACAGAAATGTTAGCACAATCAACTTGCTGCGTTTGCTCCTACAAAACCATGACAGGAGTGGCGGGTAGCAAGAACGTCTCATCGTGTCCTAATGGCAAGGAAATTACACAACATTCAAGTTACGATGATTTTGCAGGATCGACAAGTTGAAGTAATGAGACAAATAGAGTTATAATTAAGAGAGTTAATGAATTAAATAGAGTTAAATGAGTTAAATAGAGAGAAACATAAAGTTACAAATGCTAGAGCTAACTCGTCTTGTCGCTTTCATCAATTTGGTACACGTTTATTTTAATTTCTGCATGTATAAAACTACAGGTTAATTGGCATTAAACTTGTATCTCTCCTATTATCTACTCATGTGTTTCATGTACACATGACATTTGTCTGCAGTTCAATGCGCCTGATAATACAGCTTTGATTATGGATCATCACAAACAGAAAAGTCTGAAACATTTCTGAGGCACATCAGTTAGCATTTTTTTTTCAATAATGGGCGTGATATCATACATTTTACAGTTGCAGTCTAGTTAAAGTCTAGTGAACATAAAGGTTCGGGGGCCTCGGTAGCCTAGTTGGGAAAACCACCCGACTAGACAACCGACGTTCGGACAACCCGTGTTCAATTCCCGCTGGGAGCAGTGTGAATTGTACTCGTGGTTGGAATTTAAAAAAAATACCCCCACGGTCGACCCAGCCGTTGGCAGAAATGGGTACCAGGGTATATTATCCTGGGAAGGTGAGGAATGTCGCTTCGCATCTGAGTTTCGATGCTTGAGGCTACACTATACAGAAATATCCGAACATTTCTGGATAGGCGGCCGAGCACATATGGGTATATACTCGCGTGCTAAGACGCCGGTTCAAGTCTCGTACTTTACCTTACCTTTACCTTTACCTAGTGAACATGTTTTATTGATTGTAATGTGTATTCTGTATGTTCATTTATATTGCGACATCATTCGAACTTCAGAGAAAAAATAATTTTGTTGGGTTCGAATTTTGGGTTCGAATTATAGAGCGTTCGAAATTTGTGTGTGTGTGTGTGTGTGTGTGTGTGTGTGTGTGTGTGTGTGTGTGTGTGTGTGTGTGTTGTGTGTGTGTGTGTGTGTGTGTGTGTGTGTGTTGTGTGTGTGTGTGGTGTGTGTGTGTGTGTGTGTGTGTGGTGTGTGTGTGTGTGTGTGTGTGTGTGTGTGGTGTGTGTGTGTGTGTGTGTGTGTGTGTGTGTGTGTGTATATATAATATAAATTGTATATAAATATATGTATGTATATATATATATATATTTGTATTTATTTATTTATATATATATATATATATATATATATATATATATATATATGTAACAGAAGAGAGAGAAAGAAACGAAGAAAATAGAGTAAGGGGGAAAACGAGAGAATGAAGGTCAAATGACGGAAGAGGGGTAGAGGGTAACGATAAGGGTAGGTCGAGAGGAAAGACAGAGAAAATCTGAAAAGCGGATACATGAAATCAACTCAAGGGATGAATGTCGCACGAGAATTGTGAGAGAGTTATGAGAGAGAATGAACAGGAGGATAATTAGTGAACGAAAGGTCAGTCTGTAGACAGCGGTGGACCCGAGAGGTCCTACCGAAGGGCGTTAGCCGCTCATGGCTAACAACCCTTAAAAACTAGTGTACATAGTGAAAGATAATGAGTTAAGTTCAGTTGTTAATGATGTGTAGTTAAGGTTTTTATTTATATAGTCAGTGGTGGGCAAGCTCTGGGCGAGAAAGGTTGTCCAACCCAGGAGAGGACCGGCATCGCAAGCAGCCATAGTAAGCTGTTAGTGAAGGGCTGCTAAGTATCGCTGCTGTGAGTATTAATGCAGTGGTAGTTGACCACTGAGGCCAGTTAGAGTAAGTTACTGCTACTGTTCTGTGAATACCGTTTGATTCGGTGGAACATGGCCGAGGCAAAGATGTGTTCGGTGTTAATACGTGGTGAGTAGGAAACTCTACCATTTAACTTCAGTTGTTGTTATTAAATTGAATGGCAGAGAAATGCAATGTTCTTTACATGCTGACTGCAGTTCAATGTTCTTACATGATGAAGGAGGCACAATGCAGTGCTTCAATCAAGTTGTTGTTTATCAAGTGAATGCAAGGAGAAATGCAATGTTCTTTACATGCTGACTGCAGTTCAATGTTCTTACATGATGAAGGAGGCACAACGCAGTGCTTCAATCAAGTTGTTGTTTATCAAGAGAATGCAATGAGAAACGCAATGTTCTTTACATGCTGAATGAGGCATAATGCTGTGCTTCAACCAAGTTGTTATTAAATTGAATGCCAGAGAAATGCAATGTTCTTTGGATGCTTTGGATGAACGTCGCTGAACATTGATGAATCACTCATGTATACTGAATGATTCGATGAGCATGATAAAAAAAGTGGAGGCGGGCTTTGTACGCATGCAATGGGTAGAGTCGTTGCATAAATCCAAAATACGTAAGGTCACCTTTGTCTATGTCCCTGGACATGCGGGAGTACGGGGAAATGAAAGGGCGGACAGGATGGCTAGCTGCGCTGTCGTTGAGGACGGGCAACCAATGGATCGGGCGGACATCATCAATGCCCTCCGAGATGTGGGAAGAGTACATGACTTCGACAAACACAGATCCACGTCACTTCTTCGGATGATGGAAATGGAAGTTAAGTTGGGCACAGCCATAAATGAGACACTTAGGGGCCGTGTAAGAAGACTTATCAATCAACATAGAACTGGAGTCGTCAGTCGCTGGACACTGAGGGAATTGCTGAGGAGGGGATCTGAGCACCTATGGACATGTTCGGAGTGCAATGATGATGATCCGGAAATAACTCAATAACTCAATGTTCTTTAGATGCTGAATGCAGTTCAATGTTCTTTACATGCTGAATGAGGCACAATGATGTGCTTCAACCAAGTTGTTGTTATTAAATTGAATGCCAGAGAAATGCAACGTTCTTACATGCTGAATGTAGTTCAACGTTCTTACATGCTGAAGGAGGCACGATGCGGTGCTTCAATCAAGTTGTTTGTTAAGCAGGTGGATGCCAGAGGAATACAATGTTCTTGACATGCTGAAGGAGGCACGATGCGGTGCTTCAATCAAGTTGTTTGTTAAGCAGGTGGATGCAAGAGGAATGCAATGTTCTTGACATGCTGAAGGAGGCACGATACGGTGCTTCAATCAAGTTGTTTGTTAAGCAGGTGGATGCCAGAGGAATACAATGTTCTTGACATGCTGGAAGGATGCACGATGCGGTGCTTCAATCAAGTTGTTTGTTAAGCAGGTGGATGCAAGAGGAATGCAATGTGCTTGACATGCTGACATAGGCACACAGACTGTGCTTCCACCAAGTGTGTTAAATCTATGAATGTCAGTGAAATCAATTTAATTGATTGATTGTGTCAATGTGAAACATGGGACTGTTGAGACACCGATCACAGTAGTGGCGGTGGAATACAGCGAGCACAATAAAGTTCATTTGTTTTAATTACCAACGAGTTGTCACGTCTTACAGTCAAATAACTGATATTAATTTGCGATGAACGAACCTGGGTGTCGCTTAATTACACACAACAGACGAAGTACTGAATGACACTGGCAATCACAGGCCTGAACAGTATCGACACGGTCACGGAGTGAGGCCAGGTGACTTTGTACGCATGACCACCTCTTAGCAAAACGGGGAGTGTAGTGAGGGGACGGGCATGCTGTACACATCACGTTAGGCTCAATGTAAACAATAAAAGTCATTCGTTTTTCATTAAGAAAACGGGTACATATATATATATATATATATATATATACATATCATCATCATCATCAAGTACCGGGCCTACTGGCGTAGGTGATCATGTCTCTCCACAACTTTCGATCTCGGCAGCTATTTATCATTGCTGTTGTTGACCTTCTGCCAAGCCATTCTTTTAAGCTGTCTGGTATTTTTTCTCTTTGCTTCCCTCTATCTCTTCGTCCCTCAATTTTTCCAGTTGTTACAATATATTCCAGCTGTTCTCTTCTCATTACATAGCCAACAAATTATGATTGTTTCTTCCTAATATTGGAAATGAGCTCTCTTTTTGCTTTGACCTTTCTCAGAACCTCTTCATTACTCTTCTTAGCTGACCATGGTATTCTCAACATTCTTCTGTAAAACCACATTCCTACCGACTCCAGTGATTTTCTTGTCTGTTGTCCTATTGTCCATGACTCGCATCCATATGTTAAGACTGGCGCTACGTAACATTAATATTTATATATAGATAGTAGCCTCCGTCAGTCATAGTTGACTATAGATCTTTCAGCGCCCTTGAAATGGTATTTTTTTCTTTTCTTTTCTTTCGTCGTGTAATCTCTTTCTCCATTGAGTAAGTGTATTGAGAAAGTGTATTGTCACACTCGACAGGAAAAGTAGGGAACAGAACCCGGTCGTGGTTAATGATGAGGTCAACGGTCTCATCTGCGATAACACCGATGAGAAAGATGCAGTCATCTATACAGACGGATCTGTAAGACGACACCAAAGAAGTGCATGGGCATTTACAACACGCTCAGCAGGCAGAATAGTCAAGGAAGACAGTGGTGCATACGTCATGACCACGAGTAGCATGACAATGGAGGCGATGGCAGTGACCAAGGCATTCAAATGGTTAGAGTCACAAGACTACACCCACGCATGTATACTGAGTGATTCGATGAGCATGATAAAAAAAGTGGAGGCAGGCTCTGTACGCATGCAATGGGTAGAGTCGTTGCAGAAATCCAAAATACGTAAGGTCACCTTTGTCTATGTCCCTGGACATGCGGGAGTACGGGGAAATGAAAGAGCTGACAGGTTGGCTTGCTGCGCTGTCGTTGAGGACGGGCAACCAATGGATCGGGCGGACATCATCAATGCCCTCCGAGATGAGGGAAGAGCACATGACATCGACAAACACAGATCCACGTCACTTCTTCGGATGATGGAAATGGAAGTTAAGTTGGGCACAGCCATAAATGAGACACTTAGGGGCCGTGTAAGAAGACTTATCAATCAACATAGAACTGGAGTCGTCAGTCGCTGGACACTGAGGGAATTGCTGAGGAGGGGATCTGAGCACCTATGGATATGTTCGGAGTGCAATGATGATGATCCGCAAATAACTCAATAACTCAATGTTCTTTACATGCTGAATGCAGTTCAATGTTCTTTACATGCTGAATGAGGCACAATGATGTGCTTCAACCAAGTTGTTGTTATTAAATTGAATGCCAGAGAAATGCAACGTTCTTACATGCTGAATGTAGTTCAACGTTTTTACATGCTGAAGGAGGCACGATGCGGTGCTTCAATCAAGTTGTTTGTTAAGCAGGTGGATGCAAGATGAATACAATGTTCTTGACATGCTGAAGGAGGCACGATACGGTGCTTCAATCAAGTTGTTTGTTAAGCAGGTGGATGCCAGAGGAATACAATGTGCTTGACGTGCTGAAGGAGGCACGATGCGGTGCTTCAATCAAGTTGTTTGTTAAGCAGGTGGATGCCAGAGGAATACAATGTTCTTGACATGCTGAAGGAGGCACGATGCGGTGCTTCAATCAAGTTGTTTGTTAAGCAGGTGGATGCAAGAGGAATGCAATGTGCTTGACATGCTGACAAAGGCACGCAGACTGTGCTTCCACCAAGTGTGTTAAATCTATGAATGTCAGTGAAATCAATTTAATTGATTGATTGTGTCAATGTGAAACATGGGGCTGTTGAGACACCGATCACAGTAGTGGCGGTGGAATACAGCGAGCACAATAAAGTTCATTTGTTTTAATTACCAACGAGTTGTCACGTCTTACAGTCAAATAACTGATATTAATTTGCGATGAACGAACCTGGGTGTCGCTTAATTATACACAACAGACGAAGTACTGAATGACACTGGCAATCACAGGCCTGAACAGTATCGACACGGTCACGGAGTGAGCCCAGGGGACTTTGTACGCATGACCACCTCTTAGCAAAACGGGGAGTGTAGTGAGGGGACGGGCATGCTGTACACATCACGTTAGGCTCAACGTAAACAATAAAAGTCATTCGTTTTTCATTAAGAAAACGGGTACATATATATATATATATATATATATATATATATATATATATATATATATATATATATATATATATATACATATCATCATCATCATCAAGTATCGGGCCTACTGGCGTAGGTGATCATGTCTCTCCACAACTTTCGATCTCGGCAGCTATTTATCATTGCTGGTGTTGACCTTCTGCCAAGCCATTCTTTTAAGCTGTCTGGTATTTTTTCTCTTTGCTTCCCTCTATCTCTTCGTCCCTCAATTTTTCCAGTTGTTACACTATATTCCAGCTGTTCTCTTCTCATTACATGGCCAACAAATTATGATTGTTTCTTCCTAATATTGGAAATGAGCTCTCTTTTTGCTTTGACCTCTCTCAGAACCTCTTCATTACTCTTCTTAGCTGACCATGGTATTCTCAACATTCTTCTGTAAAACCACATTTCTACCGACTCCAGTGATTTTCTTGTCTGTTGTCCTATTGTCCATGACTCGCATCCATATGTTAAGACTGGCGCTACGTAACATTAATATTTATATATAGATAGTAGCCTCCGTCAGTCATAGTTGACTATAGATCTTTCAGCGCCCTTGAAATGGTATTTTTTCTTTTCTTTTCTTTCGTCGTGTAATCTCTTTCTCCATTGAGTAAGTGTATTGAGAAAGTGTATTGTCACACTCGACAGGAAAAGTAGGGAACAGAACCCGGTCGTGGTTAATGATGAGGTCAACGGTCTCATCTGCGATAACACCGATGAGAAAGATGCAGTCATCTATACAGACGGATCTGTAAGACGACACCAAAGAAGTGCATGGGCATTTACAACACGCTCGGCAGGCAGAATAGCCAAAAAAGACAGTGGTGCATACGTCATGACCACGAGTAGCATGACAATGGAGGCGATGGCAGTGACCAAGGCATTCAAATGGTTAGAGTCACAAGACTACACCCACGCATGTATACTGAGTGATTCGATGAGCATGATAAAAAAAAGTGGAGGCAGGCTCTGTACGCATGCAATGGGTAGAGTCGTTGCAGAAATCCAAAATACGTAAAGTCACCTTTGTCTATGTCCCTGGACATGCGGGAGTACGGGGAAATGAAAGGGCGGACAGGTTGGCTTGCTGCGCTGTCGTTGAGGACGGGCAACCAATGGATCGGGCGGACATCATCAATGCTCTCCGAGAAGTGGGAAGAGCACAGGACTTCGACAAACACAGATCCACGTCACTTCTTCGGATGATGGAAATGGAAGTTAAGTTGGGCACAGCCATAAATGAGACACTTAGGGGCCGTGTAAGAAGACTTATCAATCAACATAGAACTGGAGTCGTCAGTCGCTGGACACTGAGGGAATTGCTGAGGAGGGGATCTGAGCACCTATGGACATGTTCGGAGTGCAATGATGATGATCCGCAAATAACTCAATAACTCAATGTTCTTTACATGCTGAATGCAGTTCAATGTTCTTTACATGCTGAATGAGGCACAATGATGTGCTTCAACCAAGTTGTTGTTATTAAATTGAATGCCAGAGAAATGCAACGTTCTTACATGCTGAATGTAGTTCAACGTTTTTACATGCTGAAGGAGGCACGATGCGGTGCTTCAATCAAGTTGTTTGTTAAGCAGGTGGATGCAAGATGAATACAATGTTCTTGACATGCTAAAGGAGGCACGATACGGTGCTTCAATCAAGTTGTTTGTTAAGCAGGTGTATGCCAGAGGAATACAATGTGCTTGACGTGCTGAAGGAGGCACGATGCGGTGCTTCAATCAAGTTGTTTGTTAAGCAGGTGGATGCCAGAGGAATACAATGTTCTTGACATGCTGAAGGAGGCACGATGCGGTGCTTCAATCAAGTTGTTTGTTAAGCAGGTGGATGCAAGAGGAATGCAATGTGCTTGACATGCTGACAAAGGCACACAGACTGTGCTTCCACCAAGTGTGTTAAATCTATGAATGTCAGTGAAATCAATTTAATTGATTGATTGTGTCAATGTGAAACATGGGGCTGTTGAGACACCGATCACAGTAGTGGCGGTGGAATACAGCGAGCACAATAAAGTTCATTTGTTTTAATTACCAACGAGTTGTCACGTCTTACAGTCAAATAACTGATATTAATTTGCGATGAACGAACCTGGGTGTCGCTTAATTATACACAACAGACGAAGTACTGAATGACACTGGCAATCACAGGCCTGAACAGTATCGACACGGTCACGGAGTGAGGCCAGGTGACTTTGTACGCATGACCACCTCTTAGCAAAACGGGGAGTGTAGTGAGGGGACGGGCATGCTGTACACATCACGTTAGGCTCAACGTAAACAATAAAAGTCATTCGTTTTTCATTAAGAAAACGGGTACATATATATATATATATATATATATATATATATATATATATATATACATATCATCATCATCATCAAGTACCGGGCCTACTGGCGTAGGTGATCATGTCTCTCCACAACTTTCGATCTCGGCAGCTATTTATCATTGCTGGTGTTGACCTTCTGCCAAGCCATTCTTTTAAGCTGTCTGGTATTTTTTCTCTTTGCTTCCCTCTATCTCTTCGTCCCTCAATTTTTCCAGTTGTTACAATATATTCCAGCTGTTCTCTTCTCATTACATGGCCAACAAATTATGATTGTTTCTTCCTAATATTGGAAATGAGCTCTCTTTTTGCTTTGACCTTTCTCAGAACCTCTTCATTACTCTTCTTAGCTGACCATGGTATTCTCAACATTCTTCTGTAAAACCACATTTCTACCGACTCCAGTGATTTTCTTGTCTGTTGTCCTATTGTCCATGACTCGCATCCATATGTTAAGACTGGCGCTACGTAACATTAATATTTATATATAGATATTAGCCTCCGTCAGTCATAGTTGACTATAGATCTTCCAGCGCCCTTGAAATGGTATTTTTTTCTTTTCTTTTCTTTCGTCATGTAATCTCTTTCTCCATTGAGTAAGTGTATTGAGAAAGTGTATTGTCACACTCGACAGGAAAAGTAGGGAACAGAACCCGGTCGTGGTTAATGATGAGGTCAACGGTCTCATCTGCGATAACACCGATGAGAAAGATGCAGTCATCTATACAGACGGATCTGTAAGACGACACCAAAGAAGTGCATGGGCATTTACAACACGCTCAGCAGGCAGAATAGTCAAGGAAGACAGTGGTGCATACGTCATGACCACGAGTAGCATGACAATGGAGGCGATGGCAGTGACCAAGGCATTCAAATGATTAGAGTCACAAGACTACACCCACGCATGTATACTGAGTGATTCGATGAGCATGATAAAAAAAGTGGAGGCAGGCTCTGTACGCATGCAATGGGTAGAGTCGTTGCAGAAATCCAAAATACGTAAGGTCACCTTTGTCTATGTCCCTGGACATGCGGGAGTACGGGGAAATGAAAGGGCGGACAGGTTGGCTTGCTGCGCTGTCGTTGAGGACGGGCAACCAATGGATCGGGCGGACATCATCAATGCCCTCCGAGATGAGGGAAGAGCACATGACATCGACAAACACAGATCCACGTCACTTCTTCGGATGATGGAAATGGAAGTTAAGTTGGGCACAGCCATAAATGAGACACTTAGGGGCCGTGTAAGAAGACTTATCAATCAACATAGAACTGGAGTCGTCAGTCGCTGGACACTGAGGGAATTGCTGAGGAGGGGATCTGAGCACCTATGGACATGTTCGGAGTGCAATGATGATGATCCGCAAATAACTCAATAACTCAATGTTCTTTACATGCTGAATGCAGTTCAATGTTCTTTACATGCTGAATGAGGCACAATGATGTGCTTCAACCAAGTTGTTGTTATTAAATTGAATGCCAGAGAAATGCAACGTTCTTACATGCTGAATGTAGTTCAACGTTTTTACATGCTGAAGGAGGCACGATGCGGTGCTTCAATCAAGTTGTTTGTTAAGCAGGTGGATGCAAGATGAATACAATGTTCTTGACATGCTGAAGGAGGCACGATACGGTGCTTCAATCAAGTTGTTTGTTAAGCAGGTGGATGCCAGAGGAATACAATGTGCTTGACGTGCTGAAGGAGGCACGATGCGGTGCTTCAATCAAGTTGTTTGTTAAGCAGGTGGATGCCAGAGGAATACAATGTTCTTGACATGCTGAAGGAGGCACGATGCGGTGCTTCAATCAAGTTGTTTGTTAAGCAGGTGGATGCAAGAGGAATGCAATGTGCTTGACATGCTGACAAAGGCACGCAGACTGTGCTTCCACCAAGTGTGTTAAATCTATGAATGTCAGTGAAATCAATTTAATTGATTGATTGTGTCAATGTGAAACATGGGGCTGTTGAGACACCGATCACAGTAGTGGCGGTGGAATACAGCGAGCACAATAAAGTTCATTTGTTTTAATTACCAACGAGTTGTCACGTCTTACAGTCAAATAACTGATATTAATTTGCGATGAACGAACCTGGGTGTCGCTTAATTATACACAACAGACGAAGTACTGAATGACACTGGCAATCACAGGCCTGAACAGTATCGACACGGTCACGGAGTGAGCCCAGGGGACTTTGTACGCATGACCACCTCTTAGCAAAACGGGGAGTGTAGTGAGGGGACGGGCATGCTGTACACATCACGTTAGGCTCAACGTAAACAATAAAAGTCATTCGTTTTTCATTAAGAAAACGGGTACAATTATATTATATACATATCATCATCATCAAGTACCGGGCCTACTGGCGTAGGTGATCATGTCTATCCACAACTTTCGATCTCGGCAGCTATTTATCATTGCATATCGTTGTTGACCTTCTGCCAAGCCATTCTTTTAAGCTGTCTGGTATTTTTTCTCTTTGCTTCCCTCTATCTCTTCGTCCCTCAATTTTTCCAGTTGTTACAATATATTCCAGCTGTTCTCTTCTCATTACATGGCCAACAAATTATGATTGTTTCTTCCTAATATTGGAAATGAGCTCTCTTTTTGCTTTGACCTCTCTCAGAACCTCTTCATTACTCTTCTTAGCTGACCATGGTATTCTCAACATTCTTCTGTAAAACCACATTTCTACCGACTCCAGTGATTTTCTTGTCTGTTGTCCTATTGTCAATGACTCGCATCCATATGTTAAGACTGGCGCTACGTAACATTAATATTTATATATAGATAGTAGCCTCCGTCAGTCATAGTTGACTATAGATCTTTCAGCGCCCTTGAAATGGTATTTTTTCTTTTCTTTTCTTTCGTCGTGTAATCTCTTACTCCATTGAGTAAGTGTATTGAGAAAGTGTATTGTCACACTCGACAGGAAAAGTAGGGAACAGAACCCGGTCGTGGTTAATGATGAGGTCAATGGTCTCATCTGCGATAACACCGATGAGAAAGATGCAGTCATCTATACAGACGGATCTGTAAGACGACACCAAAGAAGTGCATGGGCATTTACAACACGCTCAGCAGGCAGAATTGTCAAGGAAGACAGTGGTGCATACGTCATGACCACGAGTAGCATGACAATGTAGGCGATGGCAAAGACCAAGGCATTCAAATGGTTAGAGTCACAAGACTACACCCACGCATGTATACTGAGTGATTCGATGAGCATGATAAAAAAAGTGGAGGCAGGCTCTGTACGCATGCAATGGGTAGAGTCGTTGCAGAAATCCAAAATACGTAAGGTCACCTTTGTCTATGTCCCTGGACATGCGGGAGTACGGGGAAATGAAAGGGCGGACAGGTTGGCTTGCTGCGCTGTCGTTGAGGACGGGCAACCAATGGATCGGGCGGACATCATCAATGCTCTCCGAGATGTGGGAAGAGCACATGACTTCGACAAACACAGATCCACGTCACTTCTTCGGATGATGGAAATGGGAGTTAAGTTGGGCACAGTCAGAAATAAGACACTTAGTGGCCGTGTAAGAAGACTTATCAACAACATAGAACTGGAGTCGTCAGTCGCTGGACACTGAGGGAATTGCTGAGGAGGGGATCTGAGCACCTATGGACATGTTCGGAGTGCAATGATGATCACCCGCAAATAACTCAATAACTCAATAACTCTCTTTCTCTGCAGCTATGTCTTCCCATGCTGCAGGGTTTATATTCAGAGTCTTCATGTCGCGTTTACACACATCTACAAATCGGAGTTTTGTGCGCCCCCTAGTTTTTACCATATGCCAGTTGTCCGTATAGTATATCTTTCGGTATGTGGCCATCTTTCATACGGTGTACATGGCCGTGCCAGCGCAACCTACGTTGTTTGAGCAGCGTGTAGATATTCGGTAAACCGGTGCGAGTCATGACCTCAACGTTTGTCACTTTATCCTCCAGGTGATACCAAGAATACGGCGTAGACATCGCATATGGAATCCATTTAGCCTTCTCTCCTGCTTTACATAGGTTGTCCAAGATTCGCTGCCATACAGGAGGATACTAATTATGCAGCATGTATAATGCGGCTTTTGTTTTAATTGACAGTTTGCTGTTTTGCCAGACACGCCTAGAAAGACGGGCAAAGGTGGTAGCAGCTTTACCAATACGAGTGTCAATTTCTGTATCTAAAGATAGTCTGTCGCTGATGATGGACCCCAGGTAGTTATACTGCCGCACGATATCAAGTTTATAGTTGTCGATAGATATTTCAGGTATTGCTTCGACGTCCTGACCGAGTATGTTAGTTTTCTGCAAACTTATTGTTAGACCGAAGTCTCGGCAGGCATGTGAAAAGCGATGTACCATGCTCTGGAGTTCTTACTGACTTTGCGTGACAAGTGCAGCGTCGTCAGCAAATAACAGATCTCTAATAGAGATATGGCTGACCTTAGATCTTGCCTTTAGTCTTGAGAGATTGAACAATCGACCATCGGATCTAGTATGTAGATAGACACCTTCATTCATGTTTTAACAGAACAGCGAAGAAGATTCCAAAAAGAGTTGGAGCAAGAACACATCCCTGCTTGACACCGCTGCGTATGCCGAAGTGTTGTGATGTGCTGCCGTCGTATTGGATGGTGCCCTTCATGTCCTCATGAAACGATTTGACTAGCGTCAGTAGAGTATGTGGGCAGCCTATTTGGAAAGTATTTTGAAAAGACCTTCTCTGCTGACAAGATCAAATGCCTTTGTAAGGTCGATAAAGGCGAAGGAGTGAGACTTTTTTTGCTCAATAGATTTTTCTTGAAGTAGGCGTAAAGAGAAAATCATGTCTGCAGTTGATCTTCCGGATCTAAAGCCGCATTGCGATTCAGGATATACACGTTCTGTGAGTTTTTGTAGCCTTTCTAAGATGACTCTGGCGAAGGTCTTGCTGACAATACTGAGTAAGGATATGCCTCTGTAGTTGTTGCAGTCACTTCTATCTCCTTTATTTTTGTAGAGAGTTACAATCACGGAGTCTCTCATATCTTGAGGAATGGCTTTCTCTTTCCAGCATAGATGTAGTACTTCAAGCAGGGGATGTAATAAAGCACTTGTGCATGATTTAATCAGATCGGGAGGGATCCCATCTTGTCCTGGAGCCTTGCCTGTGGCCAAGCTATATATGGACTTGCTGAGTTCTTCTACAGTTGGTTCAATGCCCAACTCTTCCATAGGTGGGAGACATTGTATGGCGTCAAGGGCGTTTGGTGTAACAGTGTTTTCTATTGAATAAAGTGAAGAATAATGTTCCACCCATCTTTCCACCTGTTTGCCTCTATCTGTTATTTTCTCTCCAGTGGATGACTTTAGTGGGGCAATAGTGTATTTTTTTGGTCCAAGGGCTTTCTTTATGTCATCATACATTACTTTTAGGTTTCCAGTTTGAGATGCAGTCTGGATGCTGTCGCTAAGCTGGAGGCAGTACTCATTAGCACAGCGTCGAGCTGTTTGCTGGACTTTGTTTCTGGTCATTTTAATAGCCTGCAGAGTATTTGCATTAGGTGCGCGCTTGTGATCTAAGAAGGCCGCGCGTTTAGCTTCGATTACGGGTGTCATAACATGGGAGTTGGCTTCAAACCAATCGTGAGACTTACGTGTCATTTTTCCAAAGATGCTAACCGTGTTGTTGTAGATAACGTTGCGGAGATGCTCCCATTTTTCCACAGCGTAGGTGTAGTGTTCATGAGCGCTCTGCGACTCCTTGAGGGTCTTGTTGAACTGCTCGACCAATCCAGAATGTGTTAGCTTGCTAGTGTCTATGTGTTAGCTTGCTAGTGTCTATGTGTTAGCTTGCTAGTGTCTATGTGTTAGCTTGCTAGTGTCTAGGCGAGGTCTCTTCTTTGGCTGCCTGGCATAGTGGAACCTCCTGGGCAGTAGCTTGAGTTTGCAGCAGACTAGTGAATGATCCGAGTCGCAGTCTGCACTGTGGTATGACCGTGTGTGAATTACAGATTTGAGGAAAGGGCGTCTGACAAGTATTAAGTCCAGCTGGTGCCAGTGTTTCGATCGTGGGCGTCTGACAAGTATCAAGTCCAGCTGGTGCCAGTGTTTCGATAGTGGGTGTCTGACAAGTATTAAGTCCAGCTGGTGCCAGTGTTTCGATCGTGGGCGTCTGACAAGTATTAAGTCCAGCTGGTGTCAGTGTTTCGATCGTGGGCGTCTGACAAGTATTAAGTCCAGCTGGTGTCAGTGTTTCGATCGTGGGCGTCTGACAAGTATTAGTCCAGCTGGTGCCAGTGTTTCGATCGTGGGCGTCTGACAAGTATTAAGTCCAGCTGGTGTCAGTGTTTCGATCGTGGGTGTCTGACAAGTATCAAGTCCAGCTGGTGCCAGTGTTTCGATCGTGGGTGTCTGACAAGTATCAAGTCCAGCTGGTGCCAGTGTTTCGATCGTGGGTGTCTGACAAGTATCAAGTCCAGCTGGTGCCAGTGTTTCGATCGTGGGCGTCTGACAAGTATCAAGTCCAGCTGGTGCCAGTGTTTCGATCGTGGGTGCCTCCAACATACGTTATGTAGAGGCTTGGTTTTGAAGAAAGTATTTGTGACGCACATGTTATGATAGTCGCAAACCTCTAGAAGTAGTTGGCCGTTTTCATTTAATTTTCCAACTCCAAAGCGACCGAGGCAGGTTGGCCACGAACTATGGTCTGCGCCAATTCTAGCACTGAAATCCCCCAGTAGAATAATGTGATCTTGTCCTGGTATACTTTCCATGACTTCTGTCAAATTTTCGTAGAAATTGTATGGATGGTATCCTGTCGACACCAAAATGGCGATTCTGGAGTGTCCTCTCCAGGGCGCGAGCTTGGGCAGAAAAAGAAAGAGACATGTTGTTGCCCATGCAGCATGTTTCTTCACTCCACACAGCCGAGCGATCCAAAGGTCTAGCAGGGCAAGAACAGTTTGGTGCCAACTGCGCCGCAGGAGTTGCCAGAGCAATGTTGAAATCAGCATTGAACTGCCTTAGGGACTCCATCTCCGGATTTTTCCTCAGGGTTTACTCCCGAAGTCTATTCCGTGAATGGGTGCCTGCTAGACAGCGGGGGTTTATAATCGGAGTTGACCTTCTCCTACATGCGTTGCCAATATATTATATATATATATATATATATATATATATATATATGTGTGTGTGTGTGTGTGTGTGTGTGTGTGTATAATGCCCCCCGAGATGTGGGAAGGGAACAGGACTTCGATAAACATGAGTCCATGACACACCTTTGGATGAAAGAGATGCGAGTTAAGCTATGGCACAGCCAGAAAAGATAAACTTAGTGGGTGTGTAAGAAGACTTTTCGACCAACACAGAACTGGAGTCGTCAGTCGCTGGACACTGCGAGACTTGATGAGGAGGGGATCTGAGCACCTATGGAAATGTTCGAAGTGCAATGATGATGATACCCGCAAATAACTCAATAATTCTATCTCTTTATATATGTATATATCATCATCATCGAGTGTCTTCTCCGCAACGAAGGTTGGCTACCATGGAGCGCCATTCTGATGTCTATTGCTTTGATGGTGCAGGTTGTCATAGGTTGATTTGTCCATCTTTTGATGTTACTCGTCCATGTTAGTTTTGGTCTACCTCTGCCTCTTTTAACTTGTATTTTCCCTTCCAGAATTACTTTTAGTAGGCTGTTGTGTCTTTTAACATGCCCCAAAAATCGCATTTGTCTTGCTTAAATTGTGCTTAGTAGTTCTCTTTTCATTTTTAGTTGTTTTAAAACTTCATCGTTTGTTTTCTTTTCCTTCCATCCAATTCTACCTATTCTTCTATATATCCACATTTCAAAGGCTTCAATTCTCTGTTCTGTTTTCTTGTCTAATGTCCATGTTTCTGCACCATATATTGAGAAGATGTAACATTTTGTTATTCTTAGTTTTAGCCCTGGTGTTATTTGTTTTGATGTTAGTATGTTCTTCATGACATTAAAATTACTTTTTGCCATTCCTATTCTTTTGTTTAAATAAAAAGCAGAATAGCTCAGGTCAAAACAGCATTTCAGAAAATGAAAAATATCTTATGCAACAAATCTATGTCAATAAAAATGAGAAAGAGAGTTCATTGGTGCTATATAGAACCAATTCTGACCTATGGAAGCGAATCATGGACAGTAGACAAACAAATGAAAAGACGATTAGAGGCCACAGAGATGGGATTTCTCAGAAGAATGTTGAAAGTTCCCTGGACAGATAAAAAGACCAATGAGGAAGTTCTCAAAGAGGCCAACACAAAAAGGGAGCTCTTAAAAAAAAACATCAGAAAGAAGCAATCAACATTTTTCGGGCACATCATGAGAAGAGGAAAGTTGGAATACTTGGTTACAACTGGCAAAATAAAAGGAAAGAGAGATCGCGGACGACAAAGAGAGAAAATACTGGATAGCTTGGTGTCATGGCATGGAAAACAGTCAACAACAGAACTGATTCGATGCACTGTAGATAGAAGATTGTGGAGAGACATGATTACCTACGCCAACCGGTATGGCACATGATGATGATGGTGATTCTTTTGTTTATTTCAGTTGTACAGTTTCCATCACTGGTTATAGTATGTCCAAGGTAGTTGTAATTCTGAACTGTCTCCAGGTCTATTCCTTCAATTTTGATATCCACTTGTGGGTTTTGAGTATCTTCTTTTTTATGATCATAGTTTTAGTCTTTTTGATATTCATATCTAGTCCATATTTTTTTCTTGTCATGTTTATTTCATTAAGTAATTGTTGTAGATCTTTAGGATTTTCTTCTGGTAGTACAGTATCATCGTCAGCATATATTAGGTTATTGATTGTCTATCCATTAATTTGTAGGCCTGGCATCTCTATTATGCTTTTAAAAATTTGCTCAGTGTATAAATTGAACAAGCTTGGTGATAGGATGCATCCTTGTCTTACTCCTCTTTTTATATCAATGGGTGTAGAGTTCTCTTTCTTATATTTTATTATTGCTGTTTGCTCCCAGTACAGATTACATATTAGTCGTATGTCCATGTCATCTAGATGTATCTCTTTTAGGCATTCTATAAGTTGTTTGTGGTGTACTCTATCAAAAGCTTTGGTGTAGTCTATGAAGCAGTCATATATTGGTTTGTTTACTTCTGTGTATTTTTCGATTAATGTTCTCATGCAGAATATGGCTTCTTTTGTCCCGCTATTTTTCCTAAATCCAAATTGCTGCTCATCTAATTCAGTATTGATTTTATTCTGAATCCTTCCTTGTATAACTTTTAGCAAGATTTTTGTAACATGGCTTATTGGGCTTATTGTTCTAAAGTCACTGCATTCAACTGCACCATTCTTTTTAGGCAATGCAATGAAAGTTAATATTTTTAGTTCATTTGGTATGTATCCTGTGTGGTATATGTCGTTGCATATGTCTGTAATCATTTCAATGCCAAAAAACTTCTAGTGCCTGTATCATCTCTATCTGTTAGCTGTCAGGTCCTGCTGCTTTTCCCTTTTTCATTGTTTTTATAGCTTTTTCCTCCTCAGATTTTAAGATTTTATAGCCTGATGTACATTTTATAACTGGTTTCTTGTCCTTTTGATCCTGAAATATTTCTGTTATATATTTCTGCCATCTATCTATAATATCCTAATTGTCTGTTAGCATTTTTCCTTTTTTTGTCTGCAATGCATCCACCTTCTATGGCTTTTTTTATTTTTATTAACTATTCTCTTAATGCAATATACATCTTAAGAACATTGATAGAAAGATCTATAGAGGTAAAGAAAGATCTATGTATGTGCTTTATAGACTGCACGAAAGCATTTGACAAAGTAAAGCATGTGGAAATAATCAATATGCTGGAGAAATTAAACATTGATGGCAAGGATCTGCGAATCATAAAAAACATGTACTGGCAACAAACAGCAGCTATACGAATTAACAACCAAACAGGACAATTTCAATTTATAAAACAGGGTGTCAGACAAGGCTGTGTTCTATCGCCGGATTTGTTTTCACTTTACAGCGAATATATTATGAGATCAATAGTAGACAAAAAAGGAATTGAAGTCAACGGTCACAACATAAATAATTTGCGATATGCGGATGACACAGTCTTAACAGCAGAGACAGAGAATGAACTACAAGAAATTATAGACACAATAGTAAAAGAAAGCAACAAGAAAAGTCTCAGTCTGAATAGTAAGAAAACATAAGTAATGGTTATATCGAAGAAACAATTATCACCATCATGCAGCATAAAAATAAACGAGACAAATCTGAAACAAGTGCAACGTTTCAAATACTTGGGCACAATAATAACATCAGATGGGAGATGCACCACAGAAATAAAAAGCAGAATAGCTGAGGCCAAAATAGTATTTCAGAAAATGAAAAATATCTTATGCAACAAATCTATGTCAATAGAAGTGAGAAAGAGGGTTCATCGGTGCTTTATAGAACCAATTCTGATCTATGGAAGCGAATCATGGACAGTAGACAAACAAATGAAAAGACGATTAGAGGCCACAGAGATGGGATTTCTCAGAAGAATGTTGAAAGTTCCCTGGACAGCTAAAGAGACCAATGAGGAAGTTCTCAAAGAGGCCAACACAAAAAGGGAGCTCTTAAAAAACATCAGAAATAAGCAATCAACATTTTTCGGGTACATCATGAGAAGAGGAAAATTGGAATACTTGGTTACAACTGGCAAAATAAAAGAAAAGAGAGATCGCGGACGACAAAGAGAGAAAATACTGGATAGCTTGGTGTCATGGCATGGAAGACAGTCAAAAACAGAACTGATACGATGCACTGTGGATAGAAGATTGTGGAGGGACATGATCGCCTACGCCAACCGGTATGGCACATGATGATGATGAGTCATTCTCTTTATTTCTATGTGCATTCCTTTTAAGTCTTGTTTGCTTTCCATAGTTTCTATTTCTATACATTTTTGGCTGTGCCAGTCTTCTTTTGCCTTTTTGCACATTTTGCGTATCTCATTATCTATTTTATTGTATTGGACAGTGTTCTTCGCTTGTCTCCTTTCTTCAATTTTTTCTAATATGGTGTTAGTTATCCATTTTTGTTTTTTGTTCTTTTCTCTTTTGGGTATGGTGTTGCAGGTTTCTTGTATGCTTTTCTTTATGCATTGCCATTTGGTTGTTATTTTTTTATCAGGATTTTCTCTTCTGTATTGTTCAATTCCTTCTTCTAGCAGCTTCTGGTATGTGCTCTTTACTTGTATTGTATAGGTATCTTTAATATCTTTTTGATTTGATGCTGTTATATCTAGTGGATTTGTTGATGAATTAGACTTTTGCTTGTTTCTCTTTAGTTTGATTTTCATTTTAATCATTACAGGATTGTGATCTGAATTAATATCTGCTTCTGGGTAGGTTGAGGTAAAGTCATGAAGATGCACCAAGATTCGTAGAGATGCGAAGTTGCTGTAAAGCTGATGATAATGGCGATACTAAAAAAAAGGAAGAAAAAAGTGGTATGGTGACAGCTTTACGTGGTAATGGACGAAACAAAAGTCGACGTTTCGGCCAAGTAGGCCTTCATCAGGACGAACAACAAACACAAAATCTGGTCCTGGGTAGGTTTTGACTTTCTTTACACTTTTACGGAACCTTTCTTTTATCATTATGTAATCTGTTTGATTCCTCTTCTTATCTCCAGGGCTTTTCCATGTGTATAGTTTCCTTTTCTCTTTCTTAAAGTAGGTGTTACATATTATCAGCCTGTTTTCTTCACAGAATTGTATTAATCTTTCTCCTCTGTCATTTCTTTTTCCTAAACCATGATTTCCTATAATGGTCTTATATCTACCTTTTCCTACTTTAGCTTTCATGTCACCCATTACAATCAAGATGTCTGAAGATTTCACTTGCTTCATAACTTTATTTAGGTCTTCATAGTATGCCTCTTATTGTTCATTTGTGTAGTCTTGAGTAGGTACATATGTCTGTATTATTGCTATGTCGAATGGTTTTGCTTTCAACTTGAGTAGTATAATCCTATCACTGTATGTCCAGTAGTTACTTATATATTTTTGTAGCTCTCTTTGTATCAGTATTCCTACCCCCCCCCCCCTTTTTGATGTACTGTTGTGTTTCCTGAGTATATAAATGTATATTTTTCGTCCTCTATGTACCTACATTCTTTCCATCTTGTCTCTGATATGCCTATAATATCTATATTTATTCGTTCTGCTTCATGAATCAGATTCTCCAATTTCCCTTCTTGATATAGAGTCCTAACATTCCAAGTACTTATTTTAATATCTTTCCTCCGACATAAGTTCGAATTCCTCTCCTAGGCTTCCTCTTGACTAGTACGTGATGAGGCTCCATTCTCTTTCACAGTGGTCTGCCATATTCGCCTTTCGTGTTCTGAATATGCCTCATGTGTACCACATACTTTGCTGTTTTCGTTTTCTGGGCCGTTGATCATTTCTGATTCATCCGCCCCATCCACCGTCACAGACTTTTCACATATGGGTTGAACATACCCGTTTGCCGCCGGCGACATTTTGGTCGAACCATGTGCTTGACTATAGAACCGCGAACACACGACACAAAGAAGGATAAATCATATTCCACTTAAATATCGGTTCACAGTTCATCCACACGTCAGAAGTAAAACATACACAAAACGGAGAATAGCAACACATAATTTCACAACTAGACTGTCGCGTAAATCATTTAAATAAATCAGCAATTGCCGAATTATAAAAAACTACTACACGCAGCCGCCATGACACCGGAATATATGTGTATATATATATATATATATATATATATATATATATATATATATATATATAGTAGTACAGTAAGTTCAAGGACACCATCAGACTGGGAGTCCAATGTAGGACCGATGTAGGTCCGCGGGTGAGCCTTCTGGTGTGTCGGTCCCTTTATGGTCGTCACTGTGTAATTGATGACGTCATTCCCTCGATGTTGTTGCCTAAATATGTGTTTAGATATTGAAAGGATTTAATATTGGTTTGATTAGTGACAGTACTGAAGATGGCGCAGAGGAATTATATAGAGAAGAAAATTGTTTATGTGTCTTTTATTAATTTAAATGATACTATTGTTCTTGTGGATGATGGTTCTTTATCTTTTCATCTTTTTTTTCTACACTGTTAGTGGTACTCATTCTATTACATTCTCTCTTTACATACTCATGCGATATATAAGAAAAAAACGTATCAAGTTTATATTTTTTGTTCAAATATTTTACACAACAGACAACAATATATTCTTAAACTAAGGAAATTTTAATCAAATATGTTTACATTAGAAATCCAGTATAATATTATAGTAATGGATAATTACTACCATGATGTTGCATGTGTCTTTCGAGGGTGTGAGTTCAATCTTTACGTCGACTGTTTAACATGTAACGATCCTTGCTACAAAGAGATCAGTGTGCAAACGTTCCATCATTTTAACTTTTTTACTCCTCGAAGCCAATTTGCGTCGTTTTTTAAATCCTTCATTGCCCTGCATATCATCATGGTAGCTGGTTGTGTCTTTGCAGAATAGTGCGACCGTCAAGTGCCCCTTTTTTGAATCCTCTCCATAGTTTAACGTAGCATCGAACATTGCTCTAAAACAATAGGTATTTTCTGGTGGTGTAATTAACGTGTCTTTTAAAGATACTTCGACATGTGAAAACAGACTGTGAAAACTCGATGGATGCACCGTGTGCAAAGGCCCAAAGCGGGCGAATGTAAAGTGAACCTGAATCTACAGCCGTATGAGTTGGTGAAACCTAAATAAATCAAAACCAAAGTGAAGACATTAACGGGACTTGGAGTGAATGAGAGAAATTCTCAGTCGAATATATCCTTATCCACAGACCGACTCGTCTATTAATTGCGCTCAGAATCGTCGGGGAAATCTGTATAGAAGATGGTTTTATTGTCTTTCTAAAGGGTTCTCCTGGTGGTGCCAGCGCTGCCTTCACGACTGACTTTCTGCTTCGTTGTAAACCGCTTTCTGATTGGTTTCTGCCAGTCAGGTGGTCTACGGCCCCGTGTATCAATCGCAGCCCAGCCTCCTAAGCTCGCTCTTTGAAAGCTTCAATCATTACATGGGCATTCCATCACCCGTCGGACAGCAGTAAAAGTCTTCGTATAGCCCGGCATCGCGGTGAAGGGGTGTTTGTCTCATCATTATATCAGGTCAAAATGTTTTTTTCGCTTTAAAGTGTACCGTTAGCACCGACGTCCCATTAGTGAATGGGGTGATTTTTTCGTGTTCGTTGGTTAAACGGACTTTCACGGTATCGAAGGAAAACATGCTCAGGGGAGGTAGTGAGGTTTGACGTAGATGTGAAACACGGAGGTGTAATTTCTATTAAGAATATAATAAGAATCCTGAGCAGTGGTACCATCACATCTCCGACTGGTCTGGGTGAAATGAGATCGCAGTAGACGTAAACATTTTTTGCAGCGATTTTGAAGTCCATTTCACCCTCGCTGTAGATTTTGGGAGCGGCGTCTGTTATGCGAGTGGTGGGAAAGGCTAAGATATTTTTCAATGTGGCGCTTATGGTAACGGTGACTCCTCTTTCCAAGAGTTTAAAGGTGGCTTTATTTGCCTCATTTGCGTAAAAGAATTTCATTTTGGCTGCTTTTTCCATCCACACTCGCTTCCTCTCTTATGATCATCGCGTTCAACGCCCCGATCAAATCCTCGGATATCTTGTATAACCCCGTTGCCAGGGTCACGGTAAAGTGAGATCTAACGTCAACGCTGCCAATTTAATTGGTAGTGAGGGGCTCGTAACGAATCCAGACAATTTGAAACTGTATCTCCACCAAGCCGATCTCATATTGTGTCGAAATGTCAATGTTCTAGAGGAGTTTGACGAAAAAGTGACGGGGATTACAAACTTTAAAAATCCCCGTAGAGGCATTGCTTGGTAGGTGTGACACAAAAACTCATGGTCGTTCCTTATTTTACCGTCTTGTCTGTAACTTTGGATCCGGAAACACGTAACACAAAAAGCAACTTATTAGAGCTATCCACAGTTTTCCGTCCTTCGCGTCTGGCTTTTCAGAGGTCAATAGAGCAGCGAGACCACGACAACGGAATATATAACTACCATTTAATACAGAAAGACAATATCTAAACTCGGGTGTAGTTTCTCAAAAACCTGCCAGAGCGAGACTCTCTCCCTCTACCCTCCTGGGGTCGGGGTTCGCAAAACAGGCATTTTCTTATAAAATTTCACCTTCTTCCGGCATCTCTAGTTTTTGTATATGACACTGACCTTGCTCGTTATCCAACCGTTGAATGAGAAATCATGCCCAAATCACTTGACTGAACTCTTTTTTCGTCCCATCAATTTGCGACGCTTGCCTATAAAGCTCTCGTTCCTGTGCTCAAATTTTGAATTTCTTGTGTGTAGAATGACTCCTCTATTTCATCGCCTTTATTGCTTTTCAACATATATGTAACAGGTTTTGTTTTATTTACGCGACTAACGGTAGACAGTTGCTCTGTCCAAGCCGGAGGGTACACTTTTTTTAAAATTAGCCCTGCCCAGGGCGAATCTAACTCGATCACCTACCTTATACAGGGATCTTTCAAAACTGAAGCTATGTTTATTGTAAAACGTGTTCCACACCTGTTCTTGATTGTCTCTGCTAACGTCGATTAGTGCAATTTTTTTTTACTTCTTTGGTACGAACGGTTATAACTTCGAGGTAAGGTTGGTAGCACATGGACATAGCGAAGTCAGTTGGATTTCGTAAAAAAAATCGCCCCATCCGTTGTTTCAGACTACTATTAAAGAGTTCCACAACAGCAGGCTCAGTATCTTCTTTCTGGGTAGTGAAAACGTGAACGTTGTTGTCATTGAGGAATTTCTTACATTTTCTGTTTAAAAAATATGTGGCCTTATCGGTATGAAAACTTAAAGGTTTCCTATTATCAAATATTTTAGCAACAGCTTCCACTAAGGCCTTGTTCCTTTTTTCTTTATCGGCACAGACCAGGCGTATTTTCTGAAAATGTCCACACAAAATACCAAATAGGATTACCCTTCGTTGTCTGTTGTTTTATGTCTCACATCGATCAGGTCTGCTTGATATTGCTGCTGGAACCCGCTCTAATGGGGCACCTTTCAAATCTGCGATGAATTGGTTGTGAAGGGTGTAGGTATCCTGGTGACTCAACCACCGAATTATCTCTGTAGCCCTAGCTTTGTACTACGTTGCAATGCCGTCCCCCCTGGTCGACTAGGGTCGATGTAATAACGTCTCAGTGTTATTCCTACCTTTCCAATTTCGAAGTTGGGATTCTAGTCTCTCTTTTTCTCGTCCTCAACTTATACGACGCTGCCTGTGAAGTGTTTTCATTACTTGCCGTTGGAGTTTCTGTTGTCCTGTCCACATGTTTCTCTGGTGGCACCTCGAGCGGTGAAGACGAAGGTATTCTTTCAGTCGACGAGTCATGTTGAATGAGATCGACTGAACCCAACGGACGTTGTTTATACTGTTCCAATCTAGTTTTAAGTACTGATGGAGAAGTACGTTGGTACACTCTGGCCTTATCATCGGGTACTAAACCATCGCGGTCTAGGACACAGTGGTCTAAATCTCTCTAGTTACGGTTGAACGCATCAGGTGGGGTATACGCGGTAGTCTGTTTTAGACCCTCCAGCAACCGAGAATCCACCAAATACCATTTTTTTTGCCATGTTCACATACCTAATACACCGCCGAGAACGCTTAAAATAAGTCTGAGCTGGGCACTTATGAATCCACCTGTTTGTAGAATCTCTTTCCGCCGCTTAAGACTCGTCTTATTTTTGGAAAGGAGTCCCAACTTGTTCTTTTTGTTGACGTAGCTCGCACTTCTGCTGATGAGTGAGTCTAACATTACCCTTTAATATGTTATGACAACACTCGCACAATACGCGAATGAGCTCGGGAGAGGCCTTTTTCAATAAGGTTCTTAAACCCGTCGGCGTGCTCGAGCACAGGAATTTCAACATTTCACAGTGTCGCCTAAGCGAGTCTGCCATTCTGTTACTTTGGTACGTAGACGATTTGTCCCTTTCCCCCACCACGAAATATCTTTTGTTCTCAACCTCAGATGATCCGGTCTTTCATGTCGAAGGACCACCAACAAATAACGGTGAGGAGACGCCGTCACGTCCTTAAAACTATCTTTGTGGTAAACCACTAGGCCGAGGTGCATGTGTTTAGTGAGATTGGTGATTTGACTACCGTCTCTGGGGTTCTTGAACATCACTATATAATGGGTATTGAATTTTATTATTCGATGCTCCTTATTTATTCCAAATGTAGGTTTCGAACAATGTAGATCATTATATCTCTGTGGT
Source organism: Megaustenia siamemsis (assembly GCA_032433765.1). Classification (NCBI taxonomy): domain Eukaryota; kingdom Metazoa; phylum Mollusca; class Gastropoda; order Stylommatophora; family Ariophantidae; genus Megaustenia; species Megaustenia siamemsis. Next base: position 37,719,051 of record JAVIAB010000108.1, on the reverse strand, counting down.
GGCTGCCTTTGTTAACCTGTCATCCGTTTCCGACATGAGGTTGCCGATGGCGATAAGTCTTCTCTTCTTACCCCCTTCCAAGTTATCGATCTCGGGTAGACCCTCGATAATTCTGTCTCTATAGTCTCGTATATTGGCTACCATTATCCGTAGCACCATATAACTTCCTTCGGTAAGAAGAGCACAACTAGCTGTGGAGATTCTGCAGAAACTGTTGCACAAAAACCACTTTTCTGTAGGTTGTAGGTCTGGCTATGAAAGCTGTCAATGGTGTTTCCGTCGCCACTAATGACACTCTGGAAAGGGGGGGGGGGGAGAATATTACACTTTTTCTTCGTATTGAGGTTAATTTCTTGAGTATGTAACGAGAGACTAGTGTGTTGATGATCTAATGATGTTACCAGTTATGTCACGAAAGGCTGAAACACTACGAAAAGGACGCCGCTCACTTGAGTTTACTAACCATTGTTCTACTCTTCTTCATCATCATCATCATCGTGTGCCCTCTACGCAACGAAGGTTGGCTACCATGGATCGCCATTCTATCTGTTTCTTGCTTTGATGGTGCAGGCTGACATAGATTGACTTGTCCATCTTTTGATGTTACTCGTCCATGTTAGTCTTGGTCTGCCTCTGCCTCTTTTGCCTTGTATTTTTCCTTCCAATATTACTTTTAGTAGGCTGTTGTGTCTTTTAACATGCCCCAAAAATTTAATTTGTCTTGTCTTAATTGTGTTCAGCAGTTCTCTTTTTATTTTCAGTTTTTTTTAAAACTTCATCGTTTGTTATCTTTTGTTTCCATCCAATTCTGCCTATTCTTCTATAAATCCACATTTCAAAGGCTTCAATTTTCTGTTCTGTTTTCTTGTCTAATGTCCATGTTGTTCTACTTTTAAGAAAAACTAATAAAAGTAGTCGAAATAATTGTAAGAGTGGTGAAAAATGTATTAGTATAGAAATGTATTCTATTATATATTAGTATAGGTATTTATTCTATTATATGTCAGTTTAGGTATTTATTCTATTATATGTCAGTATAGGTATTTATTCTATTATATGTCAGTATAGGCATTTATTCTATTATATGTCAATATAGGTATTTATTCTATTATATGTCAGTATAGGTATTTATTCTATTATATGTCAATATAGGCATTTATTCTATTATATGTCAGTATAGGTATTTATTCAATTATATGTTAGTATAGGTATTTATTCTATTATATGTTAGTATAGGTATTTATTCTATTATATGTCAGTATAGGCATTTGTTCTCACTTGGAGATAGGAACATATAGCACTATAACACCTACTTTCCTATATATACAACCACAATTTTCAGCAATATTCTGCTCCTATTCTCAACAATAACAGTTTTTAGGTACCTCAAAGGGAAAAAAAAGTTTATATAAATCCAGAAATTCTAGCAATATATAAACCATTACACCACTATTCTCCTTTCTGCAAAATTCCTTTGTCTATATAATATATATATACATATATTCCTAGTTGTTTTATTGAAATTTGTATTGTTAATTGCCTTATTAAAACTCCATTATTATAACAGACCACCATTATTGTAGAAATTCCGATGATATAAATCAAATTTTTTTAAATATTCCATAATATTTTCTTTGTTACAAATCTCCAGGCCTGAGACCACTTACGAAAAACAAATCTCTGAAATTAATATCACTAAATAAAACAAATTCCTCCTCTCTATAAACAACATAAATCCACCAAAATAGATAGTAACGGAAAAACCCCTTTCTGGTTCTTTTCTTTAAACACACCCCTCTTCAACTTAATTACGTCATTACCTATCGCATAAGTTAGTCTAAACTATGAAAAAAAACTTAAAACCAGTGCAAGAAAAAAAACACAAATAATCACATCAATATCTGATATTATACTCTATATATCCAGTCTGATTGATTACTTGTTAAAACGTTGCACTGTGTTCTGCGCCAGTGGCCCAGTGCATCCGATTTCAGCCAGCATTTTATTCAGGTTTACTTTCCTTAGCCTTTGATTGTCCCCAATCTTCCTGCAAGGCAGCAGATTGTCTTTTCTGTAGGGGGATTCTGCCCTTAGATGGTCGGCCCTCCCAGGTTTACGAGCACCATCTGCCTGAGTCACTAGAGGTGACTAACACAGACATGCACACACAAAGATATGAGATGTGACTAACACTGACATGCACACAGCGAAACGAGGCATGACTAACACTGACATACATCAAGATATATGACACATGACTAACATAAACATGCACATAAAGATATGAGATATGACTGACATAGACATGCACACACAAAGATATGATATATCACTAACCCAGACATGCACACACAAAGATGTGACTCATGACTAACACAGACACACACTAAGATATGAGATATTACTAAACACAGACACACATAAAGATATGAGACATGATTAACACGGACACACCAAGATATGAGATATGACCAACTGACACACACCAAGATATGAACCATGTCCAGCACAGAAACATATTAAGGTATCCATATGCTTGGGTTTGTTGTAGTATACCCGATTAACTGTTCACAGGTTTCGTTCAAACAGCTGTCCGGAGATTTGAGAGTGCAGTCTGACCCATAGAACGTTCCCTTGCATGTACAGTTCCCGGTTGACTGTTCACAGGTGTCGTTGAAACAGCTGTCCGGACATTTGAGAGTGCTGTCTGACCCTTAGTACGTTTCCTTGCACGTACAGTCCGGGTCACATATGATGACACAGCCGTCAGAACACGTCTGTTCGCACTGTAGCCCAAAATTACCATCGGGACAAGTGTCATTACAGGTATAGCCAAGATGTTTACATTGTAGGTATTTTCTGGAATTTTCCTTACATAAGGACAGACACTGGGACAAGAACCGGAGCAGTCGTGTCCATAGATCCCATGTGAACAGTTACGGGACACGTACCGATGATGACATTGCAGCCTTTGCTACACCCATTACACACTGCAGAAAACAACCAAGAATGCCCGTCCAGACAATAGGTGTCTGTAAATGTTTGCACCTTACACACCGTCAGTGCACTGTCGGCCTGCGAAATGGTCGGTGAGAACTCAAACTTAATGTGTGCCATTGGCGTTTGTGTGTTGGCTACAATAGTGTTCACAGAAATATTAGGGTATGATATATCAATATACTGAAACACTACGCCGCCACTGTCAGAGAAAGCCTTTAGAGTGGCATTCTTTACCTGAATCATAGTGCTAGGTCGATGATAGATTCAAATGGTGTGAGTCTTCTGGGGCGTTGCAAAGTTCAGATACCAGAAAACAGAATTGGTTCCACTTCCCAATTGTGTGTGTGTGCAGTCATTGTCATAGAGATTGGTCTTTGTTTTGCCATTAACTGCGGCCTCTGGTCCACATCCGTCTCCTGTATAACAATCATTAAATGTGTCGGTCTGGTTTGTGTTCTATTTGAGAGCCACATTCCGACCCCCGCCAATGTAGATAGAGCAGATATTTGCAACTATCGCCCCTTCAATCCGTAACTTGTTGATCAGACCAGCCCCAGAGCAAAAGACATAAATCTCATGCGAACTAACTACAAACCGTGATTCATTGCTACATGAGGCAGAACCATTTAGTTTTACCGTGAAACTGTCCAGATCTGTTAGATCATTCACATAAATCCTCAAGCAGGAGGACGGCAAAGTTATTGAGAGTTGCCTCAACTGATATAAAATTTGTGTCCGGATTACATGTGGTGTCGTTGTTATTAAAGAGGAAAGTAGGTTCAGATTTTTGGGCGTATTTGTACACGAGATCCAAGTACTGACAATGGGGTCCGAAATATTCGTGCTGACAAATGTCATTGTTTGGGCATGTCTCTGTAGTTTTATCACAAACTGAGACATTATAGCAGTGACATTGTAACTTACAATTTGGCCCAAACCAACCGTCTGCACAAGTTAGGTCATTAGCTTCCGCGGCCACGAACGAAGCCAGCAGAATAAAGACTTGATCTACAGCGATGATTAACGAACTGTGTACAAACATTTATTATCCAACCCGTGATTTCATTTTTGAAAATCTGCCAACTCGCTGTTATAACAGATAGCTTGATGTTCAAAATTAACATTGTTTGCACCATGGCTCGACCGCAAACAAGCTTCCATCTTGGTGCGCCCTATTGTCAAAAATGGATTGCATAGTATTTTCCTCATTTTTTGGAAGGCTGCTTTTGCCTGAGCCATTCTGCATCTCACCTCTTTTGTAGATCTTCCGTCTGAGGTTAACAAAGTTCCCAAATATTTAAATTCATTTACCTGTTTTAATATTGTTCCACTTGTCTTTATTTTGCACTGAGGTGATGTCTTTTTCTTTGTTGTTACCACTACCTCTGTCTTTTTGCTATTAAGGCTGAGTCTTTTATTTTTGCTTTCTTTCACTATAATGTCCAACATTTCTTGTAACTCATTTTCACTCTTAGCGATTGATACTGTATCATCAGCATACCTTAGATTAGTCAGTCACAACTCGATTGCTCCCACATACTGTATACAAAACAACGATAAAGGTAAAGATAAAGTACGAGATTTGAATTGGCGTCTTAGCACGCGAGTTTTCCCCCATATGTGATCGGCCGCCTATTCAGACGTGTTCAGAGACTTCTGGATAGTGTCGCTTCAAGCATCGAAACTCACGATACGAGGTGGCATTCCTCACCTTCACAGAGTATTACTCTGGTACCCATTTCTGCCAGCGGTCTGGTCGACCACGGGAGTATTTTTTTTTCCAACCACGAGTACAACTCACACTGCTTCCAGCGGGAATCGAACACGGGTTATCTGAACGTCGGTAGTCCAGGTGGGAAAACAACGATACTATCCAAAATCAGTCAGTTAGTATGAACAGCATGATTCACTGTAATCACACTTCTTTCTCATTGCTCGGAATATGACCTTTTTGTTAAATGCATGATCTCATAATCATCTCTTGGTATTCCCTTACCACTCCTGCCTCATTGTTCTTAGTAACATGCAAGTATTCCAATTTCTTTCTTTTCATCGATACAAATCTCAAGAGCTGTATCTTTTTCCTCGTCACATTAATCTTCTGTAACATTTTATTGAGAACTTCGCTTGTCTTCTCGTCTGTCTTAAAATTATGAGTCTCTGTCTCCTCAAGCAAAGGATTTTAAAGAATACAATCACATCATATGTGACATAGATCGTTTATATTACAAGCCATCTTGATTACAAGAGAGATACGTTTCCATTTAAGCGCAGCAAATTATGCAGAATGTTTCTTGATAATTGCTGTATTGATTTAATGCACATATAATACATAGATACATACATAGGTACATATTTACATAGATACACATACATAGACACATATATAAATACATACATTCGTAGGCACATGCATTAATACATACATAGAAACATATACACATACATAGATACATATATATATACACATACATAAATACATAGATACATACATACCCACACATGCATGCATACATACACACACATACATACGGTGCATATTCAATTACTTACATTTGATTTTTTATCGCTCCATCGTTGTTCATACCTGCGGACAAGTAGTTACCTGGACAGTCTTCATCTGAGATGCGTTCATGTTTCCCTCACTTGTTTCCTTGAACTGAAAGAAGACAGCGCGGATTGTTCTTCATGATCTCTTTATTTTCCGGGCAACGATACAGACTGACCAAAATGACTGCATCTAAATTTAACTATACCCCCCCCCACACACACACACACATACATACATACACTCACACCTCTCAATTAACAGTGGAGTCATATTGTTGAATATATATATATATATATATATATATATATATATATATATATATATATATATATATTATAATTATATAATTTGAGTCTGTCTAGAATACTCGTGCATGTTGGGAAGTTGTTAAACTCTCGAAGGGGTTGGGGGTATAATTGCGTAAATCGGTTAATGAGTAATGTATATTCTATGCGGTATCTGTGTTTCCCGCAAGATTTGACAGAGTTAATAGGAGCGGGTTTCGTTTTTTTCCCGTTCGAGATTTAGCCACGCCCACTACCGGAATTTTAATATACCGTTATTTAATATATACTTATACATTTATTATACATTTAGACTCTGAAAACGTCTAAATTACGATAATTAGGGTATTTTGCGTGATATGTTAATGATGTCGAATGCTTACGCTACAAATAGTTTCCTTCCTAGCGCGACGCTCCTTGATCATCTCACGTGCATGTATCGATTCTGGGCGTGGTTATAAAAAACAAAAGCATTACGCCACTCAATTTAATTATTAAAAACTGTGACAAGTTGTTATGTAAACTAAATCTCTATGTGGCTCTCTATGTGGCAAACAGACAGAACGACATAGATTAATTTTCACTACTAAGGGTCTCCAAAAGCGTTTATCGTGAGCGTGTGACTTGCATCCTCAGTGTGTATGTGTTATCAAGTAGGGTTCGTAAGTTGTAAAATAGCTATATAAATATATAAATAGCAGTTATAGATAAGGATACAACGTGGAAACGTCCATTTACCGCGTTAGTCGCTGGTCCGACGGGGGTGTGGAAAAAAACCGTCTTTGTTAGGATATTTCTGGAACACGTGTCAGAGATGGTCAGTCCTGCGGCTGAGAAAATCGTGTACTGTTACAGTGAGTGACAAGTGAAGTGTGGATCAATCGTATATGTCTATAAGTGTGCAGCAACCTTCAAAGTCTATAAGTGTGGACCAGCCATCTGTGTCTATATCTGACAAGTGTGGATCAATCTTATGTGTTATAAGTTCGGACCAACCTTCTATATCTATAAGTGAACAAACGTTTTGTGTCTAGTATTGTTAACCAACCTTCTGTGTCTACACCAAGTGTAGGCTTCATCAGCAGTGTGAAGTGAACGTAGTTGTGCATATCAGCAGCAACAGACACTTTAATGTCAATCCGTGAGTTATTCTCACTAAGTTTAGTCTTCATCAGAGGTGTGAAGATAGAATGTAGTTGTGCAAGTAGCAGCAACGAACAAGTTAGTGTCAGTCCGTGAGTTAGTCTCACCAAGTTTAGTCTTCATCAAAAGTGTGAAGATAGAAAGTAGTTGTGCAAGTAGCAGCAACGAACAATTTAGTGACAATTCGTGAGTTAGTCTCACAACATTAGGCCTCATTAGGAGCATAGACTGGAAGGTAGTGATGCAGTTTAGCAGCTACAACCATTAAAGTGACAGTAAGGGAAAGAAGTTAATAAGTCAGACTTTGTGTAGGAGCATGACGTTATAGTGGGATTGTGCAGGCAGCGACACCGAGCAATGTAAGTGGCGCTGAGGGATACAAATTCGCAGAGTTCCTATCAACCAAGAAAGGGCTCATTACGGAGTATGACGCTCCAGGAGACAACGTAATAGGTGTGTTTGAACGAGACCGACATCGCCAGCTTCGTGATTAGCAATATGGCTGCTATAGGGTGCTAGTGGAGGAATTCCTAAACAACCATTTATTAGAGAAAGGTAGGCGAGGCCAGAGTGGCTTGAGAGAGTGCAGTATACCTCTGTGGTGTTGTAGATAACACGGGGGGATGCCTCAAGGTTAGTAGGCAATGTGGGAGAGGCTGCTAACTAACTATTGTCATTGTGATTGTGAACGTGTTGTGTGAGGTGGACTTTTGAGAATAAAACATCATGTGTGTTATTTTACCTGGTGTTGAGTGAATGCTTTCTGGAGCGCTAGCTGTAATTGTCTGTGCCTCGCTAAGAACGACCCCTGGAAGGGGCCAGCACGCTGGTCTGCAGATAACCAACAGTCGTAACACGAAACAGCTCGGAGTACTAAGTTAATCGATCACCCGGCCAAGGGTGCCACACAAGGTCAGAGTTCAAACGAGGCGAAAGTCCCGAGCAGTAACCATCGAGCACAGGCCGAGGTCGACTCGACTTATCAATCAATACTGGTCGTCAAGACGCAAGTCGGCGTGACACATTGGCCGTGATACAGTGAAGGGATGTCCCCGTCAACTCATCAAGGCAGTTAGGGGAGTTCAGACACCATCAAGTGCCATTTGAGGTCAGCTGGTCTATAAGATCTGTGAAAACGGCTGCTATTTTTGGGCCGTGACCTGCGCTAGGTCAGCTACAAGCAGAATAAATTGTCAACAAAGCGCCGACAGTTTCTAAGGATCATCGAGGAAGTGATGTTAAGTTAGTTAAGTAGAGTAATAACTAGGGAGTGAAAGGGCCGTTGAAAGAGTTGTGTAAAGTGATTAGGGAGTACAAGAAATGTGTGGTGTGAGAATTGTCTATCCACAGGTGTGAAAACAGAAAGTGTAAAAAAGAAATGTAACAATTAGAAGAAATATCACAGTCGTGTGTGTCAAGTAGTTTTTTTTAAATATAGAATAGGAGAAACATATATTGATTAAGGGAAGAGGGAGTAGGATAGGAATATAGCAGTAGATTTATAAGATATATGACACACATGGCTGGGATATGAAGATATTGTTTAAGTATGTAATTGTTATGAATAATATGATATAAACATGTTGATTGTATAACTAAAGTGTAAAATTTTCAGCATGTTATGAACAAAGGTACCAAGTGTCGGTGACATAAGGTACAAAGTATTGGAAAAATAGTGTGAGAAGTTAACATAGGGGAACTGGCCCCATAATAGGAGGGATAAGATAAAGATTCTTTTTGTTAGTGTGTTGTTAGGAAATAGAGTAAGTGTCAATTAGGGTAGAAGATAACAGTAATACGGGAGAGTGGTAGATATATTAGAAACGAAGACAAAATAGAGGGAATGACCCAAGAGGGACATATGTGGCAAGTCATGCAGAGGATGGGGGAAGTGGTGGAAAGGTTAGGCAATAATCTGCAGATGCAGGAAATAAAAAGAAGAGTTCCGTTGTTTCTGGGAGAGCCAGAAAGGTTTAATGAGTGGGTACATACGATTGAATTTTGGGGAAAGAGCAAATAGTTAGGACAAACAGAGTGGAAATAGTTAGCATTAGCTACTAGTCAGGGAGGGGTAGCAAATTGTGTTAGGAGGAAGATAGAGGAAATGAAAGAAGAATCATTGTATGAGTTTAAAGCGTACTTAGCAAAAAGGTATCCGAAATTCAAAGATGAGCAACATGCCATCATGAAACTGACAGGGGCGCAGCAGGGGAGGAACGAGACAATACAAGAATATGGGGAAAGGATAAAGAAAATGGCAGAGAGAGGTTTTGGACAAGGGGTAGAGACAGAACAAGTAAGTAAGCTGTTAATAGCGACATTTATAGTGGGGATAAGAAATAAAGGGTTAAAAGTGATGTCAGCGAGAAAGAAGGTTGCAACAATTTCGCAGTTGATAAATGCAGCGATAGAAGAGGAGAGGATTACGAAAAGATTCAAGGAAGAGCAAGGGCAAGATAGAGAAACGAATACGAGTGGTAGACAAGAAAGCCCCATGGAAATAGATCACATGAGGTAAAGAAGTGCGCAACAGAGAGATAGACAGGTAGTAAATGTCATTCAAGAGACAAGGAGGTATTATAGGAGTGGTAGAATAGAACATATTGTGAGGCAATGTCGAGAAGGGGTTGTTAGACAAGAAATAAGAGGAAGGTATCAGGGATCGGGAAACGGAGGTAGTACTCAAAGAGGCAGGCGGTTTTTAGAACAAAAGAAAGGCCTGATCACTTTGGGAGGTACGGGAGAAGGGCAGATCCATGTTCTTGTATAGTACAAATAGACAAGTAGAAGTTTAGAGCTATTACAGACACAGGAGCAAGTGTGAGTGTAATAAAAGAAAGCGCATATAGGTCCATAAAGGAAAAGGAGAGGCTGTATAGAACAAAGAACAACCTTGAATCCATAAGTGGGCAAGTTTTAGAAGTAACAGGAGAGACATGGGTACAGATTACGATAGAAAAGTGTAGAATGGAACAAAAGTTTATGGTAGTCAGAGGGATGAATGGAGTCATGGTATTAGGCAGCCATTGGATGAGAAAAAATGAGGTAATAGTAAACTACAGAACGCAGACATTGCACATAGGAGAAACAGAAATACAAATGGAGAATATATCCATATCACAACACTAGACAGAGCAAAGGAAGATGTGATTCTAAAACCGCACCGGGTGCATATCACATTAGCAAAAATAAGACAAAATGATTACGTTAGACCTAAGATGAAAATAAAAACAAAAACAGCAAAACCGAAAATAACGGAGGAACCAAATATAAGGGTAATTGATGGGATTGTCACAATAAACAGGGATAATAATGTTCCAGTAATGTTGATTAATTATTCAGGAAAAACTATAAAGATAAATAGAGGAAAGGTAATAGCGAGGATACGACAAGAATAACGAAATACGATAGCTACATGTGGGAAAGAGTAAACAGGATGGGTTGAGCAGAAAAATGATGAGAGAGTGAGGAGGAATAAAGAAAGACAGGAGTACGTGCGATGGGTATGACAAATATTTAGGGAGGAAGAAAGACTGACAAAAGGGGATATAGTAACTAACAGGAAGTGGAAGAAAAACATAAAGGAAACACAGGTATAACTAAATTAAGAAAGAAAAGAGCAACTAGTAAAACAGATACAAACAAATGACGGTGATAAGAATCAAATACAAAGGTTATTGTTGAGCAATCATGACATGTTTGCCTTAACAGATTTTGAACTATGAAGGACACAAACAGTAGAATTAGAAATAGATACGGGGACAGCACAACCTACGAATATAAGAACATATAGAACACCATTAAAGGATAGGGAGGTGGTAGAGAAGACTATATATGAAATGTTGAAAGCAGGAATAATTTCCCGAACAACATCACAGTGGTCGTCACCAGTAGTAATAGTGCAAAAGAAGGATGGAACCAAACGATTTTGTTGTGATTACAGTGCGTTGAATAAAGTGACCAAAGACATCAGTTACCAGATGCCAAGAGTGGATGATACAGTGACATTATTCCAGGGCACAGATTACTATACTACGCTGGATTGCAAGTCTGGGTATTGGGCCATCCAAGTGAATAGAAATCCAAGGATAAACTAGCATTTAAAACATACCTAGGGACGTTCACTTGGAATGTAATACCTTTTGGGTTAAAGGGGACACCAGCAACATATATGAACTTAATGAACCAAGAACTGCAAGTGCTAGGTACATTCGCGCAAGCATATGTGAGCGACATAATAATTTTCACCAAAGGAAAAAACACTTACAACACATTAGTTTAGTATTTGCAAGACTACGGCAACATGATATAAAGCTAAAGCTAAATAAATGTCAATTTTTAAGGGAAGAAGTAAAATACTTAGGGTTTGTGGTGAATAGGGAAGGAATATTACCAGATAAGAAGAACGTACAAGCGATCAGACAAATGAAACCACCAACAAGAGTGACGGTGGTGCGCAGTTTTCTAAGAATTTGCGGGTATTACAGAAGGTTTATACCAAAGTTCGCAGAAGTCACAAAAAAATTGACTACATAAACAAAGAAATTTGTGAAGTTTAAATGGTCGACGGGGTGTCAGGAAGCGTTTGACACATTAAATGAGAGGTTGACGGAAGTACCGTTATTGGCGCACCCTAACAATGAGGTAAAAATAGTTGCACATACGGATGCGTCAGACGTCGCAATAGTAGCATGTCTAGTATGCGAAAAGCTGGAAGTAGATAAGGTAACGGGTAGAAATAAGATACAGGAGTGGCCGATATATTTCCTATCATACAAATTAAGCAGAACACAAACGAGATGGCCGACTATAGAGAAAGAGGCATATGCGATCCATTATGCTACTCAGAAACTGTATTTTTATATATATGGTAAAAAATTAGTGATTAGGACAGATTATAAACCAATGAAAGCGATAATGGAAGCATAAATTAAAAACAGAAAAAAGATATATGGTCTCTAACGTTACAGAACAGTGGGGCAGAAATAGAATTTATAGAAAGAACTAAAAATATATGTGCAGATTGGTTATCCAGAATCCCAAGAAAGGGAGATGAAGAGGTAGTACAAAACAACTCGGGTACGGATGTAGATGACAGAACATTTCAGATTAATATAATAGATACCAGCAAAGTGAGACAAAGGGGGAGAACTACAGAATAAGACGATGGTGAACAAGAGAACACTGAAGAGGAGAGGGAAATGGGGATAACAAGAGAAGTGCAAAGTAGAGATGATGAATTGGGAGAAATAATGAGAGATATACAAAGGGGAAAAGCAAAGAAATGGAAGAAATTTAGTATATATTAAAATGATAGAGTGCTATTATATATAGGGAACTATGACGAGGTACAACCAAGAGTATGCATACCACAAACGTATAGGGAGCAGTTGTTAACGATGCACCACGAGAAAAACGGACACATGGGAAGATACAAGATGTTAGACGCGTTAAGAGTAAAATATTATTGGTCAGGGTTATATAGAACAGTAGATGAACACACGAAAAAATGCAGGGTATGTAAAACAAGAAATTTGGTAGAGAAAGCGGGACCAGTGATGACTATGAAGAAACAATATTTTGCGATGCAGAAGATCAGCATGGACATCACAGAACTATACCCCTCAACGATATCAGGGAATAGATACATAGTACATATAACAAATTGTTACAGTAGTTGGCTGGAAAGTATACCGATACCTAATAAGACCACAGATAGTGTAATAGCTATATTGTTGAGTTAATTTATTCCAAAGTATAGCTATCCGCAGAGCATATTAACATATAATCGGGGGGGGGGGGGGAGAGAGTTCACAAGTGAAAAGTTTGTGCAAACATTAAGGAAATTAAACATTAGTCACATTAGAACATATGTATACCACCCCGAGACCAAAGGGATCAACGAAAGACAGCAAAGAACACTGAATGATATCATATCAAAATTGACGAGAGGGCAAGATGCGGAATGGGATATAAAATTAAATCATTCGTTGGCGGCAGTCAGGGTGAATAAGAATGAGAGCACACAATTTTCACCATTCTTTTTATTGTATGGCAGGCACCCGATGTTGCCATGAGATAATGTATTGCAACCAAGGAGGAGGTATATGGGAGAAGAAATACATAAAATAATCATTCAACAGATGCACGAGACACAAAGAATGGTGTGGAGGAATTTAAAACGGGTAGAAAAGAGGAATCAGCAGAAAAGTAAAGATAGAGAGGTAACAGAGTATAGAATTGGGGACAAGGTATATTATAAAAATCAAATAGCCACGTCGAAAATTAGTCTTAGATGGAAAGGATATATAATTATAAAGAAAACAGGGGAGGCAAATTACGTAATTAAACACATATATGGTAGGAAGGAGATACGAACACAGGAGAAACATAAGAAAAGATGATTCATTGTGGTCAGAAAAAGAACAGGAGCAGAGTGGGAGGCCAAGAAAAAAATGTACTATGTATAGGAACGAAGAGTCCACACAGGACACAGAAAATGAAGCAGAACAGGGAGTCAATACAGACACAAGGAAACAAGGTGCTGAAAGGGAGGAAACAAAAGGTAGGGGTCACAAACATAACGAAAAACAAGGGGAGAGCAGTAGTAGCACAGTAGACAACACAAAAGAGGATGCACCATATAGAAATACGAGGAGTCAAAGTAGAAGAAAGCAAGAACGAAGAGTAAAGAGGGATAGAGAAACGTCGTCGTCAGAAGAAGAATGATACAATACCGGAAAGACGGATTAGTTTAGAGCGCAGAGAACAACATGTAAGTCAACCGGAGAAAGGAGGGGAGTTAGAAATAGAAGAAAATTCAAATAGGGTAACACAAGGGAAAGATACGTGCGGAATCAGGAAAAGAAAGGGGAGATGGTTCTCAGGAGAGTCACCAGAGGAGAAGAAGAATAAGAAGCAGGATAGTGACCAATGAGAGAGTGATGAGAGTCACGAAACGTCAGAATACGAAGAAGAAGAAAACATTCAAGAAATAGGGGAGGTAGAGTAGAAGAAATAATAATCAATAAAATAGAAGAGCGGCCTCTAGGAGTTCTGTAGGGGCCCTATCAGAAATCGTGGAGGAGGTTCCAGATAGGAGTTAGGAAAAAGGAGAGATAAAATTGAGGTAATAGGAGAAAAGGATGAAGAAAGTAAAGGAGAGAGTAGGACGAGGATGGTGCGGGTTAGCTATTAAGGGTAGATAAATAACTAGAAGGAGGAAGGAGGCAGTGAAGCAGGGCGGTAGCAGTGATTAAAGAGTGTACGATAAGATGGGAGTGAGGTAGTAGAAATCCAGGGGAGATTAGAAGGGCTGAGTAAAATATGAACATGGGGTCCACGGGGAGAAGCGTTAAGAAGTAAAGAGGATGAACACATCGTGGGTCACGGGAATTGTAACACAATGTAGGAACGAGGCAAAAAAAATGTAAGACAAGGTTTGATTGGTTGAAGAGAGACAAGGTTAGACAAAGGATAGGTTGGGAAGATTATTTGAGAGTAACGATGGCTCTGTGCGGACGGTTGTGTGTTTTGTGTTGCAACCTGTACCGTGAGCAGGTTTGTGTTAGTTCACCAGAAAAGTGACAGAATAAGTTTAGTTGGTGTGTGGTCGCTGCGTGGAACAGACCTTATTCCAGGAGCAGTGATAAGTAGAAGTGTCGTCTTAGAGTGGTTAATAAGATAGTCGTGAAAGTTAGCAGCATCAACCATTTAGTGACAGTCAGTGAGAGAGTCTCACAACGTAGACTTCATCAGAAATATGAAGTTAGAGTGTAGATGTGCAAGTTAGCAGCAACGAACAATGTAGTGTCAATCCGTGAGTTAGTCTCACCAAGTTTAGTCTTCATCAGAAGTGTGAAGATAGAATGCAGTTGTGCAAGTAGCAGCAGCGAACAATTTAGTGTCAATCTGTGAGTTAGTCTTACTAAGTGTAGGCTTCATCAGCAGTGTGAAGTAAACGTTGTTGTGCATATGAGCAGCAACAGAAAATTTAGTGTCAATCCGTGAGTTAGTCTCACCAAGTTTATTCTTCATCAGAGGTGTGAAGATAAAATGTAGTTGTGCAAGTAGCAGCAACGAACAAGTTAGTGTCAGTCCGTGAGTTAGTCTCACCAAGTTTAGTCTTCATCAAAAGTGTGAAGATAGAATGTAGTTGTGCAAGTACCAGCAACGAACAATTTAGTGACAATTCGTGAGTTAGTCTCACAACATTAGGCTTCATTAGGAGCATAGACTGGAAGTTAGTGATGCAGTTTAGCAGCTACAACCATTAAAGTGACAGTAAGGGAAAGAAGTCAATAAGTCAGGCTTTGTGTAGGAGCATGACGTTATAGTGGGGTGTCCAGGCAGCGACACCGAGCAATGTAACTGACCCTGAGGGATACAAATTCGCAGAGTTCCTATCAACCAAGAAAGGGCTCATTACGGAGTATGACGCTCCAGGAGACTACGTAATAGGTAAGGTTGAGCGAGACCGACATCGCCAGCTTCGTGATTAGCAATATGGATGCTATAGGGTGCTAGTGGAGGAATTCCTAAACAACCATTTATTAGAGAAAGGTAGGCGAGGCGAGAGTGGCTTAAGAGAGAGCTGCAGTATACCTCTGTGGTGTTGTAGATAACACGGGGGGATGCCTCAAGGTTAGTAGGCAATGTGGGAGAGGCTGCTAACATATGATTGTCATTCTGATTGTGAACGTGTTGTGTGAGGTGGACTTTTGAGAATAAAACATCATGTGTGTTATTTTAACCTGGTGTTGAGTGAATGCTTTCTGGAGCGCTAGCTGTAATTGTCTGTGCCTAGCTAAGAACGACTCCTGGAAGACGCTGCAGCACGCTGGTCTGCAGATAACCAACAGTCGTAACACGAAACAGCTTGGAGTACTAAGTTAGGCGATCACCCGGCCAAGGGTGCCACACAAGGTCAGAGTTCAAACGAGGCGAAAGTCCCGAGCAGTAACCATCGAGCACAGGCCGAGGTCGACTCAATTTATAAATCAACACTGGTCGTCAAGACGCAAGTCGTCGCGACACGTTGGCCGTGATACAATGAAGGGGTGTCCCCGTCAAATCATCAAGGCAGTTAGGGGAGTTCAGACACCATCAAGTGCCAGTTGAGGTCAGCTGGTCTATAAGATCTGTGAAAACGCCTGCTATATATAGGCTTCTATTGGTAGTGAGATCAGATGTATAGCTCTCTCTCTGCGAAGTGAGATCAGATGTAAAACCCTCTCTGGGTAGTGAAATCAGATGTATAGCCCTCTCTAGGTAGTGAGATCAGATGTATAGCTCTCTTTGGGTAATGAAATCAGATATATAGCAATCTCTAGGTAGTGAGATCAGATGTATAGCCCTCCCTAGGTAGTGAAATCAGATGTATAGCCCTCTCTAGTGAGATCAGATGTATAGCACTCAAGGTAGTGAGATCAGATGTATAGCCCTCTCTATATAGTGAAATCATATGTATAGCCCTCTCTAGGTAGGGAGATAAGATGTATAGCTCTCTCTGGGTAGTGAGATCAAATGTATTGTTCGCTCTGGGTAGTGAGATTAGATGTATAGGCCTCTCTGGGTAGTAAGATTAGATGTATTGCCCTCTCTTAGTAGTGAAATTACATTTGTATTGCCCTCTCTGGGTTGTGAGATCGGATGTATAGCGCTATCTGGGAAGTGAAATAATAAATGTATAGCGTTCTATGAATAGTGAGATCAGATGTATAGGCCTCTCAAGGTAGTAGAGGTCAGATGTATTGGCCTCTCAAGGTAGTGATTAGATCAGATGTTTAGGCCTCTATGGGTAGTGAGATCAGATATATAACCAGCTCTACGTAGTGAGATCAGATGTATAGCCCTCTCAAGGTAGTAGAGGTCAGATGTATAGGTCTCTATGGGTATAATGAGATCAGATGTATAACCCTATCAAGATTGTGAGATCAGATGTATAGCTCTCTCTACGTAAAGAGAGCAGATGTATAGCCTTCTCTAGGTAGCGAGATCAGATGTATAACCCTCTCTGGATAGTGAAATCAGATTTATAGCCCTCTCTAGGTAGTGAAATAAGATGTATAGCCGTCTCTAGGTAGTGAGATCAGATGTATAGCTCTCTCTGGGTAGTGAGATCAGATGTATAGCTCTCTCAAGGTAGTAAGATCAGATGTATAGCCCTCTCTAAGTAGTGAGATCAGATGTATAGGCCTCCATGGTTAGTGAAATCAGATATATAACCCTCTCAATGTAGTGAGATCAGATGTATAGTTCTCACTAGGTAGTGAGATCATACGTATTGACTTCTCTGGGTAGTGAAATCAGATATATGGTCGTCTCTGGTTAGTGAGAGCAGATGTATAGTCCTCTCTGGGTAGTGAAATTAGATTTATAACCCTCTCTAGGTAGTGAAATAAGATGAATAGGCCTCACTGGGAAGTGAGATCAGATGTATAGCCGTCTCTA
The DNA here is from genome assembly GCA_032433765.1 of Megaustenia siamemsis. Taxonomy (NCBI): domain Eukaryota; kingdom Metazoa; phylum Mollusca; class Gastropoda; order Stylommatophora; family Ariophantidae; genus Megaustenia; species Megaustenia siamemsis. The sequence goes on along the minus strand of JAVIAB010000108.1, from coordinate 37,701,621 downwards.
AGTAGTGAGATCAGATGTATAACGCTCTCTAGGTAGTGCGATTAGATGTATAGCCCTCTCTAGGTAGTGAGATCAGATGTATTGCCCTCTCTTGGTAGTGCGATTTGATGTATAGGCCTCTCTGGGTAGTGAGATTAGATGTATTGCCCTCTCTTGGTAGTGAGATCAGATGTATAGCCCTCTCAAGGTAGTGAGATCAGATGTATAGCACTCAAGGTAGTGAGATCAGATTTATAGCCCTCTCTGGGTATTGAAATCATAAGTATAGCCCTCTCTAGGTAGTGAGATTAGACGTATAGCTCTCTCTGGGTTGTGAGATCAAATGTATAGTTTGCTCTAGGTAGTGAGATGAGATGTATTGCTCTCTCTTGATAGAGAAATTTGATTTGTATTGCCGTCTCTGGATAGTGAGATCAGAGGTATAGCCCTCTCTGGGAATGAAATCAAATGTATAGCCCTCTATGGGTAGTGAGATCGGATACATAACCATCTCTGCGTAATGAGATCAGATGTATAGCCCTCTCAAGGCAGTGAGATCAGATGTATAGCTGTCTCAACGTAGTGAGATCAAATGTATAGCCCTCTCAAAGAAGTGAGATCAGATGTTTAGCCCTCTCAAGGTAGTAGAGATCAGATGTATAGGCCTCTATGGGTAATGAGATCAGATGTATAACCCTCCCAAAGTAGGGAGATCAGATGTATATTTCTATCTATGTAGAGAGATCAGATGTATAGCCTTTTCTAGGTAGTGAGATTAGATGTATAGACCTCTCTCGTGAGTGAAATCAGATGTATAGCCATGTCTAGGTAGTGAGATCAGACGTATTGTCTTCTGTAACTAGTGAAATCAGATATATAGTCGTTTCTGGTTAGTGACATCAGATGTACCCTATCTGGTTTGTGAAAAAACATTTATAGACCTCTCTAGGTAGTTACATCAGATATATATCCCACTCTGGGTAGTGAGATCAGATGTATAGCTCTCATTAGGGAGTGAAATCAGGTGTATATCCCTCTCTAGGTAGTGAGATCCGATGTATAGCCATCTCTGGGGAGTGAAATAATATGTATAGCCCTCTCTAGCTAGTGAGATCAGATATATAGCACTCTCTAGGTAGTGAGATCAGATGTATTGCCCTCTATGGGTAGTGAGATTTGATGTATAGGCCTCTATGGGTAGTGACATTAGATTATTGCCCTTTTTTGGTAGTGCGATCCGATGTATAGTCATCAGATTATAGGCCTCAGTGAAATAATATCTATAGCCCTCTCCTATTGAGATAAGGTGTATAGTCCTCTCCGCGTAGTGAAATCAGATGTATAGTCCTCTCAAGATAGTGAGATTAGATGTATAGCCCTCTCAAAGTAATGAGATCAGATGCTTAGCGCTCTCAAGGTAGTAGAGTTCAGATGTATAGGTCTCTATGGGTAGTGCGATCAGATGTATAACCATCTCAATGTAGTGAAATCAGATGTATATCACTCTCTTTGTGGTGAAACCAAATGTATAGCCCTATCTAGGTAGTGAGATCAGATGTATAGGCCTCCATGGTTAGTGAAATCAGATATATAACCCTCTCAATGTAGTGAGATCAGATGTATAGCTCTCACTAGGTAGTGAGATCAGATGTATAGCTCTCACTAGGTAGTGAGATCAGATGTATTGCCCTCTATGGGTAGTGAGATTTGATGTATAGGCCTCTATGGGTAGTGACATTAGATTATTGCCCTTTTTTGGTAGTGCGATCAGATGTGTAGCCATCTCTAGGTAGTGAGATCAGATGTATAGTTCTCTCAAGGTAGTAAGATCAGATGTATAGCCCTCTCTAAGTAGTGAGATCAGATGTATAGGCCTCCATGGTTAGTAAAATCAGATATATAACCCTCTCAATATAGTGAGATCAGATGTATAGCTCTCTCTAGGTAGTGAGATCAGATGTATATCCCAACATGGGGAGTGAAATCAGATTTATAGCCATATCTAGGTAGTGCGATGAGACGTATAGACATCTCTGGGTAGTGAAATCAGATGTATAGCCGTTTCTTGTTAGTGAAATCAGATTTATAGGCCTCTCTAGGTAATGAGATCAGACGTGTAGCCCTCTCTGCGAAGTGAGATCAAATGTATAGCCCTCTCTAGGTAGTGAGATCAGATGTATATCCCACTATCGGTAATGAGATCAGATGTATAGCCCTCTCTAGATAGTGAGATCAGATATATTGCCCTATCTGTAGTGAGATCAGATGTATTGACTTCTCTGGGTAGTGAGATTAGATGTATAGGCCTTTCTGTGTAGTCAGATTAGATGTATAGGCCTCTCTGGGTAGTGAGATTAGATGTATTGCCCTCTCTTGGTTGTGAGATTAGATGTATAGCCCACTCAAAGGATTGAGATCAGATTCATAGCCCTCTCAAAGTAATGAGATCAGATGTATAGGCCTCCATGGTCAGGGAAATCAGATATATAACCCTCTCAATGTAGTGAGATCAGATGTATAGCCGTCTCTGGGTAGTGAAATCAGATGTATAGCCCTCTCTAGGTAGTGAGATCCGATGTATCGTCCTCTCTGGATATGAAATAAAATCTGTAGCCCTCTCTGAGTAGTGAGATCAGATGTATAGTCCTCTCCGGGTAGTGAAATCAGATGTATAGCCCTCTCTAGATAGTGAGATCAGATGTATAGCCATTTCAAAGTAGTGAGATCAGATGTTTATCCCTCTCAAGGAAGTAGAGTTCAGACGTATAGGGCTCTATATGTAGTGAGATCAGATGTATAACCGTCTCAATGTAGTGAGATCAGATGTATAGCTCTCTCTACGTAGAAAGATATGTTGTATAGCCCTCTCTAGGCAGTGAGATCAGATGTATAACCCTCTCTGGGTGGTGAAATCACATGAATAGCCCTCTCTATGTAGTGAGATCAGATGCATAGCCCTCTCAAAGTAGTGAGATCAGATGTTTAGCCCTCTCAAGGTAGTAGAGTTCAGATGTATAGGCCTCTATGTGTAGTGAGATCAGATGTATAACCCTCTCAATGTAGTGAGATCAGATGTATAGCTCTCTCTACGTAGAGAGATCTGATGTATAGCCCTCTCTAGGCAGTGAGATCAGATGTAAATCCCTCTCTGGGTGGTGAAAACAGATGAATAGCCCTCTCTAGGTAGTGAGATCAGATGCATAGCCCTCTCTTGGGCGAGAAATCAGATGGTTCTCACTATTGGTAGTGAGATCAGATGTATTGACTTCTCTGGGTAGTGAAATCAGATGAATAGTCGTCTCTAGGTAGAGAGATCAGATGTGTAACCCACTCTGGGAAATGAGATCAGATGTATTGCCCTCCCTGGGTAGTGATATTAGTTGTATAGGCCTCTCTTGGTAGTGAGATTAGATGTATTGCCCTCTATTGGTATTGAGATTAGACGTGTATTGCCCTCTATGGGTAGTGAGATCAGGTGTATATCCCAGTCTATGTAGTGAGATCAGATGTATAGCCCTCTCAAAGTAGTAGATATCAGATGTATAGGCCCCTGTGGGTAGTGAGAACAGATGTATAGCCCTTTCTAGGTAGTTAAATCAGATTTATAGCCCTCTCTAGGTTGTGAAATCAGATGTATAGCCCTCTTATTATAGTGAGATCAGATGTATAGCCCACTCAAAGTAGTGAGATCAGATGTTTAGCCCTCTCAAGGTAGTAGTGATCAGATGTATAGGTCTCTATGGGTAATGAGATCAGATGTATAACCCTCTCAATGTAGTGAGATCAGATGTATAGCTCTCTCTACGTAGAGAGATCTGATGTATAGCCCTCTCTAGGCAGTGAGATCAGATGTAAATCCCTCTCTGGGTGGTGAAAACAGATGAATAGCCCTCTCTAGGTAGTGAGATCAGATGCATAGCCCTTTCTTGGGCGAGAAATCAGATGGTTCTCACTATTGGTAGTGAGATCAGATGTATTGACTTCTCTGGGTAGTGAAATCAGATGAATAGTCGTCTCTAGGTAGAGAGATCAGATGTGTAACCCACTCTGGGAAATGAGATCAGATGTATTGCCCTCCCTGGGTAGTGATATTAGTTGTATAGGCCTCTCTTGGTAGTGAGATTAGATGTATTGCCCTCTATTGGTATTGAGATTAGACGTGTATTGCCCTCTATGGGTAGTGAGATCAGGTGTATATCCCAGTCTATGTAGTGAGATCAGATGTATAGCCCTCTCAAAGTAGTAGATATCAGATGTATAGGCCTCTGTGGGTAGTGAGAACAGATGTATAGCCCTTTCTAGGTAGTTAAATCAGATTTATAGCCCTCTCTAGGTTGTGAAATCAGATGTATAGCCCTCTTATTATAGTGAGATCAGATGTATAGCCCACTCAAAGTAGTGAGATCAGATGTTTAGCCCTCTCAAGGTAGTAGTGATCAGATGTATAGGTCTCTATGGGTAATGAGATCAGATGTATAACCCTCTCAATGTAGTGAGATCAGATGTATAGCGCTCTCTACGTAGATAGATCAGATCTATACCTTTCTCTAGGTAGTGAGATAAGATGCATTGCCCGCTATGTGGAGTGAAATCAGATGTATAGCCATCACTAGGTAGAGATATCACACGTATTGACTCCTCTGGGTAGTGAAATCAGATTTATAGCCCTCTCTAGGTAGTGATATCAGAAGTATAGGCCTCTCTGGGAAGTGAGATCAGATGTATAGTCGTCTCTGGTTAGTGAGATCAGATGTATAGCCCTCTCTGGGTAATGAAATCAGATTTATAGCCCTCTTTAGGTAGTGACATCAGATGTATATCCCTCTCTGGGTAGTGAGATCAGATGCATTAGACCTCCTTAGGGAGTGAAATCACATGTATAGCCCTATTTGTGTAGTGAGATCCGATTTATAGCCCTCTCTGGGTAGTGAAATCAGATTTATAGCCCTCTCTAGGTAGTGACATTAGATGTAGAGCCCTCTCATGGTAGTGTGATCAGATGAATAGCTCTCTCTGCCGTGTGAAATAATATGTATAGCCCTCTCTAGGTATTGAGATCAGATGTATAGCACTCTTTAGGTAGTGAGATCAGATGTATAACCTACTCAAAGTAGTTATATCAGATGTTTAGCCCTCTCAATGTAGTAGAGATCAGATGTATAGGCCTATATGGGTAATGAGATCAGATGTATAGCCCTCTCAAGGTAGTGAAGTCAAATTTATAGCCCTCTCTAGGTAGTAACATCAGATGTATATTCCTCTATGGGTACAGAGATCAGATGTAAAGCCCTCTCTGCGAAGTGAGATAATATATGTAGCCCTCTCTATGTAGTGAGATCGGTTGTATGTTCCTCTCTGGGTAGTGAGATCAGATGTATAGCCTTCTCTGCGAAGTTAGATCAGATGTATAGCCCTCTCTAGGTAGTGAGATCAGCTGTATATCCCTCTCTAGGTAGTGAGATCAGATGTTTAGCCGTCTTTGGGGAGTCAAATCAGATGTATAGCCCTCTCAAGATAGTGAGATCCGATGTATTACCCTATCTGTGTAGTGAGATTAGATGTATTGCTCTCTTTTGGTAGTGAGATTATTTTTGTATTGCCCCCTCTTGGTAGTGAGATCGGATGTATAGCCTTCTCTTGTAAGTGAGATCAAATGTATAGCCCTCTCTGGGTCGTGAAATCAGATGTATAGGCCTCTATGGGGAGTGAAATAATATGTATAGGCCTCACTAGGTAGTGAGATCAGATGTATAGCACTCTCTAGGTAGTGAGATCAGATGTACAGCCCTTTCTGTGTAGTGAAATCAGAAGTATAGCCCTATCTAGGTAGTGAGATCAGATGTATAGCTCTGTTTGGGTCAGAAGTATAGTCCTCTCTGGGTAGTGAAATCGGATGTATAGCCCTCTCTGGGCAGTGAGATTAGTTGTATAGGCCTCTCCGGGTTGTGAGATTAGATGCATTGCCCTCTCTAAGTAGTGAGATCGAACGTATAGCCCCTTCTGGTAAGTGAGATCAAATGTATAGCCCTCTCTCGGTAGTGAGATCGGATGTATATGCCTGTATGGGTAGTAAGATCAGATGTATAGCCCTCTCAAATTAGTGATATCAGATTTTAGCCCTCTCAAGGTAGTAGAGATCAGATGTACATGCCTGTATGTGTGTATGTGTAGTGAGATCAGATGTATAACCCACTCAAGGTAGTGAGATCAGATGTATATCCCTCTATACCTAGAGAGATTAGATGTAAAGCCCTCTCTAGGTAGTGAGATCAGATGTATTTCCCTCTATAGGTAGTGAGATCAGATGCATAGCTCTCTCTGGGTAGTTAAATCAGATGTATAGCTCTCTCTGGGTAGTGAGATAAGATGCATCCGCCTCTATGGTTAGTGAGATCAGATGTATTGCCCTCTCTATGAAGTGAGATCATATTTATAACCCTCTCTATGTAGTGTGAGCAGATGTATAGTCCTCCCTGGGTAGTGAAAACAGATGTATAGCCCTGTCTAGGTTGTGAGATCAGATGTATTGCCTCTCTGGTTAGTGAGATTAGATGTATAGGCCTCTCTGAGTAGTGAGTTTAGATGTATTGCCCTCTCTTGGTAGTGAGATTAAATTTGTATTTCCCTCTCTGGGTAGTGAGATCAGATGTATAGGCCTCACTAGGTAGTGAGATCAGATGTATAGGCCACCATGGGTTGTGAGATCAGATGTATATCCCTATCTGGAAAGTGAGATTAGATGTATAGCCCTCTCAAGGTAGTGAGATCAGATATATAGCCCTCTCTAAGTAGTGAGATCAGATGTATAGCCCTCTCTGAATAGTGAAATCAGAAGTATAGCCCTCTCTAGGTAGTGATATCAGATGAATAGGCCTTTATGGGTAGTGAGATCTCATGTATAGACGAGACCTCTCTAGGTAGTGACATTAGATGTAGAGCCCTCTCATGGTAGTGAGATCAGATGTATAGCGCTCTTAAAGTAGTGATATCAGATGTTTAGCCCTCTAAATGTAGTAGAGATCAGATGTATAGGCCTATATGGGTAATGAGATCAGATGTATAGCCCTCTCAAGGTAGTGAAGTCAAATTTATAGCCCTCTCTAGGTAGTAACATCAGATGTATAGGCCTCTATGGGTACAGAGATCAGATGTAAAGCCCTCTCTGCGAAGTGAAATCATATGTGTAGCCCTCTCTATGTAGTGAGATCGGTTGTATGTCCCTCTCTGGGTAGTGAGATCAGATGTATAGCCCTTTTTGTGGAGTGAAATCAGTTGTATAGCCCTCTCTAGGTAGTGATATTCGATGTATAGCCCTCTCTAAGTAGTGAGATCATATGTTACCCTCTCTGGTTAGTGAAATCAGACTTACAGCCCTCTCTATGTAGTGAAATCAGATGTATAGGCCTCTATGGGGAGTGAGATCAGATGTATAGCCCTCTCTGCGAAGTTAGATCAGATGTATAGCCCTCTCTAGGTAGTGAGATCAGCCGTATGTCCCTCTCTGGGTAGTGAGATCAGATGTTTAGCCGTCTTTGGGGAGTCAAATCAGATGTATAGCCCTCTCAAGATAGTGAGATCTGATGTATAGCCCTCACTTGGTAATGAAATCAGTTGTATTACCCTATCTGGGTAGTGAGATTAGATGTATAGGCCTCTTTGGGCAGTGAGATTAGATGTATTGCTCTCTTTTGGTAGTGAGATTATATTTGTATTGCCCCCTCTGGGTAGTGAGATCGGATGTATAGCCTTCTCTTGTAAGTGAGATCAAATGTATAGCCCTCTCAGATGTATTTCCCTCTATAGGTAGTGAGATCAGATGCATAGCTCTCTCTGGGTAGTTAAATCAGATGTATAGCTCTCTATGGTTAGTGAGATCAGATGTATTGCCCTCTCTATGAAGTGAGATCAAATGTATAACCCTCTCTATGTAGTGTGAGCAGATGTATAGTCCTCTCTGGGTAGTGAAAACAGATGTATAGCCCTGTCTAGGTAGTGAGATCAGATGTATTGCCCTCTCTGGTTAGTAAGATTAGATGTATAGGCCTCTCTGAGTAGTGAGTTTAGATGTATTGCCCTCTCTTGGTAGTGAGATTAAATTTGTATTTCCCTCTCTGGGTAGTGAGATCAGATGTATAGGCCTGACTAGGTAGTGAGATCAGATGTATAGCCCTCTCAAGGTAGTGAGATCAGATATATAGCCCTCTCTGAATAGTGAAATCAGATGTATAGCTCTCTCTAGGTAGTGACATCAGATGTATAGGCCTCTATGGGTAGTGAGATCTCATGTATAGACCTCTCTAGGTAGTGAGATCAGCTGTATATCCCTCTCTTTGTAGTGAGATCAGATGTATATCCCTCTAAGGTGAGTGAAATTAGATGTATAGCCCTCTCTAGGTAGTGAGATCCGATATGTAGCCCTCTCTGGGGAGTGAAATAATATATATAGCCCTCTCTAGGTAGTGAGATCAGATGTATAGCACTCTCTAAGTAGTGAGATCAGATGTATAGCTCTCTCTGTGTAGTGAGATCAGATGCATAGTCCTCCCTGGTAGTGGAATCAGATGTCTAGCCCTCTCTAGATGGTGAGATCAGATGTATTGCCCTCTCTGGGTTGTGATATTAGTTGTATACGCGTCTCTGGGTAGTGAGTTTAGATGTATTGCCCTCTCTTGGTAGTGAGCTTAGATTTGTATTGGCCTCTCTGGGTAGTGAGATCGGATGTATAGCCCTCTCTGGTAAGTGAGATCAAATGTATAGCCCTTTCTTGGTAGTGAAATCAGATTTATAGCCCTCTCTAGGTAATAACATCAGATGTATCGGCCTCTATGTGTACTGAGATCAGATGTAAAGCCCTCTCTGCGAAGTGAGATCAGATGTATAGCCCTCTCTATGTAGTGAGTTCTGTTGTATATCCCTCTCTGGGTAGTGAGATCGGATGTATAGCCCTCTCTGGGAAGTGGGATCAAATGTATAGCCCTCTCTGGGTAGTGAGATCAGATATATAACCCTCTATGGGTATTGAGATCAGATGTAAGATCATGTGAGATCAGCCCTCTGAATGTAGTGAGATCAGATGTATAGCCCTCTCAAGGTAGTGAGATCAGATGTATAGCCCTCTCAAGGTAGTGAGATCAGATGTATAGCCCTCTGAATGTAGTGAGATCAGATGTATAGCCCTCTGAATGTAGTGAGATCAGATGTATAGCCCTCTCAAGGTAGTGAGATCAGACGTATATACATCTCTGGGTGGTGAAATCAGATGTATAGCCGTCTCTAGGTAGTGAGATCCGATATATAGCCCTCTCTGGGGCGTGAAATAATATGTATAGCCCTCTCTAGGTAGTGAGATCAGATGTATATCACTCTCTATGTAGTGAGATCAGATGTATAGCCCTCTTTGTGTAGTGAAATCATATGTATAGCCCTCTCTAGGTAGTGAGATCAGATGTATAGCACTCTCTATGTAGTGAGATCAGATGTATAGCCCTCTCTGGGTAGTGAAATCATATGTATAGCCCTGTCTAGGTAGTGAGATCATATGTATAGCCCTCTCTGGCTAGTGAATTCAGATGTATAGCCCTCTCTAGGTAGTGAGATCAGATGCATAGTCCTCTCTGGGTAGTGCGATATGATGTATAGCCCTCTCTAGGTAGTGAGATCAGATGCATAGTCCTCTCTGGGTAGTGCGATATGATGTATAGTCCTCTCTGGGTAGTGAAATCAGATTATAGCCCACTCAAATATAATGGAAAAAAGGAGGTCCAGTGTGCAATTTGCGCACGTTATAGACTCTTGGCAGTTACAAACATAACGAAGCTGGCTAAAAATGGTCGTCTTTCGAGCAACACTTGTTCAGCAACAGAAACGTACTCAATTACTCCTCTATCTCCCTCCAATTTTCAAAGTCCCTGTCGGTGCTACGGTGATCACTTTCTGTACCTGCGCTAACGTGTAGCTTTTGTACTGGACACTTGTGCAGGAGCTGGTGAAGGCAATGGGACGCCCTGGATTTGTTCAATATGTAATGAAGATGATCTGTCGACTATAATAAACAAATCACAAAGAAAGACACACGGGCAGATTTTACATATTAGATAGATAGACAAGACAGACCGACAGGCAGGCAGAGAGACAGATAAATAGATTCAACAAAGAAAGCCCGCCAGAATTAATCCTTTCCAGTTCAGACTTACCATTTCCTTGCTGGATAATTTTGTCAGCTTTACTTCAGAGACAAATATCGCACAAAGGGTTCTTGCCCTTCCCTCGTTTTTATAATTACCCACGACTAACCATGTATTGTCTAACAAGCAATCTTTCATTGTTAAACTTCAACGTTTTTGTGTCACGTTTTATCGCCAACCTCTGTTACAAAAGGCTTATATGCCTCTTGCCTGGGGATTTCCTATTTCTTGAAAGTTTGTTGTGACCCTTTGTTCAAATCTTATTCACCTTCTCAACCTTACTCTCATTCATTGACTTCTTATGCGAACATTTCACTCCTACTCTGTGGCTCCCACATTACCTCATGATTACATACATGTGTCGCAGTTGCTTTCTACAAGATGGCAGCATCTACCTATACTTTACAACAATTTTTTCTTTCTTATAAAGTCTGTTTTTTTATATGCCTGACAGACCCCCTGTGGTTAGTTATATATCTTTGTGCGATGTAGACTAAACATGACAGTGTAAGGGAATAGTTGCGTGAGATACCAATATCTGCGGTAATTGCATGGAACAATGAAATAGGGAGTTATTATGTCTCTATGGTTATGGTTATGATCCCGGTATCACTGCAAACGAATTAAAATCCATAATTGCTCAACCGTCCGTGCCAGTGGAATCATCCGAATTACTAACTCATCTCCAAAACAAAGGAAGGTAGCTGTAGTCCCCATCATGGCAGTCTCAGCACACGCCAAAAGACATAAGGCGAAACTGCACAGAAAGTGAACACAGTCAACTGTTCCCTGTCATACGATATCAGCATTCATCGTAAACCAATGGAATATCGAAACATGATCAACACGGATGATACACACAGCTCACAGTGTGCACAGAGCACTTAACTCAGTAGCTCCTGCAGCAAACTGGACTTGGAATATGCGGAAACTGCAACATGGAACACTTTTCAGACACAGGTATTAAAAGTTCCTGACGCCTAACCGTCATATTGACCGGTATTCCAACGATGACGTATATTGAATTGCAATCAACACATAACACACTATCACGCACACTGTAGAGGATTTCAGATCACATGCATGTACTCCGCTTCACCGGGGAAGTTCCAAATAGTGGAACGTTTTATCTATACACTGATCTGCACTGGAAAGATAGAATTAACCATCTTTCCGGCTCAAAAAACGTAACAGTGAACGTTGATGCAAACATGACCACGCCATCTTATTATTGTTATTATTATTATTAGAGTTATTGAGTGTTTGTGTTATTTGCGGGTCATCATCATTGCACTAAGAACAAGTCCATAAATGCTCAGACCCTCTCCTTAGCAAGTCGAGCAGAGTCCAGCGACTGACGACTCCAGTTCAGTGTTGATAGGTATTCTTATACGCCCACTAAGTTTCACGTTTCTGCCTGTGCACATATTAACTTCCATCTCTTTCATCTGAAAGAGTGACGTGGACTCATAGTTATTGAAGTCCAGGGACGTTGACAAAGGTGCACTATTTTTGACTTCTGCAATGATTCTACTCATTGCCTGCGTACAGAGTCCGCCTCAATTTTTCTTATGCTGATCGAATTACTTAGAATGCTGGCCTGGGTGTAGTCTTATGACTCTAACCAGTTGAATGCCCTGGTCACTGCCCTCACCTCCATCGTCATGTTACTTGTGGTTATAACGTATGCACTACTGTTTTCTTTGACTATTCTGTCTGCCGAGCCTGCTGTAAATGTCCATGCACTACTTTGATGTCGTATTACAGATCCGTCTGTATAGATGACTGCATTTTTCTCATCGATGTTATCCTAGATGAGACCGTTGACCTCCGCATTGACTACGACTGAATTCTGTTCATTACATTTCCTGCCGTATGTGACAATACACGAGAATGTCCCACTGAATGACGTAGGCATCGGGATCCACTCTCCGCCAGCGTTGATATTGGTAAGACCACAGACCTGTTTGATGGCATCTTCTGCTCGGTCAACCCACGATTTGCCTCTTTTTAGCCTGATACCTTTCCCTGTGTTGAGCTCGTGGTGCAATGGACGCTCTTTATCTGCACTTATCTTCAGGTATGCTCGTGCCGTTCAGATTTTGATTCTGTCATCCATGGTTGGAAAGTCAAGAAGATACCTCATTGCTACACAGGGAGTGTCCTTCGTACATCTCAGGATAATGCGCATGGCTTCATTCTGTATTTTCTCCAGCTTGTCAATTTGCGTCTTATTGACAGTAAGAATTGCTAGGGCATACTCGATTGGTGCGAGGACTAGTTCCTGGAACAGAAAGGTCAATAGCCTCTGCTCGATGTTGGCAGCTGCCATGATTTTCGGCTAATCCTTTGCGGAATTTTGTTATCATATGGTCTCAATGGTCCCGAAAACACAGACGCGATCAAACTTAACTCCGAGGTATGTCATCAACCTGTCCCTGGTCACCTCATCAGCTCCCATTCGTATCACCGGTGTTTCTGTGTTAACGATATGATTGTTAAGGGAGAACCATGAAACTGATGCTTTATTAGGAATAACCAAGGCACCTGAAACCCCACACCAGGAAGAAATGCGATTGAGTTCGTTTTGCATTGTGGAGGCGATTCCCCGTCTGTCTCTTCCCTGTCGATATACCGGAATATCATCAGCAAAAGTCATAGTTCTTCCCCTCTCATCCAGTTGTTGTTCCACGATCGTTATTCTGTACTCGTTAAACAGAACTGGTAACAATGGTGAGTCAAATGGTCAACTGGAGACAAATGGATTTCGGCTCGGATGACCAAATTTGCATATCTGAGATTCACCTTCCTTTGAAACAGTGCTGCGGGGATCAATCTGACGTGGAAGGGGTGGACCACCAGTATTAGGAGCATGTGGTATTCAAATAGACTCTGTTGTATGCATCCTCCAGATCTATAGCAGCAGCACGTGTCTCCCCTCGTCTGTGGAAACCTTCGAATACGTCATAGGCGAAGATTGTCGCATTGAGCCATGTCTCTTTGTTATATCTATAACCTCCGAGTGTGGGTGTGAATGCGCGTTTCTGTTCAAGGTGACAGGTGAGGACACGGGCAACTATTAACTAACGGGCTAACTCCGGTAGCTTGCCCACAGCGTTAGTCATCGTGATGATTCTGTAGGCACTGATCTGAGAATGGTCCTTGTTTGGCTTTGGTAGCAGTAGTAAGTAGCTGTGTAGCCACGTCTCCTTAAACTCTTTACGTCCGTGTGAGCTCTGTCATCGACGCTTGCCTAATCACATTTCTGCCAAAAGAACTCTGACAAAGTCGCTTTCATTTTGTTTCGTTACTATGAAAATTAAACATTTTAAACTGCTGCATCCGGAAGGAATATCGTTCTAATCGAATTTCCTGTCTTTTGAAAAGCTTAGATTAATCCAGCGTGTTGTTTTGTTCACAATATCGTCGAAATTTGAGTTGTTTTTTTTTAAGTATTCAATCAGCTGATTTGTGTTTACAAGTTAAAAATGGCTAGCAGCAGTGAAGTATCGTTTGCTTTTAAACGCAACTTATTATTAACAGCAGATAAAGCTAGAGAATTATGTTATGAGGACTTTGAATGTGATAGTGATGTCAATGATGTTAGTTTTAGTAGCTCTGACGAAGAAGCAAATATTCTTAGTAGTTCCAGCAGTTCTGAAGGGGAGCTACAGAAACCTGGACCCAGTGCCAAGCGTAGAAAAATATTGCCTAAAGTGTCTTCTAGTGGTACTAGGGGCAGCTCTTGTGAGTGGAATTTAGTACCAAACAGTAACACCACCAACAGTAGCAATGATGAAATTGTTACTTTCAACAATTTTAGATTTCATCCTAAAGAAGGGTGCAGTCCTGGAGTCAATGAAAAGTCTGGCCTCAGTGAACAGTCCTCACCCTTTGACTGTTACAAGGTATTGCTTACTGACAATATTGTTGATTTTATTGTCAATTCCATAAATGAATATGCTGCACATAAAATAAGTACAAATACACCAGCGTTAAAGAGGTCTTGTTTCAACAATTGGAAGGAGTTTTCACGGTATGAATTTTTTAAATTTTTGGCAACGACCATTGCCATCGAAACATGAATGGTTGTGACCGCGCCGACCAAATGATTGGCTACTACGGTGTTCATAAGCGACGGAGCAAGAAGTGGTGGAAGAAGATATTTCATTGGGTGATGGAGATAGTTTGCACCAATGCTTTTATTTTATATAAATTGGTGAGTGCCAAGAAAATTAATCTCAAGCAGTTCAAGTTATCTCTAATTGATTTCCTGCTTCGGCTGGCTGCTGATATCATGCCTGAACCTGAGAGGGCCATCAGAGTCTCAACAGGCAGACCAAAGATATCTAACCCCATACAGCGGTTAGCGGGGACAAAACATATGATTTCCTACAGCGACAAGGAACGCAGGTGTAAGGTTTGTAGCAAACCTAGTGCCCCAAGACGGACTAATTTTTTGTGTGAAGGATGTGATGGCATGCCGCATCTGCATCCAAAACACTGTTTCAAACTGTGGCACACAAAGGCCACATTTGATTCAGACTTGTAAATAAATTAATTAAAATGTTGCGGCTATGTAAATATTGTACATAAACTTTAAATTTAATCTATTTACCCGTGTAATATATTTAGTTGACTGCCACACCTCCCTTCTTAAGTACATAAAAATTTCACATAAAAATGACATACCATGAAGAATTGTGTGTATAGTGCAAACTAGTTTCCGTAGGATAGTGAAACTTTCCTAATTTGTTCAGAAGTGGATATATTTACTTGGAAACACATTTCCAGCACTGTTGGATTAACCATCACACCCATTTTGGGTAGGTGAGTACCAATTTTTATATTAAAAAATTTTTTTTTCAACAAATTTTAAATATTAATTGCTTAAATTCTTATCCTTCAATTTTTTTTTCAAAAATATTGTTTCTGATTATGAATCTGTGTCCTTTGCCCTTCAATTTGATGCCTAATTTATATGTCTATGACTTGTTATAGTGAAAATATGAAAGATTTAGTGAAAGAAGTATTTTTCAGGAAAAATAACTGTGGAGTAAAAATTTCACATAAAAATTACATGCCATGAAGAATTGTGTGTATAGTGCAAACTAGTTTCCGTAGGATAGTGAAACTTTCCTAATTTGTTCAGAAGTGGATATATTTACTTGGAAACACATTTCCAGCACCGTTGGATTAAAAACCACACCCATTTTGGGTAGTTGAGTACCAATTTTTAAATTAATTTTTTTTTTTTTTTTAAATTTTAATTATTAATTGCTTAAATTCTTATCCTTCAATTTTTTTTCAACATATTGTTTCTGATTATGAATCTGTGTCCTTTGCCCTTCAATTTGATGCCTAATTTATATGTCTATGACTTTTTATAGTGAAAATATGAAAGATTTAGTGAAAGAAGTATTTTTCAGGAAAAATAACTGTGGCAAAACAGTAGTGACTGGGTAGAAAAACTACGGTCATTAAGAGTTAATCTGGACACTCTGAATGCTGGCATTAAACTCTTAGGCCAGTTTTTTCAAGTCGTCGTCAGCTAAATTACCTATGTCGTCGTACTGAACATCAGGAGCAGTGTTGTGTGACTTTTTAAGTGTTGTGCGAATGGCATCGGTTGTGATTGTGAGATCTTCTCCCAGAACTACATCCTCACAAAATTCAATGTAGCGGGCAAGTAGGGTCTTCCCTTTGCTCTCATCCGATTTGTGCCATATTCGGCCTGTGCTCTGAAAGTCTGGTATGCCTCTGTGTTGTGTTGTGCCATTCATGCTCTGATGAAGGCGTCAGAATGTGGCTAGCGATTTTTCTGAGCACACTTTTTACAGAAGTCATCCCATTTGGCATCCTTAGCCTGCTTAGCACATAGTTTAAAGTGCATCATTTTTTGGTTGATCTCTTCATTCAAACGCTTCAAGAGCTCACGTTGTGTTCTTCCATTTTTCTGACTTTCTGTCATGTTTTGGCTGTTTGTCTCTTGATCCTCCAAGCCTCCTCGACTTCTACGTTCCACCAGGGCGGCTGCGTCCATCTCTCCTGCCTCCTGCTAGGAGCGCCTTGTTTCATATGTCTGATTTTGCTGATGACTCCTGGTCTGTGTTCTCATAATGGAATGTGTTGAGCATGCTTTTCTGACTCCTATTTCTGCCTTATTCATTTAGACTGACACATGGACAGTGATCCATGGAATCCCAGTACACTCCACCTGCAAACCGGTGCGAAGGTGGAAGGTACAAGTGCAAGGTCTATGACACTATCAGAGTCCCCTGTTCGAGTTGTCATTCTGGTTGCCCTTCCTTCACACTAGCATTCACAAAAAAATTAACAGCATTTGTGTTGGGTGTCTCTATTAATGGAAGTAATAGAATGAGTTTTTCTGTATTACCTAGATCCTATCCTGTCACTAAATTCTTGGGCTTTCTTTTACTCCCTTTTCGCTTCATATATGTATATATGTAGTAGGGGATAGAAAGAAAGGAAGAAGACGGATGGGTAAAGAGAAAGACAAAGAGGATAGATGTAAGGAGTGGGGGAAAGTAAGGAGAGAGTGATAGAGAAATAGGTAGAAAAATCATGTAGAGAAGATTAGGGAAGTGAACACGAGTCAGTCAGGTAAGCTAGGAAAATCTCGTGAAATTAAGAGAGTGCCCCGGTGACTGGTGAGTTGTCAGTTAGTGCGCAAGACACTACATACATATATATATATATATATATATATATATATATATATATATATATATATATATATACACGCACACACACGCACGCACACACACACACACACACACACATAATACGAAATACCACAGAAAGTGATGATTAAAACATCATAAAAGATCCATACAACGGCTATGCAGATGCAGTTCTTACAGAATAAGGATTGAGTGAGTGGCTTAAGATCAAAACAAAAGTAAAATAGGGATGTATTGTATTACCATTGTTGTTTGGAGTGTGTATTTATTGCATAATGAGGAACTGTTCTACTGGCAAAAACGGTATTAACTGGCTCAATTGGACTCAAATGGAACCTCTGTATTTGGCAGACGACATTGTGCTCCTTAGTGATAGTACTCATAATATACAGGACACCACAGATTCTCTATCATCATTGGCTGGCAGAATAGGACTTGAAATTAAAAGAGAGAAGACCAAAATTATGACAACCGGATCTGTACCAAAAGGCAATATTTACCTGGACGGAAAGAAGGTGCAGAAATTGGATTACTTTATATAGTTTGGTAGCAGTGTAGATCAAGAAGGAGAAACTAGAAAAGAGATTAGAATTAGAACAGCTTTGGCGGCTTTAATTTTTGAAAATCTTGAAAAAATATGACGATCAAAGAGGCTCAGCACGAAAACTTCTTCTTCTTCTTTTCTCTTTTCACTGATACCTAAAAGGTGTCGTGGTTTATATCATTTGTTGTTCTTGAGCTACTCGAACTGTCTGCATTAGTGATTTTCCTTTTTTGTTACATGTCTCTGTCACTGCATCTATCCATCTTCTTCTTGGTCTTCCTCTTGGTCTTTTCCCATGCATTCTCGAGAAGAACGCCCTTGATGGTGATTGGTAAGGGTTCATTCTGACCAGGTGGCCAAACCATTTAAGTTATTGTTGTTCTATATATTCTTGGCAGGGTTTAGTATTTGCATTTTCGTTCGTGCTCGTATTAGCACAATGTATGGTAATTAAAACAAACTGTAAGAATACATCACAAATAAATCCGTTTGAAATAATACAAGAACGCTTGAATTTCTTTTACTACGGGCATTGAAATTCACTTATAACTTAAATTTCTCTCTCTCTCTCTCTCTCTCTCTCTCTCTCTCTCTCTCTCTCTGCGTTCAGGACTCAATCAGAGTAAGGATTCCAGACTCTCACATGAAGACAGCTGTCAGGCTAAGTGTGTTGATCGCCCCCACAGACAGAACATCACAAGTAGAGTTCGCCAGATCCACTCTGATTGAACACCCGTTAAAACGTTGCACTGTGTTCTGCGCCAGTGGCCCAGTGCATCCGATTTCAGCCAGCATTTTATTCGGGTTTGCTTTCCCTAGCCTTTGATTGTCCCCAATCTTCCTGCAAGGCAGCAGATTGTCTTTTCTGTATGGGGATTCTGCCCTTAGATGGTCGGCCCTCCCAGGTTTACGAGCACCATCTGCCCGAGTCACTAGAGGTGACTAACACAGACATGCACACATAAAGATGTGAGATGTGACTAACACAGACATGCACACAACAGTACGAGGCATGACTAACACTGACACACATCAAGATATATGACACATGACTAACATAAACATGCACATAAAGATATGAGAATTAACTGACATTGACATGCACACACAAAGATATGACACATGCCTAACATAAACATGCACACAAAGGTATGAGATATCACTAACCCAGACATGCACACACAAAGATATGACATATGACTAACACTGGTACACACTAAGATATGAGATATGATTAAACACAGACACACATAAAGATATGAGACATGTTTAACACGGACACACCAAGATATGAGATATGACTAACATACTAAAATGACACACACCAAGATATGAGCCATGGCTAGGACAGAAACACAACAAGATATGAGCCATGGCTTCACTAAAAAAACACCAAGAAATGAACCATGTCTAGCACAGAAACACATTAAAGTGCCCATATGCTTGGGCTTGTTGTAGTCGGCAGACTCTTCTGAACGTGGGAATCACAGGTTTCGTTAAACAGTTGTCCGGAGATTTGAGAGTGCAATCTGACCCATAGAACGTTCTCTTGCATGTACAGATTCCCGATCGACTGTTGACAGGTGTCGTTGAAACAGTTGTCCGGACATTTGAGAGTACATATGATGTCACAGCCATCAGAACACATCTGCTCGCACTGTAGCCCAAAATTACCATCGGGACAAGTGTCATTACAGGTATAGCCAAGATGTTTACAATGGAAGCCTTTTCCGGATTTTTCCTCAAATAAAGGACAGACACTGAGACAAGACCCGGAACAGTCGTGTCCATAGATCCCATGTGAACAGTTGCCGTGACAAGTAACAAGTACCGATGATGACATTGCAGCCTTTACTACACCCACTACACATTGCACAAAACGACCAAGAATGCTCGTCCAGACAATAGGTGTCTGTAAATGTTTGCACCTCACATACCGCCAGTTCACTGTCGGCCTGCGAAATGGTCGGTGAGAACTCAATCTTAATGTGTGCCATTGGCGTTTGTGTTTTGACTACAATAGTGTTCACAGATAAATTAGGGTATGATATATCATTATACTGGAACACTACTCCGCGACTGTCAGAGAAAGCCTTTAGAGTGGCATTCTTTACCCGAATCATAGTGCTAGCTTGATGATAGATTCGAATGGTGTGAGTCTTTTGGGGCGTTGCAAAGTTCAGATACCAGTAAACAGAATTGGTTCCACTTCTCCATTGTGTGTGTGTGCAGTCATTGTCATAGAGATTGGTCTTTGTTTTGCTATTAACTGCGGCCTCTGGTCCACATCCGTCTCCTGTATAACAAGCATCAAATGTGTCGGTCTGGTTTGTGATCTGTTTGAGAGCCACTTTCCGACCGCCGCCAATGTAGATGGAGCAGATATTTGCAACTATCGCCCCTTCAATCCGTAACTTGTTGATCAGACCAGCCCCAGAGCAAAAGACATCAATCTCGTGCGGACTAACTACAAACCTTGATACATTGTTACATGAGGCAGAACCATTCAGTTTTACCGTGAAACTGTCCGGATATTTTAATTCATTCGCATAAATCCTAAACCAGGAGCACGGCAAAGATTGATTGAGAGTTGCCTCAACTGATGTAGAATCTGTGTCCGGATTACATGAGGTGTCGTTGCTATCAAACAGGAAAGTAGGTTCAGATTTTTGGGCATATTTGTAAATAAAATCCAAGTACTGGGGTCCGAAAATTTCGTGCTGACAACTGTCATTGTTTGGGCATATCCCTGTAGTTTTGTCACAAACTAAGCTATTATAGCAGTGACATTGTAACAAACAATTTTCCCCAAACCAACCGTCGGCACAAGTAAGGTCATTAGCTTCCATGGTCGCTAATGAAGCCAGCGAATAAAGACTTGATCTACAGCGATGGTTAACGAACTGTGTACACACATTTATTATCAAACGCGTGATTACATTTCAAAAAAATCCGCCAACTCACTGTGGTAACAGATAGCGTGAAATTTTCTAATAGAATGAGATAAACCGTTGGAGACAAGAAAAGTCAACATTGTTTACATGGCTTGGACGCAGGAAGCTTAACTTAAATTTGACTCCCATCGAAAATTGCATCGTGTTGCCAGCACAGTCACACACCGGAAGCACGGAAACAAAACGTTGAATTTTCAATTTAATTATATTTCAATTATGTGTGTGAAAGCTGGAAAACGACAAAGGAATTGGAGAAGAAAAAAAAAACTCAGCACATCTGAAGACAAATGTCTAAGAAAGATACTATGCATTAAATGGAATGCATTCAAGATTAATACCGAAATAACAGAAATGGCCATCAAACTATTTATCTTGTCCACTATTAAGAAAAAAAAAGGACACATGTCGAGCATGTATTTAGAAGAAACGACCAGAGAATTACTAAGCAGATTCTCAAATGGGAACGATCAGGTCAGAGTAAAAGAGGATGCACTCGAAACACCCTAATAAAATTCTAACAAAAGAGGCACGGTTGGGCAGGCATGGACAGGCTCAGTAATCGAACAGCTCGCACAGAACAGAGACAATTGACGGGAGACTCTAAGAGCCCTATGTGCCGTCGAACGGCACAGGAAGAATCAAGATTGAAGAATATATTTTTTTTCTTCATTATTTCCGCATTTGCCTTTAAGCGTCAAGGGGAGATATAGTTTGTTGTCTTTTGCTCTTCTGTTGGTCTCTGCTACTGTTACATTTTCTAGTGTTTCTAATATTCCTCCAATCCATCTATTCCCTAGTCGACCATTGAGTGTAGTGTTCTCGAAATGTTTATTGAAAGCTCGTTGTATTGTGTTTTGATATTTCTGTCTTACAGTGAGGTTAAATCATTCTATCTGTTGTTTCTTTATGCATTCTATGACGGAATTTATGCCTAGCTTTTTCTTCACTTCTGATCTAATCGCTCAAGATGTTCCCTGTTATTCGTCTAACACATTTAATCTCAGAAGTAGTTATGTGTCTAATTGTTATTGAGGGATGTGCTCAAGTCGGGCATTGGTAGCATAACGTTGAAATACAGATTGTATTGTAGAGTGCCTCTAGAGTTATTTCCTTCTTGGACAATAGTGGTGATAGTTGTCCGATGATTTGACAAGCCTTGTTGTGTCTTGAGACAATTTCTGCTGCTTGTGAATTGTCGTTAGTCACTAGTCTTTATGGGGAATTTAAATTCCTCGACTTGTTTTAGTTGTCTGATGCCTATTGTTATGTTGATGTTATTTTTTGCTATATTCATATTAATTACTTCTGTCTTGTTGATATTGATTTTCATGTTATACTAGTTATCTGTGTGTGGTCTTTTTAATCTATTTAAGTATACTTGTAGGTCTTCTATTTTTCCTTGCATTAGTGCCTGATCATTTCCAAATAGAAGCTCATTAATTGTCTCTGTCTTTCAAGGGTTCTCTAAATTACATATTTAGTCCATGTAGGTAATAAACATTAGGGGAGATGGTGCTCACCGCTGTCTTACTCCTGATCAAATTTCAAAATTGTATGTAACCTGCTGTTGCTCTGACTGTGCATCTGCTGAATGATGTAGAGACATTTAGTTAGGTTGGTTAGATGTTGGCTTACTCCATATGTTGTTAGTATATCCCATAGTTGTTCTGTGTTTACTCGTTCGAATTTTTTTCTTGGTCTATGAAAGCTATGTAGACATTTTTCATTGTGTTCTGTCCACTTTTCTGCTGGCTGTTTTAGAGTGAATAATGCGTCAGTACATCCTTTATTTTTTTTCAGAACCGCACTTGATAATCATTTAAATGTAATTCTACAATTATGCTGATCTTTTCTGTTCTCCATAATTTTGGTGTATAACTTTCCCACATGGCTGAGAAGGGAGATACCTCTATAATGATTGCAGTCTCTCTCTCTCTCTCTCTCTCTCTCTCTCTGATTGCAGTCTCTCTCTTTCTCTCTCTCTCTCTCTCTCTCTCTCTATATATATATATATATATATATATATATATATATATATATATATATATATATATATATATACTACTACTAAACACAATTCAAACAAGACAAATGCAATTTTTGGGCCATGTTAAAAGACACAACAGCCTACTAAAAGTAATCCTGGAGGGGAAAATACAAGGTAAAAGAGGCAGAGGCAGACCAAGACTAACATGGAGGAGTAACATCAAAAGATGGACAAACCAGCCTTTGACAACCTGTACCATCAAAGCAAGTGACAGAGCAGAATGGCGCTCCATGGTAGCCAACCTTCGTTGCGGAGATGGCACTCGATGATGATGATGATATATATAAATATATATATATATATATATATATATATATATATATATATATATACGTATATTAGATCGGTAGTGAAGTAACTATATCTCTCGTTTGACAATCGGTCTCAACAAATGGCGTGTTATGCGTTTAACTCGTCTTAAACTCCCACCCGCACTTCTCACTTTCTGCTATAATGTCTGGATATTACAATAGTTTTGTCACTTTACGTTCTATAGTCCGTTCAGAAATTCATAATCACACCTGAATTAGTATTGCGTGATAATGATAACCGCTTGTTATTTTGGTTTCAAAATTTGCATGCAATCTTAGAATATTGATGACGTTATAGAAATATTTTTTTGCTCTGAGAAATTTGATCTAGTTTAAAAGTTTTCTTCTTTAGGCTATATTAAATTCACCCTGTTCGAATTTGACACCATTTTAGGATATATACATTAATTTGGTGAGGTCGTTGACGTAAAATAGTTTGGCTATTGCATAAACACTAACTTCAGGAAAATCCCGTGCACTAAACTGAATTGTTATTGAACGACATGACGCACCACGGCGTAGGCATTAATTACCGAAGGGAAGGCCTATTTTTATTAATTTTGTGAAGACTCAGTAGGCAATTTGTTGACTTTAAATACCAACATTTATATCTAAATTACAATGAGTTTGAAATGCAAATTTATAACTATGCAAAAGGTTACTTTTTTACTATATCAGCAATTGTAACCAATTGAATTCATGTTTGCAAATACACATAACGAACAACACCCACAATTAAGCACTATGTAGATACGCCTCTGACAAGAATTGCAGTAAACTGGACAATTTATCACGATTACTGTAAACTCTAAAATTTGAATCAGCTTGTGTGATATCGTCATAAAAGATCAAAGGAATTCGCTGATGTGCAAAATCTGTTGTGTTTGTGGAATAAAAAATACCAAAATCTTTGCGTCATCAATATTCTAAGATTGCATGCAAAATTTGAAACCAAAATAACAAGCGGTTATCACGCAAAGCTAATTCAGGTGTGATTATGAATTTCTGAACGGACTATAGCCAGTCTTGTGATTTTCCGTGATCGCGTGCTTGCCTAGTTTAATGACAGTTTTGTTGTGATCAATGTTTTAAAAATCAAATTCTTTCAGCATGTTCTCTTTGCAAATGTATTGTTTAACATAACAGGTGTGTCTGTGCATTGGCGTTTTTAACTCAATCATTTTCTATTCGCGAAATCACCAACAAATGTATTTACTGTTTCTTTTTTTTCTCCGGCTCACGGCAACACGACAATTATTTTAGTGAAGTAAACCTGCGTCCGTTGTCCATTTTTTGTTTGCCTTGAGCAATAATTTTCATTAAAATCTCGCTGGAATATTCACTGCCAGTTGATAAGTTTGTTGAAGGAAGTATTTGAAGTTTCAGATGGCGTATAACGATAAATTAACTTTCACAAATGCAACAATAAGAATGCTTAATGAGTTTGTAAGTAATTCTAAAAGGACTACAAGAAAACACATTAAATGTCAATTGAAGGGAACTATTTATTGAGAAGGCAGTTGTTGGAGTCACTAACAAACTCAGGTCCGTTGGGATCTGTTTCATGTTTGTACCTGGACACTCCGGTGTGAGAGGAAACGAACTTGGTGACAACCTGACTGGAGCAGAGAGCGCTGCCGAGGACGCTGGGCGTGCAGTGGACCGCGCTCTTCTTTTCTTCTTTCCTTCCTCATTTTTGCCTTTCAGCGTCCAGGAGAGAAATAATTTGCGGTCTTTTGCTCTTCTGTTCGCCTCTGCTACTGTTATGTTTCCTAGTGTTACTAATATTCCGTCAATCCATCTTTTTCGTGATCGGCCTTTGTGTTTGCTTTTTTCGCAACGTTTATTGAAGTTTTGTACTTTTGATCATTCTGCCTTGCCACGTGGCCAAGCCATTTTACCAGTTTTTTCTTTTTATAAATTCTATGGCGGGTATTATTCCTACCTTTTTTCAATTCTTCATTTCTGATCTTATCTCTCTGGCTGTTTCTTGTTATTCGTTTAAAACATTTCATATCTTCTTCTTCTACCTTTTAGCTCCCAGTGGAGTATAGGTCTTCAACAAACACTTTCCAAATCGTTCTGTTTTTTGCAATTCTTTTAAGATCATTCCATGTCTTCCCCATCATCTTCATCTCTGCTTCGATCTGTCTTCTCCAAGAATTCCTTGGTCTTCCTCTTTGTCTTTTCCCCTGGGGATTCCAAAAAAGGGCCTGTTGTGTAATACTCTCAGTTTGCTTCCGTAGTGTGTGTCCTATCTATCGCCATTGTCTTCGCTGTATCTCTTTATCCACTGGCATTTGACTGGTACATTTCCATAATTCTATGTTAGTGACTTTGTCCTGCCATTTCCATCCTATTATTCTGCGTAAGCATCCATTAATGAAAGTCTGTACCTTCGTGATTGTCAATTTTGTTATTCTCCATGTTTCACAGCCATATAATAGGACCGACTTAACATTTGAGTTGAACATTTTTATTTTAGTATTTAACCTTATTTCTTTGGATTTCCATATGTTTCCCAGTGCAATGAAAGCTTCTCTTGCTTTTGATATCCTTATTTTGGTATCATTTTCTGTTCCTCCCTCTTTATCTATATTACTGCTCAGATATATGTAAGATTGTACGGTATTTCTCCTAGTTTTATTTGGTTATTGCCAACTGCATTAATTCTCATAATGTTGGTCTTATCTCTATTAATCTTTAGTCCTAGCTGTTGTGATCTCTCATCTAATATACTCATTTTATCCTGCATCTGTTGATGACTGTGTGATAGGAGAGCTATGTATCAGCAAAGTCTAAATCATCAAGTTGTTTGGTCAGTGACCACTGGATCCCATTTCTGTTGTTTTGAGTTATTTTCATAATCCAATCTATAGCCAGTAGAAAGAGAAATGGGGACAGAAAGCATCCTTGCCTTACTCCTGTTCTTATTTCAAATGCTTCTGTAAGCAGTCCTTCATGCACCACACTACATTTTGTTCCTTCATACATTGTTTTTATCAGGTTAATAAACTTTATGGGGATTCCGTAATGACTCAGCAACTTCCAAAGCATTCTTATGTCTAAACTATCAAATGCCTTTCCGTAATCTATGAATCCAATATAAAGTGGGTATTTTAGTTCTAAACTTTGTTCAACTATTATACGTAGAGTAGTTATTTGATCAGCACATGATCTGTTCTTCCTAAAACCTGCTTGTTCATTCAGTATTTCATATCAGTGGAGTTTATTTTTCTTATTGTTCTTGCATCTATGGTCCAGGACTGGCATTGGTAGCACAACTTTGGCATGAAGATTGTATTATAGAGTGTCCGTTTTGCCTCCAGAGTTATTTTTTGTTGAACAATAGTGTTGATAGCTGTCCAATGATTTGACAAGCTTGTTTCATCTTGAGTGTATTTCTGCTGTTTGTGAATTGTCGTTTGTCACTATACTTTCTAGGTATTTGAATTCCTCTACTTGTTTTAGTTGACTGCTGTCCATAGTTATGGACCGTTGGTCATTCTGTTGTGGACCGCGATGACATTCTGAGTGCCCTCGGGGAGGCAGCACGTGCTAATGTTTCAGGAAAGGATCATGAAAAACCATGTTTATATTTCACAAACATCAGGTCAAAACTTGGATTGCCAGAAAGGAGCGTTGCACAAGGAAAACGACAAATAACAAATTAACACAGAACTGGAAACATCAGTCTCCGTACACTAAGGGACACAATGAGGATGAGATCTGAGCAAATATGATTATATCCGCCGTTCAATGAGAACGATCCTTCGACTAAATTAAACTAACTATTGAGAGTTCACGCTATGTATGTGCTAAGGAAATTCAGAAATTTGAGTTAAGCAATTACTGACAATTGTTCCCGCACTTTGGAGTCTATAGTTCGTTCCTGATTTGCCGCCCAAATTTAACATCAATTTTCTCGGAAACGTTTGACGTATTGCGTGAAATTTTGCATGCAGTCTTAAATTCTCCCTGGCTTTAATGAAATATAATTACCCATTTTAAAAAGGGTCTAAAATGGGATTTCGATATATAGATTAGGTAAAAAACACAAGAGGCATTAAGGACAGACATTTAAAAGTTTTACTGTTAATTCTCTCTCCCGTTCAATAAAAAGCACACTTTCAAATTTTAATTGAATTAAACAAAAGCCTGGAAAACTTTAAAGAGAAGGGGATTTTCCTGATGAAGTTGGTAAGTGACCTTAATTCCGATTCCTCTAACCGATTCATCAATGGTGAGTACGGTGATTGACGTTAATACTTATAGTAAAGGCATATCAGAAAGCGTGGTTAATTTTTCTGAAGTGCTAAAATCGTGAGCCACCTAAATGTTATAATTCATTTTGAATTACAAATGTAAATTCATCACAATTTAAAAAAAAAAACGCTAATTTTGTACGGACACCTCTGCAAAGAAGTTTAGAAGTTTGTGTTTATATCACAAAATCCAAGAACAAAAGAAGACAACACAGCAGATGCTGATTGTAGATAGAAAATCTTTTATCCGGTGCACAAGACATGGTTTTTAATTTTTTTTTTAAAAAGACTGTAAAAAGACTTAAGAAAGAAAACTTATAATGGCTCATCGTATATCCCAAGACCGGTCATACGTTAATCTTACGGTCTGTTGTTTGATGTGCAACGGGGATTATCTGACGACTAACTGTGTTTTATATGTTCGGATTTGGAGTCAAAAACGAGGTCTTAACATCATCAAGCGCTATACATTTTAAAAATATGACGATCATCATTTTCAGGAGAACGTGAATTTCTGTCCATATGGTGGATAGGCGGCAGGAACAATTGAAGGCGATGTATGAAGGTTTTCTTTGTTGCAGTTTCCTCATATTCCAAGTCCAGCTTGTTGCAGGAGCTACTGAGTTAGGTGGTCTGTGCACACCGTGAGCTGTGTGTCTCATCCGTTATGATCATGTTTCGATAATCCAATTGTTTACGAGGAATGATGATATCGTATTACAGGGAACAATTGGATGTGTTCACTTTCTGTGCGGTTTCGCCTTATGTCTTTTGGCGTGTGCTGAGACTGCTACGATGTGGACTACAGTTACCTTTCTTTGTTTGGGAGACGTGATTCGGATGATTCCACTGGTACGGGCGGTTGAGCAATTATGGATTTTAATTCGTTTGCAGTGTTACCGGGCCTTCCATAACCAAAGAACCAAAGTTAGTCACTGAGAAAACACACATGTGTAGCATCTCAAGCCATGTCAATGCTTTTGTAACCGATATAATTTCCATGGTTAAATTACTTGTAGCCATGCAAAAACTCCCATCTCCATCATCCGAAGAAGTGATGTAGATCTGTGTTTGTCGAAGTCCTGTGCTCTTCCCACGTCTCGGAGGGCATTGATGATGTCCGCTCGATCCATTGGTTGCCCGTCCTCAACGACAGCGCAGCTAGCCAACCTGTCCGCTCTTTCATTTCCCCGTACTCCCGCATGTCCAGGGACATAGACAAAGGTGACCTTACGTATTTTGGACTTCTGCAATGTCTGTACCCATTGCATGCGTACAAAGCCAGCCTCCACTTTTTTTATCATGCTCATCGAATCACTCAGTATACATGTAAGGGTGTAGTCTTGTGACTCTAACCATTTGAATGCGTTGGTCACTGCCATCACCTCCATTGTCATGCTACTCGTGGTCATGACTTATGCACCACTGTCTTCCTTGACTATTCTGCCTGCCGAGCGTGCTGTAAATGCCAATGCACTTCTTTGGTGTCGTCTTACAGATCCGTCTGTATAGATGACTGCATCTTTCTCATCGGTATTATCGCAGATGAGACCGTTGACCTCAGCATTAACCACTTCGGGGTCTGTTCCCTACTTCTCCGTTCGAGTGTGACAATACACGAGAAAGTCCCCTTGAATGACCTAGCACCGGTATCCACTCCTCATCAACACTGATATTGGTAAGCCCACAGACCTGTTTGATGACATCTTCTGCTCGGCCCACCCATGATTTGCCTCTTTTTAGCCTGGCACTTTTCCCTGTGTTGAGCACGTGGTACAATGGATGCTCTTTCTCAGCACTAATCTTCAGGTATGCTCATGCTTGGTAAAAGCAAGTCTCCGATCAAACCACAGTCCCAGGTATCTCATCGTATGAATTCTCCCCACAACCTCTGAACGCAGATTCACATTTGGCGTTAACTTGTTAATTATATCATTATTCATAGAAAACCATGTCACCGTTGCCTTCGTCGGATTGACAAGTTCACCTGCCACACCACATCACACACTCAGGTGATAAAGCTCTGCCTACGGTTCTCAATCAACTTTCTCTCTGTCTCTGGCTTGGCGATATACCAAAACATCATCAACATAAGATACTATTCTGTCCCGTCTTAAGATTCCATCGCCTATGATCCTTACTGTTTAGGCGCTCAACAAGACTGGAGATAATGATGAACCCTGTGGAAGGCCTGGGTGATTTCTCGTTAGTTCGGAGGTCCATATATCACAATTAAATACCACTTTTCATTGGAAAAAGGTAGGAGAAATCCAATTAAGAAGGAAAGGACTGATCTCGAGCTCTAGAAAGCTGAGACATTAGAAAGCCTAGAGACATTATGCCGTATGCATCCTCTGGGTTAAATGTAGCAGGAAATGTTTCAATGCCTGCATGGAAGCTCTCATAAACATCATGGGTAAAGATCGCCCCATTTACCCAAGTCTCTCTGCTTAGACGATTGGTTATTGGTTATGGAAGGCCTCGGTATCACTGCAAACGAATTAAAATCCATAATTGCTCAACCGCCCGTGCCAGTGGAATCATCCGAATTACTAACTCATCTCCCAAACAAAGAAAGGTAACTGTAGTCCCCATCGTCGCAGTCTCAGCACACGCCAAAAGACATAAGGCGAAACCGCGCAGAAAGTGAACACAGCCAACTGTTCCCTGTCATACGATATCATCATTTATCGTAAACAATCGGGATATCGAAACATGATCAAAACGGATGAGACACACAGCTCACGGTGTGCACAGAGCACTTAACTCCTGCAACAAGCCGGACTTGGAATATGAGGAAACTGCAACAAGGGACACCCTTCAGACATAGCCTTCAATGGTTCCTGCCGCCTATTCACCATATACCATGGAAGTTCACGTCCTCCCGAAAATGATGATCGCCATACTGAGAACAAAAAAAATGTATAGCGCTTGATGATGTTAGGACATCGTTCATGACACCAACCGAACATATAAACACACAGGTAGTTGTCGAATTATCCCCGTCACACATCAAACAACAGACCCTGCGGTTAGCGAAAAACGAACGATACACGGTGCAAATTCCCCAAAGAGGAAAATCTTCGGTCGACTTGACGGATTAATCCATTAATGCGTTTCAGCATGTAAATAACTTGCGTCAAACAATTCTAACGTCGGCTATTGAACAGCACTCAATGTGACGTAAACCGCATGTCAACACTAGACGGTGAAGGTCGCTTTTACAATACTTGTCAAAAAGAACATTGCTGTATGTAATCGGCGGCGCAGATTGTCCACTTCTGTCGGCGCAGATTTGCTAAGTAGAACTTAGACGATACTCTTCGAAAGTAGGTGAAAGAAGATGCGGCCTTTCCAGCTGGGAAGTTAATTTCTTAGCAATTATTTTCTCCAACATTTTACCAACCGTATTTTGCATGGTGATTATGTAATGACTCAGTCCAGATATTATTAGCAAGACAAGGCGAAACAAGCGCAACATTCACAATTGCAGAATGAAAAGTTGGTAGCAGCCCCGTGGTGGACCGACAAGGTTGAAAGGGCCTGGTAGGATAAGCAGCGAGTAGTTGTGAAATGGCAAAGAGCCAAGAAGAAGGACAGCATAGCCCAAGCTGACCACATCCTTTTGTTGAAACAAGACATGGACATGAAAGTCGACTGTTTAAAGACTTTAGCAAAGCAAGTCAAAAGACTTTAGCAAAGCAAGTCATAAGTGAGAAATGGACAGAGCTCTGTGAGAGAGTGAGCAAGGATAAATCATTGAAGCTATTCTGGCGGTTCACGGGAATAGGAATAGATCTAGATTGCAGTCGGTATGAGAATTAGCAAATATTTATGACGTCAGCATCGTGACTACTGTCAGTGAAGACTGCCTTCATAGTTATTTGATACCTCAGCCGAAGGCGGGCAAAGACCATACGAAAATGCAACGTTGTCGCATAGCAGAGAAAATGGACTTCCTCAATCAAGCAGAGCCTCTTTTTCAAGCAAAGTTTATAGATGGTAGAGACTAGCACTGAAATGAATGACACATTTTCAGTAATTGGATAGTGAACACTGTGCTGCCCACCCTGGATAGATCGTCATGATTGTAATGGACCATGCATCCTATAATGATACTGTAGAGCAGCAAGACAAAGTTCCAACTTTATCAAGCACAAAAGATCAAATCAAGACGTGTCTAGCAAAAGATAATGTCTCCTTTCACGACAACAAGCTGAAATTACAATCTTTCGCTCGTGTGTCTGTATGGCTGCTTCTCCTTCCTGTAAAATTATTATAGCGCTTTTCTTATACACTGTACATTTTCATCGAAGCAATTGTACAGTGCATTCGTTATTAGCGATTCTTTTCGGATTCGACAAACGATGTGTCTTATCGTGTATGTCAGTAAATAAATCCGAATAAAATAGCCACCAAGTCGCTGATCACAGCCGGTAATCTATTGTTGAGAACCTCTAGAATGACGTTCCTTGACACGTTGTAGTCCAAAGAACGAAACCCAGTGCTGACAACGTTCAGAGTGTGTTAGCCTAATCATCAGCGCAGCACTCGGGGAAAAACAGGACACAATCGAAAATTGTCACTAACAAAAACAATGCATCTCAGCAGAAACAATCAGAAGACGGTCGGTCATAAAATACGAACTTTAATCTTTAGCCTACTAGCTCTAGTACAGAAACGAGCAGAGTGGCTCGTCTATTGGACGTCAATGGACGGAGAAGGAGGTTGATAGCCATATGACTGGCCTTGATTTGTCATAAACAACGATGTAATCATGATAGTCAGTGATATAGTTTATTGTTTAGTATCGTTACTAATAATATGATAAAGTGAACTAAACAAAATTGAACAATATTGTCAATGATAAAGTCAATTATTTAGTTATCTGAATGGTTCAACAAGTTGTGTAATCAACGATGTATCACACGGATTTTTGCAATTTAGCTCCATGGATAATATATCCATTTACAATCAGGCATTGTCTTATAAAATAACATAAACGAACGAAAAGACAAGAGGGACGGAAAACCACCCCGCTTGCACAGAACAAAAAGACTCAGGAAACAACAATGACCTGACGTTTCGCGATGATATAACACTCACTCTTTAAATAGAGCTTATCTCGACATGGAGGAATCTGATCTTCGTAATAAACCGCCCCATCCACCTCCCCCAATATCACCGTCGAGTAAGTGGTTTTGGCTCTTGAGTCACTTCAGACATCAGAACTAAAGTGGATCATAGATCATGACCATCAGTGTCGGCTTCCTGCTGTATTGCGAGCTCGCTCAAATGTCCGGTCTGACTAGATTATATGACTATAATGCCAGTCTATATTGATGAAATATGTAACCTGTGTGAAACTTTGTGATATAATTGACTGCCATCACCTATACACTAGGAGAGAGGTTGGCTGAACCGATAACTTGGCCTACTCCAAAACAGGAGAACGCGGGTTCGAATCCCGGTAAGGTCAAAGTATTTTTTTCTCTCGGGGATGAAATAAAAATTCAAACAGCGCGACTGCACTGGACAAACTAGCTTTAACTCTCAAGTCTTATGAGTAACAGAATAGACTGCCCTCCTTGCCGTGGTACTGACTTAACTGTTCCGGACTTTGTGTAATAGTTTCTTGCTTCGGCTGCCAATTCAGATCTGCACTACTAGTCTGCTAATTGACTGGACAAATTCAGTTTATACGTGAATGTGACAATTGATAGCCAACTCCAATTTATATATATATATATATATATATATATATATATACATGTATATATATATGACATTAGGCGTCTTTATAGACGGTTGGTAGCAAGCAATCATGATAAGTCAGTAGTTTGGTAAAAAAAATACTAGTCTTATGCTGAATGCTGTTTTGCTGAACAGCTTCTCTCGTGGCTAAATCTGCCAATATTGGATAGACAGAATTATCCGCAGAACGAACAAAGATGTACTCGTGGTGCCTGGCCTCGTCTCCTTTCTCCTGTGCCTTTTGTCTTCTGAATTTGATATCGGGACTGCCTCGAAAGAAGCTATGCCATTTTGTATTTTTGCTCTCCATGTGCTACGATCTACAGTCAGATTTTCTCAGTTCCTTTCACTGATAGAGAATTCCCTCAAGGAAGCCCTACAAACATCTTTATATCTCAGCACTGGTCTACCCTTTGGTCTCTTTCCGTCCTTAAATTCGCCATACAATATTTGTTTGGGAATACCAATGTTTGCCATTCTTCTTACATAACTCAGCCACCTTAGTCTACGACTCTCAAGTGTTGCCATGAAGGATGAGAGTTTGGACCGTTGTTCGCTAATGTTGTGGCAACCGTGTGCACATGGGTTCCTCGCCGTACAGGCAGATAACTCCGTCTTCGGAGGTACTCATATTTTTTTCGTCGATGGGTAATTGACGTTTCAAGCCGGGTCTCCCTGCTGAGACCAAGGGTAGTTACCTCAGACAGAAATTATAAATAAAAATCTCAACTGGTTCAGCCGGGATTGAACTCATAACCTCTATGTCTGAAGGCCGGTGTCTTGCCTCAAGATCAACCAGTCCCCAATCCTGCAATTTGATGTTCATAATCTTTCGAAGGCAACGCACATGAAAGCTGATTAACTTTTTCCCCTGCATTGAATAGGTAGTCCAAGTTTCTGATCCGTATAGAAGTGTACTAAGCACACAACCTTGGTAAATTTGAATCTTTCTTCTGAGTGTTAATTTGATGTACTCACTGATTCAAGGGGTGTGTTAATTAATGATATAGCTGCGGGACTGGCTACACCTTGTTGAAGCACCGCAGTCTTCTATATACTTATTGACTGGGAGAATAAATCACATGATCTAACTAGAGTTTCAATTATTGGCTACCGGACGGATTCATTGTGAGCAGCTAGCACATCCAATTTGCACAAGTGTAATAGAACCAACATGGTAGCGAGTTTATTTCTTCTGTCGTTAACTTTTGCCGACGGTTTCCAACGCCATTGTTGCCTGATGTCTACAGTTTGACATTCAAGCTTGATTAAATGTTACTTTTTTCTACTTTTGATCATTGTGACAAATTGTATTCCGATAATGGATTGTGTAGCAAGGCTTCATTTTGGTCTACTACGAAACGGGATGTTTTATGTTGACTATCATACTATGATTGTCTCATAGGAAAATTGCAGATCAAGATTTGTAACACTTGACAAGCACATTTTTAAAATGTATATTTTATTTTTCACAATATGACGCAGGCAGTTACAAATTGCGACTTGTCATGACACAAACTGACTATCGATATAACTGATTGTTGACGTTAACATAAACACCCGACGCTGTTCTAAGACTGGGAATATCACAATTATCGATTATGTCAGTTTTCAAGCAGCAATGTTAGCGTATTTCAGTCTAGTACCAGACAAACATCAGTTGACAAAGAAATACGAATAATTTTGTAAACTAAATTATAAGTGTAACTTTTTTTTTCCTTGGTCTTATTGTACATTGATTAGCGTATGTAAGCTCTTATGAGACCTGAGTAGTAGAGGTGGCGGTTAATGCACCCTTCCCCCCCCCTTTTCTTCTTGTATACTTTTATATAGAAAAAACGCAGCGGTTAATGCCCCCCCCCCACCCTAACCTTTTCTGCGTGTATACTTTCTATGTAGAAAAAAAAACGCAGCAAGACGGATCGACCAAGACAGCGAGACCTTGGTGAGCATAGGTGACCTCGTGATGCGCACTGCCTCACGATATGTGTGTGCTTGTAAATAAATAGTGTGTTGTGATGATTTGAAAAGGGAGGAAAGCAGGTGCTAGCTCTCGCTTGCTCATCAGTAATAGTGGTTCGCTATCTCTCTCTCTCTCTCTCTCGCTATCTCTCTCTCCCTCTCCATCGCTATCTCTTTCACTCTCGATCATTCTCTCTCGTTCTCTCTCCAATTCCGTCTCTGTCTCTCGCGTTATCTCTCTCTCCCTCTCCGTCTCTGTCTCTTTCGTTATCTCTCTCCCTCTCAGTCACTGTCTCTCTCGCCATCTCTCCCACTCCATCGCTCTCTCTCCAGCTCTGTCTCTTTCGCTTTCGCTATCTCTCTACTTCGCTGTCTCTATCTCTCGCTATCTCTCTCCGTCTCTATCGCTCTCTCTCGCTCCCTCTCTGTCTCTTTCGCTCTCGCTGTCTCTATCTCTCGCAATCTCTCTGTCGCTCCATCGCTCTCTCTATCTCTCGCTCCCTCTGCAGCTCTTTCTCTTTTGCTCTCGCTATCTCTCTCTTGCTATCTCTCTCTCGGTATCTCTCTCCCTCTCTACTGCTGTTTCTCTCGCTCTCTCTCGCTCTCGCTCATTCTCTCGGTCTCTCTCCCTCACCATCTCTGTCTCTCTCGCTATCTCTCCCTCGCCATCGTGTTCTCTCTCTCCCTCTCCATCTTTCTCACCTATCCTCTCTTAGACGTCTAACCTATCAGGCCACCCTCCCTCCTCTCCCTTTATCTCTCCCACATCGTTCCGCCCTCCCGTATATTTTTAGCGTCCCTCCTATTGTAACACTTGATTATTCTCACCCTTTATGTCTAGCACCTCGCCTTCCTTCTCCTAGACTTCTCTGTATCTCTCTCTCTCGCTCTCTCTCTCTATCTCTCTCTCTTCTAACCCCTACTAGACTTCTTTCCTACCATTCGTACTTTATACACATCACCATTAATACAACCGAAATTCCTTTAATGATAACGTACCACATCGTTATGAGATAAGAGAAAAACAGAAAACAATTCAACTTACACCGTAAAATATACCACTACAAAACAGACCGCTAGACTGAACAGTACTATGAAAATAAACTTCAGTGAATCAATCGCGCTTATAACACGAAGTTTCACATGCAACTGGTAAATAAAAGTTGGACGACATTATTTAACTCTCGACTAACATCTAGACTAACCAATCAGAGAAGAGGATTTCTATCGGACACCCATCAACGAAATGACTAACCTTTAGATTAACTAATCAGAGAAGATGATTACTGTTATCGTGATAACTGACCTCATTTTCCACATTAAGTGCTGTCGATTCTGACACATGGGTTATTTTAAATCGATTCGGTCCCTGATAAAAGCGACCGGTCGGGTCAATGGTGGGGGAAATAATACAGGTGGCGGGTTACTTGAACACGCTTTGACCCTGATGCAATACCAGTCATAATAGGTAGACACAACGAGCAGAAAGTTATATTCAAGGTCCAAAAAGTTTGGCCAAATCGCAAACATTTTACCACCAGAATACAAAAATGTAGGCTCATACACAAAAAGTCGACCTTAAAACCATACAAATCTACTCACATACTCATAAAAGTTAGACACATCGAACAGATAGTTACTTCCAAACTCCAAAAAGTTAGACCAAATCGTAAAAATATTACCACCAGATCACAAAAATTTAGGCTCATAAGCAAAAAGTCGATTTCAAACCCTACAAATCTACTCCCATACTCATACTAGTTAGACACATCGAACAGATAGTTACATCCAAAGTCCCAAATAGTTAGGCCAAATCGCAAACATTTTACCCCCAGAACACAAAAATGTAGGCTCATACTCAAAAAGTCGACCTCAAAACCATACAAATCTACTCACATAGTCATACTAGTTAGACACAACGAGCAGGAAGTTATATTCAAGGTCCAAAATGTTAGACCAAATCACTAAGATTTTACCACCAGAACACAAAAATTTAGGCTCATATTCAAAAAGTCGATCTCAAAACCCAACAAATCTACTCCCATAATCATACTAGTTAGACACATCGAACAGATAGTTATATCCAAAGTCAAAAAAGCTAGACCAAATCGCAAACATTTTACTCCCAGAACACAAATATGTAGGCTCTTATTAAAAAATTCGACCTAAAAATCAGAAAAAAGCTACTCACATAGTCATAATTGTTAGACACATCAAACCGATCGTTATTTCTAAAGCCAACAAAGTTTGGCCAAATCGCAAATATTTTACCCACAGAACACAAAAATGTAGGCTCATATTAAAAAAGTCGACCTAAAAATCCCAAAAAGCTACTTACAAAGTCCTAATTGTTAGACACATCGAACCGATCGTTATTTCTAAAGCCAAAAAAGTTTGGCCAAATCGCAAACATTTTACTCCCAGAACACAAAAATGTAGGCTCATATTAAAAAAGTCGACCTAAAAATTTCAAAAAGCTACTCACATAGTCATAATTGTTAGACACATCGAACCGATCGTTATTTCTAAAGCCAAAAAAGTTTGGCCAAATCGCAAATATTTTATCAACAGAACACAAAAATGTAGGTTCATATTAAAAAAGTCGACCTAAAAATCCCAAAAAGCTACTCACATAGTCGTAATAGTTAGACACAACGAGTAGAAAGTTATATTCTAGGTCCAAAAAGTTTGGCCAAATCACTAAAAATTTACCCACAGAACAAAATAAATATAGACTCATATTTAAAAAGTCGACCTCAAAACCATAAAAATCTATTCCCATACTCATACTAGTTAGACACAACGAGCAGATAGTTATATTCAAAGTCCAAAAAACTTTATTTTAGACATCCCCATAGCAAAAATGTACTTATAAATCACTTTTGAAATTGTTACCCCCTTACTATTTTTTAGGGATACGCCCATAAAATCGGTAAAAATCGTAAATTTTCACTCTAGGCATACCCCAAACTTTATTTTAGACATCCCCATTGCAAAAATTTACATTAAAAATCACTATTAGGATTTTACACCCTTACTATTTTTTAGGGATACGCCCATAAAATCGGTACAAAAAATCGTAAATTTTCACTCTAGGCATACCCCAAACTTTATTTTAGACATCCCCATTGCAAAAATTTACATTAAAAACCACTTTTAGGATTTTACCCCCTTATAATTTTTGAGGGTTACGCCCATGAAATCGATAAAAAATTTAAATTTAACCTCAAGGCATACCTGAAACTTTATTTTAGACATCCCCATGCCAAAAATTTACTTAAAAATCACTTTTGAATTTGTTACCCCCATTATAATTTTTGATGGCTACGCCCTTGAATTCGATGAACATCGTAAAATTAGCACGTAGGCTTACCTAAAACTTTATTTTAGACATCCCCATACCAAAAATTTACTTAAAAATCACTTTTGAAATTGTTACACCCCTTACCATTTTTGTGGATACGCCCCTGAAATCGATAAAAAAAAATGAAATGTAACCTCAAGGCATACCTCAAACATAATATTTGACACCCCTACATATCAAATTCCAACAAAAAAACAACAAAAAGCTAGTAGTGTTGGTGGCTGTTTAGTGACCTTAACTGAACTTAGTGAACTTAAAAAGTGCACATGCATGCACCGAAACCGCACTGCAATGGTGCGAAAAAAATTACATTTGGGGGTAAACAGCCACCACTACTACTAGCTTTTTGTTGTTTTTTTTTTTGTTGGAATTTGATATGTAGGGGTGTCAAATATTATGTTTGAGGTATGCCTTGAGGTTAAATTTCATTTTTTATCGATTTCAGGGGCGTATCCCACAAAAATGGTAAGGGGGGGGGGGGGGGGGTAACATTTCAAAAGTGATTTTTAAGTAAATTTTTGGTATGAGGATGTCTAAAATAAAGTTTTAGGTAAGCATACTTGCTAAATTTACGATTTTCATCGAATTCAGAGGCGTAGCCATCAAAAATTATAAGGGGGTAACAATTTCAAAAGTGTTTTTTAAGTAAATTTTGGTATGGGGATGTCTAAAATAAAGTTTGAGGTATGCCTTGAGGTTAAATTTCAATTTTTTACCGATTTCATGGGCGTAACCCTAAAAAATAGTAAGGGGGTAAAATCCTAATAGTGATTTTTAATGTAAATTTTTGCAATGGGGATGTCTAAAATAAAGTTTAGGGTATGCCTAGAGTGAAAATTTACGATTTTTACCGATTTTATGGGCGTATCCCTAAAAAATAGTAAGGGGGTAACAATTTCAAAAGTGATTTATAAGTACATTTTTGCTATGGGAATGTCTAAAATAAAGTTTTTTGGACTTTGAATATAACTATCTGCTCGTTGTGTCTAACTAGTATGAGTATGGGAGTAGATTTTTTTGGTTTTGAGGTCGACTTTTTAAATATGAGTCTATATTTATTTTGTTCTGTGGGTAAATTTTGTAGTGATTTGGCCAAACTTTTTGGACCTAGAATATAATTTTCTACTCGTTGTGTCTAACTATTACGACTATGTAAGTAGCTTTTTGGGATTTTTAGGTCGACTTTTTTAATATGAACCTACATTTTTGTGTTCTGTTGGTAAAATATTTGCGATTTGGCCAAACTTTGTTGGATTTAGAAATAACGATCGATTCGATGCGTCTAACAATTATGACTATGTGAGTAGCTTTTTGAAATTTTTAGGTCGACTTTTTTAATATGAGCCTACATTTTTGTGTTATGGGAGTAAAATGTTTGCGATTTGGCCAAACTTTTTTGGCTTTAGAAATAACGATCGGTTCGATGTGTCTAACAATTACGACTATGTAAGTAGCTTTTTTCTGATTTTTAGGTCGACTTTTTTAATATGAGCCTACATTTTTGTGTTCTGGGAGTAAAATGTTTGCGATTTGGTCTAACTTTTTTGACTTTGGATATAACTATCTGTTCGATGTGTCTAACTAGTATGAGTATGGGAGTAGATTTGTAGGGTTTTGAGATCGACTTTTTGAATATGAGCCTAAATTTTTGTGTTCTGGTGGTAAAATCTTAATGATTTGGTCTAATATTTTGACCTTGAATATAACTTCCTGCTCGTTGTGTCTAACTAGTATGACTATGTGAGTAGATTTTTATGGTTTTGAGGTCGACTTTTTAAGTATGAGCCTAAATTTTTGCGTTCTGGGGGTAAAATGTGTGCGATTTGGCTTAACTATTTGGGACTTTGGAAGTAACTATCTGTTCGATGTGTCTAACTAGTATGAGTATGGGAGTAGATTTGTAGGTTTTTGAGATCGAGTTTTTGCTTATGAGCCTAAATTTTTGTGAACTGGTGGTAATATTTTTACGATTTGGTCTAACTTTTTGGAGTTTGGAAGTAACTATCTGTTCGATGTGTCTAACCTTTATGAGTATGTGAGTAGATTTGTATGGTTTTAAGATCGACTTTTTGTGTATGAGCCTACATTTTTGTGTTCTGGTGGTAAAATGTTTGCGATTTGGCCAAACTTTTTGGACCTTGAATATAACTTTCTGCTCGTTGTGTCTATCTATTATGACTGTCCTCCTGGTATTGCATCAGGGTCAAAGAGCGTTCAAGTAACCCGCCACCTGTATTATTTCCCCCACCATTGACCCGACCGGTCGCTTTTATCAGGGACCGAATCGATTTAAAATAACCCATGTGTCAGAATCGACAGCACTTAATGTGGAAAATGAGGTCCGTTATCACGATAACAGTAATCCTCTTCTCTGATTAGTTAATCTAAAGGTCAGTCAATTCGTTGATGGGTGTCCGATAGAAATCCTCTTCTCTGATTGTTTAGCCTAGATGTTAGTCGAGAGTGAAATAGTGTCGTCCAACTTTTATTGTCTTTTTATTTTGTATTTTATTGTCTCGCTGTCTTGGTCGGACCTCAAGGTCTTGCTGCGTTTTTTTTCTATATAGAAAGTATACACGCAGAAAAGGTTAGGGGGGGGGGGCATTAACCGCTGCGTTTTTTCTATATAAAAGTATACAAGCAGAAAACGGAGCGCATTAACCGTCACCTCTACTACTGACCTGCAAAATTTCCATATTAAATCTTCGACCGAGGTGTTTTGTTTTTTTTTCATTTTTTAACTGACGGTCATTTGGGAACTTTCTGAGACTCAGAAAATCTATTAATAAGGTACTCTTTCTTCAGCTATGTTTGTTGAGTATTTTTAACGAATAGTTTTGTTTAAAAGCGTGTTTTGATTACTTACGCTTGTTAACTTTCAGTGAGCTTCTAGCTTAAGAAATGCTAATACCTCACTGTTTCAGTCCAGAAAACCCCAACCGTTTGCAACCAAGAAATGTTACATGATTGTGCGACGCCTCTACGAGACATAGATATCGTACAATTGTTTTCAGTATTATATTTTTAAATAAATGCTTCCTTGTCCTTTGTTTTTTTTAATCAACAAGTTAGCAATTGTTTGTTGTCATGGAACTTTGATCTAGGAAAACATTCTTACCTAATTAATGAATTTTCCCTAATAATGCCTGAACTACAATGCGCCTCTTGCTTAGGTATCTTAAATGATTCTATTCCCGCCTTTTGTTTCTTTTTAATAGTGTTTGTTCTTTGTGCTCCTGGTGTAAAGTGAAATTGGAAAGTTGTGAGACTAGCTATAGCTGTTGGCATTAAAGTCATGTGATCTGAAATTGTGCAGCGACAGATACCTCTTTGAAAGGAGATAAAAATAATTTATACTCCGTTCATGATAGCAAAATTTGAAAGATAGAATTCAATTATTTCGCGCGAATTATAACAAAAATGGACGTAGATGTAAACAACATTGTATATATAATACCATTTGGAGGACCTGGACTTTGCTGATGACATAGTTCTCATCAGCAATCAGATAAAAACGATGCAGGAAAACACAA
Source organism: Megaustenia siamemsis (assembly GCA_032433765.1). Lineage (NCBI taxonomy): Eukaryota > Metazoa > Mollusca > Gastropoda > Stylommatophora > Ariophantidae > Megaustenia > Megaustenia siamemsis. Next base: position 37,660,020 of record JAVIAB010000108.1, on the reverse strand, counting down.
ATGAACTATCATCAATAGCCAGCAAAATTGGGCTTGAGGTCAATCATGAAAAGACTAAAGTCATGAAAAGTTTAATTCCAACAAGTGACAAAATATACATGGAAAACAAACCAGTAGAAGAGATCGATCACTTCATCTATCTTGGAAGTCACATTGATCGAGAAGGGGATACGAGCAAAGAAATTAGAATCAGACTGGCTAAAGCAGCAATGTCTTTCAGAAGCCTTGAAAAGTTGTGGAAATCAAAACTCATTAGCACAAACACAAAACTTAGGCTATTCAAATCAAATGTACTATCAACCCTTACGTATGCGTGTGAAAGCTGGAAAACAACAAGAGATATAGAAACAAAGTTGAACGCATTCGAAAATAAATGTCTAAGGAAAATACTTGGTATAGAATGGAACGAATTCAAAACAAACGAGGAAATTAGAGAAATCGCCAATCAACCACTAATATCTTCAGTAATAAAGAAAAGACGATGGTCATACGTTGGACATGTGATGAGAAGAGATAATAATCGAATAGCAAAGCAAGCCCTCATATGGGAAACAACAGGTAAAAGAAAAAGAGGAAGACCCAGGGAGACACTGAGAAGAACATTGATGAGAGAAGCAAGAGCAGCAGGAATCGGCTCCCTCAATGAGATAGAACTGCTTGCACAGAACAGAGACAGATGGCGAGATTTGATAAAATATCTTTAAAAGAAAACTGCTAGAACAAAAATTCATATAGGAGAAGGTGTATCTTGGTCTACGCCCTATGGGCCGGTTACGGCTCGAAAGGTCAATAGATAGATAGATATATAATACAAAATTGTAACTAAGAGCAGGCACGGGAAAAAGAGAATATAAAGTTTCTGGGCCAACTGATAAAAAGAATGAATAAGTAATAATAGATATATTTATCACTTTTTTCACCAAAACAATTTCTCTCTCTCTCTCTCTCTCTCTCTCTCTCTCTCTCTCTCTCTCTCTCTCTCTCTGTGTGTGTGATCAAGACTCAATCAGAGTAGGATTCCAGACTCTCATGAAGTCAGCTGTCTGTTTATGCGAATCGATTGCCCCATATAGTTTTTCTTCCAGGGAGGTGGGTGTGGACCACATTGCTCTTCTCAGGTCTGTGTACTGGGGGCAATCCTGTAGAACATGTTTTGTAGTCATATTGTCCAGTGTACAGTGGCATAGGCTGGTTGTACCTATTTTGAATTTGGTGAACATGTGATTTCTCATTCTATTGTGGCCAGTGCGTAGGCGAAGTATGATGACTTGATCCCTCCTTGATAGTTGGTGGTATCCGTCCCTCTCGTTATGCTTTGGGTGTTCTCGTTTCCATTTTTCATGGTACTGACCTTTGAGGATGGATTTGGCTTCATCATAACTGAGCGGATGGTTCTCTTGTGGTAATCTCCCTCCCTCTTTAGCTAATTTGTCTGCGCGTTCGTTCCCGTGTATATTACAGTGTGATGGTATCCACTGAATGACTACTCTCTGGAAGTTATTGCATAGTTGGTCCAGGATTGTTCTCAAGTCATCTAGTTAATTGTTCTTGGGGCTTTTTAGAATTGATAGTACCTGACAGTGCATCAGTCAGAATCACCAATTTATTGTCCATGTTATTTTTGTGTTGAGTATCCAGTGTTGCAGCATCTCTGCTGGCCTCAGTTTCTGCTTTAAAGTTGTTTGAGAATTGTCCAGTAGCTATTGACTTGGTGATCTCGTCCTGATTATTCAGCGTCAAGAACACACCTCCCCCTCCATCTCTGGTGGCATTTGTAGCAGAGCCATCTGTGTGTATGTGGGACCAAGAGTCCTGTGGGTAGGTATCGTGTATGTGTTTTTCTGCTACGTGTTTTCTTTATGTATCTGATTGGGTGCCTTTTTTCATGATTCCTGTTATATTTTCCTTAAGTTCTGGTATTTTATGTTTTCCGTGAGGAGACATATCAGATGGGCCCAAGGGTTTCGATATTGTTTGGGAAATTTATAAATACAGAGAATCACAAAATTGTACATTGTATAAATCAATAGCAGGTCTATGATGAGCTAGCTCGATTATATTCTATGAATGTAAATACAGATTTCTAGATGTAAACATATTCTCTAACGATTTATGTGAAGGCAATTGTAGTGCAAATAACCAGAACGCTCATGTTCAAAAACAAAAGCATACAAATATCAAGATTTAATAAAGTAAACTAATCTTGAAAAATGGAAGAACAAAAGAATAGTTACAAGATAGGTTAGAAAAGCAAAGTAACTGGTGCAGTATGAAAAATGGATGGAGAGATTTGAAAGCTGTAAGGACAGTTATAATCCTAAATATGTCTTTGAGAAGATCAATTTTAAAATATCTTGTTGTATCTTTAAAGAATGTAGCTTTTAATTACTTTGTACACAAATTGTTGTCCGTGTGAAGTATCTCTGACATTCAAAATAAGAAATTATAATATCATACATTAACTGCAGTTTATACAAACGTTTTCTCTTTAGCTAATGATACCTCGTCAACATCGAATTGACAAATGCTAACGTAAAATATATAATGATATCTCATTATAATATAATGATAACATATTACACATCCAAGCGAGATTATATATGTAATACCAACCTGGGGCAGCAATGTGTGTGTGTGTAAACATGCATATAAGCACATCAAGTTAAGAATCTCGCTTCAGTCGTAGATATTATAACGTCGCACTTGGTCTTTAATTTTTTTATTTCTGACAAAAACACTAACGCTTGTACCAACAGACACAAGAGACAGGATCATGGCTAAATGACACAAAAATATATCTTGAAACGAACAATTGTGCAGCATAACGTGAGTTCACGCGTCGGCGTCAATATCCCTGCATCGAGATCGCACGAGCAGGTATTTTTGCTTCCTTGTCACCATTTCACTCCCTGCACTTAAGCTAGTTTGTACGCTAGTTAATGTTTCTACTAGTTCATACGCTAGTTAATGTTTCTACTAGTTCATACGCTAGTTAATGTTCCTACTAGTTCATGCGCTAGTTAATGTTTCTACTAGTTCATGCGCTAGTTAATGTTTCTGCTAGTTCATACGCTAGTTAATGTTTCTACTAGTTCATACGCTAGTTAATGTTTCTACTAGTTCATGCGCTAGTTAATGTTTCTACTAGTTCATACGCTAGTTAATGTTTCTACTAGTTCATGCGCTAGTTAATGTTTTGCTAGATTATTATCTACTTAATGTTCCTGCTAGTTCATTCACGAGTTAATGTTTCTAATAGTTCATGCGCTAGTTAATGTTTCTACTAGTTCATGCGCTTGTCAATGTTTAAACTAGTTCATGAGTTAGTTAATGTTTCTACTACTTTATGCGGTAGTTAATGTTTAAACTAGTTCATGAGTTAGTTAATATTTCTACTACTTTATGCGGTAGTTAATGTTTAAACTAGTTCATGAGTTAGTTAATGTTTATACTATTTTATGCGGTAGTTAATGTTTCAACTAGTTCATACGATAGTTAATGCCTCTGCTACATCATAATCTAGTAAAAATTTCTGCTAGCTCATTAACGAGTTAATGTTTCTACTACTTGAAGCCTTAATTAATGTTTCTACTAGTTCATGCGGTAGTTAATGTCTCTACTACTACTCTATGCGGTAGTTAATGATTTCTAATAGTTCATGCGGTAGTTAATGTCTCTACTACTTTATGTGGTAGTTAATGCTTCTAATAGTTCATGCACTAGTTAATGTTTCTACTAGTTCATGAGGTAGTTAATGTTTCTAATAGTTCATGTGGTAGTTACTGTCTCTACTACTTTATGCGGTAGTTAATGTTTCTAATAGTTTTTCGGTAGTTAATGTTTCTACTAGTTCATGCGGTAGTTAATGTCTCTAATAGTTCATGCGGTAGTTAATGTTTCTAATAGTTCATGCGGTAGTTAATGTTTCTACTAGTTCATGCGGTAGTTAAGGTTTCTAATAGTTAATGCGGTAGTTAATGTCTCTACTACTTTATACGGTAGTTAATGTTTCTAATAGTTCATACGGTAGTTAATGTCTCTACTACTTTATGCGGTAGTTAATGTTTCTATATAAGAGAGAAAATACTGGATAGCTTGGTGTCATGGCATGGAAAACAGTCAACAACAGAACTGATACGATGCACTGTAGATAGAAGATTGTGGAGGGACATGATCGCCTACGCCAACCGGCAGGGTACATGATGATGATGATGAATGTTTCTAATAGTTCATGCGGTAGTTAATATCTCTACTACTTTATGCAGTAGTTAATGTTTCTAATAATTCATGCGATGGTTAATGTTTCTGTTAGATCATAATCTCATTAATATTTTTGCTAGTTCATTCAGGAGTTAATATTTCTATTAGTTCATACGCTAGTAAATGTTTCTACTAGTTCATACGCTTGTTAATATTTTTATTAGTTCATGCCCTACTTAATGTTTCAAATAGTTCATACTCTATTTAATGTTTCTACTAGTTCATGTACTAGTTAATGTTTCTGCTAGTTCATTCACGAGTTAATGTTTAAACTATTTCATGCGCTAGTTAATGTTTCTACTACTTAATGCGCTAGTAAATGTTTCTACTAGTTCATGCGCTAGTTAATGTTTCTACTAGTTCATACGCGTGTTAATGTTTCTATTAGTTCAAGCCGTACTTAATGTTTCAAATAGTTCATACTCTATTTAATGTTTCTACTAGTTCATGTACTAGTTAATGTTTCTGCTAGTTCATTCACGAGTTAATGTTTCTACTATTTAATGCGCTAATTAATGTTTCTACTACTTAATGCGCTAGTTAATGTTTCTACTAGTGCATGCGCTAGATAGTGTTTCTACTACTTTATGCGATAGTTAATGTTTCAACTAGTTCATGCTTTAGTTAATGTTTTTGCTACATCATAATCTAGTAAATAATTCTGCTAGTTCATTAACGAGTTAATGTTTCTACTACTTGAATCCCTAATTAATGTTTCTACTAGTTTATGTGAATTAATATTTCTACTAGTTCATGCGCTAGTTAATGTTTCTACTACTTAATGCGCTAGTTAATGTTTCTACTACTCTATGTGAATTAATATTTCTACTAGTTTATGCGCTAGTTAATTTTTCTACTACTTAATGCGCTAGTTAATGTTTCTACTAGTTTATACGCAAGTTAATATTTCTACTTGTTCATGCACTAGTTAATTTTTCTACTAATTTATGCGCTAGTTAATATTTCTACTAGTTCATACGCTTGTTAATGTTTTTATTAGTTCATGCCCTACTTAATGTTTTAAATAGTTCATGCGATAGTTAATGTTTCCACTAATTCATGCGATAGTTAATGTTTCCACTTATTCATGCGATAGTTAATGTTTCTAATAGTTCATGAGCAAGTTAATGTTTCTACTAATTCATGCGCTAGTTAATGTTTTTGCAAGTTCATGCGTTAGTTAATGTTTCTAATAGTTCATGAGCTTGTCAATGTTTAAACTAGTTCATGAGTTAGTTAATGTTTCTACTACTTTATGCGGTAGTTAATGTTTCAACTTGTTCATGAGTTAGTTAATGTTTCTACTATTTAATGCGGTAGTTAATGTTTCAACTACTTCATGCGATAGTTAATGTCTCTGCTACATCATAATCAGGTAAAAATTTCTGCTAGCTCATTAACGAGTTAATGTTTCTACTACTTGGACCCTTAATTAATGTTTCTACTAGTTCATGCGGTAGTTAATGTCTCTACTACTAATCTATGCGGTAGGTAATGTTTCTAATAGTTCATGCGGTAGTTAATGTCTCTACTACTTTATGCGGTAGTTAATGTTTCTGCAAGTTCATAGGGTAGTTAATGTTTCTACTAGTTCATGAGGTAGGTAATGTTTCTAATAGTTCATGTGGTAGTTAATGTCTCTACAACTTTATGCGGTAGTTAATGTTTCTAATAGTTTTGCGGTAGTTAATGTTTCTACAAGTTCATGCGGTAGTTAATGTCTCTAATAGTTCATGCGGTAGTTAATGTTTCTAATAGTTCATGCGGTAGTTAATGTTTCTACTAGTTCATGCGGTATTTAATGTTTCAAATAGTTCATGCGGTAGTTAATGTCTCTACTACTTTATGCGGTAGTTAATGTTTCTAATAGTTTTGCGGTAGTTAATGTTTCTACTAGTTCATGCGGTAGTTAATGTCTCTAATAGTTCATGCGGTAGTTAATGTTTCTAATAGTTGATGCGGTAGTTAATGTCTCTACTACTTTATGCAGTAGTTAATGTTTCTAATAGTTCATGCGATGGTTAATGTTTCTGTTAGATCATAATCTAATTAATATTTCTGCTAGTTCATTCACGAGTTAATATTTTTATTAGTTCATGAGCTAACTAATGTTTCTACTAGTTCATGCGCTATTTAATGTTTTTGCTATATCATTATCTTCTAAATGTTCCTGCTAGTTCATTCACGAGTTAATGTTTCTAATAGTTCATGTGCTATTTAATGTTTCTACTAGTTCATGCGCTAGTTAATGTTTCTACTAGTTCATGCGCTAGTTAATATTTCTATTAGTTCATGCTCTAGTTAATGTTTCTACTAGTTCATGAGCTAATTAATGTTTCTACTAGATTATGCGCTAGTTAATATTTCTACTATAGCTCGTTTCAAAACATATGCCCAACTTCAAAACGCTATTACTGTCTAACCGTTTGTTAAATACTTTTGAAATTTTCCAAATGTTATTAGAATGCAAAAGACCCTTTAAATGTATATTTAACAAATATCTTGCAGCTGCAGTTTTCTTAAAGCGGCGATATTTCTTTGATGTTTGTCAAAATTGTAAATTGTGAAGCCCTAAAGAATAGAAATTACCGTAGTTGCTGGTCTACGATTAATTTTCACTAGGTAAAGGCGTGGCCGTAATGGGGAAATAACTGGATAAAACAAAACACCAGGAGAATTATTGTCTACTCAGTTCGAGGACGGACGATAATAATATCAAGGTATACCTGTATGTCCAATTTTCAGAGTTGTGTGGTCCTGAAAAGGACCGTTTGTTGAAATAATTTAAGGTAATATAGGGGCCAACATTGTGGGGGCTATATACTTTCATTCTGAATCAGACGAGTCTAAAAGATTAATAACTGTTTGGGGTTAAACATTCCACAAACCATCATTTTTCCAATATTCGTCTTCCTGTTTTAAGACGTGGTCTTCACATTTAGCCCAATAATCTTTGTCTATATTTAATAAAGCGAGATTAGCAAGAGTCTTTACATCGCATATTTTGAATGTTGTATTTTCATCTGCCACTTGTCCTTTTAATTTTGCCCAGATTAGTTCTATTGGATTTAAATGAGCATGGTAAGGTGGCAGCCTCAAACTTATATGACCGTGCTCTTGGATAATCTTATCTATTTGAAAAATCTTTGTCCTCTGTTTTTGCTTTACTAGAGATAGTAATTCAGGTTTTAAGTACATGTTATTAAATTGTATGTGCTCCTTTGTGAGCCATATCTTAATAGCATCTTTTGTACTGGATGACGTCGGGACTTTATCTTCAAGTGCAACAATGTTGTGGTACGCTGCATTGTCCATTATTAGGCAAGATGGTCGATCTAGTGATGGGAGAACAGAATTTTCAATCCAATGTCTAAATATGTGACCATTCATCTCAGAGTGATAATCCCGATTGTCTATGGATTTTGAAAGAAAAATGAGCTCTGCATTCTGTATTAGTCCATGTTGTCGACTACCTGCATAAGCAATTATCAAGCGCTGTCCTTTGCTGCTAGGTATTAATCTCTTAATCTTTCCATCTGATGACTGCCATTCCCTTTGGTTAGTATGGTGAGCATTGATCCATGTTTCATCCAAGTACACAATATCATAACCTTGCTTGCGCACCTCTTTTACTTCACGTAAGTACTTGCTTCTCATGACTACTATATGTGGCTTCTCACAGATGATGTTTCGTCCATTGGAATACTTTCTGAATGTAAAGCCTGCAGCTCTCACATTCCTCCATAATGTAGACTTTGATATTTCAATACTGTTGTTCTTTTTCAGCGATACTTTTAATTTTCTTATTGTAAAAGTTTCATTCATACCCAACATTTTGCGAATTTCACTTCTAATAAGTTCACTGTCGAAATTATCCAACATTTTTGCTCTTCCTTGTGATTTTGTATATTTGGAACATTGACGGTCACGTGTTTGAATCCAGCGATTAAATGACCGTTTAGATAAATCCAAAATGTGTCTTGTCCTATTCTCAGGGTTTTCTAAAGAATGAAACAATCTTCCTCATTTAGCCTCTTTGCAGAAATAGTCATACATTTTTATTGCGATGTTTTGTAAACTGCAAAATTTCATTTTAAGACTCATGATACATGTTATTGTTCCACGTTACGCCGCTGAATTAACGGAAATGGAGCACACAATGTCTCGTGTTTACTACAAGTGTCTAATTGTGTCAGATAACTCACGCGGAAAGCGTGCAAAATCGTAAATTTGAGCGTGTATGGATTTGTAATCGCTATTTTTAACCTAAATACTGTAAACACTAAGTTTTGACTACATCAATGGGTCGTTATAAATTTATATAAATCAAATAAGCAATAATAATAACCAAATGTTTGTTTTTAATGAAATTAATTCCCTGTTGGGTTCTAATCATTATAACTATACATGCAAATTTTGAAAAAATTACAAAAAGCGGTTGAAAAGATTTTGATTTTTAAAGTTGGGCACGACTTATGAAACAAGCTATAGTTCATACGCTTGTTAATGTTTCTACTACTTAATGCGCTAGTAAATGTTTCTACTAGTTCATGCGCTAGTTAATGTTTCTACTAATTCATACGCTTGTTAATGTTTCCACTAGTTCATGCACTACTTAATGTTTCAAATAGTTCATATTCTATTTAATGTTTCTACTATTTCATGTACTAGTTAATGTTTCTGCTAGTTCATTCACGAGTTAATGTTTCTAATAGTTCATGTGCTAATTAATGGTTCTACTATTTAATGCGCTAGTAAATGTTTCTACTAGTGCATGCGCTAGTTAATGTTTCTACTACTTTATGCGATAGTTAATATCTCAACTAGTTCATGCGATAGTTAATGTTATTGCTACATCATAATTTAGTAAATAATTCTGCCAGTTCATTAACGAGTTAATGTTTCTACTACTTGAATCCCTAATTAATGTTTCTACTAGTTTATGTGAATTAATATTTCTACTAGTTCATGCGCTAGTTAATGTTTCTACTACTTAATGCGCTAGTTAATGTTTCTACTAGTTTATGCGCAAGTTAATATTTCTACTTGTTCATGCACTAGTTAATTTTTCTACTAATTTATGCGCTAGTTAATATTTCTACTAGTTCATTCGCTTGTTAATGGTTTTATTAGTTCATGCCCTACTTAATGTTTTAAATAGTTCATGCGATAGTTAAAGTTTCTACTACATTATGATGTAGTTAATGTTTCCACTAATTCATGCGCTAGTTAATGTTTCCACTATTTCATACGCTTGTTAATGTTTTTACTACATTATGCTGTAGTTAATGTTTCCACTAATTCATGCGATAGTTAATATTTCTAATAGTTCATGAGCTAGTTAATGTTTCTACTAGTTCATGCGTTAGTTAATGTTTCTAGTAGTTCATGAGCTTGTCAATGTTTAAACTAGTTCATGAGTTAGTTAATGTTTCTACTACTTTATGCGGAAGTTAATGTTTCAACTAGTTCATGATTTAGTTAATTTTTCTACTACTTTATGTTTGAGTTAATGTTTAAACTAGTTCATGAGTTAGTTAATATTATACTACTTTATGTGGTAGTTAATGTTGAAACTAGTTCATGAGTTAGTTAATGTTTCTACTACTTTATGCGGTAGTTAATGATTCAACTACTTCATGCGATAGTTAATGTTTCTGCTAAATCATAATCTAGTAAAAATGTCTGCTAGCTCATTAACAAGTTAATGTTTCTACTACTTGAAGACTTAATTTATGTTTCTACTAGTTCATGCGGTAGTTAATGTCTCTACTACTTTATGCGGTAGTTAATGTTTTCTAATAGTTCATGCGGTAGTTAATGTCTCTACTACTTTATGCGGTAGTTAATGTTTCTAATAGTTCATGCGGTAGTTAATGTTTCTACTAGTTCATGAGGTAGTTAATGTTTCTACTAGTTCATGCGCTAGTTAATGTTTTTGCTAGATCATTATCTACTTAATGTTCCTGCTAGTTCATTCACGAGTTAATGTTTCTAATAGTTCATGTGCTATTTAATGTTTCTACTAGTTCATGCGCTAGTTAATGTTTCTACTAGTTCAAGCGCTAGTTAATATTTCTATTAGTTCATGCTCTAGCTAATGTTTCTACTAGTTCATGAGCTAATTAATGTTTCTACTAGATTATGCGATAGTTAATATTTCTACTAGTTCATACGCTTGTTAATGTTTCTACTACTTAATGCGCTAGTAAATGTTTCTACTAGTTCATGCGCTAGTTAATGTTTCTACTAGTTCATACGCTTGTTAATGTTTCTGCTAGTTCATGCCCTACTTAATGTTTCAAATAGTTCATACTCTATTTAATATTTCTACTAGTTCATGTACTAGTTAATGTTTCTGCTAGTTCATTCACGAGTTAATGTTTCTACTATTGCATTGGCTAGTTAATGTTTCTACTACTTAATGCGCTAGTAAATGTTTCTACTAGTTCATGCGCTAGTTATTGTTTTTGCTAGATCATTATCTACTTAATGTTCCTGCTAGTTCATTCACGAGTTAATGTTTCTAATAGTTCATGTGCTAATTAATTTTCTACTACTTAATGCGCTAGTTAATGTTTCAACTAGTTCATGCAATAGTTAATGTTATTGCTACATCATAATTTAGTAAATAATTCTGCTAGTTCATTAACGAGTTAATGTTTCTACTACTTGAATCCCTAATTAATGTTTATACTAGTTTATGTGAATTATTATTTCTACTAGTTCATGTGCTAGTTAATGTTTCTACTACTTAATGCGCTAGTTAATGTTTCTACTACTCTATGTGAATTAATATTTCTACTAGTTTATGCGCTAGTTAATGTTTCTACTAGTTTATACGCAAGTTAATATTTCTACTTGTTCATGCACTAGTTAATTTTTCTACTAATTTATGCGCTAGTTAATATTTATACTAGTTCATACGCTTGTTAATGTTTTTATTAGTTCGTGCCCTACTTAATGTTTTAAATAGTTCATGCGATAGTTAATGTTTCCACTAGTTCATGCGGTAGTTAATGTCTCTACTACTTTATGCGGTAGTTATTAGTTTCTAATAGTTGATGCGGTAGTTAATGTCTCAACTATTTTATGCGGTAGTTAATGTTTCTAATAGATCTTGCGGTACTTAATGTCTCATGCGAATTCATGCGATGATTAATGTTTCTGTTATTTCATAATCTCATTAATATTTCTGCTAATTCATTCACGAGTTAATATTTCTATTAGTTCATGAGCTAACTAATGTTTCTACTAGTTAATGCGCTAGTAAATGTTTTTGCTAGATCATTATCTATTTAATGTTCCTGCTAGTTCATTCTCGAGTCAATGTTTCTAATAGTTCATGTGCTAATTAATGTTTCTATTAGTTCATGCGCTAGTTAATGTTATTGCAACATCATAATTTAGTAAATAATTCTGCTAGTTCATTAACGAGTTAATGTATCTACTCCTTGAATCCCTAATTAATGTTTCTACTACTCTATGTGACTTAATATTTCTACTAGTTTATGCGCTAGTTAATGTTTCTACTACTTAATGCGCTAGTTAATGTTTCTAATAGTTTATACGCAAGTTAATATTTCGAGTTGTTCATGCACTAGTTAATGTTTCTACTACTTAATGCGCTAGTTAATGTTTATACTAGTTCATACGCTTGTTAATGTTTTTATTAGTTCATGCCCTACTTAATGTTTTAAATAGTTCATGCGATAGTTAAAGTTTCTACTACATTATGCTGTAGTTAATGTTTCCACTAATTCATGCGATAGTTAATGTTTCCACTATTTCATACGCTAGTTAATGTTTCTACTACATTATGCTGTAGTTAATATTTCCACTAATTCATGCGATAGTTAATGTTTCTAATAGTTCATGAGCTAGTTAATGTTTCTACTAGTTCATGCGCTAGTTAATGTTTTTATTAGTTCATGCCCTACTTAATGTTTTAAATAGTTCATGCGATAGTTAAAGTTTCTACTACATTATGCTGTAGTTAATGTTTCCACTAATTCATGCGATAGTTAATGTTTCCACTTTTTCATACGCTAGTTAATGTTTCTACTACATTATGCTGTAGTTAATATTTCCACTAATTCATGCGATAGTTAATGTTTCTAATAGTTCATGAGCTAGTTAATGTTTCTACTAGTTCATGCGCTAGTTAATGTTTCTACTACTTAATACGCTAGTTAATGTTTCTACTAGTTTAAACGCAAGTTAATATTTCTACTAGTTCATGAGCTAATTAATGTTTCTACTAGATTATGCGATAGTTAATATTTCTACTAGTTCATACGCTTGTTAATGTTTCTACTACTTAATGCGCTAGTAAATGTTTCTACTAGTTCATGAGCTAGTTAATGTTTCTACTAGTTCATACGCTTGTTAATGTTTCTACTAGTTCATGCCCTACTTAATGTTTCAAATAGTTCATACTCTATTTAATATTTCTACTAGTTCATGTACTAGTTAATGTTTCTGCTAGTTCATTCACGAGTTAATGTTTCTTCTATTTCATTGGCTAGTTAATGTTTCTACAACTTAATGCGCTAGTAAATGTTTCTACTAGTTCATGCGCTAGTTAATGTTTTTGCTAGATCATTATCTACTTAATGTTCCTGCTAGTTCATTCACGAGTTAATGTTTCTAATAATTCATGTGCTAATTAATTTTTCTACTACTTAATGCGCTAGTTAATGTTTCAACTAGTTCATGCAATAGTTAATGTTATTGCTACATCATAATTTAGTAAATAATTCTGCTAGTTCATTAACGTGTTAATGTTTCTACTACTTGAATCCCTAATTAATGTTTATACTAGTTTATGTGAATTATTATTTCTACTAGTTCATGCGCTAGTTAATGTTTCTACTACTTAATGCGCTAGTTAATGTTTCTACTACTCTATGTGAATTAATATTTCTACTAGTTTATGCGCTAGTTAATGTTTCTACTAGTTTATACGCAAGTTAATATTTCTACTTGTTCATGCACTAGTTAATTTTTCTACTAATTTATGCGCTAGTTAATATTTCTACTAGTTCATACGCTTGTTAATGTTTTTATTAGTTCATGCCCTACTTAATGTTTTAAATAGTTCATGCGATAGTTAAAGTTTCTACTACATAATGCTTTAGTTAATGTTTCCACTAATTCATGCGATAGATAATGTTTCCACTTATTCATGCGATAGTTAATGTTTCTAATAGTTCATGAGCTAGTTAATGTTTCTACTAGTTCATGCGCTAGTTAATGTTTTTGCAAGTTCATGCGGTAGTTAATGTCTCTACTACTTTATGCGATAGTTAATGTTCCTGCTAGTTCATTCACGAGTTAATGTTTCTAATAGTTCATGTGCTAATTAATGTTTCTTCTACTTAATGCCCTAGTTAATGTTTCTACTAGTGCATGCGCTAGTTAATGTTTCTACTAGTTTATGCGCAAGTTAATATTTCTACTTGTTCATGCACTAGTTAATTTTTCTACTAATTTATGCGCTAGTTAATATTTCTACTAGTTCATACGCTTGTTAATGGTTTTATTAGTTCATGCCCTACTTAATGTTTTAAATAGTTCATGCAATAGTTAAAGTTTCTACTACATTATGCAGTAGTTAATGTTTGCACTAATTCATGCGATAGTTAATGTTTCTAACAGTTCATGAGCAAGTTAATGTTTCTACTAGTTCATGCGCTAGTTAATGTTTTTGCAAGTTCATGCGTTAGTTAATGTTTCTACTACATTATGCTGTAGTTAATGTTTCCACTAATTCATGCGATAGTTAATGTTTCCACTATTTCATACGCTAGTTAATGTTTCTACTACATTATGCTGTAGTTAATATTTCCACTAATTCATGCGATAGTTAATGTTTCTAATAGTTCATGAGCTAGTTAATGTTTCTACTAGTTCATGCGCTAGTTAATGTTTCTACTACTTAATACGCTAGTTAATGTTTCTACTAGTTTAAATGCAAGTTAATATTTCTACTAGTTCATGAGCTAATTAATGTTTCTACTAGATTATGCGATAGTTAATATTTCTACTAGTTCATACGCTTGTTAATGTTTCTACTACTTAATGCGCTAGTAAATGTTTCTACTAGTTCATGCGCTAGTTAATGTTTCTACTAGTTCATACGCTTGTTAATGTTTCTACTAGTTCATGCCCTACTTAATGTTTCAAATAGTTCATACTCTTTTTAATATTTCTACTAGTTCATGTACTAGTTAATGTTTCTGCTAGTTCATTCACGAGTTAATGTTTCTTCTATTTCATTGGCTAGTTAATGTTTCTACAACTTAATGCGCTAGTAAATGTTTCTACTAGTTCATGCGCTAGTTAATGTTTTTGCTAGATCATTATCTACTTAATGTTCCTGCTAGTTCATTCACGAGTTAATGTTTCTAATAGTTCATGTGCTAATTAATTTTTCTACTACTTAATGCGCTAGTTAATGTTTCAACTAGTTCATGCAATAGTTAATGTTATTGCTACATCATAATTTAGTAAATAATTCTGCTAGTTCATTAACGTGTTAATGTTTCTACTACTTGAATCCCTAATTAATGTTTATACTAGTTTATGTGAATTATTATTTCTACTAGTTCATGCGCTAGTTAATGTTTCTACTACTTAATGCGCTAGTTAATGTTTCTACTACTCTATGTGAATTAATATTTCTACTAGTTTATGCGCTAGTTAATGTTTCTACTAGTTTATACGCAAGTTAATATTTCTACTTGTTCATGCACTAGTTAATTTTTCTACTAATTTATGCGCTAGTTAATATTTCTACTAGTTCATACGCTTGTTAATGTTTTTATTTGTTCATGCCCTACTTAATTTTTTAAATAGTTCAAGCGATAGTTAAAGTTTCTACTACATAATGCTTTAGTTAATGTTTCCACTAATTCATGCGATAGTTAATGTTTCCACTTATTCATGCGATAGTTAATGTTTCTAATAGTTCATGAGCTAGTTAATGTTTCTACTAGTTCATGCGCTAGTTAATGTTTTTGCAAGTTCATGCGGTAGTTAATGTCTCTACTACTTTATGCGATAGTTAATGTTCCTGCTAGTTCATTCACGAGTTAATGTTTCTAATAGTTCATGTGCTAATTAATGTTTCTTCTACTTAATGCCCTAGTTAATGTTTCTACTAGTGCATGCGCTAGTTAATGTTTCTACTAGTTTATGCGCAAGTTAATATTTCTACTTGTTCATGCACTAGTTAATTTTTCTACTAATTTATGCGCTAGTTAATATTTCTACTAGTTCATACGCTTGTTAATGGTTTTATTAGTTCATGCCCTACTTAATGTTTTAAATAGTTCATGCAATAGTTAAAGTTTCTACTACATTATGCTGTAGTTAATGTTTGCACTAATTCATGCGATAGTTAATGTTTCTAATAGTTCATGAGCAAGTTAATGTTTCTACTAGTTCATGCGCTAGTTAATGTTTTTGCAAGTTCATGCGTTAGTTAATGTTTCTAATAGTTCATGACTTTGTCAATGTTTAAACTAGTTCATGAGGTAGTTAATGTTTCTACTACTTTATGTGGTAGTTAATGTTACAACTAGTTCATGAGTTAGTTAATGTTTCTACTATTTTATGCGGTAGTTAATGTTTCAACTACTTCATGCGATAGTTGATGTTTCTGCTACATCATAATCTAGGAAAAATGTCTGCTAGCTCAGTAACGAGTTAATATTTCTACTACTTGAAGCCTTAATTAATGTTTCTACTAGTTTATGCGGTAGTTAATGTCTTTACTACTACTCTATGCGGTAGTTAATGTTTTCTAATAGTTCATGCGGTAGTTAATGTCTCTACTACTTTATGCGGTAGTTAATGTTTCTGCAAGTTCATGGGGTAGTTAATGTTTCTACTAGTTCATAAGATAGGTAATGTTTCTAATAGTTCATGTGGTAGTTAATGTCTCTACAACTTTATGCGGTAGTTAATGTCTCTACTACTTTATGCGGTAGTTAATGTTTCTAATAGTTCATGCGATGGTTAATGTTTCTGTTAGATCATAATCTAATTAATATTTCTGCTAGTTCATTCACGAGTTAACATTTCTATTAGTTCATGAGCTAACTAATGTTTCTACTAGTTCATGCGCTAGTTAATGTTTTTGCTAGATCATTATCTACTTAATGTTCCTGCTAGTTCATTCACGAGTTAATGTTTCTAATAGTTCATACGCTAATTAATGTTTCTACTAGTTCATGCGCTAGTTAATGTTTCTACTAGCGCATGCGCTAGTTAATGTTTCTACTACTTTATGCGATAGTTAATGTTTCAACTAGTTCATGCGATAGTTAATGTTATTGCTACATCATAATTTAGTAAATAATTCTGCTAGTTCATTAACGAGTTAATGTTTCTACTACTTGAATCCCTAATTAATATTTCTACTAGTTTATGTGAATTAATGTTTCTATTAGTTCATGGGCGAGTTAATGTTTCTACTACTTAATGCGCTAGTTTAGTTTCTACTACTCTATGTGACTTAATATTTCTACTAGTTTATGCGCTAGTTAATGTTTCTACTACTTAATGCGCTAGTTAATGTTTCTAATAGTTTATACGCAAGTTAATATTTCGAGTTGTTCATGCACTAGTTAATATTTCTACTAATTTATGCGCTAGTTAATATTTCTACTAGTTCATACAATTGTTTATGTTTTTATTAGTTCATGGCCTACTTAATGTTTTTTTTTAATAGTTCATGCGATAGTTAAAGTTTCTACTACATTATGATGTAGTTAATGTTTCCACTAATTCATGCGCTAGTTAATGTTTCCACTATTTCATACGCTTGTTAATGTTTTTACTACATTATGCTGTAGTTAATGTTTCCACTAATTCATGCAATAGTTAATATTTCTATTAGTTCCTGAGCTAGTTAATGTTTCTACTAGTTCATGCGTTAGTTAATGTTTCTAATAGTTCATGAGCTTGTCAATGTTATTTCTCACTCTTGTGTGCTACCACACAAAATGTGCTACCACATTTCTACTACTTTATGTGGTAGTTAATGTTGAAACTAGTTCATGAGTTAGTTAATGTTTCTACTACTTTATGCGGTAGTTAATGTTTCAACTACTTCATGCGATAGTTAATGTTTCTGCTACATCATAATCTAGTAAAAATGTCTGCTAGCTCATTAACGAGTTAATGTTTCTACTACTTGAAGCCTTAATTTATGTTTCTACTAGTCCATGCGGTAGTTAATGTCTCTACTACTTTATGCGGCAGTTAATGTTTCCAATAGTTCATGCGGTAGTTAATGTTTCTACTAGTTCATGAGGTAGTTAATGTTTCTACTAATTCATGCGATAGTTAATGTTTCCACTTTTTCATACGCTAGTTAATGTTTCTACTACATTATGCTGTAGTTAATATTTCCACTAATTCATGCGATAGTTAATGTTTCTAATAGTTCATGAGCTAGTTATCTTTTCTACTAGTTCATGCGCTAGTTAATGTTTCTACTACTTAATACGCTAGTTAATGTTTCTACTAGTTTAAACGCAAGTTTATATTTCTACTAGTTCATGAGCTAATTAATGTTTCTACTAGATTATGCGATAGTTAATATTTCTACTAGTTCATACACTTGTTAATGTTTCTACTACTTAATGCGCTAGTAAATGTTTCTACTAGTTCATGCGCTAGTTAATGTTTCTACTAGTTCATACGCTTGTTAATGTTTCTACTAGTTCATGCCCTACTTAATGTTTCAAATAGTTCATACTCTATTTAATATTTCTACTAGTTCATGTACTAGTTAATGTTTCTGCTAGTTCATTCACGAGTTAATGTTTCTACTATTTCATTGGCTAGTTAATGTTTCTACTAGTTCATGCGCTAGTAAATGTTTCTACTAGTTCATGCGCTAGTTAATGTTTTTGCTAGATCATTATCTACTTAATGTTCCTGCTAGTTCATTCACGAGTTAATGTTTCTAATAGTTCATGTGCTAATTAATTTTTCTACTACTTAATGCGCTAGTTAATGTTTCAACTAGTTCATGCAATAGTTAATGTTATTGCTACATCATAATTTAGTGAATAATTCTGCTAGTTCATTAACGAGTTGATGTTTCTACTACTTGAATCCCTAATTAATGTTTATACTAGTTTATGTGAATTATTATTTCTACTAGTTCATGCGCTAGTTAATGTTTCTACTACTTAATGCGCTAGTTAATGTTTCTGCTACTCTATGTGAATTAATATTTCTACTAGTTTATGCGCTAGTTAATGTTTCTACTAGTTTATACGCAAGTTAATATTTTTACTTGTTCATGCACTAGTTAATTTTTCTACTAATTTATGCGCTAGTTAATATTTCTACTAGTTCATACGCTTGTTAATGTTTTTATTAGTTCATGCCCTACTTAATGTTTTAAATAGTTCATGCGATAGTTAAAGTTTCTACTACATAATGCTTTAGTTAATGTTTCCACTAATTCATGCGATAGTTAATGTTTCCACTTATTCATGCGATAGTTAATGTTTCTAATAGTTCATGAGCTAGTTAATGTTTCTACTAGTTCATGCGCTAGTTAATGTTTTTGCAAGTTCATGCGTTAGTTAATGTTTCTAATAGTTCATGAATGAGCTTGTCAATGTTTAAACTAGTTCATGAGTTAGTTTATGTTTCTACTACTTTATGCGGTAGTTAATGTTTCAACTAGATCATGAGTTAGTTAATGTTTCTGCTACTTTATGCGGTAGTTAATGTTTCAACTACTTCATGCGATATTTAATGTTTCTGCTACATCATAATCTAGTAAAAATGTCTGCTAGCTCATTAACGAGTTAATGTTTCTACTACTTTAAGCCTTAATTAATGTTTCTACTAGTTTATGCGGTAGTTAATGTCTCTACTACTTTATGCGGTAGTTAATGTTTCTAATATTTCATGCGGTAGGTAATGTCTCTACTACTTTATGCGATAGTTAATGTTTCTGCAAGTTCATGCGGTAGTTAATGTTTCTACTAGTTCATGAGGTAGTTAATGTTTCTAATAGTTCATGTGGTAGTTAATGTCTCTACAACTTTATGCGGTAGTTAATTTTTCTAATAGTTTTGCGGTAGTTAATGTTTCTACAAGTTCATGCGGTAGTTAATGTCTCTAAAAGTTCATGCGGTAGTTAATGTTTCTAATAGTTCATGCGGTAGTTAATGTTTCCACTAGTTCATGCGGTAGTTAATGTCTCTACTACTTTATGCGGTAGTTATTAGTTTCTAATAGTTGATGCGGTAGTTAATGTCTCAACTATTTTATGCGGCAGTTAATGTCTCTACTACTTTATGCGGTAGTTAATTTTTCTAATAATTCATGCGATGATTAATGTTTCTGTTATTTCATAATCTCATTAATATTTCTGCTAATTCATTCACGAGTTAATGTTTCTATTAGTTCATGAGCTAACTAATGTTTCTACTAGTTAATGCGCTAGTAAATGTTTTTGCTAGATCATTATCTATTTAATGTTCCTGCTAGTTCATTCCCGAGTCAATGTTTCTAATAGCTCATGTGCTATTTAATGTTTCTACTAGTTCATGCGCTAGTAAATGTTTCTACTAGTTCGTGCGCTAGTTAATGTTTCTACTAGTTCTTACGCTTGTTATTGTTTCTATTAGTTCATGCCCTACTTAATGTTTAAATAGTTCATACTCTATTTAATGTTTCTACTAGTTCATGTACTAGTTAATGTTTCTGCTAGTTCATTCACGAGTTAATGTTTCTACTATTTCATGCGCTAATTAATGTTTCAACTACTTAATGCACTAGTTAATGTTTCAACTAGTTCATACAATAGTTAATGTTTTTGCTACATCATAATCTAGTAAATAATTCTGCTAGTTCATTAACGAGTTAATGTTTCTACTACTTGAATCCCTAATTAATGTTTCTACTAGTTTTTGTGAATTAATGTTTCCACTAGTTCATGCGCTAGTTAATGTTTCTACTACTTAATGCGCTAGTTAATGTTTCTACTACTCTATGTGAATTAATATTTCTACTAGTTTATGCGCTAGTTAATGTTTCTACTACTTAATGCGCTAGTTAATGTTTCTACTAGTTTATGTGCAAGATAATATTTCTACTTGTTCATGCACTATTGGTCGTTTCAAATCTAAATGTTCACGATTAACATGAAATATCTCCTCTTTCCCTGCACTTACAAACTTGATTTTTTGCATCTGGCCTTGTTTTTCCAAGGTCCCACCGATTTCACAAAATTTAATGATGTAGGAAGTTTGCTTCATCATGAAGCAGCACTTTCCTTTGATCTCAGTGAATTTACGGATCTTTTTGCTCCTGGAGAAAATAATTTACCGTACATTAATGGAAATCAGCTTCTCGACATAGGCGTCTCTACACAACTTGAAAGTTGGAGGCGTTTATCAACTGTTTACTTTCTATTGTTTACTTTCTTTAAAATACTATGAGAATGTCAATGTTATAGCCTTTACAGACGGTCTAAAACAAATCAGCGTATAAACAGTTCCATTAATGAAAACTATTTAAACAATATACAACAAAGAATACATTTAAAAAAATTAATTATCCGTTGCGTGCGATAACGAGCATGACATATCAAGCAAAGTTATTGTTTATGGGTACGCATGTGACTAAAGAGTCCGATGTAAGCACGGGATCCTCTTCACTGTAAAGAGCTACATTGTTCGTTTTATGTCTTTCCATGTGACTTTCATTATTTTACGTAAACAAGACATATGAAAGTGATTTAGTTTCTTTGCATGCCTGCAGTACACATATCAAGAATCTTTACATTTTCAAAACGTTATCAACTTTAGCTAAAGATTGATCATGCGGACATATAAAAACGTCCATTATTATTTCATTTATTCTGAATCAGAGGAGTCTAACATATTGATTACTAATCTGGGCTGAACGAACGATAGTCCATCTTTTTTCCAATAGTCATTTTCTTCTTTTAAGACATGATCTTCACATTTGCACCAAAAATCTTTGTCAATCTGTGATAGAGCAGCATATGTCAGTCCTTTTATATCGCATAGTTTAAAACTTGTATTCTCAGCTGCCACCTGCCCTTTAATTTTTGTCCAAACGAGTTCAATGGGGTTTAATTGTGGATGATAAGGGGGCAGTCTCAAGCACGTATGACCATGCTGTTGAATGATTTTGTCTATTTGGAATACTTTGGTCTTTTGCGATTTCTTAACAAGTGACAGTAATTCAGGTTTCAAAAATCCCTCGTTAAATGGAATTCCTTCCTTTCTTAGCCAAATCTTTATAACATCTTTTGTACTGATAGATGTAGGAATTTTGTCTTCTTCTGCCACAGCGTTGTGGTACGACGCGTTGTCCATTACCAGACAGGATGGTCTGTCTAGAATTGGAAGAAGAGTATTTTCAATCCACTCTCTAAATATATGGCCATTCATCTCGGTGTGAT
Source organism: Megaustenia siamemsis (assembly GCA_032433765.1). Classification (NCBI taxonomy): domain Eukaryota; kingdom Metazoa; phylum Mollusca; class Gastropoda; order Stylommatophora; family Ariophantidae; genus Megaustenia; species Megaustenia siamemsis. The sequence continues at coordinate 37,638,287 of JAVIAB010000108.1, read as the reverse complement.
AGTCCCTGTTGTCAGTATAATTAGAGGTGAATATAAGTTCTGCATTTTTCACCAACCCTTCTTTTCGGCTGCCTGCATGTGCCATTATAATATGCTGTCCTTTTCCAGTGGGTACACATCTTTTAATACTTCCATCTGATAACTGCCATTCCTTTGCACTTGTGTGGTGAGAATTTATCCAAGATTCATCTAGAAATACAATATCATAACCTGGTTACGCATTTCCCGTACTTCACGTAAATATTTACTCCTCATAGAAACTAAGTGCGGCTTCTCGCAGATGACATTTCTACCACTATCGTACTTTCTAAACGTAAAACCGATGCTTCTAACAGTTCTCCATAATGTTGTTTTCGACACAACAATGTCATTTTCTGCTCTCAGTCGAATTTTCAGTTTTCTTAAAGTCACAGTTTCTTTGGAATCGAACATTTTACAAATTGCTCTTCTAATCACTTCCTTGTCAAAACTATCTACTACTTTCTTTCTTCCTAGCGTCCTAGTCTTGATTGAACTGGACACTCCGTTAGCTTTAAGCACTTGTTTGAAAAAGCGTTTGCTTATACCCAATGCGTGAATAGTTCTCTTTTCTGGCTTTGAGATGCTTCGATACAGTTTTCCACGCTTAGCTTCTATGCAAAAATATTTATACACCTTTATTGCCACTGATTGCAATGTAAGGAACTTTACTTTTATACCCATTGACTAACAGATCACAAATTTAACGAAATTACCCAATAATTAGGATACGCCGTTGCACATAAATCACAACAAAACGACAGGAAATGGGATGCACCGGATATAAAATTATAACTATGACGCGTTTTATGTGTTTTTTAGTGCTTAAAACAGGGAAATTGGCGCGCATTACGTTCAAGATGACAAGTCCGTGGGTGCTCACTCATATGAAGCGGTAATTCCTCCAAATATATGGTTTGACCAAAATGCCTTAAATTTGTATACTTCGAATAAAGAATATTTAAAACTATACGTTTGTTGGTGAGGAAATGAATGTACTTCTTGGGACCAAAAAATCACAAGACCATATGCAAAATTTCAGCATTATCAATCAATTGGTTGCAGAGATATGGAATTTTAAACACCTTCAAAATATTTTGAAACGACCTATAGTTAATATTTCTACTAATTTATGCGCAAGTTAATATTTCTAATAGTTCATACGCTTGTTAATATTTTTATTAGTTCATGCCCTACTTAATGTTTTAAACAGTTCATGTGATAGTTAATGTTTCTGCTACATCATAATCTAGTAAAAATGTCTGCTAGCTCATTAACGAGTTAATGTTTCTACTAGTTTATACGCAAGTTAATATTTCTACTTGTTCATGCACTAGTTAATTTTTCTACTAATTTATGCGCTAGTTAATATTTCTACTACTTTATGCGGTAGTTAATGTTTCTAATAGTTCATGCGGTAGTTAATGTCTCTACTACTTTATGCGATAGTTAATGTTTCTAATAGTTCATGCGGTAGTTAATGTTTCTACTAGTTCATAAGGTAGTTAATGTTTCTACTAGTTCATGCGCTAGTTAATGTTTTTGCTAGATCGTTATCTACTTAATGTTCCTGCTAGTTCATTCACGAGTTAATGTTTATAATAGTTCATGTGCTATTTAATGTTTCTACTAGTTCATGCGCTAGCTAATGTTTCTACTAGTTCATGCGCTAGTTAATGTTTTTGCTAGATCATTATCTACTTAATGTTCCTGCTAGTTCATTCACGAGTTAATGTTTATAATAGTTCATGCCCTACTTAATGTTTCAAATAGTTCATACTCTATTTAATATTTTACTAGTTCATGTTCTAGTTAATATTTCTGCTAATTCATTCACGAGTTAATGTTTCTACTACATAATGCGCTAGTTAATGTTTCTACTACTCTATGTGAATTAATATTTCTACTAGTTTATGCGCTAGTTAATGTTTCTACTACTTAATGCGCTAGTTAATGTTTCTACTAGTTTATACGCAAGTTAATATTTCTACTTGTTCATGCACTAGTTAATATTTCTACTAGTTCATACGCTTGTTAATGTTTTTATTAGTTCATGCCCTACTTAATGTTTTAAATAGTTCATGTGATAGTTAAAGTTTCTACTACATTATGCTGTAGTTAATGTTTCCACTAATTCATGCGATAGTTAATTTTTCCACTAATTCATGCGATAGTTAATGTTTCTAATAGTTCAAGAGCTAGTTAATGTTTCTACTAGTTCATGCGCTAGTTAATGTTTTTGCAAGTTCATGCGTTAGTTAATGTTTCTATTAGTTCATGAGCTTGTCAATGTTTAAACTAGTTCATTAGTTAATTTATGTTTCTATTACTTTATGCGGTATTTAATGTTTCAACTAGTTCATGAGTTAGTTAATGTTTCTACTACTTTATGCGGTAGTTAAGGTTTCAACTACTTCATGCGATAGTTAATGTTTCTGCTACATAATAATGTAGTAAAAATGTCTGCTAGCTCATTAACGAGTTAATGTTTCTACTACTTTAAGCCTTAATTAATGTTTCTACTAGTTTATGCGGTAGTTAATGTCTCTACTACTTTATGCGGTAGTTAATGTTTCTAATATTTCATGCGGTAGGTAATGTCTCTACTACTTTATGCGATAGTTAATGTTTCTGCAAGTTCATGCGGTAGTTAATGTTTCTACTAGTTCATGAGGTAGTTAATGTTTCTAATAGTTCATGTGGTAGTTAATGTCTCTACAACTTTATGCGGTAGTTAATTCTTCTAATAGTTTTACGGTAGTTAATGTTTCTACTAGTTCATGCGGTAGTTAATGTCTCTAAAAGTTCATGCGGTAGTTAATGTTTCTAATAGTTCATGCGGTAGTTAATGTTTCCACTAGTTCATGCGGTAGTTAATGTCTCTACTACTTTATGCGGTAGTTATTAGTTTCTAATAGTTGATGCGGTAGTTAATGTCTCAACTATTTTATGCGGCAGTTAATGTCTCTACTACTTTATGCGGTAGTTAATTTTTCTAATAATTCATGCGATGATTAATGTTTCTGTTATTTCATAATCTCATTAATATTTCTGCTAATTCATTCACGAGTTAATGTTTCTATTAGTTCATGAGCTAACTAATGTTTCTACTAGTTAATGCGCTAGTAAATGTTTTTGCTAGATCATTATCTATTTAATGTTCCTGCTAGTTCATTCCCGAGTCAATGTTTCTAATAGCTCATGTGCTATTTAATGTTTCTACTAGTTCATGCGCTAGTAAATGTTTCTACTAGTTCGTGCGCTAGTTAATGTTTCTACTAGTTCTTACGCTTGTTATTGTTTCTATTAGTTCATGCCCTACTTAATGTTTAAATAGTTCATACTCTATTTAATGTTTCTACTAGTTCATGTACTAGTTAATGTTTCTGCTAGTTCATTCACGAGTTAATGTTTCTACTATTTCATGCGCTAATTAATGTTTCAACTACTTAATGCACTAGTTAATGTTTCAACTAGTTCATACAATAGTTAATGTTTTTGCTACATCATAATCTAGTAAATAATTCTGCTAGTTCATTAACGAGTTAATGTTTCTACTACTTGAATCCCTAATTAATGTTTCTACTAGTTTTTGTGAATTAATGTTTCCACTAGTTCATGCGCTAGTTAATGTTTCTACTACTTAATGCGCTAGTTAATGTTTCTACTACTCTATGTGAATTAATATTTCTACTAGTTTATGCGCTAGTTAATGTTTCTACTACTTAATGCGCTAGTTAATGTTTCTACTAGTTTATGTGCAAGATAATATTTCTACTTGTTCATGCACTAGTTAATATTTCTACTAATTTATGCGCAAGTTAATATTTCTAATAGTTCATACGCTTGTTAATATTTTTATTAGTTCATGCCCTACTTAATGTTTTAAACAGTTCATGTGATAGTTAATGTTTCTGCTACATCATAATCTAGTAAAAATGTCTGCTAGCTCATTAACGAGTTAATGTTTCTACTAGTTTATACGCAAGTTAATATTTCTACTTGTTCATGCACTAGTTAATTTTTCTACTAATTTATGCGCTAGTTAATATTTCTACTACTTTATGCGGTAGTTAATGTTTCTAATAGTTCATGCGGTAGTTAATGTCTCTACTACTTTATGCGATAGTTAATGTTTCTAATAGTTCATGCGGTAGTTAATGTTTCTACTAGTTCATAAGGTAGTTAATGTTTCTACTAGTTCATGCGCTAGTTAATGTTTTTGCTAGATCGTTATCTACTTAATGTTCCTGCTAGTTCATTCACGAGTTAATGTTTATAATAGTTCATGTGCTATTTAATTTTTCTACTAGTTCATGCGCTAGCTAATGTTTCTACTAGTTCATGCGCTAGTTAATGTTTTTGCTAGATCATTATCTACTTAATGTTCCTGCTAGTTCATTCACGAGTTAATGTTTCTACTAGGTCATGAGCTAATTATTGTTTCTACTAGATTATGCGATAGTTAATATTTCTACTAGTTCATACGCTTGTTAATGTTTCTACTACATGTAGTTCATGAGCTAATTAATGTTTCTACTAGATTATGCGCTAGTTAATGTTTCTACTAGTTCATACGCTTGTTAATGTTTCTTCTAGTTCATGCCCTACTTAATGTTTCAAATAGTTCATACTCTATTTAATGTTTCTACTAGTTCATGTTCTAGTTAATGTTTCTGCTAATTCATTCACGAGTTAATGTTTCTACTACATAATGCGCTAGTTAATGTTTCTACTACTCTATGTGAATTAATATTTCTACTAGTTTATGCGCTAGTTAATGTTTCTACTACTTAATGCGCTAGTTAATGTTTCTACTAGTTTATACGCAAGTTAATATTTCTACTTGTTCATGCACTAGTTAATATTTCTACTAGTTCATACGCTTGTTAATGTTTTTATTAGTTCATGCCCTACTTAATGTTTTAAATAGTTCATGTGATAGTTAAAGTTTCTACTACATTATGCTGTAGTTAATGTTTCCACTAATTCATGCGATAGTTAATTTTTCCACTAATTCATGCGATAGTTAATGTTTCTAATAGTTCAAGAGCTAGTTAATGTTTCTACTAGTTCATGCGCTAGTTAATGTTTTTGCAAGTTCATGCGTTAGTTAATGTTTCTATTAGTTCATGAGCTTGTCAATGTTTAAACTAGTTCATTAGTTAATTTATGTTTCTATTACTTTATGCGGTATTTAATGTTTCAACTAGTTCATGAGTTAGTTAATGTTTCTACTACTTTATGCGGTAGTTAAGGTTTCAACTACTTCATGCGATAGTTAATGTTTCTGCTACATAATAATGTAGTAAAAATGTCTGCTAGCTCATTAACGAGTTAATGTTTCTACTACTTGAAGCCTTAATTTATGTTTCTACTAGTTCATGCGGTAGTTAATGTCTCTAAAAGTTCATGCGGTAGTTAATGTTTCTAATAGTTCATGCGGTAGTTAATGTTTCCACTAGTTCATGCGGTAGTTAATGTCTCTACTACTTTATGCAGTAGTTAATGTTTCTAATAGTTTTCCGGTAGTTCAAGTTTCTACTAGTTCAAACGGTAATTAATGTCTATAATATTCTTGCGGCTGTTAATGTTTCGAATAGTTCATGCGGTAGTTAATGTTTCTGCAAGTTCATGTGTAAGTTAATGTTTCTACTAGTTCATGAGGTAGTTAATGTCTCTAAAAGTTCATTCGGTAGTTAATGTTTCTAATAGTTTTGCGGTAGTTAATGTTTCTACTAGTTCATGCGATAGTTAATGTCTCTAAAAGTTCATGCGGTACTTAATGTTTCTAATAGTTCATGCGGTAGTTAATGTTTCCACTAGTTCATGCGGTAGTTAATGTTTCTAACAGTTCATGCGGTAGTTAATGTCTCTACTACTTTATGCGGTAGTTATTGTTTCTAATAGTTGATGCGGTAGTTAATGTCTCAACTATTTTATGCGGTAGTTAATGTTTCTAATAGATCTTGCGGTACTTAATGTCTCTACTACTTTATGCGGTAGTTAATGTTTCTAATAATTCATGCGATGATTAATGTTTCTGTTAGATCATAATCTAATTAATATTTCTGCTAATTCATTCACGAGTTAATATTTCTATTAGTTCATGAGCTAACTAATGTTTCTACTAGTTAATGCGCTAGTTAATGTTTTTGCTAGATCATTATCTATTTAATGTTCCTGCTAGTTCATTCACGAGTCAATGTTTCTAATAGTTCATGTGCTAATTAATTTTTCTACTAGTTCATGCTCTAGTTAATGTTATTGCTACATCATAATTTAATAAATAATTCTGCTAGTTCATTAACGAGTTAATGTTTCTACTACTTGAATCCCTAATTAATGTTTCTACTAGTTTATGTGAATTAATATTTCTACTAGTTCATGCGCTTGTTAATGTTTCTACTACTTAATGCGCTAGTTAATGTTTCTACTACTCTATGTGAATTAATATTTCTACTAGTTTATGCGCTAGTTAATATTTCTACTAATTTATGCGCTAGTTAATATTTCGACTATAGTTCATACGCTTGTTAATGTTTTTATTAGTTCATGCCCTACTTAAGGTTTTAAATAGTTCATGCGATAGTTAAAGTTTCTACTACATTATGCTGTAGTTAATGTTTCCACTAATTCATGCGATAGTTAATGTTTCTAATAGTTCATGAGCTAGTTAATGTTTCTACTAGTTTATGCGCTAGTTAATGTTTCTGCAAGTTCATGCGTTAGTTAATGTTTCTAATAGTTCATGAGCTTGTCAATGTTTAAACTAGTTCATGAGTTAGTTAATGTTTCTCCTACTTTATGCGGTAGTTAATGTTTCAAATAGTTCATGAGTTAGTTAATATTTCTACTACTTTATGCGTGAGTTAATGTTTAAACTAGTTAATGAGTTAGTTAATGTTTCTACTACTTTATGCGGTAGTTAATGTTTCAACTACTTCATACGATAGTTAATGTTTCTGCTAAATCATAATCTAGTGAAAATGTCTGCTAGCTCATTAACAAGTTAATGTTTCTACTACTTGAAGCCTTAATTAATGTTTCTACTAATTCATGCGGTAGTTAATGTCTCCTCTACTTTATGCGGTAGTTAATGTTTTTTAATAGTTCATGCGGTAGTTAATGTCTCTACTACTTTATGCGGTAGTTAATGTTTCTAATAGTTCATGCGGTAGTTAATGTTTCCACTAGTTCATGCGATAGTTAATGTTTCTAACAGTTCATGCTGTAGTTAATGTCTCTACTACTTTATGCAGTAGTTAATGTTTCTAATAGTTCATGTGGTAGTTAATGTCTCTACTACTTTATGCGGTAGTTAATGTTTCTAATATTTTATGCGGTAGTTAATGTCTCTACTGCTTTATGCGGTATTTAATGTTTCTGCAAGTTCATGCGGTAATTAATGTTTCTAATAGTTCATGAGGTAGTTAATGTTTCTAATAGTTCATGTGGTAGTTAATGTCTCTACAACTTTATGCGGTAGTTAATGTTTCTAATAGTTTTGCGGTAGTTAATGTTACTACTAGTTCATGCGGTAGTTAATGTCTCTAAAAGTTCATGCGGTGGTTAATGTTTCTAATAGTTCATGCGGTAGTTAATGTTTCCACTAGTTCATGCGGTAGTTAATGTTTCTAACAGTTCATGCTGTAGTTAATTTCTCTACTACTTTATGCAGTAGTTAATGTTTCTAATAGTTTTCCGGTAGTTCAAGTTTCTACTAGTTCATACGGTAATTAATGTCTATAAAATTCATGCGGTAGTTAATGTTTCGAATAGTTCATGCGGTAGTTAATGTTTCCATTAGTTCATGCGGTAGTTAATGTCTCTACTACTTTTTGCGGTAGTTATTGTTTTTAATAGTTGGTGCGTTAGTTAATGGCTCTACTACTTTATGCGGTAGGTAATGTTTCTAATAGTTCTTGCGGTACTTAATGTCTCTACTACTTTATGCGGTAGTTAATGTTTCTAATAATTCATGCGATGATTAATGTTTCTGTTAGATCATAATCTAATTAATATTTCTTCTAATTCATTCACGATTTAATATTTCTATTAGTTCATGGGCTAACTAATGTTTCTACTAGTTAATGCGCTAGTTAATGTTTTTGCTAGAACATTATCGAGTTAATGTTCCTGCTAGTTCATTCACGAGTCAATGTTTCTAATAGCTCATGTGCTATTTAATGTTTCTACTAGTTCATGCGCTAGTAAATGTTTCTACTAGTTCATGCGCTAGTTAATGTTTCTACTAGTTCTTACGCTTGTTATTGTTTCTATTAGTTCATGCCCTACTTAATGTTTAAATAGTTCATACTCTATTTATTGTTTCTACTAGTTCATGTACTAGTTAATGTTTCTGCTAGTTCATTAACGAGTTAATGTTTCTACTATTTCATGCGCTAATTAATGTTTCAACTACTTAATGCACTAGTTAATGTTTCAACTAGTTCATACAATAGTTAATGTTTTTGCTACATCATAATCTAGTAAATAATTCTGCTAGTTCATTAACGAGTTAATGTTTCTACTACTTGAATCCCTAATTAATGTTTCTACTAGTTTTTGTGAATTAATGTTTCCACTAGTTCATGCGCTAGTTAATGTTTCTACTACTTAATGCGCTAGTTAATGTTTCTACTACTCTATGTGAATTAATATTTCTACTAGTTTATGCGCTAGTTAATGTTTCTACTACTTAATGCGCTAGTTAATGTTTCTACTAGTTTATGTGCAAGATAATATTTCTACTTGTTCATGCACTAGTTAATATTTCTACTAATTTATGCGCAAGTTAATATTTCTAATAGTTCATACGCTTGTTAATATTTTTATTAGTTCATGCCCTACTTAATGCTTTAAACAGTTCATGTGATAGTTAATGTTTCTGCTACATCATAATCTAGTAAAAATGTCTGCTAGCTCATTAACGAGTTAATGTTTCTACTACTTGAAGCCTTAATTAATGTTTCTACTAGTTCATGCGGTAGTTAATATCTCTACTACTTTATGCGGTAGTTAATGTTTTCTAATAGTTCATGCGGTAGTTAATGTCTCTACTACTTTATGCCGTAGTTAATGTTTCTAATAGTTCAAGCAGTAGTTAATGTTTCTACTAGTTCATGAGGTATCTAATGTTTCTAATAGTTCATGTGGTAGTTAATGTCTCTACAACTTTATGCGGTAGTTAATGTTTCTAATAGTTTTGCGGTAGTTAATGTTTCTACTACTTCATGCGGTAGTTAATGTCTCTAATAGTTCATGCGGTAGTTAATGTTTCTAATATTTCATGCGGTAGTTAATGTTTCTACTAGTTCATGCGGTATTTAATGTTTCAAATAGTTCATGCGGTAGTTAATGTCTCTGCTACTTTATGCGGTAGTTAATGTTTCTAATAGTTTTGCGGTAGTTAATGTTTCTACTAGTTCATGCTGTAGTTAATGTCTCTAATAGTTCATGCAGTGGTTAATGTTTCTAATATTTGATGGGGTAGTTAGTGTCTCTACTTTTTATGCGGTAGTTAATGTTTCTAATAGTTCATGCGATGATTAATGTTTCTGTTAGATCATAATCTAATTAATATTTTTGCTAGTTCATTCACGAGTTAATATTTCTATTAGTTCATGAGCTAACTAATGTTTCTACTAGTTCATGCGCTAGTTAATGTTTTTGCTAGATCATTATCTACTTAATGTTCCTGCTAGTTCATTCACGAGTTAATGTTTCTAATAGTTCATGTGCTATTTAATGTTTTTACTAGTTTATGCGCTAGTTAATGTTTTTACTAATGCATGCGCTAATTAATATTTCTATTAGTTCATGCTCTAGCTAATGTTTCTACTAGTTCATGAGCTAATTAATTTTTCTACTATTGTATGCGCTAGTTAATATTTCTACTAGTTCAGACGCTTGTTAATGTTTCTACTAGCTCATGCTCTTATTAATGTTTCTACTAGTTCATGACTTACTTAATGTTTCAAATAGTTCATAATCTATTTAATGATTCTACTAGTTCATGTACTAGTTAATGTTTCTGCTAGTTCATTTACGAGTTAATGTTTCTACTTATTCTATGCGCTAGTTAATGTTTCTACTACTTAATGCGCTAGTAAATGTTTCTACTAGTTCATGCGCTAATTAATGTTTCTACTAGTTCATACGCTTGTTAATGTTTCTATTAGTTCATGCTCTTGTTAATGTTTCTACTAGTTCATGCGCTAGTTAATGTTTCTATTAGTTCATGTCGTACTTAATATTTCAAATAGTTCATACTCTTTTTAATGTTTCCACTAGTTCATGTACTAGTTATTGTTTCTGCTAGTTCATTCACGAGTTAATGTTTCTACTATTTAATGCCCTAATTAATGTTTCTGCTACTTTATGCGCTAGTTAATGTTTCTACTAGTTTATGTGAATTAATGTTTCTACTACTTAATGCGATAGGTAATGTTTCTACTACTCTATGTGAATTAATATTTCTACTATTTTATGCGCTAGTTAATGTTTCTACTACTCAATGTGCTAGTTAATGTTTCTACTAGTTTATGCGCAAGTTAATATTTCTACTTGTTCATGCACTAGTTAATATTTCTACTAATTTATGCGCTAGTTAATATTTCTACTAGTTCATACGCTTGTTAATGTTTTTAAGAGTTCATGCACTACCTAATGTTTTAAATAATTCATGAGTTAATTAATGTTTCTACTACTTTATGCGGTAGCTAATGTTTAAACTAGTTCATAAGTTAATTAATGTTTCTACTACTTTATACGGTAGTTAATGTTTAAAATATTTCATGAGTTAGTTAATGTTTCTACTACTTTATGCGGTAGTTAATGTTTCAACTAGTTCATGCGATAGTTAATGTTTCTGCTACATCATAATTTAGAAAAAAATTCTGCTAGCTCATTAACGAGTTAATGTTTCTACTACTTGAAGCCTTAATTAATGTTTCTACTAGAGTTTGCGGTAGTTAATGCCTCTACTACTTTATGCGGTAGTTAATGTTTCTAATAGTTCATGCGGTATTTAATGTTTCTACTAGTTCATGAGGTAGTTAATGTTTCTAACACTTCATGTGGTAGTTAATGTCTCTACAACTTTATGCGATAGTTAATGTTTCTAATAGTTTTGCGGTAGTTAATGTTTGTACTAGTTCATGCTATAGTTAATGTCTCTACTACTTTATGCGGTTGTTAATGTTTTCTAATAGTTCATGCGATGGTTAATGTTTCTGTTAGATCATAATCTAATTAATATTTCTGCTAGTTCATTCACGAGTTAATATTTCTATTAGTTCATGGGCTAACTAATGTTTCTACTAGTTAATGCGCTTGTTAATCTTTTTGCTAGATCATTATCTCCTTAATGTTCTTGCTAGTTCATGCGCTAGTTAATGTTTCTACTAGTTCATGCGCTAATTAATATTTATTTTAGTTCATGCTCTAGCTAATGTTTCTACTAGTTCATGAGCTAATTAATGATTCTACTAGTTTATGCGCTAGTTAATATTTCTACTAGTTCATACGCTTGTTAATGTGTCTAATACTTGAAGCCTTAATTAATGTTTCTACTACTTAATGCGCTAGTAAATGTTTCTACTTGTTCATGCGCTAGTTAATGTTTCTTCTAGTTCATACGCTTGTTAATATTTCTACTAGTTCATGCCCTACTTAATGTTTCAAATAGTTCATACTCTATTTAATATTTCTACTAGTTCATGTACTAGTTAATGTTTCAGCTAGTTCATTCACGAGTTAATGTTTCAACTATTTTAAGCGCTAGTTAATGTTTCTACTACATATTGCGCTAGTAAATGTTTCTAATAGTGCATGCGCTAGTGAATGTTTCTAGTACTTCATGCGATAGTTAATGTTTCAACTAGTTCATGCGATAGTTAATGACTTTGCTACATCATAATCTAATAAATAATTCTGCTAGTTCATTAACGAGTTAATGTTTCTACTACTTGAATCCCTAATTAATGTTTCTACTATTTAATGTGAATTAATGTTTCTACTAGTTCATGCGCTAGTTAATGTTTCTACTACTTAATGCGCTGGTTAATGTTTCTACTAGTTTATGCGCAAGTTAATATTTATACTTGTTCATGCACTATAGCTTGCACTTATAACTAGTGCATGAACAAGTAGAAATATCAACTTGCGCATAAACTAGTAGAAACATTAACTAGCGCATTAAGTAGTAGAAACATAACTAGCGCATGAACTAGTGGAAACATTAATTCACATAAACTAGTAGAAACATTAATTAGGGATTCAAGTAGTAGAAACATTAACTCGTTAATGAACTAGCAGAATTATTTACTAGATTATGATGTAGCAAAAACATTAACTATCGCATGAACTAGTTGAAAAATTAACTATCGCATAAAGTAGTAGAAACATTAACTAGCGCATGCACTAGTAGAAACATTAACTATCGAATTAAGTAGTAGAAACATTAATTAGCGCATGAAAAAGTAGAAACATTAACTCGTGAATGAACTAGCAGAAACATTAACTAGTACATGAACTAGTAGAAACATTAAATAGAGTATGAACTATTTGAAATATTAAGTAGGGCATGAACTAGTAGAAACATTTACTATCGCATTAAGTAGTAGAAACATTAACTAGCGCATGAAATAGTACAAATGTTAACTAGTGAATGAACTAGCAGGAATATTAACTATCGCATGAACTAGTAGAAACATTAACTCGTGAATGAACTAGCAGGAATATTAACTAGATTTTGATCTAGCAGAAACATTAACTATCGCATGAACTAATAGAAATATTAACTACCGCATTAAGTAGAAGAAACATTAACTAGCGTATGAACTAGTAGAAACAATAACTAACGCATGAGCTATTAGAAACATTAAGTAGCGCATGAATTAGAAAAAACAATAACTAGCGTATGAACTACTAAAAACAATAACTAGCGCATGAACTAGTAGAAACATTAACTAGTACATGAACTAGTAGAAACATTAACTAGTGCATGAACTAGTACAAACGTTAACTAGTGAATGAACTAGCAGGAATATTAACTATCGCATGAACTAGTAGAAACATTAACTCGTGAATGAACTAGCAGGAATATTAACTAGATTTTGATCTAGCAGAAACATTAACTATCGCATGAACTAGTAGAAATATTAACTACCGCATTAAGTAAAAGAAACATTAACTAGCGCATGAACTAGTAGAAACATTAACTATTGCATTAAGTAGTAGAAACATTAACTAGCGCATGAACTATAGCTTGTTTCATGAAACATTAACTATAGCATGAACTTTAGCTTGCTAACGTTATAATGATTAGAACCCAACAGGGAATTAATTTCATTTAAAAAAAAAACATTTGGTTATTATTGTTGCTTATTTGATTTATATAAAATTATAACGACCCATTGATGTAGTCAAAACTTAATGTTTACAGTATTTTAAGTTAAAAATAGCGAGTAAAAATCCATACAAGGTAAAATTGAAGTGTTTGCACGCTTTTACCGTGGTTTTTTGACACAATTAGACACTTGTAAAAAACACGAGAAATTGTGTGTTCCATTTCCGTTCATTCATAGGTGAAGACGTGGAACGATAACATTTATCATGAGTCTTAAAATGAAATTCTGCAGTTTACAAAACATCGCAATAAAAATGTATGACTATTTTTGCAAAAGAGGCTAAACGAGGAAGATTATTTCATTCTTTAGAAAACCCTGAGAATAGGACAAGACACATTTTGGATTTATCTAAACGGTCATTTAATCGCTGGATTCGAGCACGTGACCGTCAATGTTCAAAATATACAAAATCACAAGGAAGAGTAAAAATGTTGGATAATTTCGACAGTGAACTTATTAGAAGTGAAATTCGCAAAATGTTGGGTATGAATGAAACTGTCACAATAAGAAAATTAAAAGTATCGCTGAAAAAGAACAACAGCATTGAAATATCAGTCTACATTATGGAGGAATGTGAGAGCTGCAGGCTTTACATTCAGAAAGTATTCCAATGGACGAAACATCATCTGTGAGAAGCCACATATAGTAGTCATGAGAAGCAAGTACTTACGTGAAGTAAAAGAGGTGCGCAAGCAAGGTTATGATATTGTGTACTTGGATGAAACATGGATCAATGCTCACCACACTAACCAAAGGGAGTGGCAGTCATCAGATGGAAAGATTAAGAGATTAATACCTAGCAGCAAAGGACAGCGCTTGATAATTGCTCATGCAGGTAGTCGACAACATGGACTAATACAGAATGCAGAGCTCATTTTTCTTTCAAAATCCATAGACAATCGGGATTATCACTCTGAGATGAATGGTCACATATTTAGACATTGGATTGAAAATTCTGTTCTCCCATCACTAGATCGACCATCTTGCCTAATAATGGACAATGCAGCGTACCACAACATTGTTGCACTTGAAGATAAAGTCCCGACGTCATCCAGTACAAAAGATGCTATTAAGATATGGCTCACAAAGGAGCACATACAATTTAATAACATGTACTTAAAACCTGAATTACTATCTCTAGTAAAGCAAAAACAAAGGACAAAGATTTTTCAAATAGATAAGATTATCCAAGAGCACGGTCATATAAGTTTGAGGCTGCCACCTTACCATGCCCATTTAAATCCAATAGAACTAATCTGGGCAAAATTAAAAGGACAAGTGGCAGATGAAAATACAACATTCAAAATATGCGATGTAAAGACTCTTGCTAATCTCGCTTTATTAAATATAGACAAAGATTATTGGGCTAAATGTGAAGACCACGTCTTAAAACAGGAAGAGGAATATTGGAAAAATGATGGTTTGTGGAATGTTCAACCCCAAACAGTTATTAATCTTTTAGACTCGTCTGATTCAGAATGAAAGTATATAGCCCCCACAATGTTGGCTTATATTACCTTAAATTAGTTCAACAAACGGTCCTTATCAGGACCACACAACTATGAAAATTGGACATGCAGGTATACCTTGATATTATCGTCCGTCCTCGAACTGAGAAGACAATAATTCTCCTGGTGTTTTGTCTTATTAGGTTATTTCCCCATTACGGCCACGCCTTTACCTAGTGAAAATTAATCATAGACCAGCAACTACGGTAATTTCTATTATTTAGGGGTTCACAATTTACAATTTTGACAAACATCAAAGAAATTCGCCGCTTTAAAAAAACTGCAGCTGCAAGATATTTGTTAAATATACATTTAAAGGGTCTTTTGCATTCTAATAACATTTGGAAAATTTCAACAGTTTTTAACAAACGTTTACTGAGTAATAGCGTTTTGAATTTGGGAACGTGATTTGAAACGAGCTATAGTTCATACGCTAGTTAATGTTTCTAATAGCTCATGCGCTAGTTAATGTTTCTACTAGTTCATGCACTAGTTAATGTTTCAAATAGCTCATGCGCTAGTTAATGTTTCTACTAGTTCATGCACTAGTTAATGTTTCAAATAGCTCATGCGCTAGTTAATGTTTCTACTAGTTCATGCATTAGTTAATGTTTCAAATAGCTCATGCGCTATTTAATGTTTCTACTAGTTCATACGCTAGTTAATGTTTCTACTAATTCATGCAATAGTTAAGGTTTCTGCTTGGTCATAATCTAGTTTATATTTCAGCTAGTTCATTCACGAGTTAATATTTATATAAGTTCATGCGCTAACTAATGTTTCTACTAGTTCATGCGCTAGTTAATGTTTCTGCAAGTTTATGCAATAGTTAGTGTTTTTACTAGTTCATGCGCTAGTTAATGTTTCTGCTAGTTCATTCACGAGTTAATATTTCTATTAGTTCATGCGCTAACTAATGTTTCTACTAGTTCATGCGCTAGTTAATGTTTCTACTAGTTCATGCAATAGTTAGTGTTTTTATTAGTTCATGCACTAGTTAATGTTTCTGCTAGTTCATTAACGAGTTAATGTTTCTACTAGTTCATACGCTAGTTATTATTTTTACTTCTTCATGCGCTAGTTTATGTTTCTACAACTTCATGCACTAGTTAAAGTTTCTACTAGTTCATGCGCTAGTTAATGTTTCTACTAGTTTATGCGCTAGTTAATGTTTCTACTAGTTCATGCAATAGTTAATGTTTTTACTAGTTCATGCGCTAGTTAAGGTTTCCACTAGTTTATTCACGAGTTCTAGTAGCGGTAGTTTCTACAAGTTCATGTGCTAGTTAATGTTTTTAATTTAAGAAGGTGAGAGAGTAACAATGAAAAATAAAGATATAGTAAAAATGTGAGATGTTGATTTATTTTGTCCTTCTCTTCTTTCTCCCGACAAATCCTCCAAATAAATATTCCATAAATTTCGACTGACAATGCTATTGTTGTTGGATAAAGATGCTCCTACTAGAGTGCCATAGTAATATTTTTTTTTGTCTGTATATTTTTCTTGAAATTGTTTATTGTTGATTTTGTGTAGTATTAACGATCATTTCCCACTAATCACAAGTGAAAGAAAGAACTGAATTGTTCACAAATCCCTCGAACATTTTAAAAGAAAAAAGAGAGAGTGAACCACCTTGTTGGTATGAGTCCACTGTTTTATTATCATGATCTCAATTGCTTTAGCATATGGCTGATGATGCGTTTGCTCTGAGATGTTTACCATAATGAGAACTACAATGCGTCGCTCTTGAACTGTCCAAGAAGATGAGCACTGACTTGCGGAGTGACTGGTTTTTATTTTTCCTTTTTTTTTTTTTTTTTTTTTTTTTTTTTGCAACGTTTGTAACATTGTAACTTCTCATATTTCAATGCATTCTCAACAGTTTTGTGTGTTATATTGCTGGTCTATCAGCAATATGGCTCTCCCTGCTATCAGGATTATGCACATCTTAACAGAGACTTGTAAGCATCGTATGTATGCTTACTCTGCAGGACTGACTGACTAACACATCATCTGTATTTACATATTATCATGACATCCTTTTTGTCACCAGTTTCCGTAGGCAGTTGACAGAGAAGTGGGTCAGCTCCATCACGTGACAATTATAAACGGTTACGGTTTTGCAAAAACATAACAGTAAGGAGAATAACAATATTGCAAACATTTATTTTGTTCTGAGGATGATACGCACATCCATAACTTTTATTGAGGTGTCCCAAATGTAATATTGGCCGTGGCAGATCTTACGTTCACCTCATCATCGATAAGAACTGTTTGAAGCAGTGTTCATTAAGTTATTGAGTTATTTGCAGGCCATCATCATTGCACTCCGAACATGTCCATAGGTGCTCAGATCCCCTCCTCAGCAAGTCCCTCAGTGTCCAGCGACTGACGACTCCAGTTCTATGTTGGTTGATTAGTCCTCTTACACGGCCACTAAGTTTCTCATTTCTGGCCGTGCCCATCTTATCTCCCATTTCCATCATCCGAAGAAGCGACGTTGATCTATGTTTGTCGAAGTCCTGTGCTCTTCCCACATCTCGGAGGGCATTGATGATGTCCGCCCGATCCATTGGTTGCCCGTCCCCAACGACAGAGCAACTAGCCAACCTGTCCGCTCTTTCATTTCCCCGTACTCCCGCATGTCCAGGGACATAGACAAAGGTGACCTTACGTACTTTGGATGTCTGCAACGACTCTACCCATTGCATGCGTACAGAGCCCGCCTCCACTTTTTTTATCATGCTCATCGAATCACGCAGTATACATGCGTGGGTGTAGTCTTGTGACTTTAACCATTTGAGTGCCTTGCTCACTGCCATCACCTCCATTGTCATGCTACTCGTGGTCATGACGTATGCACCACTGTCTTCCTTGACTATTCTGCCTTCCGAGCGTGCTGTAAATGCTCATGCACTTCATTGGTGTCGTATTACAGATTCGTCTGTATAGATGACTGCATCTTTCTCATCGGTGTTATCGCAGATGAGACCGTTGACCTCAGCATTAACCACGACCGGGTTCTTTCCCTACTTTTCCTGTCGAGTGTGACAATACACGAGAAAGTCCCCTTGAACGACGTAGGCACCGGTATCCACTCCTCACCAACGCTGATATTGGTAAGCCCACAGACCTGTTTGATGACATCTTCTGCTCGGCCCACCCATGATTTGCCTCTTTTTAGCCTGGCACCTTTCACTGTGTTGAGCACGTGGTGCAATGGATGCTCTGTATCTGTACTAATCTTCAGGTATGCTCGTGCTCTCCAGATCTTGATTCTGTCATCCATATTTGAAAAGTCAAGAAGATACCTCATTGCTACACAGGGAGTGTCCCTCGTACACCCCAGGATAATGCGCATGGCTTCATTTTGTATTTTCTCCAGCCTATCAATTTGAGTCGTACTGACAGTAAGAATTGCCAGGGCATACTCGATTGGTGCGAGGACGAATCCCTGGAAAAGAAAAGTAAGTAGCCTCTGCTCGATGTTGGCAGCTGCCATGACCTTCAAGGCGGCTAATCCTTTACGGGATTTTGTTATCACATGGTCGACGTTGTCCCGAAAACACAGGCTGCGATCAAACTTAACCCCGAGGTATGTCCTCAACTTGTCCCTCTTCACCTCATCAGCTCCCATTCGTACTACAGGTGTGGTCGTATTAACGATATGATTGTTAAGGGAGAACCATGAAACTGATGCTTTATTAGGATTAACCAAGACACCTGAAACCCCACACCAGGAAGAAATGCGATCGAGTTCGTCTTGCATTGTGGAGGCGATTCGCCGTCTGTCTCTTCCTTGTCGATATACCAGAATATGATCAGCAAAAGTCATAGTTCTTCCCCTCCCACCCAGTTGTTGTTCCGTGATCGTTATTGTGTACACGTTAAATAGAACTGGTGACAATGGTGAGCCTTGTGGCAGCCCTGGGCAGATGGATGTTGGCTCGGAAGACCAACTTTCACATCTGAGTATCACCTTCCTCTGAAACAGTGCCGTGGCGACCCATCTAATGAGAAAGGGGTGCACCGCCAGTTTGAGGAGCATGTGCATTAGATATTCAAATGGTACCCTGTTGTATGCATCTTCCAGATCTATAGCAGCAGCACATGTCTCCTCTCGTCTGTGGAAGCTTTCGAAGATGTCATAGGAAATGACTGCCGCATTGAGCCATGTCTCTTTATTATATCTGTAACCTCCGAGTGTGGGTGGAAATACGCGTTTCTGTTCAAGGTGACAGGTGAGGACACGGGCAACTATTTTCTCCAGCAGCTTGCTCGCAGTGTTCTGCATTGTGATGATTCTGTAGGCACTGATCTGAGAATGGTCCTTGTTTGGCTTCGGTAGCGGTAGTAGGTCGTAGCTGTGTAGCCACTCCTCCTTAATCTGGCCACTCCGAATACTGGCATTAAACTCATTGGCCAGTTTTGTCAAGTCGTCGTCAACTAAATCGTCTATGTCATCGTACCGAAAACCATCTGCACCAGGAGCAGTGTTGTGTGACCTTTTAAGTGTCGTGCGAATGGTATCGGTTGTGATTGTGAGATCTTCTTCCAGCACTACATCCTAACACAATTTTGACAGCGATCCCCGTATCCTTATTCTTACAGCCTCATTTCTTTGGTCCGTCTGCTCAATGTAGCGGGCAAGCAGGGCCTTCCCTTTGCTCTCATCCGATTTGTGCCATATCCGGCCTGTGCTCTGAAAGTCTGATATGCCTCTGTGTCGTGTTGTGCCATTCATGCTCTGATGAAGGCGCCAGAATGTGGCGAGCGATTTTTCTGAGCACACTTTTTTACAAAAGTCATCCCATTTGGCATCCTTAGCATGCTTAGCGCATAGTTTCAAGTGCATCATTTTTTGGTCGACCTCTACTTTCAGACGCTTCAAGAGCTCACGTTGTGTTCTTCCATTCCTCCTGGCTTTCTGCCATGTCTTGGCCGTTTATCTCTTGCTCCGCCAAGCTTCCTCGACATCTACGTTCCACCAGGGTGGCTGCGGCCATCACTCCTGCCTCCTACGAGGGGCGCTCTGTTTCCTATGTCTGATTTTACTAATGACGTCCTGGTCTGTTTTCTCGTAGTTGAATGTGTGGAGCTTTCTTTTCTGCCTTCTATTTCTGCTTTTCTTAATTAGGAGGACACATGGATAGTGATCACTTCCGTGGAACCCCAGTGCACTCCACCTGCAAACCGGTGCGAAGGTGGAAGACACCAGTGCCAGGTCTATGACACTATCAGAGTCACCTGTTCGAGTGTTCATTCTTGTTGCCCTTCCATCATTCAAGCACACTAAATCGGCCGACACCAGTGCGTTCTCTAGGTCTTCTCCCTGCTTGTTGGTTATGACGTTACCCCACTGGTTTCTTCTAGCATTAAATTCTCCACAGAAAATGATGTTCTCTTCATCGAACTCTGCCATTGTTGTGTGTTCACCTTCCCATTACAGGCATGCACATTTACAAGCACGAAATGAACTGGGGTCTGCACCCTACCCGCATGTACCTGCAATTCTGCATTGTTCCAGGCAGACATATCAACCTCAGCTGCCACCATATTGTTGCGCACAAGGATGGCCTGCCCAAGGTGTCGTCTATTGTAGAAACAATGAAAGCCAGGAGTACTTACTGTCCTGCCACCAAGAAAAGTTTCTAGCAAAACCATTATATCGGCGCGGCACAGTAGCTTATCAAGAATGGGCCGTCGTTGATTTATGGATCCACAATTCCAATAAGTAACGCGCACATTCTTTAGGCCTAGCCTCTCACACTTCGACAGTTTAATGCCACCATGCTTGCCCTGTTCATCCATCCATCCATCCATCCATCCATCCATCCATCCATCCATCCATCCATCCATCCATCCATCCATCCATCCATCCATCCATCCATCCATCCATCCATCCATCCATCCATCCATCCATCCATCCATCCATCCATCCATCCATCCATCCATCCATCCATCCATCCATCCATCCATCCATCCATCCATCCATCCATCCATCCATCCATCTATCTATCTATCTATCTATCTATCTATCTATATATATATATCAGTGGCGTATACTATGGTCTGGGCTACCGCTGACATAATAAATAAAAACATACATAATATTCAGTAGACTAATATAAAGTAATATTTTCTAATGACATCATTACATTTTAAATTACTTACTTATTTATATACTCTATCCGTCTTGTTTGGGACGAAAATGTCTTGATGACTTTGTCATTGAAAGTACTGTTAAAGCAGTGATTAAAGGTGGAGGGCAAAATGGGAATTGGTAGGGTAGAAGTCACGGGAAAAAGTGATAAGAGATCACTCAAGTAGGAAACATTAAGCTCACGTGAAAAGTGAAAAGCAATGAGAAGTGAGAAAGCAATCAGAATGTAAGACGGGTGGTGATTGGCTGAGGAAAAGGTTGGGGGACAAACCAAAAATTAGAAGGCAGTCTAGGGACGACAATCGCTCGAGGCGGACGGCTGGTTAGTTGGGCCGGTACCGCTGAGTGAGCATGTCAGGTACGCGAGATAGTGACTTTCTTTTGTGTGTGGGGAAGATAGTGTGACAGTGGAGCGAGACACAGCTCGCAAGATTAGCAGTGTTAGTCAAAGTGTAGGGCTAGAGTAGATTCGACTAGAAATGAACTGTAATTCATTCGGGAGGACTTCGTTACCAACCTCGGCAGTGTAGTGTAAAGTTCCAGTGAGTTATGAAACTTGTAGTTGATGCTGGTAACTTGTGACTTAGGTACTACTCGAGATGAGAGCAGATGATTCTAGATTAAGCTTAAGACAAATAGAATAAGTGGTGTTAGGAGTTGATCCAGCCACGTTACAGTAATGTGTTCAAGTTGACAGATTAGAAGAAATTGGGGCGTGTGGGAGCCTCGTGTATGACATTAATTGTGTATGCTGAGCAGCTGAGAACGAGAGTGTGAACTGATGTACAACTTAATGCTCATGAGCGACGATTCGTGAATAAACAGCGTTATTGTTTTAACCTTGGAGTTCAGTTGATTAGTTGAACCTCGTGAGTACTTGTCTCTCTGTGGATTAGCGATAACGATACCTGTTGGGGTGGGGGGGGGGTGTCCCAGATAAGACCCTCTGACATCGGAGGAGACAGTAGCCAGAACAGAGCGGAGAGAGTGTCCTAGCCAGTTCGGAGTTACAGCCTTCGTCAGTCAAGTAGACGGCCATTAACCTGACTACAGAATGCTGAGTCCTGGGTAGCAAGTGCAGTCCCGGTTGGCATGGGAGCTGAACCCTAGCGGGCATAAAGGTGTGCCATCGTGGCAAGGGCGTGCTAAAACTCAAGATTAAAGGCTGTTCCAGACATGAGGTCAAGCAGCAGCCACGTGACAATTCGTGGCGCCAATCTCCACGTCCTTCGGTCGGGTTTTTCAGGGCGACCACATCGTCAACAACAATTCGCAATATGTTAACAACTATAGAGAAGCAGAGAACGGCTACACTGTTGGGTTGGTTTCTAAGTTTCTGAGGGAATAATTTCTCAATGGACATTAATGCCAAACCAGATAAGCGTTCTTGTGTCTGAGTTGAGCGACAATAAGATTTGATTCTCTTGAGAGCAGAAAAAGATCTTTCTACAGATGCTGATGCGCATAACGTAGTTATAAACAGATAAGGAAGTTCCGGTAATCAGACATAGTTTCACTTTCACTTTTAATGCTTCTAATTGGCTAGAGCTAAAAATAACCCATGAAACTGCATTCCTCTAGCGGTAGCACCCGCTATATTATTTTGACTCACATTTTTGAATGTCGAAGTCGTTAAAATACTAGGTCCGGATAGAGGAAAATTTACCGCAAGCTACTAGAGGTTTCAATGTAGAGTAGTTTCGGTTTCATTCACAAACGTTATAGTGGCCAGAGGAAAACCTGGCTTTAATCAATGCAAATCAAATCAAATAAATCATATTGGCCTACGAAATGTGTAATAGAATATTCGATAATTTGTAATATAATTATGAAAAAAATATAATCAATTATCATTTCTCTTTGTATTTCGTTAATATGTTCAGGCTACCGGTGGTAGCTGCGGTTTCATAGAAAATACGCCACTGCTATCTATCTATCTATCTATCTATCTATCTATCTATCTATCTATCTATCTATCTATCTATCTATCTATCTATCTATCTATCTATCTATCTATCTATCTATCTATCTATCTATCTATCTATCTATCTATCTATCTATCTATCTATCTATCTATCTATCTATCTATCTATCTATCTATCTATCTATCTATCTGTCTATATCTATCTATCTGTCTATATCTATCTATCTATCTATCTATCTATCTATCTATCTATCTATCTATCTATCTATCTATCTATCTATCTATCTATCTAATCTATATATCTATCTATCTATCTATCTATTTATCTATCTATCTATCTATCTCTGACTTATCTGTAGGCTTTAAGTCGATTCGTTCTGACAGGCTAATACTCTTTGACTTATGTCTCTTAGAAAATTAGCCCTGTTAGATGTATTCTCCGAATTATTGATTTGCATATTCTTCTTTTACATCTTCGAGCATCCAAAGAATAATAATTTTAGTTCTAGCTACTTTGTTTGACACCACCAGTTTACATCCTCCTCACTTTTTCCTGTTGTGTTTCCAACTGTTGTCGATAATCCCTATTCTAGTTTACTATGTCGATTTTGCATATACCGTTAATTTGTGTGTGTGTGTGTGCGTGTGCGTGCGCGTGCGCGTGCGTGTGCGTGTGCGTGTGCGTGTGCGTGTGCGTGTGCGTGTGCGTGTGTGTGTGTGTGTGTGTGTGTGTGTGTGTGTGTGTGTGTGTGTGTGTGTGGGTGGGATAGGTGTACGGTAAGAGTGTGTAGGGATAGTATCTCACGGCAAGAGGCAGCCACTTCTTCCGAGATGGCATTGGAGCCTATTTACGTCGCCCCTCTCCTATCCAGTCAACGTAAGGCTCGTCGTGTCTGCTTGTGTACGGCATCGTCACCCTCGGGCAATGTCTTTTGCTGGCTGGTTAAACCATGAAGGACAAGTTAAGGAAGAAAGCCTCTCTTATATAGTACGCACAGCTACTGACCGAAAGGGCGGAGAATCGACTCAGTCGACAACGGCCACGAAGGCAAGAGCTGGAACAAACTGGTATCGGGCTCAGAACCTATCAAACTGCCGAGAAATCATGACAGCCAAAAAGAAAAATAATCTCAAAAATCTGATGGTGAGACGTTCAGGCCAGACAGATCAAACATACGAACCGAGGAAGTGACTAACATCAGAACAAGCGCAGGTAATAGTGATAACGGTCATAAGCTCGATTCTATTAGTGTGGAAAGGCTTGTTTCTGGGCAATGTAAATATAAATATAAACTAAGACTAGGAACTTGTAATGTAAGGAACCTTTATCAGGGAAAAAATTAATGATCAGTAATGAAATTGACAGATAGAACGTAGACATCTTGGGCATCTTTAAAGATGGTCTGAAGAAGGCCTTATTGGGGCTCAATCAGGCAGCACATTCTGACAGTCTGGTTCAGACAGTTCAGGATAGGAAAAGAGCGCACAAGGAGGCGAAAGATTCATCCTGACAAAGAAAATACATACAACTCTCCTTGATTAAATTTAAAAAGTGACATAAAAAATGCACAACAATTTAGAAGCCGTTTTAAAAAATAGTAATTTGATTAGTGAATTCGCCAAAACAAAATAATTGTTATCATATTGTTGATTGAATAGTTGCTATGTGTTATAAGCCAAGATTTCATTGTATTTGATGATGGACGAGCCGTCTCGAAGTCCGTTTAATATCTCTGATTAGTTGACATCGCAGAAGCGGTGTAGCCTTTGTTGTGTGTTGCGATGTATAAAAGATCGTGGCTTTTGGAGTGGATGGTGCATCATTGTAATACGGCGGCGTTGAAAGTTAGATATGGGAACTTTCATTCGCTGACAATCCTGTGTTCAAAGGGATTGGTTATCTTTGACATTAGCATCGATTTTAGTAGGGATTACGGTGGTGGACGGATGTTATTATTTTCTAATAAAATAGCAATGTATTAAAAGTTGATAAAAGGTAATCACCAATTAGTTACGCAATAGCACTATCAGGCAAAAGGAAGAATTACAGGTACATAATTTCGAATTTTTCAGGAAAGATGTACATTGGATTATTTCTTTCTTTTGTATCGCGATAATCCAGTGTGTTTAATGTCATGAAAAGTGTCTCTTCTTAATGAAGACGTCACTTCCAGTCCAAAAATGAAATTTACAGTTCACTGGAAGGACAAGTAAGACAGGGCAAAACAGCACACTCAAAGAAGTCATCGGAGGGTCAACAGAGTCTGTTTTTACAATGTAAATAAATGTTGAGAGACTGCTGTTTACATGAGCTATATTATTACTATTAATATTCATAGCCCTACCAAAGAAATCGGGCGATTGAATGCGATGATCATCGCACAATAAGCCTTATGAGTCATATGATTAAGATATTACTAAGAATCATCATGCAAAGAGTGCGAAACAAAATCAGTCCAGAAATTAGCGATGAACAGTGTGGTTTTGTTAGAGATAAAGGAACAAGCAATGCCATTTATATCATAAGATCTTTAGTAGAAAAGGCCATAAAGGTGAAAACAGATCTATACCTATGTTTCATAGATTACACCAAGGCATTTGATAAAGTAAAGCACCAAGAAATAATCAAAATTTTAGAAAACATAAACATATACAGCAAAGATCTAAGAATAATAAATAACATTTACTGGCAACAAACAGCGGCTATAAGAAGTGGAAACCAATTGGGAATGTTTCAACAAATAAAACAGGGTGTTAGACAAGGTTGTGTGCTGTCACCAGATTTGTTTAATATTTATAGTGAGATTATTTTAAGATCTATAAGGGGCATGCCTGGAATAACAATTGGAGGTCATAATATAAATAATCTAAGGTATGCTGATGATACAGTATTAATCGCTAAGAATGAAAATGAGTTACAAGAAATGTTGGACATTATAGTAAAAGAAAGCAAAAATAAAGGACTCAGCCTTAATAGCAAAAAGACAGAGGTAATGGTAACAACAAAGAAAAAGACATCACCTCAGTGCAAAATAAAGACAAGTGGAACAATATTAAAACAGGTAAATGAATTTAAATATTTGGGAACTTTGTTAACCTCAGACGGAAGACGTACAAAAGAGGTGAGATGCAGAATGGCTCAGGCAAAAGCAGCTTTCCAAAAAAATGAGGAAAATACTATGCCATCCATTTTTGACAATCGAAACAGGAAAAAGAGTTCTTAAATGTTACGTAGAGCCAGTCTTAACATATGGATGCGAGTCATGGACAACAGGACAACAAACAAGAAAATCACTGGAGTCTGTAGAAATGTGGTTTTACAGAAGAATATTGAGAATACCATGGACAGCTAAGAAGAGTAATGAAGAGGTTCTCTCTCTCTCTCTCTCTCTCTCTCTCTCTCTGCGATCAGGACTCAGAGTAGTATTCCAGACTCTCACATGAAGTCAGCTGTCAGGTTATGTGTGTTTATCGCCCCTACAGAAAGAACATAACAATTACAGTCTGCCAGATCCACTCTAATTGAACACCCGTTAAAACGTTGCACTGTGTTCTGCGCCAGTGGCCCAGTGCATCCGATTTCAGCCAGCATTTTATTCAGGTTTGCCTTCCTTAGCCTTTGATTGTCCCCAATCTTCCTGCAAGGCAGCAGATTGTCTTTTCTGTAGGGGGATTCTGCCTTTAGATGGTTGGCCCTCCCAGGTTTACGAGCACCATCTGCCCGAGTCACTAGAGGTGACTAACACAAACATGCACACATAAAGATATGAGATGTGACTAACACAGACATGCACACAGCGATACGAGGCATGACTAACACTGACACACATCAAGATATATGACACATGACTAACATAGACATGTACATAAAGATATGAGATATGACTGACATAGACATGCACACACAAAGAGATGACATGCCTAACATAGACATGCACACAAAGATATGAGTAACATAGACATGCACACACAAAGATATGAGATGGGACTAACATAGCCATGCACACACAAGGATATGAGATGTGACAAACACAGACATGCAGAAAAAAAGATATGAGATATGACTATTATAAACATGCACACAAAGATATGAGATATCACGAACCCAGGCATGCACACACAAAGATATGACACATGACTAACACAGATACACACTAAGATATGAGATGTGACAAAACACAGACACACATAAAGATATGAGCCCAAAAAAGAGAGCTAATTTCTAATATTAGGAAGAAACAATCATAATTTTTTGCCCATGTAATGAGAAGAGAACAACTGGAATATATTGTAACAACTGGAAAAATTGAGGGACGAAGAGATAATGGGAAGCAAAGAGAAAAAATAACAGACAGCTTAAGAGAATGGCTTGGCAGAAGGTCAACAACAGAAATGATAAAAAGCTGCCGAGATCGAAAGTTGTGGAGAGACATGATCACCTACGCCAGTAGGCCCGGTACTTGATGATGATGATGATATTATTACTTAAAAAAGTGAAAACAGTTTGAAACCATTTTTCAATGTAGAATTTGTGAAAGAGTGTACACAATAACGATCACGGAAAAACAGCTGGATGTGAGGGGAAGAACTATGACTTTTGCTTATGATATTCTGGTATATCGACAGGGAAGAGACAGACGGGAAATCGCCTCCACAATGCAAGACGAACTCGATCGCATTTCTTCCTGGTGTGGGGTTTCAGGTGCCTTGGTTAATCCTAATAAAGCATCAGTTTCATGGTTCTCCCTTAACAATCATATTGTTAATACGACCACACCGGTAGTACGAATGGGAGCTGATGAGGTGACCAGGGACAAGTTGATGACATACCTTGGAGTTAAGTTTGATCGCAGCCTGTGTTTTCGGGACCACGTCGACCATGTGATAACAAAATCCCGCAAAGGATTAGCCGCCTTGAAGGTCATGGCAGCTGCCAACATCGAGAAGAGGCTACTTACTCTTCTGTTCCAGGGATTAGTCGCACCAATAGAGTATGTCCTGGCCATTTTTACTGTCAGTGCGACTCAAATTGATAGGCTGGAGAAAATACAAAGTGAAGCCACACGCATTATCCTGGGATGTACAAGGGACACTCCCTGTGTAGCAATGAGGTATCTTCTTGACTTTTCAAATATGGATGACAGAATCAAGATCTGGAGAGCACGAGCATACCTGAAGATTAGTACAGATACAGAGCATCCATTGCACCACGTGCTCAACACAGTGAAAGGTGCCAGGCTAAAAAGAGGCAAATCATGGGTGGGCCGAGCAGAAGATGTCGTCAAACAGGTCTGTGGGCTTACCAATAACAGCGTTGGTGAGGAGTGGATACCGTGCCTACGTCATTCAAGGGGACTTTCTCGTGTATTGTCACACTCGACAGGAAAAGTAGGAAACAGAACCCGGTCGTGGTTAACGCTGAGGTCAACGGTCTCATCTGCGATAACACCGATGAGAAAGATGCAGTCATCTATATAGACGGATCTGTAAGACGACACCAAAGAAGTGCATGGGCATTTACAGCACGCTCGGCAGGCAGAATAGTCAAGGAAGACAGTGGTACATACGTCATGACCACGAGTAGTATGACAATGGAGGCGATGGCAGTGACTAAGGCATTCAAATGGTTAGAGTCACAAGACTACACCCACGCATGTATGCTGAGTGATTCGATGAGCATGATAAAAAAGCGAGGCGGGCTCTGTACGCATGCAATGGGTAGATTCGTTGCAGAAATCCAAAATACGTAAGGTCACCTTTGTCTATGTCCCTGGACATGCGGGAGTGCGGGGAAATGAAAGAGCAGACAGGTTGGCTAGCTGCGCTGTCGTTGAGGGCGGGCAACCAATGGTTCGGGCGGACATCATCAATGCACTCCGAGATGTGGGAAGAGCACATGACTTCGACAAACACAGATCCACGTCACTTCTTCGGATGATGGAAATGGGAGTTAAGACGGGCACAGCCAGAAATGAGAAACTTAGTGGCCGTGTAAGAAGACTTATCAACCAACATAGAACTGGAGTCGTCAGTCGCTGGACACTGAGGGAATTGTTGAGGAGAGGATCTGAGCACCTATGGACATGTTCGGAGTGCAATGTTGATGACCCGCAAATAACTCAATAACTCAATTGTCGGGACCTGGAGCTTTGCCTCTTTTCATGTGTTGAATTAAAATTATATTACATGTAATTTACTCTGGGGAACCACACACAAAAACTCAATAACTCAATAGTTGTTTATTTGACCAAGTAAGTTTATCATGCTAGACTGTCAGAAGATGTATAGATGACATGGGGTTCGATGTTCAAACAAGCTTAAAGGAGCGTGCGTCAGAATTCAATGCATTCTATCTCACCTTAGATGAGTTAATTGATATGATAGACACATCACATTTAGTTATCTTTCTTAGGTTCATTGACAATTTCTTTAACATTACAGAGGACATATTAGCGTTTTAAACACTCAAAGGCACCACAACAAGCGAGAACATTTTCAAAGCGCCGGGGCTCTCTGTTAAAGGTTTTGGATTAAATTAGAACATGCTTCGTGGAAGAGTGACAACAGACGGAGCACCAGTTATGACTTTTCAAAAATTGATCTGGTTGGCAAAATAAAATTCCACTTATTAATTGCTGACTTGGGTCATCTTGATGTTTCATCGCTACGTTGTATTATTCACCCAGAAAGTCTGTGCGCCAAAGCGTTTGAAGTCGGTGACATCATCCAGTCGTGGTATCGTTTGTGAACTTTATACAAGCAAGAGAGCTAACTATAGTCAATTCCCAAAATTCCTTCATGATGTCAATTGAGAGTATGAAAATCTGTTTTATTATTGTGAAGTACGCTGGCTAAGTCGAGGGGAAATGCATAAAAGATGTTATACTTCACGTGCTGAAGTCAAACTTCTCATGGACATTGCGATGAAGTCTCTCATGATGATTATACTGCCTCTTTTATCTACTTTTTTCTATGGTATCCTGCATGGATTGTAAAAATCCGGTCAAAAAAATGTTGGACTCTCAGTAGATCTTCCAATTAGCGTTTTTGGTTGACACGACTTAATATTTTAATGACTTTAATCTTAAGTTACAAACACAAGGACAACTAGTAGACAAACTTTACGGGCTTTATTTTTTTTAAAACTGAAACAGTGGAAGAGTAACCTACGAGAAGAAAACTCTTACTATTATTTGATTTGTCCTTATTGTTGGTTGTTTCCTGATTTATTTTGTCCATATATATGATGAAAAGGAGTGGTGAGAGGACATATCCTTGTCTTACACCTGTTGTAACCTGAAACCATTCTGACAGACCTTCCGATGTTCTGACGGCACTTTGACTGTTTTTATATAATGCTATTATATTTTCTAGTAGTTGTCCTGCTACCCCGTATGTTTCTAAAGTTTGCCAAAGTTTGTTCCTGTCCACACGATCAAACGCTTTTTCCTGATCTATAAACACTATATTTAGGTTTCTGTCATATTCTATTGTTTTTTCACATAGTTGTCCCAATGTAAATATAGCATCAGTACAGCTTTTTCCTTTTCTGAATCCGAATTGATTATTACTTAATTCAGGTTCTATTATGTATCTTACTCTCCTCTCTAATATTTTAGCAAACATTTTACCAACTTGACTCAATAGGGATATTCCTCTGTACATTTCACACTCCCTTTTACTTCCCTTATTCTTCCAAAATGGGACAATGATAGCTTTTTGCCAATCTTATAAAATAAATAAATATTTTAAAAAAATAAATGTAAAAAAAAAAAAATAAATGTAATTACCAGATTATAATCGGATATTATGCAACATGTTCTATATGACATTTAAAGTATGTGTTGCTATTGCTAATATTTGTTTGATCTCTTTCTGGCAGTCTCCATTGTTAGTTACTATAGAAACCTGAATATGTTACAGTTTCTTTAAGTTCTTTACTGTTGATGCTGATTTGGTGTTGACTTTTTGCTTTTTCTGTGGACATTATCGTCGTTTTCTATGTATTTAGATAGAGGTTTTCTTAGAGGGATAGGGGTATCTCTTTTAATCCATTAGCACTGTTTGAGAGGAGGACCGCATCATCAGGAAATCAGAGTTCTGGAATTATGTTGCCATTTATTGTGAAAGGGTCCAACTTCACAATTTTGTCATATTTTATAATTGTGTGTGTGTGTGTGTGTGTGCGTGCGTGCGTGCGTGCGTGCGTGCGTGTGTGCGTGCGTGCGTGCGTGTGTGTGTGTGTGCGTGTGTGTGTGTGTGTGTGTGTGTGTGTGGTGTGACCTTTGCGTCTTGACTGTCAGTAGTTATAAGAAGCTGCCATGATTTCTCAGTAAAAAGTAAAGAGCTCCGTCACGCCAAGTGGCGTATAGGGAATATGGTGTTAGTGACCATAATTTGACCTTCGGTACATGATTTTTGGGGCAAAGTGGTCGGTATTAAGCCCGTACCGTTTAACATTCCCAGAAAAAATCCGGTACCCATTTAAGGCTGGGTGAACCCAGAAGCCGTCGGTCAAGATCGAACCCGACCTCCTGTCCTTTGTAGTCCAGTTCACTAACCACTGAACTATCGCGGCTCCCGTCATTTCTCAGTAGTTTGGTAACATATCTTAAGTTGGATACTATTATACCGAGCAGCATCTCTCGTAACTGAATCTGCCAGCCAATATTGGATAGGCATAGCCATTTCTGAAGGAACGAGTTGTATTTGTGGTGCCTGGTCCTTATCTCTTTTCCCTGCATCTTTTTTCTTCTGATTTAAACATCGTTGCTTACTTGAAAGCTGCTGTGTCGTTTTTATTTTATTTTTATTCACTATGTGCTTTTATATGACGCCGGATTTTCACAGTTTCTTTCACTGATATTCCCTCAATATATTGATACTTCTGATAACAATTCTGATAAAAATCCACTGATATTCCCTCGATATAATTCCATCAAGGAAGCCCTGCAAAAATCCTAAAATCTCAGCACTGGTCTGTCCTTTGGTCGCTTTACGTCATCAAGTTCTCCATGCAATAATTGTTTATGAATATGATTGTTACCCATCTACTCCCCAGAGTTTCTTTCGGAGCGTAGTTTAAAGAAAATTATAAAAATCTAACAATTAAATTTATATTACTCGTTATAAAACAATACTACCAGTGGTTGTATAATGAGAATGATAACGATTAACATGAAATATTACGAGAGAAACTAGATATAAGGCTATGTATAATTTTATTGATTCTTGGACAGATAAATACAAGTGGCTTGTTAAAAATTGAGCTTTTTGTCTTATTTGTTCTAGATACTGTCTGAATGACGCAAACATATTTCACAAAACCAAAGGTGTCTTTATTAATGTACCTAAACACTAATTATAATATTATCAACAGAAACTACTGGGAAATTGAGAAAAACATGATTCCTCTGAATATCATAAAAAATTCAGTCGAGAAAAAACATCTCCATTTTTTGGATGAAAAGAGACCCATTCACTGTATCCTACATCAGCAATGAATGCTGATATTGAAGAAAAATAGGTATCCCCTAAGTATTTTGAGGATGAGTTTGTATTTCCTACTTAAAGAGCAGGTAGCTCACACAACCAAATATGAACACATTGTGAAAAATTTGATGGGACCGTGTGTTAAGAGTTTAAATGACTCGCTTCAGAAGCAGTGAATGAGCCACATCTTGTAGTAAAGACACAACTTGTGAAATGTTACATGGGAGCGGTACTTGATGAACAGTTTGTTACCGAAATTAAGGGGAAACCAATTCTTTAAATGGCTGATGAATCCACAAACACTGTCAACAATCTAAACTGTCGGTATCTATGAGATATGTGAGATTAGAGATAGATTTCTGGTCATAATTCCACTTCAAAATAAAACAACTTAAACCATCACAAACTGCATTGAAAGCGAAATAAACAAACGAAGTATGTCATTTTATGATCGTATTGCTTGTGGATTTGATGGGGGCTCTTTTTTTCAGGCAGTATCTCCAGGATTCACAAAGGAATGTTAGATAAATCAGGATCGACTATTCCCTACATTTTATAGGGCTCATGTATTGTCACTTACAGTGACTAGTGCCAGGGATCAATTCCGCTACGTAAAATGTTTTTTTTTCCTCCATGTAATCTGAGACATATATGAGCTGTACAATCAATCTACAAAGCGAGAAACAGTTCTCTGTGGCATTTTTAAAATGTTAGAAGATCCTATGCTGAGAATTTCAGAGGCTACAGATGTAGCAGTGAAAGTGAGGGGAGTAGTGGACAATTTGGAGAGAGTGAGTAAAATATAGTACGGGGGACGGTCACGAGAAATCTGTGTAGAACGAGCAGTGTTCAGAGAAAGAGCAGGAGTCTCGTGACTGAAAATAGTGATAAACATGCGAGGTGAGTGGATGACGTATTAGAAATCTATTGGGGGAAGGGGGGGGGGAGAATAAGGAAGTAAGTTTTGATTGGTTAGAGGGCGAGGAATATAATCACCTGCAAGGGGTTAGAAACAAGCTCCCACCAGAAAGTGGCTGTGGCCGAGAAGTCAGGGTCGGCCATATAGTGACAGTGAGCTCAAGCTCAGAATGGCTATTGACGGACAGTTAGAAGTTATTTAGAAGAGAATCTCTCTAGTACTTAAGAAATAGTTAAGCCATAATAGAGATAAGTAGTTAGGAGGCTAGAAGCCAAGTGTAATTGTGGTAGGAGCACTATTAGTTAGGCTGAAAGAGAGTGACGACATGATGCGATATCGTCAAGTAGAAGTTGTGATTTCCTGATCCATATGTGTGAATAGCCGAGCGGAAATGTATACCCGCTGGCTATGTATACAGTGTGAATATTCTGGAGTTATTGAAGTTGATTAATAAATTTGATGTGATATTTTAACGAAAAACTTCAGTGTGCAGTAATACCTTTATTCCAGCAAGTCGTATATACATGCCATGGTGGTTTCCGACTCCTAAGTGTTGCTATGATGGATGGGAGTTAGTTTGTTGGGAGATGTTAGAGTTGGTTACTTTGTGCTATCATTTTATGTTCATTATCTTGCGAAGGCAACGCACACGAAAGCTGTTTAAACCTTCTCCTTTACTTTGCATAGGTAGTTCAAGTTTCGGATCCATACAGCAGTGTGCTACGTACACAGCTTTGATAAATTAGATATTTTCTTCTTTGATGAATTAGATCATTTACAATCCTAGTCTTGAGTGTTAGCTTTATGGTCCATGCTTTGTGTTAACCAAATGTTGAAGCTGCCTGTCCGTTCTCTTCGTAAAGTGAGATGGTGACTGTAACTGCAGAGCTAAGGTAGGTAAACTTCCGCACAGATTTAAGTGAGGCACACATATTACACTCAACATAGAATACAGTTAAATAAAACGGAGCACAACCGTTTCTCCTGTTATAGTGTGACTCAGTCATGGGCGATAATGGAAGAATAGAAGAATAAGACGATAGACAGAAGAATAAAAGAATGATGCGATGACGATGTGAGGTAGGATAGTTTTAGGCGGCGTAGAAAAGACAATCTTCAGAGGATTAGCAAGGAGACGTTAAGTCTACCCAACTCAGTCGCTGAGTCGTAATCAACTTGAAGATTACCAGTGAAAGGCGCACAGATGTCCAGTCTGAAGCTTGTAAGTTATGTAACGCGACGAAGCAGTCGATAAGCTCCAGTCGCGCAGGTGTGGACACGGAGTAGAGTAGTACTAAGACTAGACCGGAAACTCTTATATCGGCAGACGCCTTGAAGTCCAGAGAAGACCTGAGATGAAAGCGGACAATTAAACTGCCCCGCGTAAACAAAGGGCCAAGGGAGGAGTTATGTTGTAGGTTTTTAGTTGTGAGAAAAGGTTTGAGAAGATTGACAGGTTGTCAATTAAAGTAATGAACTATGGACATGGTCAAGAAAGGCGGAGTTAAGAAGTAGTGACGGTCAACAGACGTAGGTTAGGCCGTATCAGTGGTCGGGGGGTGTGATCACCGGGGACTTAACGCCGAGACCCTGGGAACTAGAGATTGGCATGCTTTGGCAGGGCAGTAGCTAGAGCAACACTAAGAAGCCAGGGCTTGACTGAAACGGACGGTCGGCCAGACTCAGAGACATTCAGCTACAGTCGGCCAGACTCAGTGAGACTTTACTGAACTTGAAACAAGAACACGACAAGAACTTAAGTTGGACTTATACAATTGAAATAATTCGTTTACGAGGATTGGTGATACGTATTGGACTTAGATGTATAATAGTTGAAGGAAGTCCAACTGTGTAACTATGAGTCGAGTCAAGATACTAGTTCCTCAGAACTATCAGATAGAGACATGCAGATATTAACAAAGAACACTATACGGTCACTAAAGTTATTTGACAATTCATCATCGCCGATAGGCTATGTCAAATAACGACATTTTGTAAAACACTCACTTGAAGTCACTAATAAAGACTGTTTATACTTGTTCAAAAAAGGATGATGAGTTATAAATGTGTGTCAAAGAAAGAACAAGTAGTAAGTTCATCAGATATCAGATAGAGACATGCCTGCAACACTCCCATGTTGCAAACGTGGTGTGGTATGTAACAGCATATATTGTTATATTCTATACATAACTGTTTATAAACGGTGGCTTCACAGTTTTACGTAGCCACCAGTAACGGATTTAGGTAAAGACAAGTGAACAATACAGTTGCTCTACGTATGTTGGAGGGAGCCGCGATAGCTCAGTGGTTAGTGAACTGGACTGTAAAGGACAGGAGGTAGTGTTCGATCCCAACCGACGGCTTCCGGGTTCACCCAGCCTTAAATTGGTACCGAATTTTTTTTTATGGGAAAGTAAAGCGGCTCGGGCGTAATACCGACCACATTATCCCAAAAATCATGTGCTGAAGGTCTGTAAAATTTATGATCACTAACACCATCTTTACTTTACTTTTACGTATGTCGGGCTGTCATTTCTCTAATAGGTTATATTAGGTCTAACGTGGGCCTGCCTATTCTCCTTTACCTATTCTATTACCTCAATCCGGTTAGCCGCTACACAATGTGGTGCTGTCACATTTATTAAACGGTCGGTGTATGCTGCTGCATCCCACACGGCATTTGCAGAATCGGGGAAAAAAGTTGTGCTCCATTTATCTGGAATTTATGTTGAGCGCAATATGTGCCACTGGCCTTCCTCGGGCAGGTTATCAACTTACCGCACATCAACCAGTTCCATTCTTATAATACCGGCGATTTTCATTCTCTAATTGTGGGCTAACCTGCTCACTAGAAAGGTCCTTAGACAACTAGTATATTTTCATCGTCAACATTGAGTGCCATCTCCGCATCGAAGGTTGGCTACCATGGAGCGCCATTCTGCTCTATCTCACTTTGATGATGCAAGTTGATGAGTCAAGTTTTTCAAAATGGCGTCCGTGTGTTGGCAGTGTTCTCCCTTACAGCGTGTGTTGTTTCGAAACACGCCGGTTACATGCGGTGTGCTTTTTGGATTTAATGCTGTGGTTGTTTAACTTCTGACATGCTGGTTGATGGTGGAAATTCTCGTTGTTAAGTGGGTATTTATCTTCTTTTCATTTGAGATAGACCTATCGGTTATAGGTCATTGTTTTTCACTGTCGCGCAAGGCAGACGGAAATGTCCATTCCGAATTGTACAAAGTCTGTGACGGTGGATGGAGCGGAAGAGCCAGCAATGACCAACGGCCCAGAAAGCGAAAACAGCAAAGTGTGTGGTACACAAGCGGCATGTTCAGGGCACGAAAGACGAATGTGGCTGCCCACCGTGAAAGAGAGTATATTCTACCATTTTTTAAATACTTCATTTTAGACCCTAACGTCTCTATCGTTATACCGGCTTCTTTTTTTTTACTATAGCTGTGTTGATTTTTTTCCAAGTTCAATCAAGTCGGAATGAAACAGTGATTTACTTTCAACTACCAGTCGTATATAAAGTTAAGTTCTAAACTTCACATACTTAACATAAACAATTCTCCATTTCCGCAGCACCCTTCCATTATAATATTCCAATATGTTTTTTTACTTACACCATATTTATATTTGTTGGCAACTACATATAAACTAATACATTTTTATTCGTTTCCACTACTTTGGCAGTGTATATATTGAACAACGCAGGTGATAACAGCGATTCTTGAAGCAACCCGGCGACATACATCACGACTTAGATGTCCAGGTACCGAAACGTAGAGACATTTTTCTTTGCGTCAGCAGCGATACCACCCAACCATGGGAACAAGTCTATCTCACCAATAAGGTGTACGAGTGTGTTATAGTCCACTCGATGGTATGCATCCTCAAGATCAAAGGCAGCCGGTGCCAACTCCTTTTGAAAAGATTTGTAAACGTCATAAGCAAGAATGGAGACATTAGCAGCAGTATCCCTGTCCTGTCTATAGTCACTAATGTGTTTAGCAGAACACTTTGATCTCAAGCTAGCTTTTAGAACCTTTCCATAGACATTCTACATAGTAATAGTGCGATATCCGTTCAGCGTGCACTTATCTTTGCCCGGTTTAGGAAGCGCAACCAGATAGCTTTGTAATCATTTTTCTGGTATGTCCCCAGTTCTGATGCTCTGATTGAAAACTGGAGTAATTTAATTTACAATGTAGTTATTGAGTTTTTTGTGGGTCATTATCTTCGCACTCTGGACATGTCCATAGGTGCTCAGATCCACTCCTCAGCAAGTCCCGCAGTGTCCAGCGACTGACGACTCCAGTTCCGTGTTGGTGGATAAATCCTCTTATACTAAGTTTCTTGTTTCTGGTTGTGCCCATCTTAACCCCCATCTCTTTCATCCGAAAGAGTGACGTGGACTCATATTTGTCGAAGTCCTGTGCTCTTCCCACATCTCGGAGGACATTTATGATATCCGCGTGATGTACTTATAACTGTCTAGTAATTAAAGTTTGGTGTATCTATAACTGGGTCTAGTTAATAGACCTTAGTGTATATATAACTGTGTCTAAGTACTAGAATTAGTGTACCTATAACTGTTTATAGTAACTAGATCTTGATGTTCCTATGATTGTGTCTAGTAGATAGAGCTTGGTGTATATATAACTTTGTCTAGTAACTAGAGCTTGAAGTAACTATACTCTGTCCAGTAACTACAGCTTTGTGTACTTATAATGTGTCCAGTAAAAAGAGATTTGTGTACCTAATACTGTGTCAAGTAACTAGCGCTTATTCTTTCATATAACTGTATCTATTAACTAGAGCGTGATGCACCTATAATGTGTCCAGTAACTAGAACGGGATGTCCTAATACTATATACACTAATTAGAGCGTGATGTACCAATACTGCGTACAGTAACAAGAGTGTGATGAACTTATAACTGTGTTTATTAACTGGAGCTTGATGTAGCTATAACTGTGCCTAGAAACTAGACCTGACATACTTACTGTGAACCTTTAACTGTGTATGCTAACTTAAGTTTGTTGGATCTAAATCTGTGCCTAATAACTACATCTTGGCATACCTTTCTTGTACTTACAACTGTGTATTGTAACTAGAGCCTGGTGTATAAATAACTGCATCTAGTAACTAGAGCTTAGCGTATCTTTAACTATATCTAGTAACTAGAGCTACTAAGCACAATTCAAACAAGACAAATGCGATTTCTGGGCATTTCATGTTAAAAGACACAACAGCCTACTAAAAGTAATCCTGCAGGGAAAAATACAAGGTCAAAGAGGCAGACCAAGACTAACATGGACGAGTAACATCAAAAGATGGACAAATCAGCCTATGACAACCGGCACCATCAAAGCAAGAGACACAGCAGAATGGCGCTCTATGGTAGCCAACCTTCGTTGCGGAGACGGCACTCGATGATGATGATGATGATGATGAGTAGCTAGAGCTTGTCATAATTATAGTGTACCTATAACTGTGTCTCGCCCATGCGTTGCCGGGGCCCGAAAGGCGAATAAGGAATGGTGACGCTGTTCCCTACCAGACATGTTCGTATGAGGCGACTAAGGAGGATTGGGCATGGGACTGGCTATTCCGTACTGTAAACAAAATAAGCTGAAAAAATTCACAAACATGGACAAAGCAAAGAAAAGAATAAAAGTAAATCCGCCATCCGGGAAAGATAAAGGCTCTCTGTTTAAGAGATGTATGACGCAATCTGGAGAAAGCCGTAAGGAGTCCGGGTTGCCAACTCACCTTTTGTCTACCAGGAAATCCTCCAGAATTAGCACCTGGAATGTACGTACCATAAATGAACAAGAAAAATCTGCAAAGGTAACAGCAGAAATGAGAAATTACAAAATAGATATTCTGGGAATGTGTGAAATAAGATGGCTAGGAACGGAAAGGATAAAACTAAATACAGGAGAGATGATTTTATCATCAAGACACCAGGAACCTGGAGCATAGCATTGTAAAAGGATAGCTATAATGTTATCAAGGAATGCACATAAGACACTGAGAGAATGGGAAGCAGTAGGGCCAAGAATAATGAGAGCAACATTTAAAAAGAAAAAAAAATACACATAATCCAATGCTACGCACCAGCAACCAATGCTAAGGATGATTTAGTTAAAGATAAATTATATAAACAGTTACAATGTCAGATGGATGAAATACGAGCCAAGGATATTATAATCTTGATGGGAGATCTAAAACAAAAGTGAGATTGGACAACAGAGGCTTCGAAAAGATTATGGGAAAACATGGACTTGGAGATATAAATAAGAATGGAGATATATTAGTGAACTTCTGTGCTCTTAATGAAATGAGCCTAGGAGGAACAATATTCCAACACAAAGGAATACATAAAGCTACATGGGTGTCACCAGATCATAGAACGGAGAATCAAATTGACCACATATGTATTAATAATAAGTTTAAGTCATCCTTACAGGATGTAAAAGTATATAGATGAGCCGATGTGGCTTCAGATCATCATCTTCTGCTAGATAAACTTAAACTTAAACTAAAAAGATAAGTACAAAAATAAAATTGTCA
Source organism: Megaustenia siamemsis (assembly GCA_032433765.1). Taxonomy (NCBI): domain Eukaryota; kingdom Metazoa; phylum Mollusca; class Gastropoda; order Stylommatophora; family Ariophantidae; genus Megaustenia; species Megaustenia siamemsis. The sequence goes on along the minus strand of JAVIAB010000108.1, from coordinate 37,598,266 downwards.
ACTCAAATGTTAAGGCGGTCCTATTACATGGCTGTGAAACATGGAGAACAACAAAATTGACAATCATGAAGATACAGACTTTCATTAATGGATGCTTACGCAGAATAAAAGGATGGAAATGGCAGGACAAAATCACTAACATAGAATTTTTGGAAATGTATCAGTCAAACACCAGTGGATAAAGAGATACAGCGAAGACGATGGCGCTGGATAGGACACATACTACGGAAGCCAACTGAGAATATTACACAACAGACCCTTTTTTGGAATCCCCAGGGGAAAAGACAAAGAGGAAGACCAAGGAATTCTTGGAGAAGACAGATAGAAGCAGAGATGAAGATGATGGGGACGACATGGAATGATCTTAAAACAATTGCAAAAAACAGAACGACTTGGAAAGTGTTTGTTGAAGACCTATGCTCTACTGGGAGCTAAAAAGGTAGAAGAAGAAAATGATATACTGCAACGAATAAGGGTAAAAAGTACTTCAATGTAGACTTTCTTAAAGAACAAGGAATTCAAGATAAATTTGCAGTCACAATATCAAACAAATACCTAGACCTCCAACAACTAGAAAATACAATAAATATAGAAGATCGTTGGAAACAGGTAAAGGATATATGGAAATAGACATGTGAAGAAACACTGGAAAAAGTACGCCAGAATAAGGCGTTGATGACAGCAGAGACCCTGGATAAAATTAAAGAATGAAAGAATAAAAAAGCAGATATAAATAAAAACAAAACGAGAAGTAATAAAGCCAAGATACGGGAAGCTTACACAGAGGTGAACAAAGAAGTAAAAATATGCATTAAAAGGGATAAGAAAAAATATATAGATGGACTAGCTAAAGAGGCAGAAGAAGCAGCAAATAAAGGGAATATGAAAGAACTGTACAACAGCACAAAGAAATTAAGTGGAAAATACAAACAGATCAATGCCTTTATTAAAGACAATATAGGAAATCTGCTTAGTAATATAAGGGAACAAATGTAGATATGGAAAGAGCACTTTGAAGTACCTTTGAACAGACCCGGATCAAATAACCCTCCAGATATACTGCATGCATAAGAAGAGTTGAACGTTAACTGTGGAAAACCAAGCAAGGATGAAATAATGAAAGCCATCAAGTTATTAAAAAATGATAAAGCCACAGGACAATTCCTTCGGAAGCCATCAAAGCAGATATTAACACCTCCCCCAAGATGTTACATAATCTATTAAATAAAATTTGGGAGGGGGAAGAAATACCTAAAGACTGGAAAAAGGTTATATGATCAAACTACCAAAGAAAGGAAGTTTACAGGAGTGCACAAATTATAAGGGAATTATGCTACTACCAGTGCCCTGGAAAATATTAAGCAGAATCATTCTGGAGAGACTAAAAGATGCACCAAGAGAAACATTTGAGAGATGAGCAAGCAAGTTTTAGGAAGCGCAGATCATGTGCTGATCAAATAACTACCCTACGTATAATAGTTGAACAAAGTTTAGAACTACTATAGGTCTATGTATTGACCTTTCGAGCCGTAGGCGGCCCATAGGGCATAGACCCAGATACTCTTTCTCTTATCTAAATTTTTATTCTATAGTCCGTTCAGAAATTCATAATCACACCGGAATTAGTTTTGCGTCATAACCGCTTGTTATTTTGGTTTCAAATTTTGCATGCAATCTTAGAATATTGATGACGTTATAGAAATATTTTTTGTTCTGAGAAATTTGATCTAATTTAAAAGTTTTCTTCTTTAGGCTATATTAAATTCACCCTGTTCGAATTTGACACAATTGTAGGATATATACATTAATTTGGTGCGGTCGTTCACGTAAAATAGTTTGGCTATTGCAGAAACACTAACTTCAGGAAAATCCCGTGCACAAAACTTAATTGTCATTGAACGACATGACGCACCACGCCCTTGGCATTAATTACCGAAGGGAAGGCGTATCTTTATTAATTTTGTTAAGACTCAGTAGACAATTTGTTGACTTTAAATACCAACATTTATATCTAAATTACAATGAGTTTGAAATGCAAATTTATAACTATGGAAAAGGTTACTGTTTTTCTATATCAGCACTTCCTTAGGGAATCCAAGATGGGGCATTTATATTGTGATATTCATGACCCAGAGAGACGAACGCAACTTGCGCTTGGTCTTAATAAATCGTCATTTTCTCGTTGGATTAAACAAGATTCAGAGTGCACTCATGTCAATCAAGGAAGGAAAAGGAAAGTCGACAGCCTTTGATTTTCCAGTCAAAAAGTACCGACGGTAGGGACTACCATACTGAAATGAATGGAAACATTTTCAGGCACTGGTTGGAGAACGATCTTTTACCAATCCTGGAGAGACCTTCATGCATAGTCACGGATAATGCATCATACCACAATGTCGTATCAGAGGAAGACAAAGTGCCTACTGCATCAAATACAAAAGAGCAAATTAGGACATGGCTTGCGAATGAAAATGTCAAATTTGACGACACATATTTAAAACCCAAATTGTTACAACTTGTGAAGAATACGAATAAGAAAAAGGTGTACCATTTTGACAAAATCATTGAGAAATACGGCCACACCTCTCTTCGACTCCCTTCATATCATGCGCACCTTAATCCAATCGAACTTGTCTGGGCTCACGTCAAAGGACAAGTTGCAGAACAGAAGAGGACGTTTAAAATGTGTGATGTTGAAGTTCTGACACGCGAGTCTCTCTCAAAAATAGACATTCCGTTCTGGAAGAAGTGTGTTGAATATGTGCTGCGGGTGGAAGATGAGTACTGGAAACAAGATGGATTACTATTTGTCCAGCCAGTAATGATTATCAACCTCTTGGAATCGTCAGATTCGGAATGATTAAAATTAAGATGAATTCAATTCCAGCTGCAGTTAGGACGTCCTGGGGTCTAATGGTGACCGAAGGACAAGACTAATTGTAACCAATTGAATTTATGTTTGCAAATACACATAACGAACAACACCCACAATTAAGCACTATGTAGATACGCCTCTGATAAGAATTGCAGTAAACTGGAAAATGTAACACGATTACTGTAAACTCTAAAATTTGAATCAACTTGTGTGATATTGTCATAAAAGATCAAAGGAATTCGCTGATGTGCAAAATCTGTTGTGTTTGTGGAATAAAAAATACTAAAATCTTTGCGTCATCAATATTCTAAGATTGCATGCAAAATTTGAAACCAAAATAACAAGCGGTTATGACGCAAAACTAATTCAGGTGTGATTATGAATTTCTGAACGGACTATAGCAGTTTTCAATCTTTGTAAAGATCTTTTATCAAATCTCGCCATTTGTCTCTGTTCTGCGCAAGCAATTCTATCTCATTGAAGAAACCGATTCCTGCTGCTCTTGCCTCTCTGATCAATGTTCTTCTCAGTATCCCTCTGGGTCGGCCTCTTTTCCTTTTATCTGCTGTTTCCCACATGAGGCTTGCTTTGTTATTCGGTTATTATCTCTCCTCATCACATGTCCAACATATGAACATCGTATTTTCTTTATTACTGAAGATATTAGTGGTTGATTGGAGATTTCTCTAATTTCCTCGTTTGTTTTGAATTCGTTCCACGCTAAACCAAGTATTTTCCTTAGACATTTATTTTCGAATGCGTTCAACTTTGTTTCTATGTCTCTTGCTTTTTTTCCAGCTTTCACGTGTATACGTAAGCGTTGATAGTCCGTTTGATTGGAATAGTCTAAGTTTTGTGTTTGTGCTGATGAGTTTTGATTTCCACAACTTTTCAAGGCTTCTGAAAGACATTGTTGCTTTAGATATTCTGATTCTAATTTATTTACTGGTATCCCCTTCTCGGTCAATGTGACTTCCAAGGTAGACAAAGTGATCAAACTATTCCACTGGTTTGTTTTCCATGTATATTCTGTCATCTGTTGGAATTAAGTTTTTCATGACTTTAGTCTTTTCATGATTGATCTTCTGTCTTGTGCCCAATTTTGCTGGTTATTGATGATAGTTCATTTGTGTTTTCTTGCATCATTTTTATCTGACTGCTGATGAGGACTATGTCATCAGCAAAGTTAAGGACCTCCAAATGGTCTTCTTGTATCCATTCGATGCCTTTGTTACCAGTGCAATTACCTCTGTCCACTTCTCTGAACATGTTACACACTCAGTAAACAATCTAATGTCACATCAGAACTTATATCATGAATCCATCGCAACTGCCACTCACTCCATATTCTACCTCCTATCACTAACTGGTAGTATTCACGAACCTCTTACTTCCTCCCTATGGCTCTCGTATTCACTAACTCTTGGAGACCCTATTTAAGTTCTGCTTGAAGGAAATGTAGATCGTCTAGTATTTTTGGCACACCACTACGGCTTTTGCCTTGTTGCTACTAAAAGTATCTATTTATTCTACTATCCTAATCACTAATATTAGAAGGATCCACGTACATTGGCGTGGCACAACCTAGCCACTCCATGGAACTACATGCAACTTGCCTCTTCCGCCTGCGCATCTCCTTAAAAACCTCCTGTCCCAACCAATGAAATCTCGCCACATCATACTCAACCTCGATCCCACTTCACTCTCTCAATTTCAATCACTCCTCGTGTCTCCCAGACCTTTATTGATATTCCCGAGAATATTCTACCTACGTCTCAATTCTACTCACCTCTCACTCTTAACTCGTAACAGCTCTCACAAACCCTCTCACTCCCAAACTTCATACACGACCCTTACTCGTGCCCTACCCCATGAGTCTCACTCCTTTTTTAACACACCAAGATTATCTCCACCTCCTTACACCCTTACACTTCCTATTACACATGCCCATTTGTTATTTTTAGTCATTGCAAGACCTAACGACTAATTGTGTCATCACTCTCACCCTACATATTTTATACTGATATATCTACACTTTGTTAATTATCTTTCTTAATCAATTTTTGTTCATCATCTCTTCATCAACATACCTCTTCTTCATTACTGATCTATTCTAATTTATCTTCCATACCCTATACCATCATTATAGGATATATCTCCATCTATATTTTTCTCTTGTTGTATCTTATATCCCGGTCTTCTGTCCTCATGTGAACTTACTTATTCTCCGGCTATGCATCTTTTCGTCAGTAATTGTCGTCAGCATTGTCCAAAGGTTCTGATAATAGGCCCTACATAACCCTCACACCAGGCCTCATTCATCTGTAGGTCTCCTATATTAACCTCTCTCCGTCACTAAAATTGTCTAGTTCTGCATAACACCCTCCCTGTAAATATCCATTAATACCTGAATATTATCTCATAACTTCTCCCCTAACTCTACTCCTCATATTACTGCTCTCGACCATCTATCTTTCTTCTCATTGCCTTCAGCAATGTAATTCCTATTGCCTTGTGCAATATATTTCTTCTGTGTAGCCTATCCATTTCGGATCAGCATTTCGCCACTACACTTCTTCATACTCCCACAATATATTTCTTCTGTGTAGTCTAACCTTTCCGGATTACATTTCGCCACTACACTTCTTTATACTTCCTATATTTAATTCTCTTTACTCTCCTCTTCTTATTAATGCCTTCCACAATATCCACTATTTGTCCTATACATGCGCATAGATCTTCCTTTCTTCCATACACCCCAAACTGATCAGCCGCTATTGTTCTCCTTTTGTTCAAAGCCGCCTGTCCCTTTGAACAACTCTGGCAATTCCCTGTAGTTGATATCCTCTTCTGTATTCGTGTGGGTATCTCATTAGATGAAATTGTCTAGCTAGCTGTCCAACTTTATTACATCTATAGCATCTTCTGCTCTCCTGTTTAGTATTTACAACCCCACTGTAGTCCTGCCTAGTATATTTTTGTCTCATTTGGTCAACTTCCATCGAACTGTCTTGTCTGTTCACCCCAAGTAGGTCTTCCCTACTTTGGTGTTTGTCCTCTTCGAACCTTTTGCTAAGACTTTCCTCCTCTATGGATTCATGACTTATGATAGCGTTGTACGTTTTCCTCTTGCTAGTTGCAATTTTAACCCTTTAATCCTTAACCCAGCTATAAACGTTGTTATGAGTAGTTTATTTAAATGCTCATTACCTACCCCTTGTCCATACCCTTGTTCCGCTAGTTCCAATAATTTTTCTCGAGATTCCTGTACTGTCTCATTTTATTTTGTTGTTGAATCATATTCAACGTTGCTATTGCATGTTGGGAATCTTTGTATTTTGCATATCTTTTTGACAAGTATGATTTAAATTCTTACCATGTTTCTTCTTTTGCTTCCTCCAACCTTCTCCTAATACAGTTCGCTACATCTCCTTGACTAGTCATCAACGCTATGTCTTTTAATTCCAACTGTGTCATACCCCTACATCTCTTACGTCTTGTAACTAGAGCTTGATGTAGGCCTACATATAACTGTGGGTAGTAACTAAGGCTTGGTGTATCTATAACTGTGTTTAGTAAATAGAGCTTGGATGGTGCCTCTAGCTGTCCAGTAACTGGAATTTGCTGTACCTATAACTTTTTCAAGTAACTAGAGCGTGATGTACCTATATTGTGTCTGGTAACTAGAGCTTGGTGAACCTATAATTGTGACTAATAACAAAAGCTTTGTGTCCCCATAACTGTGTCTAGCAACTGTTATAGATACCTATATTGTGTCTAGCAAAGAAAAGCTTGGTGAACCTTTTCTGTGTTCAGTAACTAGAGCTTGGTTAACGTATTACTGTGTCCAGAAACTAAAGAGTGATGCACTTATACTGTGTACAGAAACTAAAGAGTGATGCACCTATACTGTGTCCAGTAACTAAAGAGTGATGCACCTATACTGTGTCCAGAAACTAAAGAGTGATGCACCTATACTGTGTCCAGAAACTAAAGAGTGATGCACCTATACTGTGTCCAGTAACTAAAGAGTGATTTTTTATTTTGCAAGAAACAATTCCTGGTGATAGGACGGTTAGTACCCCTGAATTTCATTGTTTATACAGCAGAAGAAACCTTGAACAGGCCATCCTTGTGCGAAACAACATGGTAGCAGCTGAGGTTGATATGTCTGCGTGGGACAATGCAGAATTGAAGGTACATGTGATTAGGGTGCAGACCCCAGTTACTTTTGTGGTTGTAAATGTGTATGCCTGTAATGGGAAGGTGGATACACAACAATGGTAGAATCTCTTCGCATTCGAGAGGAGAACGTCATTTTCTGCGGAGACTTTAATGCTAGAGGAAACCAGTGGGGTAACGTCATAACCAACAAACAGGAGTAAGACCTAGAGAACGCACTGGTGTCGGTCGATTTACCGTGCTTGAATGATGGAAGGGCAATCAGAATGGCCACTCTAACAGGAGACTCTGATAGTGTCATAGACCTGGCACTGGTGTCTTCTGCCTTCGCACCGGTTTGCAGGTGGAGTGCATTGGGATTCCACGGATGTGATCACTATTCATGTGTCCTCCTAATTGAGAAAGGTAGAAATAGAAGTCAGAAATGAAAGCCCCACACATTACACTATGAGAACACAGACCAGGACGTCATTAGCAAACTCAGACATAGGAAACAGGGCGCCCCTCGCAGGAGGCAGAAGAGATGGATGCAGCCGCCCTGGTGGAACGCTGAAGTCGAGAAAGCGTCGCGGAACAAGAGACTAATGTTCAAGACATGGCAGAAAGCCAGAAGGAATGGAAGAACACAACCTGAGCTCTTGGAGCGTCTGAAAGAACTGGTCGACAAAAAACGATGCACTTTAAACTATGCGCTATGCAGGCTAAGGATGCCAAGTGGGATGATTTCTGTAAAAAAGTGTGCTCAGAAAAATCACTAGCCACATTCTGGCGCCTTCATCAGAGCATGAATGGCACAACACAACACAGAGGCATACCAGACTTCCAGATCACAGGCCAGATATGGCACAAATCTGATGAGAGCAAATGGAAGGCCCTGCTTGCCCGCTACATTGAGCAGACGGACCAAAGCAATGAGGCTGTAAGAATGAGGATACGAGGATCGCTGTCAAAATTGTGTAAGGATGTAGTGCTGGAAGAAGATCTCACAATCACAACCGATACCATTCGCACGACACTTAAAAGGTCACACAACACTACTCCTGGTCCAGCTGGTGTTCGGTACGGCGACCTAGGCGATTTAGCTGATGATGACTTGCAAAAACTGGCTAAGGAGTTTCATGCCAGCATTCAAAGTGGCCAGATTAAGGAGCAGAGGCTTCACAGCTACTTACTACCGATACCGAAGCCAAACAAGGACCATTCTCATATCATTGCCTACAGAATCATCACGATGCAGAACACTGCGGGCAAGCTGCTGGAGAAAATAGTTGCCCGTGTCCTCACCTGTCACCTTGAACAGAAACGTGCATTACCACCCACACTCGGAGGTTATAGATATAACAAAGAGACATGGCTCAATGCGGCAGTCTTTGCCTATGACGTCTTCGAAGGTTTCAACAGAGGAGAGGAGACATGTGCTGCTGATATAGATCTGGAGGATGCATACAACAGGGTACCATTTGAATACATCATGCATATGCTCCTCAAACTGGCGGTGCACCCCTTCCTCATTAGATGGATCGCCGCGGCACTGTTTCAGAGGAAGGTGATACTCAGATGTGGAAGTTGATCTTCTGAGCCAATATCCATTTGTCCAGGGCTGCTCACCATTGTCACTAGTTCTATTTAACGTGTACACAATAATGATCACGGATCACCAGCTGGTTGGGAGGGGAAGAACTATGACTTTTGCTGATGATATTCTGGTATATCGACAGGGAAGAGACAGACGGGGAATCGCCTCCACAATGCAAGACGAACTCGATCGCATTTTTCCTGGTGTGGGGTTTCAGGTGCCTTGGTTAATCCTAATAAAGCATTCGTTTCATCTCCCTTAACAATCATATCGTTAATACGACCACACCGGTAGTACGAATGGGAGCTGATGAGGTGACCAGGGACAAGTTGATGACATACCTCGGAGTTAAGTTTGATCGCAGCCTGTGTTTCGGGACCACGTCGACCATGTGATAACAAAATCCCGCAAAGGATTAGCCGCCTTGAAATTCATGGCAGCTGCCAACATCGAGCAGAAGCTACTTACTCTTCTGTTCCAGGGATTAGTCCTCGCACCAATCGAGTATGCCCTGGCAATTCTTACTGTAAGTACGACTCAAATTGATAGGCTGGGAAAATACAAAATGAAGCCATGCGCATTATCCTGGGATGTACGATGGACACTCCCTGTGTAGAAATGAGGTATCTCTTGACTTTCCTACCATGGATGACAGAATCAAGATCTGGAGAGCACGAGCATACCTGAAGATTAGTACAGATACAGAGCATCCATTGCACCACGTGCTCAACACAGTGAAAGGTGCCAGGTTAAAACGAGGCAAATCATGGGTGGGCCGAGCAGAAGATGTCATCAAACAGGTCTGTGGGCTTACCAATATCTGCGTTGGTGATGAGTGGATACCGGTGCCTACGTCATTCAAGGGGACTTTCTCGTGCATTGTCACACTCGACAGGAAAAGTAGGGAACAGAACCCGGTCGTGGTTAACGCTGAGGTCAACGGTCTCATCTGCGATAACACCGATGAGAAAGATGCAGTCATCTATACAGACGGATCTGTAATACGACACCAAAGAAGCGCATGGGCATTTACAGCACGCTCGGCAGACAGAATAGTCAAAGAAGACAGTGGTGCATACGCCATGACCACGAGTAGCGTGACAATGGAGGCGATGGCAGTGACCAAGGCATTCAAATGGTTAGAGCCACAAGACTACATCCACGCATGTATACTGCGTGATTCGATGAGCATGATTAAAAAAGTGGAGGCGGGCTCTGTACGCATGCAATGGGTAGAGTCGTTGCAGAAATCCAAAATACGTAAAGTCACCTTTGTCTATGTCCATGGACATGCGGGAGTACGGGGAAATGAAAGAGCGGACAGGTTGGTAAGCTGTCACTTTCGCACGACACTTAAAAGGTCACACAACACTACTCCTGGTCCAGATGGTGTTCGGTACGGCGACCTAGCTGATGATGACTTGCAAAAACTGGCTAAGGAGTTTCATGCCAGCATTCAAAGTGGCCAGATTAAGGAGCAGTGGCTTCACAGCTACTTACTACCGATACCGAAGCCAAACAAGGACCATTCTCATATCAGTGCCTACAGAATCATCACGATGCAGAACACTGCGGGCAAGCTGCTGGAGAAAATAGTTGCCCGTGTCCTCACCTGTCACCTTGAACAGAAACGTGCATTCCCACCCACACTCAGAGGTTATAGATATAACAAAGAGACATGGCTCAATGCGGCAGTCTTTGCCTATGACGTCTTCGAAGGTTTCAACAGACGAGAGGAGACATGTGCTGCTGATATAGATCTGGAGGATGCATACAGGGGAATAAGGTTGGCAACCAATGGATCGGGCGGACATCATCAATGCCCTCCGAGATGTGGGAAGAGCACAGGACTTTGACAAACACAGATCCACGTCACTTCTTCGGATGATGGAAATGGGAGTTAAGATGGGCACAGCCAGAAATGGGAAACTTAGTGGCCGTGTAAGAAGACTTATCAACCAACATAGAACTGGAGTCGTCAGTCGCTGGACACTGAGGGAATTGCTGAGGAGGGAATCTAAGCACCAATGGACATGTTCGGAGTGCAATGATGATGACCCGCAAATAACTCAATAACTCCATAGTAGCCAACCTTCAATGCGGAGACGGCACTCAATGATGACGATGATGATGCTGGTTTTTTAATACAGGGTATGTATATGACACAATGGGTCTGTGTGTCATTATATGAGATTTGCCAGTGGTCTGCTTAATTCACAACCTGATGAATAAAAAATGTTCATAACTGTTGACGGCGGCAGAAAATGCAAATCATCTCATGGCCAGTGATGATCTGCTTCTTCCTAGAACCCATGCTCATCACATTTCTTCCAGTATTCAATGTATATCTGTAAAAAGTCATAAAGGGTCAAGTCTTTAACTTCACATATTTTTATCGTGGTGTTCTGTGCTGCCACTTGGCCTTTTTTTTTCATTCGTCAGCTTTCACCTCTGGCGATGTTCCTGCAGACAAAGAACTATATTTTGGTGTTAATATGTTTTTATCTGGCAGCCGTGTGCACAGGGTTCCTTCACCGCACAGGTAGATAACTCTTGTCTTCGGGGGTACCTATATTTTTTTTTCCATCAATGAGTAATTGACGTTTCACGCTGGGCCTCACTGCTGAGACCAGGAGTGGTTGCCACAGAGAGATATCACAAATAAAAATCCCAACTAGTGCAGCCAGAATTGAATTGAATTGAATACAGGGGAGATGATTTTATCATCAGGACACCAGGAACCAGGAGCACAACATAGCGAAGGGGTAGCTATAATGCTATCAAAGAATGCACAGAAGACACTAATAGAATGGGAGGCAGTGGGACCAAGACTGGTGAGAGCAACATTTAGAACAACCAAAAACAAAATAAAATTACACATTATACAATGCTATGCACCAACCAACGATAAAGATGACTCAGTTAAAGATGATTTTTATAAACAGCTACAATGCCAGATGGATGCAAGACGAGCCAAGGATATTATAATCTTGATGGGAGACCTAAATGCTAAGGTAGGATCAGACAACAGAGGCTTTGAAGAGATTATGGGAAAACATGGACTTGGAGATATAAACGAGAATGGAGAGATATTTGTGAATTTCTGCGCCCTTAATCAAATGAGCCTAGGAGGAACAATATTCCAACATAAAAGAATACACAAAGCTACATGGGTGTCACCAGATCATAGAACGGAAAATCAAATTGATCACATATGTATTAATAATAAGTTTAAGTCATCCTTACAGGATGTAAAAGTATATAGAGGGGCAGATATAGCTTCTGATCATCATCTTCTGTTAAAGTAAAAAAAGTAAAGTACCCCCCGTCACGCCAAGTGGCGTATAGGGAAATATGGTGTTAGTGACCCTATATTTTACAGACCTTCAGCACATGATTTTTTGGGGTAATGTGGTCGGTATTACGCCCGTGCTGCTTTTACTTTCCCAGAAAAAATCCGGTACCCATTTAAGGCTGGGTGAACCCGGAGCCGTCGGTTGGGATCGAACCCTACCCCTTGTCCGTAGTAGTCCAGTTCACTAACCACTGAGCTATCGCGGCTCCTACTAATTTTTAGGGAATTAGTAAAACCCAGGTGTCCTCGCCAGGATTACGAACCCCGGCTGTTGCCGTGGTAAGCCAACCGCCTATCGATTGCGCTAACCGGACACCCTCATCTTCTGTTAGCCAAACTTAAAATTAAATTAAAAAGGTATACTACAACGAATAAGGGCAGAACGTATTTCAATGTAGGGTTTCTTAAAGAACAAGGAATTAAAGATAAATTCGCAGTCACAATATCAAACAAATACCAAGTCCTCCAACAACTAGAAAATACAATAAATATAGAAGATCATTGGAAACAGGTAAAAAATATATGGAAAGAGACATGCGAAGAAACACTGGGGAAAAGAGAACGCCAGAATAAGGCATGGATGACAGCAGAGACCCTGGATAAAATTAAAGAAAGAAAGAACAAGAAAGCAGACATAAATAAAAGCAAAACAAGAAGTAATAAAGCCAAGACACAGGAAGCTTACACAGAGGTGAACAAAGAAGTGAGAAGATGCATTAAAAGGGATAAGAGGAAATATATAGATGAATTAGCTAAAGAGGCAGAAGAAGCAGCAAATAAAGGGAATATGAAAGAACTGTACAACAGCACAAAGAAATTAGGTGGAAAATACAAACAGATCAACGCCTTTATCAAAGATAAGAAAGGAAATCTGCTTAGTAATATAAAGGAACAAATGGAGAGATGGAAGGAGCACTTTGAAGAACTTTTGAACAGACCTGGCTCAAATAATCCTCCAGATATACTACCAGCAGAAGAAGAATTACACGTTAACTGCGGAAAACCAAGCAAATAAGAAATAATGAAAGCCATCAAACTGTTAAAAGATGGTAAAGCCACAGGACCAGATGAAATTCCTTCGGAAGCCATCAAAGCAGATATTATCACCTCTACCAAGATGTTACATAATCTATTGGATAAAATTTGGGAGAGGGAAGAAATACCTAAAGACTGGAGAGAAGGTTATATGATCAAACTACCAAAGAAAGGAAGTTTACAGGAGTGCACAAATTATAGGGGAATTATGCTACTATCAGTGCCAGGAAAAATATTAGGCAGAATCATTCTGGAGAGACTAAAAGAGGCTATAGAGAAACACTTGAGAGATGAACAAGCAGGTTTTAGGAAGAACAGATCATGTGCTGATCAAATAACTACTCTACGTATAATAGTTGAACAAAGTTTAGAACTAAAATCCCCACTTTATATTGGATTCATAGATTACGAAAAGGCATTTGATAGTTTAGACAGAAGAATGCTTTGGAAGTTGCTGAGTCATTATGGAATCCCCATAAAGTTTATTAACCTGATAAAAACAATGTATGAAGGAACAAAATGTAGTGTGGTGCATGAAGGACAGCTTACAGAAGCATTTGAAATAAGAACAGGAGTAAGGCAAGGATGCCTTCTGTCTCCATTTCTCTTTCTACTGGCCATAGATTGGATTATGAAAATAACTCAAAACAACAGAAATGGGATCCAGTGGTCACTGACCAAACAACTTGATGATTTAGACTTTGCTGATGACATAGCTCTCCTATCACACAGCCACCAACAGATGCAAGATAAAATGAGTATATTAGATGAGAGATCACAACAGCTAGGACTAAAGATTAATAGAGATAAGACCAACATTATGAGAATTAATGCAGTTGGCAATAACCAAATAAAACTAGGAGAAATACCTCTACTAGACGTACAATCTTATATATATCTGGGCAGTAATATAGATAAAGAGGGAGGAACAGAAAACGATACCAAAATAAGGATATCAAAAGCAAGAGGAGCTTTCATTGCACTGGGAAACATATGGAAATCCAAAGAAATTAGGCTAAATACAAAAATACAAATTTTCAACTCCAATGTTAAGTCGGTTCTATTATATGGCTGTGAAACATGGAGAATAACAAAATTGACAATCACGAAGGTACAGACTTTCATTAATGGATGCTTGCGCAGAATAAAGGGATGGAAATGGCAGGACAAAGTCACAAACGTGGAATTATGGAAATGTACCGGTCAAATACCAGTGGATAAAGAAATACAGCGAAGACGATGGCGATGGATAGGACACACACTACGGAAACCAACTGAGAGTATTACACAACAGGCCCTTTTTTGGAATCCCCAGGGGAAAAGACAAAGAGGAAGACCAAGGAATTCTTGGAGAAGACAGATTGAAGCAGAGATGAAGATGATGGGGAAGACATGGAATGATCTTAAAAGAATTGCAAAAAACAGAACGACTTGGAAAGTGTTTGTTGAAGACCTATGCTCCACTGGGAGCTAAAAGGTAGAAGAAGATGTTTTTATCTGGCAGCCGTGTGCACAGGGTTCCTTCACCGCACAGGTAGATAACTCTTGTCTTCGGGGGTACCTATATTTTTTTTCATCAATGAGTAATTGACGTTTCACGCTGGGCCTCACTGCTGAGACCAGGAGTGGTTGCCACAGAGAGATATCACAAATAAAAATCCCAACTAGTGCAGCCAGAATTTAAACTCACAACCTCTCTGTTTCGAGACCAGCGTCTTGCCTCGAGACCAACCATTCTCCCACACTTGGCCTTTGACTTTGACCCACACAAGCTGTAGAGGATTAAGGTGTAAAAGGTAAACTAGGAGTAAAAGAGAAGTGTGGCCATGCTCTGTAATTATTTTGTTAATCACAAATGTCTCTGGCTACTTTCTTTGTTTCATGGTTATGGTTATTCAGAGGCACCCGTATCACTGTAAAAGAATGGAAATCCATAACTGCTCAACCAGTCGTGCCAGTGGAATCATCCGAATTAACATCTCATCGATTATACAAACAAAGAAAGGCAGCTGTAATCTCCATCGTAGCAAACACAGCATACCTCAAAAGACATAAGGCGTATTACAGCACTGACAGTGAACGCATCTGAACTGACCTTCATCATACGATATCATCATTCATTGTAAGCAAACTGGACTTAGAAGAGAATCACACAGCTCACGGTGTGCGCATAGCACTACTCAGTAGCCCCGACAGCAAGCCGGACTTGGAATATGAGGAAACTGCAACAAGGAACGCTTTACAGACAGTGCCTCAACAGATCCCTGTCGCCTATCCGCCATATTGACCGGAAGTCCCTGCTATAAAATAATCGCTAGTCAAAACTTGCTCATATAAGTTATGGTTATAGCCCCGGTAAAAGTAAAGTAAAGGTAAAGTACGAGACTTGAACCGGCGTCTTAGCACGCGAGTTTCCACCCATATGTGCTCGGCCGCCTATCCAGAAATGTTCGGATATTTCTGTATAGTGTCGCCTCAAGCATCGAAACTCAGATGCGAAGCGACATTCCTCACCTTCCCGGGGTAATACCCTGGTACCCATTTCTGCCAACGGCTGGGTCGACCGTGGGGGTATATTTTTCCAACCACGAGTACGATTCACACTGCTCCCAGGGGGAATCGAACACGGGTTGTCCGAACGTCGGTAGTCCAGTCGGGTGGTTTTCCCAACTAGGCTACCGAGGCCCCGGTATCACTGCAAACTAATTAAAATCCATATTTGCTCAACCGCCCATACCAGTGGAATCATCCGAATTACTATCTCATCTCTCTTAAACAATGAAAGGTAGCTGTAGTCCCCATCATAGAAGTCTCAGCACACGCCAGAAGGCAAAAGACACAGCTCATATAAGTGTGAGTCTTCAGTGAATATAACAGCGCACAAATAAAAGACAGGTCATATGAGTACATGTATGTAATTTGTATTCCCTAGTCTATCATATTACTGTTCTTGACAATAAGTGAGAATATATTTTCTTACAAAGCTCCAAACTTAAAAATAGACAAAAACTGCAGTAATTGTTTTTGGTTAATTATATCGATTCGCATTAAGTGCAGGACCAAAAACATTGTCTACATCTACAATAAATGTCACTAGTCAGTCAACAAAACTGATGCGGTTAGCAGCAGTTAGAACTTTCGTAATGACTCAACACAAACTACAGCATGTTGGAAACATATTTTAACATGAGTACTTAATCATTGCTAGACTACATAATAAGCCTACAAAAGTTTTTCAAATTAAATAAGAGAGTAGGAGAGAAAAATTTCCATGTAACAAATATATTTGTCACTAGGATGATAAATTGTAACAATTCAAATAAAAGACCCAAAAATGTTCAAAATAAAATGAGAATGATATAGTTCTATTGGAATTATTTTGGCAACTCTGCAATGGTACAATACTCTGCCACTCTGGAGAGACACAAAACTTTGCCACAAAACAGTAGTATACTACTATTACATCACACAGTGACACTCTACTATGACACCAGAGACACAAAACTTTGCCACAAAACAGTGTCGTACTACTATGACACCAGACAGATACACACAATTTTGCTATTCAAATTCTTCAGTAGTATATTGCTCTGATACTACATAGCAGAACAATACTCTTTGTTTGACCAGTAGCACAATATTCTGCCACTCCACAATGGCACAATATTCTGACACCCCACAGTAGCACAATATTTTGCCACTCTACAATGGCACAATATTCTGCCACTCCAAAATGGCACAATACTCTGACACCCCACGGTAGCACAATATTCTGCCACTCCACAATGGCACAATACTCCGACACCCTACAGTAGCACAATATTCTGCCACACCACAATGGCACAATATTCTGACACCATAAAGTAGCACAATACCACACTATCTATCTACCTATCTATTGACCTTTCGAGCCGTAGCCGGCCCATAGTGCATAGACCCAGATACTCTTTCTCTTATCTATATTTATATTATAGTAGTGTTCAATCTTTGTGAAGATCTTTTTATTAAATCTCGCCATTTGTCTCTGTTCTGTGCAAGCAACTCTTATCTCATTGAGGGAGTCAATTCCTGCTGCTCTTGCGCCCCTGATCAATGTTCTTATCAGCGTCCCTTTGGGTCGACCTCTTTTCCTCTTACCTGTTGTTTCCTACATGAGGCTTCCTTTATTATTCAGTTATTATCTCTCCATTATCACATGTCCAACATATGACCATCGTCTTTTCTTGATTACTGAAGATATTAGTGGTTGATTGGCGATTTCTCTAATTTCCTCGTTTGTTCTGAATGCGTTCCACGCAAGACCAAGTATTTTCCTTAGATATTTATTTTCGAATGCGTTCAACTTTGTTTTTATATCTCTTGTTGTTTTCCAGCTTTCACATGCATACGTAAGTGTTGATAGTACATTTGATTTGAATAGTCTAAGTTTTGTGTTTGTACTGATTAGTTTTGATTTCCACAACTTTTCAAGGCTTCTGAAAGACATTGCTGCTTTAGTCATTCTGATTCTAATTTCTTTACTTGTATCCCCTTCTTGATCAATGTGACTTTCAAGATAGTTAAAGTGATCGATCTCTTCTACTGGTTTGTTTTCCATGTATATTTTGTCGTCTGTTGGAATTAAACTTTCATGACTTTAGTCTTTTCATGATTGATCTCATGCCATCTTAAGTATATAATATGTGAAGAGTACAGTTTGATGTAGCACAGAACAGAAAACATTTAACTTGCGTGACTTGTTCAAATCTAGTCTCAATGTTAACCAATTACCTTAATTGGATTTTTTTTTTTTTTTTGGTAAAATATAATTTTATGTTAAATTGTAACATTTTAATTCATGGTGTACAATCAGTAAACAAAATGAGTCTATTATTGACGTTGATAACACTTTTATGATAAATTTCGAGTAAAATCTTTTTTCTGGAACTTTCCTACTGTTTCTGGAAAATGATAATGCATACCATGGTACAAACACCAATTCCAAGGACAAGTAAGACAATAATAACTAGCAGTTTCCAGCCTGTTAAGTTGCGCAGTAAGTAGGAACCTTTAACATCTCTGGGAACTCGATCTCTTGACTAGGAAGCTCTGCTGCTGCAGCTTCTGGTAATCTGTGTACAATGGCGGACCATTGGATCTCGCTTCATCTGTATCTAGATCATACATTTAATGTGTGTTTGACTTCAAAAGGACTTTAACAAATTTAATGGGACTTCCGTTTCCAAGCTGGTGGAAGGTAGTACATGTTCTCTCGATCGCTGCAGAAATTGCATTTGGGGACTGATTAAGTTCGGCTCTCCATTGCAATTTTCTGCGTTAAAGTCAAAATGATGTTCTACTTAAATCTGCGCCGATGAAGCGGAGTCGTACGCACGGCAATTTTCTTTTTTGATAAGTAAAGTTTTGTGAATGCGACCTTCCACCGTCTTGAGTTGATCTGCGGTTTACGTCAACAGATTGAGTGCTGTTCAATGACCGTCATTGGAATTGTTTGACGCAAGTTATTCATGTTACAACTCATTAATGTGGACTGCTCCGTGAAGTCAGCCGAAGTTTTTTTTTTTCTTTTTATGGAATTTGCACAGTGTTTCGTTCGTTGTAGGCTGCATTCACTAGAGTATCGGCAATCTATGGACGCAGCCATTGTTGTGTGTGTCACGTCATCATAATGGCTCATCGTATATCGCTAGACCGGCCATACGCTAATCTTACGGGCTATTGTTTGATGTGTGACGGAGATAATCTGACGACTGTTTTATATGTTCGGAATTGAAGTCAAAAACGATGTCCTAACATCAAGCGCTATAGATTTTAAAAAATAAGACGATCATCATTTTCATGAGGACGTGAACTTCTGGTCAATATGATGGATAGGCGGCAGGAACCATTGAAGGCTATGTATGAAAATGTTCCCTTGTTGCAGTTTCCTCATATTCAAAGTCCGGCTTGTGGCAGGAGCTACTGAGTTAAGTGCTTTGTGCACACCGTAAGCTGTGTGTTTCATCTGTTTTGATGTCCCAATTGTTTACGATGAAGGATGATATCGTATGACAAGGAACAGTTGGCTGTGCGGTTTCGCCTTATGTCTTTTGGTGTGTGCTGAGACTGCTATGATGGGGACTACAGCTACCTTTCTTTGTTTGGTTGATAAGTTAGTAATTCTGATGATTCCACTGGCACGGGCGGTTGAGCAATTATGTATTTTAATCCGTTTGCAGTGATACCGGGGCCTTCCATATAACCATAACATTTTAATGGAAATAATATCATGGTTGTCTGCCAAATCAACAGTAGCAGCAGACAGACCAAAATAGTAACCCATGGGCAGCTTGATGCCAGGAACACTAAATAATTCCTTCCAGCCACTCTTATTGTCAATATCAGTGGACACTGTGAGTTGCCCTCGTATCTGATTGCCACATAAGTATCATAGTCCTTGTTGCGAAACTGAGCGTCACAGCCTGCCTACTTATATGTGTGCCATCAGTGTTATGGTCATGCCTCAGACTCCCGTTGTTCACCACAACAGATATGTAAGGGTGATTATGATTATGGGGCCCATTGTGATTTCTGTAAGTGTCCATAAAGATGGCTAGGCCAACGAATTGATCAACATTACCAAATGTGGTACCAGACTTCATTCTCTCTTTGTGAACCATATAACAAAACCATCTCCAAACAAGGTCTTGCCACCACCATGCACTTTAAAATGTACATGCAGTTCCCAATTTCTCACATAACATGGAACAGTGTTCCAAATGGCTCCAAATTTGCTCTGTCTGTCTGGAGTTAACCTAATATACCTATTTGTTACCGTGGTGCTGCCCATAAAATCCCATTGTGGAACCCCAAACCCAGAACCTTGGTATGCTTAACGAGACTATGTTCCCTTTTCTGAAAATCTTTGGTGTCCCATTCTCCGCACACTAAAAGTGTAAGCAACTGAAACACTAAGAGAGGAAAACCATGATCCAAAGCCATTTTGAAGTCTAAAAAAAAAACTTTGTTTCATAACAAGCAAAAACTCTGATTCCAACTGATTGTTCTGAAAGGGGATATTTTCCTTTGCCGGTCACGTCTTGATTTGATCTTTGGTACTTGATGAAGTAGGAACTTTTTCTTGCTGCTCTACAACATTATGATAGGATGCATTGTCCATTACAAGCATGATGGTCTATCCTGGGTGGGAATTATAGTGTTCTCTATCTAATCCCTGAAAATAAGTAATTCATTTCAGAGTGCTGGTCCCTAACATCTGTAGTCTTTGCTTGAAACAAGAAGCTCTGTTTGATTGGTAAATCCATTCCCTCTGCTGCCAGCATGTGCTATTATAATGTATTATTCTAGGCTGCTAGGTACTTTCCTTCTTATTGAGTTATTGAGTTATTTGCGGGTCATCATCATTGCACTCCGAACATGTCCATAGGTGCTCAGATCCCCTCCTCAGCAATTCCCTCAGTGTCCAGCGACTGACGACTCCAGTTCTATGTTGGTTGATAAGTCTTCTTACACGGCCACCAAGTTTCTCATTTCTGGCTGTGCCCATCTTAACTCCCATTTCCATCATCCGAAGAAGCGACGTTGATCTATGTTTGTCGAAGTCCTGTGCTCTTCCCACATCTCGGAGTGCATTGATGACGTCCGCCCGATCCATCGGTTGCCCGTCCTCAACGACAGCGCAGCTAGCCAACCTGTCCGCTCTCTCATTTCCCCGTACTCCCGCATGTCCAGGGACATAGACAAAGGTGACCTTATGTATTTTGGATTTCTGCAACGACTCTACCCATTGCATGCGTACAAAGCCCGCCTCCACTTTTTTTTATCATGCTCATCGAATCACTCAGTATACATGCGTGGATGTAGTCTTGTGACTCTAACCATTTGAATGCCTTGGTCACTGCCATCACCTCCATTGTCATGCTACTCGTGGTCATGGCGTATGCACCACTGTCTTCCTTGGCTATTCTGCCTGCCGAACGTGCTGTAAATGCCCATGCACTTTTTTCGTGTCGTCTTACAGATCCGTCTGTATAGATGACTGCATCTTTCTCATCGGTGTTATCGCAGATGAGACCGTTGACCTCAGCATTAACCACGACTGGGTTCTGTTCCCTACTTTTCCTGTCGAGTGTGACAATACATGAGAAAGTACCCTTGAATGACGTAGGCACCGGTATCCACTCCTCACCAACGCTGAGATTGGTAAGCCCACATACCTGTTTGATGACATCTTCTGCTCGGCCCACCCATGATTTGCCTCTTTTTAGCCTGGTACCTTTCTCTGTGTTGAGCACGTGGTGCAATGGATGCTCTGTATCTGTACTAATCTTCAGGTATGCTCGTGCTCTCCAGATCTTGATTCTGTCATCCATGGTTGGAAAGTCAAGAAGATACCTCATTGCCACACAGGGAGTGTCCCTCGTACATCCCAGGATAATGCGCATGGCTTCATTTTGTATTTTCTCCAGCCTATCAATTTGAGTCGTACTGACAGTAAGAATGGCCAGGGCATACTCGATTGGTGCGAGGACTAATCCCTGGAACAGAAGAGTAAGTAGACTCTGCTCGATGTTGGCAGCTGCCATGACCTTCAAGGCGGCTAATCCTTTGCGGGATTTTGTTATCACATGGTCAACGTGGTCCCGAAAACACAGGCTGCGATCAAACTTAACTCCGAGGTATGTCATCAACTTGTCCCTGGTCACCTCATCAGCTCCCATTCGTACTACCGGTGTGGTCGTATTAACGATATGATTGTTAAGGGAGAACCATGAAACTGATGCTTTATTAGGATTAACCAAGGCACCTGAAACCCCACACCAGGAAGAAATGCGATCGAGTTCGTCTTGCATTGTGGAGGCGATTCCCCGTCTGTCTCTTCCCTGTCGATATACCAGAATATCATCAGCAAAAGTCATAAAAGTCACTTTCCTTCTTAGTCTCTATCAAATGATTGCTAGTCTTTCTCAAATGTATAGTGAGCATTAACCCACACTTCATCCAAATATACGATGCCGTAATCTTCCATCCTTCTCTCTCAGATCTGCTTCATACATTTACTCCGAGAAGCAATAAATCGTGGCTCTTTACAAACAATGTTCCTGCCACCTGCAGATTTTTAAAATGTCAAACCAATTCATCTATAACTTTCCACTGCTTAGTTTTTGAAAGTTGAATATTGCATTCTGAATGTAACTTAACTTTATGTTCGCGGAGAGAAGCATGTTGATTTGCTTGAAATATTTCAAAACCTCATGTCTAATATCTATCTACCTTTCGAGCCGTTGCCGGCCCATAGGGCGTAAACCAAGATACACCTTCTCATATCTGAATTTTTGTTCTAGCAGTTTTCTTTTAAAGATATTTTATCAAATCTCGCCATTTGTCTCTGTTCTGTGCAAGCAGCTCTCTATCTCATTGAGGGAGCCGAATTCTGTTGCTCTTGCCTCTCTCATCAATGTTCTTCTCAGTGTCTCCCTGGGTCTTCCTCTTTTTCTCCTACCTGTTGTTTCCCATATGAGGGACTGCTTTGCTATTCGGTTATTATCTCTTCTCATCACATGTCCAACATATGACCATCGTCTTTTCTTGATTACTGAAGATATTAGTGGTTGATTGGCGATTTCTCTAATTTCCTCGTTTGTTTTGAATTCGTTCCACGCTATACCAAGTATTTTCCTTAGATATTTATTTTCGAATGTGTTCAACTTTGTTTCTATATCTCTTGTTGTTTTCCAGCTTTCACACGCATACGTAAGGGTTGATAGTACATTTGATTAGAATAGCCTAAGTTTTGTGTTTGTACTGATTAGTTTTGATTTCCACAACTTTTAAAGGCTTCTGAAAGACATTGCTGCTTTAGCTATTCTGATTCTAATTTCTTTACTTGTATCCCCTTCTTGATCAATGTGACTTCCAAGATAGATAAACTGATCGATCTCTTCTACTGGTTTGTTTTCCATGTATATTTTGTCATCTGTTGGAATTAAACTTTTCATGACTTTAGTCTGTTCATTATTGATCTCAAGCCCAATTTTGCTGGCTATTGATGATAGTTCATTAATGTCTAATAACATCATTGTTAAAATCATCCACTTTTTCTTTTTATTTCTTGTTTGACAGTAGATTTTTTTACATTCAAAATCATGTCTTATGCAACATATAAAAGATCTACAATCATTGAGCATCTGCTGTGCTTTCTTCTCTAGTTCTTGGATGTTGTGATATTATCAATCTTTCTTAGCTTCCTTGCAGAAGTGTCTGAACAATATTAAAGTTACTTTATGCATAGCAATTTACATTTTTAATTTATTATGATTTAGAAAATTTAGGTAGCTCACAATTTTAGTACTTGGGGGGAAAAAAGTATGTTTTCTGATACACTTTACTAAAAGTATTGACAATGTCATTCATCATGCTCACCATTAATTGGTGCTCTTTTAGTCACTTTCCAAGTTCAACAGGTAAATCCTGTCACTTTTCATGCTGGTTTTTTTCTCGTATTATTTGATCGTGTGCACTGTATTGAAATGGAGAGGGGAATTTACTATAAACCTTGTAAATGTCTGTCCTTAAATCCTCTTGTGTTTTTTACATAATCTATAAATTAAACATGTACTGGCAACAAACAGCAGCTATACAAATTAGCAACCAAACAGGACAATTCCAATATATAAAACAAGGAATCAGACATGGCTGTGTTCTGTCACCGGATTTGTTTTCACTTTACAGCGAGCATATTATGAGACCAATAGTAAACTAAAAGGGAATTGAAGTCAACGGTCACAACATAAATAATTTGCGATATATGGATGACACAGTCTTAATAGCAGAGACAGAGAATGAACTACAAGAAATGATAGACATAATAGTAAAAGAAAGCAACAAAAAAGGTCTCAGTCTGAATAGTAAGAAAACAGAAGCAATGGTCATATAAAAGAAACAATCATCACCATCATGCAGTATAAAAATAAACAGGATGAATCTAAAACAAGCGCAACGCGTCAAATACTTGGGCACAATAATCACATCGGATGGAAGATGTACCACAGAAATAAAAGGCAGAATAGCTCATGCCAAAATAACATTTCAGAAAATGAAAAATATCTTATGCAACAAATCTATGTTAATAGAAGTGAGAAAGAGAGTTCATCAGTGCTATATAGAACCAATTCTGACCTATGGAAGCGAATCATGGACAGTAGACAAACAAATGAAAAGACGATTAGAGGCCACAGAGATGGGATTTCTCAGAAGAATGTTGAAAGTTCCCTGGACAGCTAAAAAGACCAATGAGGAAATTCTCAAAGAGGCCAACACTAAAAGGGAGCTCCTAAAAAGAATCAGAAGGAAACAATCAACATTTTTTGGGCAGATCATGAGAAGAGGAAAGTTGGAATACTTGGTTACAACTGCCAAATAAAAGGAAAAAAAGAGATCGCGGATGACAAAAAGAGAAAATACTGGATAACTTGGTGTCATGGCATGGAAAACAGTCAACAACAGAACTGATACAATGCACTGTAGATAGAAGATTGTGAAAGGACATGATCGCCTATGCCAACTGGTATGGCACATGATGATGATGATAAATAAAAATCTTACACTAGATCACTTTTATAAAAGATAAAAAATATTGTATTAAATTTAGGGAGAATCTAAGACTGCATGCAAAATACATCAGTTCCCGGGAAAATTAATGTTAAGTTTGGGCAAGAATTTCTGAACACACTATCATATACTAGATGTACCTTCCTGCACACTAATGCATTTCCTTCCTCAGTCTATCTCATCTATCTATTATCCTTTTGAGCTGAAGACGGCACATAGGGCAGAACCACAATCTCAAAAACAGAAACCTTGTGTGCCAAAATGGCACATATTGCAGAGATCACTGCTTCTAAAATCTATGGCTCTGTTTCCATATCAATACTTTACACAATGACAGCTTGTCAAGCCATCAGTCAACCCTCCTTAGTCGCCTCTTACGACATGCCTGGAAGGTCACAGTGTTACTATTCTTTACTATCCTCAGTCTACTTAATGACAATTAAAAGTTAGTTGTATAATAATTAAAGACATCAGAATACAGAGTTTTGACAACTCATCATTTACCTAAATTATGCAAATGATAGTCTTAATCACTAAAAGTGAAAATGAGTTACAGGAAATGATTCACATTATAATGATGGAGAGCAGAATTAAAAGCCTTAATCTTAACACCAAAAAGACAACAACAAATAATAAAAACTCCCAAAATGCATAATTTTTAAAAAAATGGAACAGTATTAAAACAGGTACATGAATTCAAACACTTGGGTACAATTTTAACTTCAGAATAGATCTAAAGTCAATGTTATGTGCAGAATACAAAAATGGATGCATTCCAAAGAATTAAAAATGAACCATTTTGCCACTGGTGATAAGAAAGATAGTTTCTCAATAATATGTAAAGCCAGTCTTGGCCATATGAATATGAATACTGGACAATAATTATTGCAGATCACATAAATGTGATAAATCACTAATACATTAAAAAATGGAAGACCTACAAGAACACTTAAATAAACTCAACAGCACAGGCACGAAATACAACATGAAAATAAACAAAACAAAAGTCATGAATGTCACCAAAAATTCACAGAACATCAACATAACTACAGACGGCAGACAACTAAAACAAGTAGAGGAATTCAAATACCTAAGAAGTTTAGTGACAAACGATTCACAAACAATTTCAATTCACAAACAGCAGAGATAGATTCAAGATATATTAAAGCTTGTCATTATCATTGGACAGCTATCACCACTATTGTCCAACAAGGAAATAACTCTAGAGGTAAAACGGGCACTCTACCAGTTCAATCTTCATCCCAACATTGTGCTACCAGTGCCAGTCCTGGACACTAGATGCAAGAACAATAAGAAAAATAACCTCTACTGAGGTATTATTATGAAATGTGTCAGATGAATGACAGGAAACAGTTTGAGAGATAAGATCAGAAATGAAGAACTGAGAAAAAAGCTAGGAATAGCCCCTGCCATAGAATATATAAAGAAACAACAGATAAAATGGTTTAGCCATGTGACAAGGCAGAGTAATCAAAACACAATGAGCCCTCATTAAACGTTGCGAGAATACGAGACCCAAGGGTCGACCACAAAAAAGATGGATCACTGGAATATTAGAAGTACTAGGAAACATAACAGCAGCAGAGGTGAACAGAAGAGCAAAAGATGACAAATTATATCCCCCTCGATGCTGAAAGGCAAATGAGGCAGGAAAGAAGAAGACATAAATGTGGTTTTGCTATAAAATGTTGAAAATACCATGTACAGCTAAAAAGGTTAATGAGGTCTTTCTGGAACAAGTCAGAGCAAACAGAAAGCATATTACCTACAACAGGAGGAAACAGTCATAATTTTTTGGCCATGAAATGAGAAGGGAATAACAGAAATATATTGCAACAACTGCAAAAAAAAAAAAAAAGGAAAGAAAACAAAAATGGAGAAAAGATACTAGACTCTTTTAGAAAATGGTTAGGTAGAAAGTCATTAATATAAATGTGGAGATAGAAAGTTGCGGAAACATGATCACTTATGGGAGCAGACTTGATTATAGTGATTTTCATAGAAATAACTTCTCATTATATTCTGAAAATATCTATTAGCACTCAAAACTGTTATTCTAATCACACTGGAAGTATATATATCAAACTGATTTTGTTCTGGTTAATTGTGGTTTCTCAATAGTATTGCCGATGCCCTGCAAAACTTTTTTTTAATCTCAAATTTGCAAACTTTAAATAAAAAGAAACATAAATAAAACGGTGAAGAGAAAATTTGCATGAAATTGTCTTTTTATATATATATATATATATATATATATATATATATATATATATATATATATATATATATATATATATATATATATATATATATATATTTATATGCATAAATATTTTAGTACACATATCAACATAAGAGTTCCTCGAACAATCTGTACATCTGATAACAACATTAAAATCAGATGTAGCACACAACATGCAACACAAAATGGCTTTCATTTGAGTGCAGGCTGATACACACCATAAATCCATACATGCAACAAATATTGATCTACTGTTGGAACTCTACATACACATTGGCATGTTTTAACACTGATATGCATTCACATAACATATTTACACAACAATAATTTTTTTTTGTTTCAAGTTTTTATTTTATGCTCTTATCAGAATCAATCAGAAAATTCTATTTTTTTATAAGGGTAAAAAATGCTTTCAATTTGAAAAAAAAAATTTCATATAACAACATGAAGCAAATCGTTCTTTTTTCTCTGTACACCATTTTCCTTTGGTTAAATTATTTTAGTCAACTACTGATGGTAATATTACAATAAATGAGATGTAGGATAGGAAAGAATGTTTGCTTTCATTGATAATGTAATGAAATTTAATAAGTTATTGAAATGTTTGAATGACAAAGATAAAACAAACAAAATAACATATATAATGTAATTTACACTTTTAAAACAATACCATATTAAGATCGTGTCCACAGAGTGTATGTCTGGAATAAGCAAATTAAGAAATCTCTATATCTTTATTCTGCTATTGTAAAAGGGACCTTCATCACTGCACTTGGACAGTATCCATTAGAACCTCAATCTCTGGTCTGATTACACAGGCAGGAAGATAGCACAGTGAATCAACTTGAAAGTATTGATAGGGAATTGCAGAAAGGTCTCTTCAATCTTTCCGCTCTCTGTAGAGCATAGATCTTCAACAAACACTTTCCAAGGCGTTCTGTTTCTTGCCTTTCTTTTTAAGATAATTCCTTGTCTTCCCCATCATCTTCATCCATCTGTCTTCTCCAAGAATATTTTTATCTTCCTCCTTGTTTTTTTCCTTGGGAATTCCAAAAAAGGGCCTGTTGTGTAATACTCTCAGTTGGCTTCTGCAGTGTGTGTCTTATCCAGTGCCATTGTTTTCATTGTATCTCTTAATCCACTGGTATTTGAGTGGTACTTTTCCATAATTCTATGTTAGTGATTTTGTCCTGCCATTTCCAACCTTTTATTCTGCATGAGCATCCATTAATGAAAGTCTGTATCTTCATGATTGTCAATTTTGTTGTTCTCCATGTTTCACAACCATATAATAGGACTGACTTAACGTTGGAGTTGACAATTTTTATTTTTGTATTTAACCTAATTTCTTTGGACTTCCATGTTTCCAAGTGCAATGAATGCTCCTCTTGCTTTTGATATCCTTATTTTGGTATCATTCTCTGTTTCTCCTTCTTTGTCTATATTACTACCCAGATATATGTAAGATTGTACATGTAGTTGAAGCCGCGTTAGCTCAGTGATTAGTGAACTGGATTACAAAGGACAAGAGGTAGGGTTCGATCCCAACCGACGGCTTCTGGTTCACCCTGCCTTTAATGGGTACCGGATTTTTTTCTGGGAAAGTAAAGCGGCACGGGCGTAACACCGACCACATTACCCCAAAAATCATGCACCAAAGGTCTGTAAAATTTATGGTCACTAACACCATATTCCCTATACACCACTTGGCGTGATGGGGGTACTTTAGTTTTTTTTAGTAGTACGTCTAGTAGAGGTATTTCTCCTATTTTTATTAGGTTATTGCCAACTGCATTAAAATTCTCATAATTTTGGTCTTATCTCTATTTATTTTCAGTCCCTGCTGTTGTGATCTCTCATGAAAAATGCTCATTTTATCTTGCATCTGTTGATGGTTATGTTATAGGAAAGCTATGTCATCGGCAAAATCTAAATCATCAAGTTGCTTGATCAGTGACCACTGGATTCCATTTCTGTTGTTCTGAATTATTTTCAAAATCCAATCTATGGCCAGTAGAAAGAGAAATGGAGATAGAAGGCATCCCTGCCTTACTCCTGTTCTTATTTCAAATACTTCTGTAAGCTGTCCTTCATGCACCACACTACATTTCATTCCTTCATACATTGTTCTTATCAGGTTAATAAACTCTATGGGGATTCTGTAATAACTCAGCAATTTCCAAAGCATTCCTCTGTCTAAATTTTCAAATGCCTTTTCGTAATCTATGAATCCAATATAAAGTGGGGACTGTAGTTCTAAGCTTTGTTCCGCTTTTATACGTAGGGTAGTTATTTGATCAACACATGATCTGTTCTTCCTAAAACCTGCTTGTTCATCTCTCAAATGTTTCTCTATGGCCTCTTTTAGTCTCTCCAGAATGATTCTGCTTAATATTTTTCCTGGTACTGATGGTAGCATAATTCACCATAACTTATGCACTTCTGTAAACTTCCTTTTTTTGGTCGTTTGATCACAACCTTCTTTCCAATCTTTAGGTATTTCTTCCCTCTCCCAAATTTTTTCTAGTAGATTATGTAACATCTTGGTAGAGGTGATAATATCTGCTTTGTTGACTTCTAAAGGAATTTCATCTGGTCCTGTGACTTCACCATTTTTTAATAGCTTCATGGCTTCATTATTTCTTCCTTGCTTGACTTTCCACAGTTAACGTATAACTTTTCTTATGCTGATATCTGGAGGGTTATTTGGGCTGGATCTGTTCAAAAGTTCTTGAAAGTGCTCCTTCCATCTCTTCATTTGTTCCCTTATATTGCTAAGCAGATTGCCTTTCTTATCTTTAATAAAGGCATTGATCTGTTTGTATTTTCCACTTAATTTCTTTGTGCTGTTGTACAGTTCTTTCATATTTCTTTTATTTGATGCTTCCCCTGCTTCTTTAGCTAGTTAATCTGTATATTTCCTCTTATCCATTTTAATGCATCTTCTCACTTCTTTGTTCACCTCTGTGTAAGCTTCCTGTGTCTTGGCTTTATTACTTCTCATTTTGCTTTTATTTAGGTCTGCTTTCTTATTTTTTCTTTCTTTAATTTTATCCAAGGTCTCTATTGTCATTCATGCCTTATTCGGGTGTTCTCTTTTTCCCAAGGTTCTTTGCATGTCTCTTTCCATATATCCTTTACCTGTTTCCAATTATCTATTTTTATTGTATTTTCTAGTTGTTGGAGGACATGGTATTTGTTTGATATTGTGACTGCAAATTTATCATTAATTCCTTGCTCTTTAAGAAACCCTACATAGAAATATTTTCTACCCTTATATGTAATTTGCAGAAAGGTGGTTAATATCAATTTAATGAAGGTAGAAATTTAGCACACTCAGCGTTATACACTTATTTTTATATGTTTAACTGCCATGGGTTCTTTTAAGTGCTCAACTTGAACATGTCATCTGCATTTATCTTCTATTTTGGGTAAGACATGGCACTCCATTCTACCAACCATGAGATCAGCAAGAGTACACGGGAAACTGATCATTCTACATGTGATTTGAACAGGACACCCCTGAATGTGAGGCAAGAAAATTAATTTTGCAGCTAAAGTAATCCATATACATAATTAATTAATCTAAGAACAGTCACTTAATACTTAACCTTGAATTAAACATTTCCACAACAAAGTCCTTCATCCCCCCAAGTAACTAATAAGAATTGCAACATGGAAAGTGAGAACAATGTATGAAACAGGCAGGACAACTGAGGTGATTAGAGAGATGAAGTGCTACAACCTTGATATTTTATGTCTAAGCGAAGTAGGATGGACAGGCAATGGGAGAGACAGAAGAGTTTTATTTTTTTCTGTAAGTTATTGATCTTTTTCATTTATGCTCTTTCTCCCTTCACTTGTTCACTTTAACATAAGGTATTTGTTCTCTCACTTACCCCAAGTAAGGTCAAAATGTTAAAGTATATAATAGTTTATTGTAAAATAACTTCTTTTGCAAATTTAAACTAACGTACTCTTTGTATAGCCAGAATGTTTGCAAAACTATACATAATAACCAATATACAATTGGAAAAAAAAATGTAATATCAGTCTACACAACAAATACCACCAAGCACAACATGAGACTTACTTATAATTTAACTTATTTAGCGTTTCTGCAGTTGATGTCCATTTCTATCTGTCTGTCTTGAACAGGTCTTTAAACATGAATAATCATATACTTCTTCAAATATATGAATAAAAACTGTCATCATCCACAGTGCAGGGCAGTAATGATAATTTCTAACGAACACTGATACTGATCAGAATATTTATCGCATCTCTTTCAAGTCTTTAAAATATAAATGCCCAAGACTGGTCATCAGGTGAAAGATGTATCTGGAATGAGCAGCAGAAATGTTTCAATATACAGATTCTAAATTAGTTCATAGTCAACCTTTGTATGAAACTATAAAACTAATATTTAGAAAAAAATACAGGATTTCCAAATTTCTCAATAAATTCTTCTTACAATTACTTCTAATTAAAAACTAACGTTCAACCAATAAAATATGGATCTCACAAATTACATTTAAAATGTTAAACATATTTTTCTGTATAACTTAGGCAACTTTGTATTATTTACTACTCAAAATGAAATCAAAACCTTCCAAATATATAGCAATAAATCTGATGTATGTACCCACTCAGGAATAAATAGATGACCACAGAGAAGAATACTATGAAGAATTAAGAAAAATTATGAGACAAGTGAAAACAACTGACATTGTAATGAATTACATGAAAAACTGGAAGATGAAATCAACATGTGTAGGCTAGTTTTCAGAGAGGCAAAGATACAAGAGACCTAATAATACAGGGTGTTTATAAAGTCTCACTACACTTGGTATCTAGGTCAATTTGAAAAAAAAATGTTTATGACGTCATCACAATATGTGCTCCCACTGTCAATGAAATTTGTTGAATAAGTTTATTGCTACTGGAAATGTGGAAGATGCTCCACGATCTGGTAGGCCTGCTGTGAATGATGAAATATGTTTAGATATCCAAGACAGAATCCTTAAAAGTCCAGACAAGTCATTAAGAAAACTGTTGCAACAAGTGAACTTACCATTGAGCACATATTGTGATGACGTCATAAACATTTTTTCAAATTGACCTAGATACCAAGTGTAGTGAGACTTTATCTATCTATTGACCTTTCGAGCCGTAACCGGCCCATAGGGCGTAGACCAAGATACACCTTCTCCTATATGAATTTTTGTTCTAGCAGTTTTCTTTTAAAGATATTTTATCAAATCTCGCCATCTGTCTCTGTTCTGTGCAAGCAGTTCTATCTCATTGAGGGAGCCGATTCCTGCTGCTCTTGCCTCTCTCATCAATGTTCTTCTCAGTGTCTCCCTGGGTCTTCCTCTTTTTCTTTTACCTGTTGTTTCCCATATGAGGGCTTGCTTTGCTATTCGATTATTATCTCTTCTCATCACAGAGACTTTATAAACACCCTATATTATAATATGAGAAACATTTTTAAAATCCAGAGATTAATACAGCATAAATCTATTTACATGCTTTGTTGACTGTTCACAATCATTTGAATGTGTACAACATCAGAAGTGAAAAATAATGATAGTTATGGAGTTTTAATGGTTTTAATAGGCCAGTATGCACAGTTGTGAGAAATGAAAATAACCATCATAAAACTGGTTTGGTATGGGACAAGGTGTTAGACTGTGGTGTGTTTTATCACCTTATCTATCCAAAATATTGAATTTTAATGAGAAATATTAATGAAGTAAATAAGGATCAATATATCACACTCTAAGATTGAAGATCATGCGCTACCGGAAATACAATATGTTGATGATACAGCATTCTTATCCATCTCACTAAGGGGTATTAAAAAATTGATAACATTAGTTTAGTTTAAGTGTAATTGTGAAAAATAACACCCTATCTAAGTGCAACAAAAATTTTAAAAATGCTACAACAAATAAAACACATGAAAAATTGATAAATATTTCAATGGAAAAAAAAAACAAGAAAAAGTAAACAATTTTAAATATGTTGGCTCATTGCTAACAAATAATAGTAACTCTCCCAAGGAGATCATGAGAAGATTGAATATATCTGTTAATAAAACAAAACAACTGAACAATATATGGTAAGAAAAAGATATGGTGACAACATTTAGGTTTCTAAAATGAATTTGTGAACGTACGGCAGTGAAATGTGGACTATCAACAAGTCTACTGAAAAATCTATAAACTCAGCTAGAATGCATGTGTTATAATTGAATAAAGAAAGCCATGAATAGAGAAAAGAACAAATATGTCTATTTGGCAACAGCTTAATATTCCAGAAAACTGGTTGCTAATGAACTTAAAAACAAGAAATATAAATAATTTTGGTCAAATAAAATGATATAATGGCCTAGGTGGATATGAGAGAAAAATATCAAGATACTACAGATGAGCTGGGATTTACTGCAGCAGACACTTGATATGCTGCACAAGGTGGAGAAAACTTCATAGTCCAAATTCCAAAAGGAACAATGAAAATTATGATGAGTGACATGAATACTAAGGGAGGAAAAGGAAAATAAAGGTAAAGGTAGAGTACGAGACTTGAATCAACATCTTAGCATGCAAGTTTTCACCTATATGTGCTCGGCCGCCTATCCAAAAGTGTTCAGAGACGTCTGGATAGTGTTGTTTCAATCATCAAAACTCATGATGCAAGGTGGCATTCCTCACCTTCCCAGAGTACTAACCTGGTACCCATTTCTGCCAATGGCTGGGTTAACCGCAGGGGTATTTTTTTTTCCAACCATGAGTACAACTTACACTGCTTCCAGTGGGAATTGAACACAGGTTGTCCAAACGTTGGTAGCCTATTCAGATGGTTTTCCCAACTAGGCTACCGAGGCCTCCCAAAAAAAATAGTTATAAGACATAACAGGGAACTATGGTAATGGAAAAAGAAATGAAAGAATGATAATATACAATTTTATGAAGAAGCAAACTAATGGTATGTAACACCTATTTCAAGTTACAGAATGCAAAACTATACGTTGAAAAGCTCTGGCAATAAAAAAAAAAACAAAAAGACTACATAAAAAATAAAGAATGTTATAAAAACCAGAATATTATCAAGAGTAGATATTAACTCAGATATCATCAAACTAAGAATGACATTGAAGAAAAAACAGACAGAAGAATAGCTGACCAACACTACCACTAGATATAACAACTTTAATTCAAAATTAAACAAACATACTTATGCACTGCAAGTAAATAACAATACATATCAAAAGCTGCTCAAAGAAGGGATTGAGAAAGACAGAAATGAAAATTCAGATAACAAATTCATAACCAAATTGCCAAATACAATGCATAACGGACTGTATAGAAAGAGCCAAAAACATTTAAAGTAAAAAAGAAAATAATAGTAGACCTAAATGCGAAAAAATGGATAATTGTCACAACATTGAAAAAAAAAAAAGTGGAGAAAAGAAGACTGGCAAAAAGCATAAATCAAATCAATACACCAGAAGAGAATTTAAAATGGAATATACAGAATGCACAGACAGACAAAAGAAAACTGGTTCAACTAGAGATATCTGGAAATAAAAGCCATGAAAAAGAAATAATATTGATAAGGGATGCATATGTTGTGTGAGAGAACTACTACCAATAAAAGTAAAAAGTCACAGTAGGTGGATTGTAGAAGCACTATTGTACTTACTATAAGCCAAAAAACAGACGGATCTGTAAGACGACACCAAAGAAGTGCATGGGCATTTACAGCACGCTCGGCAGGCAGAATAGTCAAAGAAGACAGTGGTGCATATGTCGTGACCACGAGTAGCATGACAATGGAGGCGATGGCAGTGACCAAGGCATTCAAATGTCGTGACCACGAGTAGCATGACAATGGAGGCGATGGCAGTGACCAAGGCATTCAAATGATTAGAGTCACAAGACTACACCCACGCATGTATACTGAGTGATTTGATGAGCATGATAAAAAAAGTGGAGGCGGGCTCTGTACGCATGCAATGGGTATAGTCGTTGCAGAAATCCAAAATACATAAGGTCACCTTTGTCTATGTCCCTGGACATGCGGGAGTACGGGGAAATGAAAGAGCGGACAGGTTGGCTAGCTGCGCTGTCGTTGAGGACGGGCAACCAATGGATCGGGCGGACATCATCAATGTCCTCCGAGATGTGGCAAGAGCACATGACTTCGACAAACACAGATCCACGTCACTTCTTCGGATGATGGAAATGGTAGTTAAGTTGGGCACAGCCAGAAATGAGACACTTAGTGGCTGCGTAAGAAGACTTATCAACCAACATAGAACTGGAGTCGTCAGTCGCTGGACACTGTGGGAATTGCTGAGGAGGGGATCTGAGCACCTATGGACATGTTCGGAGTGCAATGATGATGACCCGCAAATAATAACTTCAAATAAAGAAAGAAATGCTAACAATAAAGATATATTATATATAATAAATAATAATTTTGATAATAACATAATAACACTTAACAGATAGCTGAAAAATAATACAGTACAGTGAGAATAATAATAATGTCAGGATAAAGGGGAAAATAAGACAAATATAATATAATAACAATCATTATCATAAATGTAGATAATATGTATCACATGACACACACAGGCAGGAATATTAAAAGTGTATATGAGCAGGCTATAAAAACAATAAGAAGAGGTAAAGTGGAAAATACTGAATGTGTGAATGTTGAATGTCTGACAATTATAAAGTATAATATAAAGATAGATACACCGACTGAGACCGACTAGTGAGACAGGCACAGACAGCAAGCAGTGGCTTGAAGCCCTATAGTCTATAGTAGAGAGAATTTTGACACTGAAACTTGAATTGATCGCAAGCTAACCTAAAGACTAAAGACTATAATATCATGCAATCACTATAATTAGTAATTAGTGTCATTATCGCTCCAATCAGCAACTACATGATAGACAATAGATGCATTTATTTTATATAAAATACTAGATATATAATTATTTATTATTATATAATATTATTCGGTACTGTACTTTACTACTACCAACTACCAGCAGGTTTAAACTGAAAAACTCCACCTTTTAAAGTTAAGGTTAGTTAAGACTAAGAGAAGACAGGAAGACTTAAAAAACTATTTTAAAAAAACTGTTCAGTGTTTGTTTATTTTCCATTTTCTTTACACGATTTAAAGTTTAAAGTAAGAAAGTTGGTTTCTTCTCTCAAATTCAAATTGAATAAATGAATTAAATTAATAACTCAATTTTATAACTATAACTGTGGTTCACTGTTCAGGTTCCGGTTCAAGAGTTTTTTTTTAAATATTTTTTAAATAATATTATACACTAATTAACTCTAGATCCAGAGTTATTCTAAATAAATATGTTTCACAAATAGGGAAGGTCCTTTAAACTTAAAAAAAAAAAGTGTCATCACAACCTATGTCAAAATAAAACTATTCAACAACCAGCAGAGAAGGGAATCATGTCGACTAATGCTGCTCGCCTTCTCTACAACAGATTATGTCTAATTTATCGAGTATTCTGACCTAGCACCTCGCTCGCCATTACATTCATTGGCTTCACGGCACACATCCTATTTTTACTTGTTGATAAAGAAAGACACAGAATAGAGTCGTACAAAATATATGAACACTGATGGTCCTGTGCATGTGATAAAACAAGCATTTGTTATAGGATCAGGGCCGACACTGTGGCTGCTGGCGTCCTTGGCATGCTCAATTCTGGCGCCCGTTTTAAGTATAATTATAAACACTTTCACATGTAAAATACTAAAAAAATATGGATATGAGTTTAGTCAATGGTTATTTTTTTTTTAACAAACAATCATCATCTTTGAGTGCCATCTCCTCATCGAAGGATGGGTACCGGAGCGCCATATAGGCTGACTTGTCCATCTTTTGATGTTACTCCTCCATGTTAGTCTCGGTCTGCGTCTGCCTCCTTTACCTTGTATTTTCCCTTCCAAGATTACTTTTAGTGGACTGCTGTATCTTTTAACATGCCCCTAAAATCTAATTTGTCTTGTTTGAATTGTGTTTAGTAGTGTTTTTTTCAGTTTTAGTTATTTTAAAAATTCTTCGTTTGTTTTATTTTCTTTCCATCCAATTCGTCTTATTCTTCTATAAATCCACATTTCACAGGCTTCAGTTTCGGTTCTGTTTTCTTGTCTAACGTTCATGTTTATGCACCATACGGGAGTGATAAGATATAACATTTTACTATTCTTAGTTTTAGCCCTGGTGTTATTTGTTTTGATTGTAATATATATTTCATGGCATTAAAATTACTTTTTGCAATTCCTATTCTTTTGTTTATTTCAGTTTTACATTTTCCATCATTGGTTATAGTTTGTCCAAGGTAGTTGTTGCTCTGATTTGTCTCCTTCAACATTGATAACGATTTGCACGTTTTGAGTATTATTTTTGTTTATGATCATAGTCTTTTTGATTAGCACATCTAATCCATTGAAGAAGAGCAACGAAAAGAAGAAAAAAGAGCACAAAAGCTCAAAGAGAAAAGTACCAGACAGCTTAAGAGAATGGCTTGGCACAAGGTCAATAACAGAAATGATAAATAATTCTCCAGATCGAAAGTTGTGGAGAGACATGATCACCGGCGCCAGCAGGTATGGTACTTGATGATGATGATCTAATCCATATTTTTTGCTTGTCATGTTTATTTTACATTTGTTGTAGATCTTTAGAATTTTCTGCTAGTAATAGAGTATCATCAGCATATCTTAGGTTATTCGTTATCTTTCAATATTTTCGTATTGATTATCCTTCGATCTTGTCCTGCCAGACCTTTGAACCATTTGGCTGAGTGGGGTGAAGAAACATGTTGCATGAGCAGTAACTTGTCTCCTATTTCTGCCAAACTCGTGCCCTGGAGAGGAAACTCCAGGTTCGCCGTTTTGGTGTCGGTACAACACGGGAAGCAGCAGTTGCCACACAAATGAATTTAACAACCAAGAAACGTCAGCACCATGCAAGATGGCTGATGTGACAATTTGCGTGACATCAACGACGCCTAAAAGACAGCCATAATCAATCATCATCATCATCATCAAGTACCGGGCCTCTTGGCGTAGATGATTATGTCTCTCCACAATTTTCGATCTCGACAGTTATTCATCATTTCTGTTGTTGACCTTCTGCCAAGCCATTCTCTTAAGCTGTCTGGTATTTTTTCTCTTTAAAACAGTAAAGTAAAGAGCCTTCGTCACGCCAAGTGGCATATAGGGAATATGGTGTTAGTGACCATAAGTTTTGCAGACCTTCAGCACATGATTTTTGGGGTAATGTGGTCGGTATCACGCTCGTGCCGCTTTACTTTCCCAGAAAAAAAATCCGGTACCCATTTTAAGGCTGGGTGAACCCGGATGCCGACGGTTGGGATCGAACCCCACCTCTTATCCTTTGTAGTCCAGTTCACTAACCACTGAGCTATCGCGGTTCCCATTTTTCACATTGCTTTCCTCTATCTCTTCATCCCTCAATTTTCCCAGTTGTTACAATACATTCTAGTTGTTATATTCTCACGGGCTCTGTACGCATGCAATGGATAGAGTCATTGCAGAAGTCCAAAGCTTGTGGCAGCCCTGGACAAATGGATGTTGGCTCGGAAGACCAACTTCCACATCTGAGTATCACCTGCCTCTAAAACAGTGCCGCGGCGATCCATCTAATGAGGAAGGGGTGCACCGCCAGTTTGAGGAGCATATACATGAGATATGCCTCCACAATGCAAGACGAACTCGATCGCATTTCTTCCTGGTGTGGGGTTTCAGGTGCCTTGGTTAATCCTAATAAAGCATCAGTTTCATGGTTCTCCCTTAACAATCATATCGTTAATACGACCACACCGGTAATACGAATGGGAGCTGATGAGGTGACCAGGGACAAGTTGATGACATACCTCGGAGTTAAGTTTGATCGCAGCCTGTGTTTTCGGGACCACGTCGACCATGTGATAACAAAATCCCGCAAAGGATTAGCCGCCTTGAAGGTCATGGCAGCTGCCAACATCGAGCAGAGGCTACTTACTCTTCTGTTTCAGGGATTAGTCCTCGGACCAATCGAGTATGCCCTGGCCATTCTTACTGTCAGTACCACTCAAATTGATAGGCTGGAGAAAATACAAAATGAAGCCATGCGCATTATCCTGGGATGTACGAGGGACACTCCCTGTGTAGCAATGAGGTATCTTCTTGACTTTCCAACCATGGATGACAGAATCAAAATCTGGAGAGCACGAGCATACCTGAAGATTAGTACAGATACAGAGCATCCATTGCACCACGTGCTCAACACAGAGAAAGGTACCAGGCTAAAAAGAGGCAAATCATGGGTGGGCTGGGCAGAAGATGTCATCAAACAGGTCTGTGGGCTTACCAATATCAGCGTTGGTGAGGAGTGGATACCGGTGCCTACGTCATTCTAGGGAACTTTCTCATGTATTGTCACACTCGACAGGAAAAGTAGGGAACAGAACCCGTTCGTGGTTAATGCTGAGGTCAACGGTCTCATCTGCGATAATATCGATGAGAAAGATGCAGTCATCTATACAGACGGATCTGTAAGACGACACGAAAGAAGTGCATGGACATTTACAGCACGCTCAGCAGGCAGAATAGCCAAGGAAGACAGTGGTGCATACGCCATGACCACGAGTAGCATGACAATGGAGGTGATGGCAGTGACCAAGGCATTCAAATGGTTAGAGTCACAAGACTACATCCACGGATGTATACTGAGTGATTCGATGAGCATGATAAAAAAGTGGAGGTGGGCTTTGTACGCATGCAATGGGTAGAGTCGTTGCAGAAATCCAAAATACGTAAGGTCACCTTTGTCTATGTCCCTGGACATGCGGGAGTACGGGGAAATGAGAGAGCGGACAGGTTGGCTAGCTGCGCTGTCGTTGAGGACGGGCAACCGATGGATCGGGCGGACATCATCAATGCCCTTCGAGATGTTGGAATAGCACAGGACTTCGACAAACATAGTTCAACGTCACTTCTTCGGATGATGGAAATGGGAGTTAAGATGGGCACGGCCAGAAATGAGAAACTTGGTGGCCGTGTAAGAAGACTTATCAACCAACATAGAACTGGAGTCGTCAGTCGCTGGACACTGAGGGAATTGCTGAGGAGGGGATCTGAGCACCTATGGACATGTTCGGAGTGCAATGATGATGACCCGCAAATAACTCAATAACTCAATACATGAGATATTCAAATGGTACCCTGTTGTATGCATCCTCCAGATCTATAGCAGAAGCACGTCTCCTCTCGTCTGTGGAAGCCTTCGACGACCTCATAGGCAAAGACTGCCGCATTGAGCCATGTCTCTTTGTTATATCTATAACCTCCGAGTGTGGGTGAGAATGCACGTTTCTGTTCAAGGTAACAAGTGAGGACAACTATTTTCTTCAGTAGCTTGCCCGCAGTGTTCTGCATTGTGATGATTCTGTAGGCACTGATCTGTGAATGGTCCTTGTTTGGCTTCGGTAGCGGTTGTAAGTAGCTGTGTAGCCACGTCTCCTCAATCTGGCCACTCTTAATCTATCTATTGACCTTTCGAGCCGTAGCCGGCCCATAGGGCGTAGACCAAGATACTCCTTCTCTTATCTGAATTTTTGTTCTAGCAGTTTTCAATTCTTTTAAATATATTTTATCAAATCTCGCCATTTGTCTCTGTTCTGTGCAAGCAGCTCTATCTCATTGAAGGAGCCGAATCCTGCTGCTCTTGCCTCTCTCATCAATGTTTTGGCCACTCTGAATGCTGGCATGAAACTCCTTGGCCAGTTTTTTGCAAGTCGTCGTCAGCTAAATCGCCTTTGTCGTCGTACCGAACACCATGTGTACCATGAACAGTGTTGTTTGACTTGTTAAGTGTTGTGCGAATGGTATCAGTTGTGATTGTGAAATCGTTTCCCAGGACTACATCCTCACACAATTCTGAAAGGGACCCCCGTATCCTCATTCTTACAGCCTCATTTCTTTGGTTAGTCTGCTCAATGTAGCGGGCAAGCAGGGCCTTCCCTTTGCTATCATCAGATTTGTGCCATATCTGGCCTGTGATCTGAAAGTCTGGTATGCCTCTGTGTCGTGTTGTGCCATTCGTGTTCTGATGAAGGCGCCAGAATGTGGCTAGCGATTTTTCTGAGCACACTTTTTTTTTTTTTTTTTTTTTTTACAAAAATCATCCCGCTCAGCATCCATAGCCTGCTTAGCGCATAGTTTAAAGTGCATCATTTTTTGGTTGACCTCTTCTTTCAGACGATTGAAGAGCTCAGGTTGTGTTCTTACATTCCTTCTGGCTTTCTACCATGTCTTGTTCCGCCAAGCTTCCTCGACTTCTGCGTTCCACCAGGGAGGCTGCGTACACCTTTACTGCCTCCTGCGAGGGGCCTCTGTTTCCTATGTCTGATTTTGCAAATAACGTCCTTGTCTATGTTCTCATAGTGGAATGTGTGGTGCTTGCTTTTCTGGCTTCTATTTCAGCCTTTCTCACTTAGGAGGACACATGGATAGTGATCACTTCCGTTGAATCCCAGTACACTCCACTTGCAAACCGATGCGAAATAAATTACATATTAGTCGTTATGGTTATGATTATGGAAGGCATTGGTATCACTGCAAACAAATAGTTTCAAATCATGTGCCCAACTTCAAAACGCTATTACGCAGTAACCGTTTGTTAAAAACTGTTGAAATTTTCCAAATGTTATTAGAATGCAAAAGACCCTTTAAATGTATATTTAACAAATATCTTGCAGCTGCAGTTTTCTTAAAGCGGCGAATTTCTTTGATGTTTGTCAAAATTGTAAATTGTGAACCCCTAAATAATAGAAATTACCGTAGTTGCTGGTCTATGATTAATTTTCACTAGGTAAAGGCGTGGCCGTAATGGGGAAATAACTGAATACGACAAAACACCAGAATTATTGTCTTCTCAGTTCGAGGACGGACGATAATATCAAGGTATACCTGTATGTCCAATTTTCTTAGTTGTGTGGTCCTGATAAGGACCGTTTGTTGAACTAATTTAAGGTAATATAGGGGCCAACATTGTGGGGGCTATATACTTTCATTCTGAATCAGACGAGTCTAAAAGATTAATAACTGTTTGGGGTTGAACATTCCACAAACCATCATTTTTCCAATATTCCTCTTCCTGTTTTAAGACGTGGTCTTCACATGTAGCCCAATAATCTTTGTCTATATTTAATAAAGCGAGATTAGCAAGAGTCTTTGCATCGCATATTTTGAATGTTGTATTTTCATCTGCCACTTGTCCTTTTAATTTTGCCCAGATTAGTTCTATTGGATTTAAATGGGCATGGTAAGGTGGCAGCCTCAAACTTATATGACCGTGCTCTTGGATAATCTTATCTATTTGAAAAATCTTTGTCCTTTGTTTTTGCTTTACTAGAGATAGTAATTCAGGTTTTAAGTACATGTTATTAAATTGTATGTGCTCCTTTGTGAGCCATATCTTAATAGCATCTTTTGTACTGGATGACGTCGGGACTTTGATCTTCAAGTGCAACAATGTTGTGGTACGCTGCATTGTCCATTATTAGGCAAGATGGTCGATCTAGTGATGGGAGAACAGAATTTTCAATCCAATGTCTAAATATGTGACCATTCATCTCAGAGTGATAATCCCGATAGTCTATGGATTTTGAAAGAAAAATGAGCTCTGCATTTTGTATTAGTCCATGTTGTCGACTACCTGCATGAGCAATTATCAAGCGCTGTCCTTTGCTGCTAGGTATTAATCTCTTAATCTTTCCAT
Organism: Megaustenia siamemsis; assembly: GCA_032433765.1. Lineage (NCBI taxonomy): Eukaryota > Metazoa > Mollusca > Gastropoda > Stylommatophora > Ariophantidae > Megaustenia > Megaustenia siamemsis. Next base: position 37,555,533 of record JAVIAB010000108.1, on the reverse strand, counting down.
CTGATGACTGCCATTCCCTTTGGTTAGTGTGGTGAGCATTGATCCATGTTTCATCCAAGTACACAATATCATAACTTTGCTTGCGCACCTCTTTTACTTCACGTAAGTACTTGCTTCTCATGACTGCTAATGTGGCTTCTCACAGATGATGTTTCGTCCATTGGAATACTTTCTGAATGTAAAGCCTGCAGCTCTCACATTCCTCCATAATGTAGACTTTGATATTTCAATACTGTTGTTCTTTTTCAGCGATACTTTTAATTTTCTTATTGTAACAGTTTCATTCATACCCAACATTTTGCGAATTTCACTTCTAATAAGTTCACTGTCGAAATTATCCAACATTTTTGCTCTTCCTTGTGATTTTGTATATTTTGAACATTGACGGTCACGTGCTTGAATCCAGCGATTAAATGACCGTTTAGACAAATCCAAAATGTGTCTTGTCCTATTCTCAGGGTTTTCTAAAGAATGAAATAATCTTCCTCGTTTAGTCTCTTTGCAAAAATAGTCATACATTTTTATTGCGATGTTTTGTAAACTGCAGAATTTCATTTTAAGACTCATGATAAATGTTATCGTTCCACGTCTTTACCTATGAATGAACGGAAATGGAACACACAATTTCTCGTGTTTTTTACAAGTGTCTAATTGTGTCAAAAAACCACGGTAAAAGCGTGCAAACACGTCAATTTTACCGTGTATGGATTTTTACTCGCTATTTTTAACTTAAAATACTGTAAACATTACGTTTTGACTACATCAATGGGTCGTTATAAATTTATATAAATCAAATAAGCAACAATAATAACCAAATGTTTTTTTTTTAATGAAATTAATTCTCTGTTGGGTTCTAATCAGTATAACTTTACATGCAAATTTTGAACAACTTACAACAAGAGGTTAGTAGTATATAATGTTCCAACTGGTTAATTATTGTGGCGCTAAATTAACAAAGATATATAGGGCGGCGCGCGGTGCGCCTTTCGCGCGAAATGTACACGAGAGACAAGGGGAGTTAACCATGACCGCGCGTGTCCGGATGTTGACCTCTAGTCTCGGTGACCCCGGAAGTGACCTGTTTATGTCTGATGTGTGCTGACTTTTGAGCTCTTGATGTACTTGATCGATAGTGATAGGTTAGTAGATTATGCATGACCTCGGGGCGGATCGCGTGTTGGCGGGTGACCCCTCGGGGATTATCTCGAGTGTTTTCGGACAGCGTGCTATCGGATCGGGGATTAGTTCGATTCGGTGTGACGCTATCGCGCCAGGTAGACGTTAGAAAATATTTATAGCTATGTAGTTGGGTGTCTGCTTAACGTTGTACCATAAATGAAGCATAAGGGTGAAACAGTTAGAGATTACTGGTTAGTCTAAGCTGGTAGTGTAAATATGTTCCTCGGTGTTAGTGGTTCGCTATCTCTCTCTCTCTCTCTCTCTCTCTCTCTCTCTCTCTCTCTCTCTCTCTCTCTCTCTCTTCTCTCTCTCTCTCTTTCTCTCTCTCTCTCTCTACTATTCCAGCCTAGATTTCCCTCCATTGAAACACATACTCATTCTCTCCGTTTATCCCTATCATCGCGCCTTCCTTCTCTCTCTCTCTCTCTCTCGCTTTCTCCCCTATCCTCTCTTAGACTTCTAACCTATCAGTCCACCCTCCGCCTCTACCTTTAGCTCCCCGCCCTCCCTCATATTTTTAGCGTCCCTCCTATTGTAACACTTGATTATTCTCACCATTAATACAAAGCATCTCGCCTTCTTTCTCATAGGCTTCTCTCGCTCTCTCTCTCTCTCTCTCTCTCGCTCTTCTAACCCCTACTAGACTTCTCCCCTACCATTCCACCTTTCTTCCCCTCTCTCTCTCTCTCTCTCTCTCTCTCTCTCTCTTTACCTCGCCTAGCGTTCCACCTTCATTCGTATTTTTACCTTACCACCAGTGTAACACATTAATAACATTGAATATCAATTACAAAAAGACTTGAAATATCTACTTTTTAAAGAACCAATAAGATAAACATATGAAAAACGAAGGAATAATACACTCGACAAGGCTTAACAGACGTACTTTATACACATCACCATTAATACAACTGAAATTCCTTTAATGATAACCTATCACATCGTTATGAGCTAAGAGAAAAACAGAAAAAAAATCAACTTACACCGTAAAATATTCCACTACAACACAGACCGCTAGACTGAACAGTACTATGAAAATAAACGTCCATGAATCAAGCGCGCTTATAACACGAAGTCTCACATCCGACTAGTTTAAATATAATCTGGTAAATAAAATTTGGACGATACTATTCCACCCTCGACTAATATCTAGGTTAACCAATCAGAGAAGAAGAGATTTCTATCGGACACCCATCAACGAAATGACTGACCTCTGGATTAACTAATCAGAGAAGAGGATTACTGTTATCGTGATAACTGACCTCATTTTCCACTTGAAGTGCTGTGATCCAACAAATCACGACTGTGGACCCACCCTTTCATACTACTTCTCGTTGTCTTTCGGTGCATGTGCGTGCACTTTTAGATGGAGTTCACAGCCACTAACACTACTACATTTTTGTTGTTTTTTGTTGGAATTTGATATGTAGGGGTGTCAAATATTATGTGGGAGGTATGCCTTGAGGTTAAATTTCAATATTTTATCAATTTCAGGGGCGTAACCCTCAAAAATGTTAAGGGGGGTAACAATTTCAAATGTGATTTTTAAGTTAATTTTTGGTGTGGGGATGTCTAAAATAAAGTTTGGGGTATGCCTAGAGTGAAAATTTACGATTTTTACCGATTTCATGGGCGTAACCCTCAAAAACGGTAAGGGGGTAACAATTTCAAAAGTGATTTTTAAGTTAATATTTGGTATGGGGATGTCTAAAATAAAGTTTTAGGTATGGCTTGAGGTCAAATTTCAATTTTTTATCGATTTCATGGGCGTAACCCTAAAAATGATAAGGGGGGTAACAATTTTCAAAAGTGATTTTTAAGTTAATTTTTGGTGTGGGGATGTCTAAAATAAAGTTTTAGGTAAGCCTACGTGCTAAAATTACGATTTTTTTTACCGATTTAATGGGCGTAACCCTCAAAAATGATAAGGGGGTAAAATCCTAAAAGTGGTTTTCTATGTAAATTTTTGCTATGGGGATGTCTAAAATAAAGTTTTAGGTAAGCCTACGTGCTAAAATTACGATTTTTTTTTACCGATTTCATGGGCGTAACCCTAAAAATGATAAGGGGGTAAAATCCTAAAAGTGGTTTTCTATGTAAATTTTTGCTATGGGGATGTCTAAAATAACGTTTTTGGACTTTGAATATAACTTTCTACTCGTTGTGTCTAACTATTATGACTATGTGAGTAGTTTTTGGGGATTTTTAGGTCGACTTTTTGAATATGAGCCTACATTTATTGTGTTCTGTAGGTAAAATATTTGCGATTTTTGGCCAAACTTTTTTGGTTTTAGAAATAACGATCGGTTCGATGTGTCTAACAATTATGACTATGTGAGTAGCTTTTTACAATTTTTAGGTCGACTTTTTGAATATGAACCTAAATTTGTGTGTTCTTGTGGTAAAATCTTAGTGATTTGGTCTAACATTTTGGACCTAGAATATAACTTCCTATTCGTTGTGTCTAACTATTACGACTATGTGAGTAGCTTTTTGGGATTTTTAGGTCGACTTTTTGAGTATGAGCCTAAATTTTTGTGTTCTGGGGGTAAAATGTTTGCGATTTGGCGGGACTTTGGATGTAACTATCTGTTCGATGTGTCTAACTAGTATCAGTATGGAAGTAGATTTTTATTGTTTTGAGGTCGACTTTTTTAGTATGAGCCTAAATTTTTGTGTTCTGGAGGTAAAATGTTAGTGATTTGGCCACTCTTTTTGGGACTTTGGATGTAACTATCTGTTCGATGTGTCTAACTAGTATGACTATGTGAGTACCTTTTTATGGTGTTGAGGTCGATTTTTTTAGTATGAGCCTACATTTTTGTGTTCTGTGGGTAAAATATTTTCGATTTGACCAAACTTTTTTTGGGACTTTGGCTGTAACTATCTGTTCGATGTGTCTAACTAGTATGACTATGTGAGTAGATTTTTATGGTTTTGAGGTCGCTTTTTTTTGCGTATGAGCCTACATTTTTGTGTTCTGGAGGTAAAATGTTAGTGATTTGGCCACTCTTTTTGGGACTTTGGATGTAACTATCTGTTCGATGTGTCTAACTAGTATGACTATGTGAGTACCTTTTTTATGGTGTTGAGGTCGATTTTTTGAGTATGAGCCTACATGTTTGTGTTCTGTGGGTAAAATATTTTCGATTTGACCAAACTTTTTTTTGGGGCTTGGCTGTAACTATCTGTTCGATGTGTCTAACTAGTATGACTATGTGAGTAGATTTTTATGGTTTTGAGGTCGCTTTTTTTTAGTATGAGCCTACATTTTTGTGTTCTGGAGGTAAAATGTTAGTGATTTGGCCACTCTTTTTGGGACTTTGGATGTAACTATCTGTTCGATGTGTCTAACTAGTATGACTATGTGAGTACCTTTTTATGGTGTTGAGGTCGATTTTTTGAGTATGAGCCTACATTTTTGTGTTCTATGGGTAAAATATTTTCGATTTGACCACTCTTTTTGTACTTTAAATATAACTTTCTGCTCGTTGTGTCTAACTATTATGACTATGTGAGTAGATTTTTAGGGTTTTGAGGTCGACTTTTTCGCTTATGAGTTAAAATTTTTTGTGTGTTCTGGAGGTAAAATGTTAGTGATTTGGCCACTCTTTTTGGGACTTTGGATGTAACTATCTGTTCGATGTGTCTAACTAGTATGACTATGTGAGTACCTTTTTATGGTGTTGAGGTCGATTTTTTGAGTATGAGCCTACATTTTTGTGTTCTGTGGGTAAAATATTTTCGATTTGACCAAACTTTTTTTGGGACTTTGGCTGTAACTATCTGTTCGATGTGTCTAACTAGTATGACTATGTGAGTAGATTTTTATGGTTTTGAGGTCGCTTTTTTTGAGTATGAGCCTACATTTTTGTGTTCTGGAGGTAAAATGTTAGTGATTTGACCACTCTTTTTGGACTTTGAATATAACTTTCTGCTCGTTGTGTCTAACTAGTATGACTATGTGAGTAGATTTTTATGGTTTTGAGGTCGCTTTTTTGAGTATGAGCCTACATTTTTGTGTTCTGGAGGTAAAATGTTAGTGATTTGACCACTCTTTTTGGACTTCGAATATAACTTTCTGCTCGTTGTGTCTAACTAGTATGACTATGTGAGTAGATTTTTAGGGATTTGAGGTCGACTTTTTCGCTTATGAGTTAACATTTTTTGTGTTCTGGTAGTAAAATGTTTGCGATTTGGCGTAATTTTGGGGCCTTATGCAACTCCTCTGATATTACATCAGGGGTCAAAGCGCGTTCAAGTAACACGCCACATGAATTATTTCCCCCACCAATGACCCGACAGGTGGATTGTATCAGGACCGAATCGCTTTAAAGTAACCCATGCGTCAGACTCGACAGCACTTCAAGTGGAAAATGAGGTCAGTTATCACGATAACAGTAATCCTCTTCTCTGATTAGTTAATCCAGAGGTCAGTCATTTCGTTGATGGGTGTCCGATAGAAATCTCTTTTCTGATTGGTTAACCTAGATATTAGTCGAGGGTGGAATAGTATCGTCCAAATTTTATTTACCAGATTATATTTAAACTAGTCGGATGTGAGACTTCGTGTTATAAGCGCGCTTGATTCACGGACGTTTATTTTCATAGTACTGTTCAGTCTAGCGGTCTGTGTTGTAGTGGAATATTTTACGGTGTAGGTTGAATTTTTTTCTGTTTTTCTCTTAGCTCATAACGATGTGATAGGTTATCATTAAAGGAATTTCAGTTGTATTAATGGTGATGTGTATAAAGTACGTCTGTTAAGCCTTGTCGAGTGTATTATTCCTTCGTTTTTCATATGTTTATCTTATTGGTTCTTTAAAAAGTAGATATTTTAAGTCTTTTTGTAATTGATATTCAATGTTATTAATGTGTTACACTGGTGGTAAGGTAAAAATACGAATGAAGGTGGAACGCTAGGCGAGGTAAAGAGAGAGAGAGAGAGAGAGAGAGAGAGAGGAAGAAAGGTGGAATGGTAGGAGAGAAGTCTCGTAGGGGTTAGAAGAGCGAGAGAGAGAGAGAGAGAGAGAGAGAGAGAGAGAGAGAGAGCGAGAGAAGCCTATGAGAAAGAAGGCGAGATGCTATGTATTAATGGTGAGAATAATCAAGTGTTACAATAGGAGGGACGCTAAAAATATGAGGGAGGGCGGGGGAGCTAAAGGTAGAGGCGGAGGGTGGACTGATAGGTTAGAAGTCTAAGAGAGGATAGGGGAGAAAGCGCGCGAGAGAGAGAGAGAGAGAGAGAGAGAGAGAAGGAAGGCGCGATGATAGGGATAAATGGAGAGAATGAGTAAGTGTTTCAATGGAGGGAAATCTAGGCTGGAATAGTAGAGAGAGAGAGAGAGAAAGAGAGAGAGAAAGAGAGAAAGAGAGAAAGAGAGAGAGAGAGATAGCGAACCACTAACACCGAGGAACATATTTACACTACCAGCTTAGACTAACCAGTAATCTCTAACTGTTTCACCCTTATGCTTCATTTATGGTACAACGTTAAGCAGACACCCAACTACATAGCTATAAATATTTTCTAACGTCTACCTGGCGCGATAGCGTCACAGCGAATCGAACTAATCCCCGATCCGATAGCACGCTGTCCGAAAACACTCGAGATAATCCCCGAGGGGTCACCCGCCAACACGCGATCCGCCCCGAGGTCATGCATAATCTACTAACCTATCACTATCGATCAAGTACATCAAGAGCTCAAAAGTCAGCACACATCAGACATAAACAGGTCACTTCCGGGGTCACCGAGACTAGAGGTCAACATCCGGACACGCGCGGTCATGGTTAACTCCCCTTGTCTCTCGTGTACATTTCGCGCGAAAGGCGCACCGCGCGCCGCCCTATATATCTTTGTTAATTTAGCGCCACAATAATTAACCAGTTGGAACATTATATACTACTGAGTTTAAAAAGCTATCGATTTTAAAAGTTGGGCACGAGTTATGAAACAAGCTATAATATATACATAATTGCTCAAACGCCCGTGCCAGTGGAATCATCCGAATTAATATCTCATCTCCTAAACAAAGCAAGGTAACTGCAGTCCCCATCATAGCAGTCTCAGCACACGCCAAAAGACATAAGATGAAACCGTACGGAAAGTGAACGCAGCCATCTCTTCCCTGTTATACGATATCAGCATTCATCGTAATCAATCGGAATATCGAAAGACGATCCGGATGAAAAATACAGCTCACGGTGCACTTAACACCAAGTACTTAACTCAGTAACTCTGGTAGCAAGCCGGACTTGGAATATGAGGAAACTGCAACAAGGAACACTTTTCAGACACAACCTTTAACTGTTCCCGCCGCCTATCCGCCATATTGACCGGCAGTCATATTAGTGGTATGTCTGTTTTATCTAGATGTATATCTTTTAGGCAATATACAAGTTGTTTATGGTGTATGCTATCAAAAACTTAGGTGTAGTCTATGAAGCAGACCTATATTGGTTTATTTACTTCTGTGTACTTTTCGTTTAATGCCCTATTGCAAAATGTGTGTTCCTTTGTCCCACTGTTTTTCCTAAATCCAGATTGTTGTTCTAATTCAATATTGATTTTACTCTGAAGCCTTCCTTGTATAACTTTTAGCGAGTTTTTTGTTTCATGGCTCATTAGTCTTATTGTTCTAAAATCACTGCACTCAACTGCACCATTCTTTTTGGGCAATGCAATGAAAGTTGATATTCCTGTTTTTAGTTCATTTGGAACTGTCTAGATGTAACATGTATGGTATATGTCGTTGCACGTGTATGTGATCAATTCAATGCCAACAACATCTAGTGCCTTTATCATCTCTATCTGTATATTGTCAGATCCTGAAGCTTTTACCTTTTTCATTGCTTGTATAGATTTTTCCACTTCAGATTTTACAGCCTGAGGTACATTTTATAATTTGCTTCTTTTCTCTTTCGTCATAAAATAATTATGTTATATATTTCTGCCATCTATTGATTATATCTTTATTGTTATTCGTCTGTTAGCACTTTTCCTTTTTTTGGTTGCAATGCATCCACTTTCTGTGTTTATTTTTATATTTTTAATAGTCATTCCCTTTATTTTAACAAAAAATGAACAATAATATTGTTTTTCTCAACCAGTATTTGGACAGTACGCACAATTAACCTACCTAAAGCATTTTTTTAGAATAGACTTTAGATCACTAAATCTTTTCATGGCACGTTCTATATTTAAGAATTTATTTATTTAAAAAGCCACATGGTCCGAAGCAGGATCGAACCCGTACTCCATGGCACAGAGCCTTGCCAGGAAAAGCCAAACGCTAGGGAACACAGCCAATTCAGCTAACTAGGATTGACCGTGTTCCCTGGGGTTTGGCATTTCGTAGCAGGCGCTGTGCCATGGAGTGCGGGTTCGATCCTGCTTCGGACCATATATTGTTCTTTTTTCTGTTGTTGATTATTTGTAATTTTTTCCGAGTGCTGTAAACATACCTCCTCCTATGATTTGCTGAATTATCGCCTCGGAAGTTTCCCTCTATAATAATATTCATTTATTATTATTTGTCTCCTGAACATGGCGTGCCCTGGTCAACTGACCGAGTTGCGGGTACCTTGAGTCGGCACTATATAGGACATACAATAAATGGAAGTAAATTAATATTTTAGAAATAGCAGATACATGACTCGAGACACAGTATATATTGTTATTCAGGTGGAGCACACAAAAACACTGGAGTGAATTTAGGAGTTGCTATTATTATTAGTTAGTAAGGCTCGAATTTTTACATGCCATATGCATTTGTTAAAATCCAGGTTAATGTCAGCATGGATTTCTTTATTTTGTCCAAAGGCTAAAGCGTCCTCCGTTAAGACTCGAACGTTGGACAGGAAGTTAACGTTTACAATTTGGAGTCAATACACGCGTTAATCCGAATCTTCATTTTCGTCAATTTTTTATATGTCATCATCAAGTACCGGGCCTGCTGGCGTAGGTGATCATGTCTCTCCACAACTTTCGATCTCGGCAGCTATTTATCATTTCTGTTGTTGACCTTCTGCCAAGCCATTCTCTTAAGCTGTCTGTTATTTTCTTCTCTTTGCTTCCCTCTATCTCTTCGTCCCTCAATTTTTCCAGTTGTTACAATATATTTCAGTTGTTCTCTTCTCATTACATGGCCAAAAAAATGATTGTTTCTTCCTAATATTGGAAATTAGCTCTCTTTTTGCTTTGACCTCTTTCATAACATCTTCATTACTCTTCGTAGCTGTCCATGGTACTCTCAACATTCTTCTGTAAAACCACATTTGTGTAATAATTGGAAATTGGAGAGGTGGTCCCAGCTAGTAAAGTTGTAGAGCAAAAATATTGAAGAAAATGTTACTGTTGACTACCCCACAAAGTCCGATGATAATATTATCAAGCGATCACTCACAAAACCCATATTTCTACTTCTAACTTAACGACTCTGTAAACTTAATTAAGTGTATTTGGCACAACTGGATAAACCTAAAGTATGCAAACAAGACTTTAACATGCCAATTAAACCCAGTAAACTCAGAAGGTACTGTGATGAAAACTATGGAAATTAGAAAAAAAAAATAGAAAAAATGGTATGTTAGAAGCTTTACGTGATTAGTAGACGACACAGATTTGAACGACGTTTCGGCACAATAGGCCTTCAGCAGGAACAAACAAAAAAAACACACACACGGATATGTAAGTGAAACTAATCCTACATAGCTAACCAGTAACGAAACATCCAAAACAAAAATAATCGAAATATGTTAAAGAAAATAAAAATGTCTTCCCTGTGTGTCCTGTGTTACTCGGACCGTGGATCAGAGTCAAAAGGGAATGGTAAACCGAGTGTGCCTGTAATTATACCAAACTCAAGTCAGGTGAAGGGTTCTAAAAATACACGAGTGAGGGGAACGCTGTCCAGGTGAACTCGATCGCAAAGACACTGACAATGTCTGATAGTATAAAGGGCCCAAAAACACATGTATACACACACTCATGGTCGTGCATACATATGTACACGTACAGACGGACATGCATATACCTACACATATCAATCCACGCATGCTTACATACACATATATGCATACCAACTAGCACACCCATACATGCATATATATATACATATATATATATATATATATATATATATATATATATATATACCAATGCCATACATATGAGCACATACATGCGTGTGCACATCTGTACGGGGATAATCATGTATGTGCAGGAATGTGCGTAAATGCACACAGAACCAGAGGAGTTCACACCGGGATCCGTATGCAAACACAAAGGGGATTTCAATAGAACAGAGACTAACAGGTACTCAAAAGGCGGAAAGAGTGAGATGTCTGAGAGTGGGGTACAATGAAAACACATAAGGGGTAAGTAGCATAGAAAAAAGGTATAGAGGAGAACACCGAAGTGACTCAATGGGGACTAGAGAAGAAGAACTATAGGCAGCATGGCATAGTAGATAGACAAAAGAGCCCAAATATGGGCAGTAGAGAAGGCTATGCAAAAAGGAAAGGAGTAACCGAAAGGGAACTATGTGCATGAGTGTGATACATTCATTCCTCGTGGGGTCAGCGAACCATACTGGACAATGAGGCGATTTTCCAAAGTATATCGGCTGCGGTCGCCAGAGTGACAAAATACAATACCAGTGACACGGATGTCGTCTTTGCCCTTATGATCAGGGGAGTTGAAGTGGGAAGACACTGGAGTGCCAGTATTCTGTTGGACATCTCGTAGATGATTTCCCTTATATTCGGCTTTACTGCAGCGTCGCATTTTTTTTGCATTCATTTGCATTTCTTTGCCTTAACCCCTGTGATGAACACTACTTTGTTTAGTCTGAAATCCTTGTACTGAAAAACTGGCACCAGCTTTAACATAACATACAAGTCACTCTACCCACCTAGTTTGCAAAGGCAAAATGTGTCACAGTCTCTAGGTGTGTTTAACAGTTATAATGTGGCAGCTCTATAACTAATGATACAGAATGACACTGCCAACTTCATCGATGTGGCAGATCTATAACTAATGATACAGAATGACACTGTCAACTTCATCGATGTGGCAGATCTATAACTAATGATACAGAATGACACTGCCAACTTCATCGATGTGGCAGATCTATAACTAATGATACAGAATGACACTGCCAACTTCATCGATGTGGCAGATCTATAACTAATGATACAGAATGACACTGCCAACTTCATCGATGTGGCAGATCTATAACTAATGATACAGATTGACACTGCCAACTTCATCGATGTTACATTTCAGTAGTGGAACATTGTCAATGTGAAGAATAAAGTTTGTGGCATGAGAACACGAAATGCTTTTGCACAACCTATCACAAATCTCTCTCTCTCTCTCTCTCTCTCTCTCTCTCTCTGCGATCAAGACTCAATCAGAGTAGGATTCCAGACTCTCTTATGAAGTCAGCTGTCTGTTTAAGCGATCTATCACAAATGTAGACCGAAGTAATCTAATACACCTGGTACAGTTTGGATATTGACTAGCGGCTTGGAGAATTCTTGATTCCTTGGGTGGACAACTGACTGCTGAAACTTTCAATGCACTGACTCGACTGTAAATGGTCCAGGTGTCTCTCTCTCACTCTCTCTCTCTGCGATCAGGACTCAATCAGAGCAGGATTCCAGACTCTCACATGAAGTCAGCTGTCAGGCTAAGGGTGTTGATCGCCCCCACAGACAGAACATCACAATTAGAGTCTGCCAGATCCACTCTGATTGAACACCCGTTAAAACGTTGCACTGTGTTCTGCGCCAGTGGCCCAGTGCATCCGATTTCAGCCAGCATTTTATTCAGGTTTGCTTTCCTTAGCCTTTGATTGTCCCCAATCTTCCTTCAAGGCAGCAGATTGTCTTTTTTGTAGGGGGGTTCTGCCCTTAGATGGTCGGCCCTCCCAGGTTGACGAGCACCATCTGCCCGAGTCACTAGAGGTGACTAACACAGACATGCACACACAAAGACACGAGATGTGACCAACACAGACATGCACACACAAAGACACGAGATATGACTAACATAACCATGCACACAAAGATATGAGACATCACTAACCCATACATGCACACAGAAAGATATGACCAACACAGATTCACACTAAGACATGAGATATGACAAAACAGACACACATAAAAATATGTGACATGACCAACACGGACACACCAAGACACAAGATATGATCAACATGACACACACACACGCACACGCACGCACGCACGCACGCACGCACGCACACACACACACACACACACACACACACAAGGTAAGATATGAGTCATGGCTAGCAAAGAAACACACTAAGATATGAGCCATGGCTAGCACAGAAACACATTAAGATATGAGCCATGGCTAGCACGGAAATACACTAAGATATGAGCCATGGTCAGCACAGAAAAACACCAAAATATGAGCATGGCTTCACGGAAACACACCAAGACACGAACCATGTCTAGCACAGAAACACATCAAGATACCAGCCATGGCTAGCACGGAAACACATTAAGACATGAACTATTGCCAGTACGGAAATACACCAAGATATGAGCCATGGGCATCAGGAACCGTGTACCCCACCCAGAAAACATGGCATGTTCGCTAGAAGTAGAACAGTCTGAACTATCAGGATGAACACCTTGTTGCTAGAACTGGGGTGTAGGAGATATGGGAATGCACTGCCTGCAGTGGCACCAATCTGTTCCAAAGTTGGCTCGATGCCCTGTTGTTGCTTTGACCCTGATGCCATCCCCGTTCACACTCTGTACAAAAATCAAAGTAACAATAGGGCATCGAGCTAACATTGAGACCACGGAACATGCCTAGGGCAGACGATAGTAGTATACAAGGGTCCATCTATGCCGTATTTGGCCCGTAAATTAACAAAGATATATAGTGTGGTGCGCAGCGCACCACATGTACACGAGAGACAGGGGGAGTTAACCGTGACCTTTCGTGTCGGTGACCCTGGAAGTAACGTGTTTATGTCTGGTGTATGCTGACTTTGGAGTTCTTGATGTACTTGATCGACAGTGATAGGTTGGTATATTATAAAACATCAATGAAAAACATTAAATATAAAACAAAAGACAAAAAGATATATTTTATTCTTTTATGATCTCAATAGGTGTATAACATACAGTGAATATTATATAACATTACAAACATATTTAGTACACTGAGTAAATATATTGTACAAGTATAACATTTATTTATAGCTGTGTAGTTGGGTGTCTGCTTAGCGTTGTACCATAAATGATTCATAATGGGTGAAACTGTTAGAGATTGCTGGGTAGTCTAAACTGGTAGTGTAAAGAGTTAAATATCCAGTGGCGTAGTCGAGACGTTATCAGCAGCTACCTTTCTTTTTATATAGAAATAGGAAAGAGCATTTCTTGTTTGACTGTAGGAAAATATGGAATTATTTAGGACTTTGAAACCTACATTTTTCCCACCTTTAGCCTTTTGCGTAGCGAGAACCTCTAAAAACATATCTTTAGCTAATTTGTTGTGTTGCTTACTTAACCCTTTACAACTGATTTTATCGTAATCCCCACTACAATGGTACGTCTTACTACATAAACTAACAAGAGCCGTCCCTTCGTACTCTAGTTTAAAAAGCCCGGGTGTTCGTTTGGTGTATGCTTTAACACCCTTACAGTTTACACAGTCTGGCTTGCTAGTATGCTCATCGCAAAACTCGGCGGGAAACCAGTCTTTATATACGCTATTAAACTCATCCCGCAGACCTGACTTAACTATATCCTCCAACTTAGGTGCACTTAAAGCCAAGTATAAACTATCAGTATCTGTTTCACATAACTGAAAGTCGGATCTATCCACAAACTTATCTAAGAACTCGAAATAAAAAATCGAACATACGAAGCTTTGCATATCGATACACGAAGAAATCGATTTGTAGGGGTAAGTCCCATCCTACCGGGTGTGGGAAAACGGTATTTGTACAAAAGTTTATACAGAACCTTCTAGGAGGCAAGGGCAGAAACCTATGAGGCAAAGGCAGAAACCTAAGAGGCAAGGGCAGAAACCTACGAGGCAAGGGCAGAAACCTAAGAGGCAAGGACAGAAAACTAGGAAGCAAAGGCTGAAAACAAGGAGGGAAGGTCAGAAATCTAGGAAGCTGTGTTAGAAAACAAGGAGGGAAGGTCAGAAACCAAGGAGGGAAGGTCAGAAACCTAGGAGGCAAGGTCAGAAACCTAGGAGGCAAGGTCAGAAACCTAGGAGGCAACGGCATAAACCAAAGAGGCAAGGGCAGAAACCTAGGAGGCAAGGGCAGAAACCAAGGAGGGAAGGTCAGAAACCAAAGAGTGGAAACCTAGGAGGCAAGGGCAGAAACCTAGGAGGCAAGGGCAGAAACCCAAGAGGGAAGGTCAGAAACCTAGGAGGCAAGGTCAGAAACCTAGGAGGCAAGGTCAGAAACCAAAGAGGCAAGGGCAGAAATCTAGGAGGGAAGGTCAGAAACCAAAGAGGGGAAACCTAGGAGGCAAGGGCAGAAACCTAGGAGGCAAGGACAGAAACCTAGGAGGCAAGGTCAGAAACCAAAGAGGGGAAACCTAGGAGGCAAGGTCAGAAACCTATGAGGCAAGGGCAGAAACCTAAGAGGCAAGGGCAGAAACCTAAGAGGCAAAGACAGAAACCTAGGAGGCAAGGTCAGAAACATAGGAGGCAAGGGCAGAAACCTAGGAGGCAAGGGCAGAAACCAAGGAGGGAAGGTCAGAAACCTAGGAGGCAAGGGCAGAAACTTAGGAGGCAAGGACAGAAACCTAGGAGGCAAGGTCAGAAACCTAGGAGGCAAGGTCAGAAACCAAAGAGGCAAGGTCAGAAACCTAGGAGGCAACGGCAGAAACCAAAGAGGCAAGGGTAGAACGAACAGATAGTTACATCCAAAGTCCCGCCAAATCGCAAACATTTTACCCCCAGAACACAAAAATTTAGGGTCATACTCAAAAAGTCGACCTAAAAATCCCAAAAAGCTACTCACATAGTCGTAATAGTTAGACACAACGAATAGGAAGTTATATTCTAGGTCCAAAATGTTAGACCAAATCACTAAGATTTTACCACCAGAACAAAAAATTTAGGCTCTATTCAAAAAGTCGACCTTAAAACTCTACAAATCTACTCCCATAGTCATAATTGTTAGACACATCGAACCGATCGTTATTTCTAAAACCCAAAAAGTTTGGTCAAATCGCCAATATTTTACCCACAGAACACAAAAATGTAGGCTCATATTAAAAAAGTCGACCTAAAAATTTCAAAAAAGCTACTCACATAGTCGTAATAGTTAGACACAACGAGTAGAAAGTTATATTCTAGGTCCAAAAAGTTTTACTTATATTAAAAAGACTTAAGACTTATATTTAAAAAGTCGACCTCTAAACCATAAAAAAAATCTACTCCCATACTCATACTAGTTAGACACAACGAGCAGATAGTTATATTCAAAGTCCAAAAAACTTTATTTTAGACATCCCCATAGCAAAAATGTACTTATAAATCACTTTTGAAATTGTTACCCCCTTACTATTTTTTTTTTTAGGGATACACCCATAAAATAGGTAAAAATCGTACATTTTCACTCTAGACATACCCCAAACCTTATTTTAGACATCCCCATTGCAAAAATTTACATTAAAAATCACTTTTAGGATTTTACCCCCTGACTAATTATTTAGGGATACGCCCATAAAATCGGTAAAAAATCGTAAATTTTCACTCTAGGTATACCCCAAACTTTATTTTAGACATCCTCATTGCAAAAATTTACATTAAAAACAACTTTTAGGATTTTACCCCCATATCATTTTTGAGGGTTACGCCCATGAAATCGATAAAAAAAATTGAAATTTAACCTCAAGGCATACCTTAAACTTTATTTTAGACATCCCCATACCAAAAATTTACTTAAAAATCACTTTTGAAATTGTTACCACCCTTACCATTTTTGAGGGTTACGCCCATGGAATCGATAAAAATCGTAATTTTAGCACGTAGGCTTACCTAAAACTTTATTTTAGCCATCCCCATACCAAAAATTAACTTAAAAATCACTTTTGAAATTGTTACCCCCCTTACCGTTTTTGAGGGTTACGCCCATGAAATCGGTAAAAATCGTAAATTTTCACTCTAGGCATACCCCAAACTTTATTTTAGACATCCCCATACCAAAAATTAACTTAAAAATCACTTTTGAAATAATTACCTCCCTTACCGTTTTTGAGGGTTACGCCCATGAAATCGGTAAAAATCGTAAATTTTCACTCTAGGCATACCCCAAACTTTATTTTAGACATCCCCATAACAAAGATTTACATTAAAAACCACTTTTAGGATTTTACCCCCGGACCATTTTTGAGGGTTACGCCCATGAAATCGGTAAAAAAAATCGTAAATTTTCACTCTAGGCATACCCTAAACTTTATTTTAGACATCCCCACACCAAAAATTAACTTAAAAATCACTTTTGAAATTGTTACCCCCCTTACCATTTTTGAGGGTTACGCCCATGGAATCGATAAAAATCGTAAATTTATCACGTAGGCTTACTTAAAACTTTATTTTAGACATCCCCACACCAAAAATTAATTCAAAAATCACTTTTGAAATTGTAACCCCCTTTACCATTTTTGAGGGTTACGTCCCTGAAATCGATAAAAAATTGAAATTTAACCTCAAGGCATACCTCAAACTTTATTTTAGACATCCCCACACCAAAAATTAACTTAAAAATCTCTTTTGAAATTGTTACCCCCCTTACCATTTTTGAGGGTTACGCCCATGGAATCGATAAAAATCGTAAATTTATCACGTAGGCTTACTTAAAACTTTATTTTAGACATCCCCACACCAAAAATTAACTCAAAAATCACTTTTGAAATTGTAACCCCCCTTACCATTTTTGAGTGTTACGCCCCTGAAATCGATAAAAAAATTGAAATATAACCTCAAGGCATACCTCCCACATAATATTTGACACCCCTACATATCAAATTCCAACAAAAAAACAACAAAAAGCTAGTAGTAGGTGTGGCGGTGAACATACCCGAACATACTACTTCTCGTGTGGTTTTGGCACCGATACTGTACGAAACAGTATACAGTATCGGTGCCAAATCTATTGTCTTTCGGTGCATGTACATGCACTTTTAGGCGTGTAAACAGCCACACCTACTACTAGCTTTTTGTTGTTTTTTTGTTGGAATTTGATATGTAGGGGTGTCAAATATTATGTGGGAGGTATGCCTTGAGGTTATATTTCAATTTTTTATCGATTTCAGGGGCGTAACCCTCAAAAATGGTAAGGGGGGTTACAATTTCAAAAGTGATTTTTGAGTTAATTTTTGGTATGGGGATGTCTAAAATAAAGTTTGGGGTATGCCTAGAGTGAAAATTTACGATTTTTACCGATTTCATGGGCGTAACCCTCAAAAACGGTAAGGGGGGGGGGTAACAATTTCAAAAGTGATTTTAAGTTAATTTTTGGTATGGGGATGGCTAAAATAAAGTTTTAGGTAAGCCTACGTGCTAAAATTACGATTTTTATCGATTCCATGGGCGTAACCCTCAAAAATGGTAAGGGTGGTAACAATTTCAAAAGTGATTTTTAAGTAAATTTTTGGTATGGGGATGTCTAAAATAAAGTTTGAGGTATGCCTTGAGGTTAAATTTCAATTTTTTTATCGATTTCATGGGCGTAACCCTCAAAAATGATATGGGGGTAAAATCCTAAAAGTGGTTTTTAATGTAAATTTTTGCAATGGGGATGTCTAAAATAAAGTTTGGGGTATGCCTAGAGTGAAAATTTACGATTTTTACCGATTTTATGGGCGTATCCCTAAAAAAATTAGTCAGGGGGTAAAATCCTAAAAGTGATTTTTAATGTAAATTTTTGCAATGGGGATGTCTAAAATAAGGTTTGGGGTATGCCTAGAGTGAAAATGTACGATTTTTACCTATTTTATGGGTGTATCCCTAAAAAAAAATAGTAAGGGGGTAACAATTTCAAAAGTGATTTATAAGTACATTTTTGCTATGGGGATGTCTAAAATAAAGTTTTTTGGACTTTGAATATAACTATCTGCTCGTTGTGTCTAACTAGTATGAGTATGGGAGTAGATTTTTTTATGGTTTAGAGGTCGACTTTTTAAATATAAGTCTTAAGTCTTTTTAATATAAGTAAAACTTTTGGGACCTAGAATATAACTTTCTACTCGTTGTGTCTAACTATTACGACTATGTGAGTAGCTTTTTTGAAATTTTTAGGTCGACTTTTTTAATATGAGCCTACATTTTTGTGTTCTGTGGGTAAAATATTGGCGATTTGACCAAACTTTTTGGGTTTTAGAAATAACGATCGGTTCGATGTGTCTAACAATTATGACTATGGGAGTATATTTGTAGAGTTTTAAGGTCGACTTTTTGAATAGAGCCTAAATTTGTGTGTTCTGGTGGTAAAATCTAAGTGTACGACTATGTGAGTAGCTTTTTGGGATTTTTAGGTCGACTTTTTGAGTATGACCCTAAATTTTTGTGTTCTGGGGGTAAAATGTTTGCGATTTGGCGGGACTTTAAATGTAACTATCTGTTCGTTCTACCCTTGCCTCTTTGGTTTCTGCCGTTGCCTCCTAGGTTTCTGACCTTGCCTCTTTGGTTTCTGACCTTGCCTCCTAGGTTTCTGACCTTGCCTCCTAGGTTTCTGTCCTTGCCTCCTAGGTTTCTGCCCTTGCCTCCTAGGTTTCTGACCTTCCCTCCTTGGTTTCTGCCCTTGCCTCCTAGGTTTCTGCCCTTGCCTCCTAGGTTTCTGCCCTTGCCTCCTAGGTTTCTGACCTTGCCTCCTAGGTTTCTGTCTTTGCCTCTTAGGTTTCTGCCCTTCCTCCTAGGTTTCCCCTCTTTGGTTTCTGACCTTGCCTCCTAGGTTTCTGACCTTGCCTCCTAGGTTTCTGCCCTTGCCTCTTAGGTTTCTGCCCTTCCTCCTAGGTTTCCCCTCTTTGGTTTCTGACCTTGCCTCCTAGGTTTCTGACCTTGCCTCCTAGGTTTCTGCCCTTGCCTCCTAGGTTTCTGCCCTTGCCTCCTAGGTTTCTGACCTTGCCTCCGAGGTTTCCCCTCTTTGGTTTCTGACCTTCCCTCCTAGATTTCTGCCCTTGCCTCCTAGGTTTCTGCCCTTGCCTCTTTGGTTTCTGCCCTTGCCTCCTAGGTATCTGACCTTGCCTCCTAGGTTTCTGACCTTGCCTCCTAGGTTTCTGACCTTCCCTCTTGGGTTTCTGCCCTTGCCTCCTAGGTCTCTGCCCTTGCCTCCTAGGTTTCTGCCCTTGCCTCCTAGGTTTCCCCTCTTTGGTTTCTGACCTTCCCTCCTTGGTTTCTGACCTTGCCTCCTAGGTTTCTGCCCTTGCCTCTTTGGTTTCTGCCGTTGCCTCCTAGGTTTCTGACCTTGCCTCCTAGGTTTCTGACATTGCCTCCTAGGTTTCTGACCTTCCCTCCTTGGTTTCTGACCTTCCCTCCTTGTTTTTTAACACAGCTTCCTAGATTTCTGACCTTCCCTCCTTGTTTTCAGCCTTTGCTTCCTAGTTTTCTGTCCTTGCCTCTTAGGTTTCTGCCCTTGCCTCGTAGGTTTCTGCCCTTGCCTCTTAGGTTTCTGCCTTTGCCTCCTAGGTTTCTGCCCTTGCCTCCTAGAAGGTTCTGTATAAACTTTTGTACAAATACCGTTTTCCCACACCCGGTAGGATGGGACTTACCCCTACAAATCGATTTCTTCGTGTATCGATATGCAAAGCTTCGTATGTTCGATTTTTTATTTCGAGTTCTTAGATAAGTTTGTTGATAGATCCGACTTTCAGTTATGTGAAACAGATACTGATAGTTTATACTTGGCTTTAAGTGCACCTAAGTTGGAGGATATAGTTAAGTCAGGTCTGCGGGATGAGTTTAATAGCGTATATAAAGACTGGTTTCCCGCCGAGTTTTGCGATGAGCATACTAGCAAGCCAGACTGTGTAAACTGTAAGGGTGTTAAAGCATACACCAAACGAACACCCGGGCTTTTTAAACTAGAGTACGAAGGGACGGCTCTTGTTAGTTTATGTAGTAAGACGTACCATTGTAGTGGGGATTACGATAAAATCAGTTGTAAAGGGTTAAGTAAGCAACACAACAAATTAGCTAAAGATATGTTTTTAGAGGTTCTCACTACGCAAAAGGCTAAAGGTGGGAAAAATGTAGGTTTCAAAGTCCTAAATAATTCCATATTTTCCTACAGTCAAACAAGAAATGCTCTTTCCTATTTCTATATAAAAAGAAAGGTAGCTGCTGATAACGTCTCGACTACGCCACTGGATATTTAACTCTTTACACTACCAGTTTAGACTACCCAGCAATCTCTAACAGTTTCACCCATTATGAATCATTTATGGTACAACGCTAAGCAGACACCCAACTACACAGCTATAAATAAATGTTATACTTGTACAATATATTTACTCAGTGTACTAAATATGTTTGTAATGTTATATAATATTCACTGTATGTTATACACCTATTGAGATCATAAAAGAATAAAATATATCTTTTTGTCTTTTGTTTTATATTTAATGTTTTTCATTGATGTTTTATAATATACCAACCTATCACTGTCGATCAAGTACATCAAGAACTCCAAAGTCAGCATACACCAGACATAAACACGTTACTTCCAGGGTCACCGACACGAAAGGTCACGGTTAACTCCCCTGTCTCTCGTGTACATGTGGTGCACTGCGCACCACACTATATATCTTTGTTAATTTACGGGCCAAATACGGCATAGATGGACCCTTGTATACTACTGACGATGAAGCAGTCACTGGGTGAACACGGAGAGAAAGGAAAGTGATTCATTTATACCGTAAGAATAGATACTAACCAGCTGACACTGCAAAGCTACAACAAAGGAAAATCTGGCATCAAAGAACGAGAACAATCAAGAAACAAAAATGGCATCATAGAAATTCTGCAGCAGGCCAGACCAGAACTGACATTGTTTAACAGTCCTAAGAAGTATGACATTTTCCAATAACATGACACTTTTCAGTTGGAGTTATGTAACCTCCAAAGTGACCCCTTTTTCCAATCAAGGATGGAGATAGGAGTTGACTTTTGGAAACTAGTGCCACAGGAAAAATATCCCGCATTGAGTGATTTCAGTTTGAAAATTACTTCTATGTTCGGAAGCACATATATATGTGAATGCGCTTTTTCAACAATGAAGGCGATTAAATCGTCACAAAGAAACCGACTCACTGATGGCCACCTTCAGGATTTATTACGAATATCATCATCATCATCTTTACACATTGACTTTGATGAACTTGTACATGAACGTCCACATTGTTCTCATTAAGGTTTGTTTCATGTCAACTGTAAAATGACCTAAATAAAACATGTTTGCTAAACAATATAAATAGCAACTTTGATTCATTTTTATAAATAACTAGGCATTTTTTACTCTGTTGCAACAAAATGATTTATGTAAGCAAATAATGTCGATAAATAACAAAAATATTACCTTAAAACAAATGCCAAGTTTATTTGTATCGATGTTGTTATGTGTGTGGCCAGCCACACAAAAAAATAATTAAAAAATGACCCGCCATTTGAAAGAAATTGACCATCCCTGAGTTACAGGATCAAGACCTGGAAGGTGCAATCATACCTTAAGATAAGTGTTGATAAATAGCATCCAAATGCACCAAGATCTCAGCACTGGTAAAGGTGACAGACTAAGAAGAGGCAAATCATTGGGGGTAGGTCGCGTAGAAGATGTCATCAAACAAGTTTGTATGCTTATCAATATCAACACTGGCAAGAAGTGGATGTCGGTGCCTACATCTTTTCAGGGGTATATTCTTGTGTATTTGCCACGCTTGATAGGAAATGCAGGGAGCAGAATCCAGTCGTCGTCGATGCGGAGGTCAACGCCCTCATTTCGGACAGCACCGACCAGGAAGATGCAGTCATCTATATATACGGAATGCAAGACGAACTCGATGCATTACTTCCTGGTGTGGGATTTCAGTGCCTTGGTTAATCCTAATAAAGCTTCAGTTTCATGGTTCTCCCTTAACAATCATATCGTCAATACGACCACACCGGTAGTACGAATGGAAGCTGATGAGGTGACCAGGGGCAAGTTGATGCGCATTAACCTGGGATGTAAGAGGGACACTCCCTGTATAGCAATAAGGTATCTTCTTGACTTTCCTACCATGGATGACGGAATCAAGATCTGGAGAGCACGAGCATACCTGAAGATTAGTACAGATACAGAGCATCCATTGCACCACGTGCTCAACACAGTGAAAGGTGCCAGGCTAAAATGAGGCAAATCATGGGTGGGTCGAGCAGAAGATGTCTTCAAACAGGTCTGTGGGCTTACCAATATCAGCGTTGGTGAGGAGTGGATACCGGTGCCTACGTCATTCAAGGGGACTTTCTCGTGTATTGTCACACTCCGCAGGAAAAGTAGGGAACAGAACCCGGTCGTGGTTAATGCTGAGGTCAACGGTCTCATCTGCGATAACACCGATGAGAACGATGCAGTCATCTATACAGACGGATTTGTAATACGACACCAAAGAAGTGCATGTGCATTTACAGCACGCTCGGCGGGCAGAATAGTCAAGGAAGACAGTGGTGCATACGTCATGACCACGAGTAGCATGACAATGGAGGCGATGGCAGTGACCAAGGCATTCAAATGGTTAGAGTCACAAGACTACATCCACGCATGTATACTGAGTGATTCGATGATCATGATAAAAAAAGTGGAGGCGGGCTCTGTACGCATGCAATGGGTAGAGTCGTTGCAGAAATCCAAAATATGTAAGGTCACCTTTGTCTATGTCCCTGGACATGCGGGAGTGCGGGGAAATGAAAGAGCGGACAGGTTGGCTAGCTGCGCTGTCGTTGAGGACGGGCAACTAATGGATCGGGCGGACATCATCAATGCCCTCCGAGATGTGGGAAGAGCACGTCACTTCTTCGGATGTGATGGAAATGGGAGTTAAGATGGGCACAGCCAGAAATGAGAAATATAGTGGCCGTGTAAGAAGACTTATCAAGCAACATAGAACTGGAGTCGTCAGTCGCTGGACACAGGGAATTGCTGAGGAGGGGATCTGAGCACCTATTGACATGTTCGGAGTGCAATGATGATGATCCGCAAATAACTCAATATACATACGGATCCGTAATATGACACAAAAGGGGACATTTACCCCATCCTCTGCAGGCAGAACAGTCAAGAAAACAGTGGTACATGCGCTATGACCACGAGTAGCTTGATGATGGAGGTGATGGCAGTGCCCAGAGCAATCGAGTCCCATAGCATTCATCTGGTTGGAGTCACACAACTAGACCAACGCCCATATTCTGAGTGATTCGATGAGCATTGTACGCAGACAATGAGTCGAGTCATTACAGAAGCCAACGATAAAGTAGGGTCACTTTTGTCTACGTCCCTGGACCTGCTGGTGTACGGGGCAATGAAAGAGCGGACATTTGGGCTAGCTGTGCTGTAGTTCAAGACGGTCAACCAATGCATCAGGCGGACGTCATTAATATCCTCTGAGATGCAGGAAGGACACATGACTTCGACGACCATGTCTATCCTTCAGATGAAAGAGATGGGAGTAAAGATGGGCACAGCTAGAAACGAGAGGCACGGCCAGAAACGTGAGGCTTAGTGGGCGCACAAGAAGACTAATCAACCAACACTGAACTGGAGTCGTCAGTCGCTGCGGGAGGAGGGGATCTGAGCAGCTATGGACACGTTCAGAGTGCAATGACGACAACCACTAATAACTCAATAGCAATAACAATTGATGGTGCCACCACAAAGACTGTTATCAAAGCTGGATATTGAATTCTGGTTCATTATCTATATGGTGCAGAGGACGAACTATGTGTCCCGTGAGGTGAAGTCTGCAACAATACGAAGCAAAAATAACTGTTATAGAAACAGCAATGTATCATCTGAATACTGTTTTTGATACCATACCAAAGAAAAGACATATTTACTGATTTCAAATCAGTTTTTCGGGCTCTAAGGAAGTAACATAAACAAACCAGAACTCACACAGCTCATATTAGGCATAAATACCCTCATTAACACACACGATATGAGACTAGTGATGCAATGGATCACAGGACACTTTAATAGGGTTGCCAGATTTAAAAAAAAAAAGGAGTACTTTTACGCTGAATTTTTTTTTCTTCAATTTTAATTACATATTTACGAACAAATGATTTTGTATATTGTTACCGGTAGTGACAATGAATTCGCCTTTATATTCAAACAAATTTATGAACAATTATATACAGAAACTAGAAATAAAACAAAGCTCATATTCTGCAAAGACAATTTTCAGTTTTTGACAAAACGGAGTCATCGAATTACGTGAAAAAAACGGAGAAATCCGTAAAAAACGGTGTATCTGGCAACCCTACACTATAACACACCAGAAAATTATAAGGCTGATTGATGCAATAGCCAAGAGGGAATCCAGACTGACACCTCTTTAAACACAGCTAATCAAATAATAAACTACAACAGTAGAGTAATGCTGAATGGATAGGCCATGGGAAAAACCTTTCTAAATAACTGACAAAGCCAAACCCCCATGACAAATTAACAATCTTATAAAAAAAAAGAGGCAAAACTACCATTTTCAAACTGAAAACTGGTCTTGTACCACTGAACAATCACATCAATAGAATACAACGAAACCAAAATCCAGTATGTCTGCTCCATGAACACCTGCATGAAACAGAACATCATTCATTTGTTCAAAACTCACCAACATTAGAGTGTCTCTATTCCTCAAATGCCTGATAAATGGAATATCTTGTACCGAAATACAAGGGAACTCAGAAACACCTGCAAAATAACATTACATGGCATTGGGCCCAAGGGCATCAGCTCAAATCATGACAACGACCAAAACTCAACAACAACCAAATATTAGAAACAGAAAACAAAACTGGTTATTTTATACACTATTTATTATTCATAACAGCAACAACATATACTATTTATTGTTCATAACAGCAACAACATATACTATTTATTGCCTTGCCATGTTAGATCACGTAAAAGACTTTTTATTAGCTTACCTACTTGCTGCTCATATCCACATCACAGAATGCCAAAAAAAAAGCACGGGGTCCAGTTGCTTTCAGCAGATTGCTGAATCAAAAATGTGTGCATGCTGATGATTCCAGAAGCTATATTTGTTGATGATCCCAGAAGTGGTTGAGCACACACATAGCTCAGTTTTGTTGGTTTGCATCCAGCATAGTATGACAACATGTATAATGCTATAATTACAATTTTTGCAAACAGCACGCTCTGCAGGCAGAATAGTCAAGGAAGACAGTGGTGCATACGTCGTGACCACGAGTAGCGTGACGATGGATCAGGACATTCTTCTGCTTAGAGTCACTACATCCACGTCTGCATACTGAGTGATTCGATGAGTATGATAAAAAGTGGAGGCAGGCTCCGTACACATGCAATGGTCAGAGTCAATGCAGATGGCAAAAATATGAAAGGCCTCCTTTGTCTACATCCCAGGACATGCAGGAGTATGGGGAAATGAAAGAGTGGACAGGTTGGCTAACTGCGCTATCATTGAGAAAGGTCAACCAATGAATCGGGTGGACATCACCAATGCCTTGTGAGCTGTGGGAAGAGCACAGGACTTCGACAACCATGAGTACACATCGCTCCTTCGGGTGAAAGAGATGGGTGTCAAGATGAGTGCAGCCAGAAACAAGAAACTTAGTGGGCATGTAAGAAGAGTAATCAACCAATACAGAACTGCAGTCGTCAGTCGCTAGACACTGCGAGATCGTTGAGGAGGGGATCTGAGCACCTATGGACATGTTCAGAGTGCAATGATGATGACCCCTCAAATAACTCAATATATATATAAAATGGTAAATTCATTTTAAGCCTTCAAAATAAATACTTTGAGAGTGATTATTTGCACACAAAGCAGCCTACTCTAAGGTCATTTCACTACTTGTTCATTGTCACCCCCTTTTCCTCTCCCCATTCCAATATTAGATGCATGGTTTTTAAAATATGAGGCCTCAGTAATCCGCTTAATCCACTAATGCTGGAAAATGTATTCTGGACAAATCAAAGCACTGACTGAGAATTTGACAGGAGATGTGCCATATTCAATTATATCTTTAAAACTTACATGGTAAAAGCAATAACATCATCAATCAGCACGGTAATTTTAGTTCAAATAGATTTTACCTTGTCACTAACCATTCTGACCTATAACCTTGCAACTGTGAATTGGAATTGTGCGCCCATAAATCAACGATGACCCATATTGATAAGCTACTATGTCACGCCGATATAATGATTTTGCAAGAAACACTTCTTGGTAATAGGACAGTTAGTGTCCCTAGATTTCACTGTTTCTATAATAGACGACACCTAGGGCAGGCCATCCATGTACGAAACAATATGGTAAGCTGAGGTTGATATGCCTGCATGATTTGTGCCACTTATTTTTGTGCTGCATGGTGGTGATGATTGTTTCTTTGATGTGACCATAATGAGGACATTCACTTCAGGTTAATATGGTGAATAGGCGGCAGGAACTGTGAAAAGGCTATATCTGAAAAGTGTTCCTTGTTGCAGTTTCATCATGTTCCAAGTCCGGCTTGTTGCAGGAGCTACTGAGTTAAGTGCTTTGTGCACACTGTGAGCTGTGCATTTAATCTGTTTTGATCGTGTTTCGATACTCCAATTATTTACGATGAATGATGATATCGTATGATGGAGAACAGATGGCTGTGTTCACTTTCTGTGCGGTTTCTCCTTATGTCTTTTGGCATGTGCTGAGACTGTCATGATGGGGACTACAACTACCTTTCTTTGTTTGGGAGATGAAATAGTAATTTGGATGATTCCACTGGCACGGGTGGTTGAGCAATTATGGATTTAAATTCGTTTGCAGTGATACCAGGGCCTACCATAACCATGTCTGCATGGGACAGTGAAGAATTGCAGGTACATGCGGTTAGGGTGCAGACCCCAGTTCCTTTCATGGTTGTGAATGTGTATGCCTGTAATCGGAAGATGGACACACAACAATGGCAGAATCTCTTCGCATTCGAGGAGGAGAAAATCATTTTCTGCTGAGACTTTAATGCTAGAGGCAACCAATGGGGTAACGTCTTAACCAACAAGCAGGAAGAAGACCTAGAGAATGTTCTGGTGTCCGTTGATTTAGTGTGCTTGAATAATGGAAGGGCAACCAGAATGGCCGCTCGAACAGGGGACACTGATAGTGTCATAGACCTGGCACTGGTGTCTTCCACCTTTGCACAGGTTTGCAGGTGGAGTGTACTGGGATTCCATGGAAGTGATCACCAGATTTTCAGATGATCTATTGTCAAAGACGTTTATTTACAAAAAAAGCAAAGAACTTATAATTAGCTGTGTTTTACTGTTTGACAAGGCCAAATGTTAAGGATAGTGTATATTTTTTTATTAGGTGACTAATTAAAGGTAATTTCTTGAAGACACATATTATTGTTACCTGTGAGTTTAAATGTTTGATATGAAATTCAAAATAAAAAGTGAATTAAGTATGTATAGACATGTCTAACCATGCTGGTGTATGTTATATGTAGTATAGCCATGCAAGACAAACAAAGGGATATTTCTAAAAATCATGTTACATTAAATAATGTCATGGTTAATGAAAAAAAAATAAAAGAAACCAGTCTTTGTTGCTAGGCCTTGTCTTCGTTGTTCTGTCTGATGAATGCTTGCACATCAAATTTACGTTTGCAACCTTCAAAATTCATGTATCTGATCTTTCCAAAAACTGCTCTTTCTTGCCATCCCTGGTCATGAACTCCACAAATAGACCACATGCAACCTAGACACGCAAATAAAAAACATTTATTGCAAAATAAAATACTATATAGGATAGATTTGTAAAAATCCATTTATTTTACTGATGACGCATATAACTTTTCATGATCACCATAAATCATTATTTTCTGTTGCAGGAGCTTCTTACTACCAATAAAAAAAAACCTTGGGTATTCTGTTTTGTGATCACGGTTATTTCGCAAAAGGTTCCTAGCTTGATCTTCACTGTTCATGTCATGTTCTTTTCTGTTACTGAGTTATTTGTGGGCTATCGTCATTGCGCTCCAAGCATGTCCATAGGTGCTTAGATCCCCTCCTCAGCATGTCCCACAGAGTGCAGTAACTGACGACTCCAGTTCTGTGTAGGTTGATAAGCCCTCTTATACACCCACTAAGTCCTCATTTCTGGATGGAATCATCTTTACTACCATCTCCTCTGAAGGATGAAGCTGCCATGGCAGCCAGTCCTTTGCAGGATTTTGTTATTATATGATCCATATTGATCTCTGAAACACAGACTGCGATCAAATTTAATTCCTTGGTATGTCATAAAAATATCTGTGGTTACATCAACAACTCCCATTTGTACCACCGGTTTCCATGTTCCGATTGTAAAGGGAGAACCACACTACTGATGCTTTATTAGGATTAACCAAAGGTCTCCAGAAATCAAATGCAGATTAACTCTTTCAGGACCAGAACAGGAAATACATTATTTTAGGTTTTGGACCATATTAATTTTCCTGTTTCAAACAATTTCACCATATACCTTTTTCATTTGAGAGCCGCGATAGCTCAGTGGTTAGTGAACTGGACTACAACGGACAAGGGGTAGGGTTCAATCCCAACCGACGGCTTCCGGGTTCACCCAGCCTTAAATGGGTACCGGATTTTTTTCTGGGAAAGTAAAGCAGCACGGGCGTAATACCGACCACATTACCCCAAAAATCATGTGCTGAAGGTCTGTAAAATATAGGGTCACTAACACCATATTTCCCTATACGCCACTTGGCGTGACGGGGGTACTTTACTTTACTTTTTTACCTTTTTCATTTGACTACTTCACACAATAATTTAGATAAATGTGATATGATCATGTTATACATCACTGGAAAGGACAATGGATACAGAAAATGAAAATAACAATATATTTATAATATGTGGTTATTTGTAGGAATAATTGTATATTTTTTTTTAAATATAAATATTCAACATAGGTAATTTTTAATTCAAAATATTGTAATTCACTTACCTTTTTCCATGTTCATAGTGTTGCTATCCATTTGTTTTGAAATATTATACAACATAATCCAAATTCCTCCAAAATACAGTTTATTTGATTAATTTATGTCCACAAATAACGAAATTATGTACATTTTTGTAAATGATCCCAGAATGAAAAATAATATAAATTTATGTGACGTCAGAAAAATATTATTTACAAGTCAAGTTTATTATTTTTATTTACACAACTTGATTTATTTTGTGTGATATGTCCCTAAAGTACCAGTTTCATTATCAGAATCACTACCACCCAATTCCTCTGAGACAATGATATTGCTGGAATAGAAGGCATCCACTAGCTAAAACTAAGTCAGATCATCTTGCCTTTTTAGCGTAACTTTTACTAATCATCATCATTGAGTGCCTTCTCCGCATCGAAGGTTGGCTACCATGGAGCGCCATTCCACTCTGTCTCTTGCTTTGATGGTGCAGATTGTCATAGGCTGACTTGTCCATTTTTTGATGTTACTCGTCCATGTTAGTCTTGGTCTGCCTCTGCCTCTTTTACTTTGTATTTTCCCCTCTAATATTACTTTTATTAGACTGTTGTGTCTTTTAACATGACCAAAAAATTTCATTTGTCTTACTCTAATTGTGTTTAGTAGTTCTTTTTTCACCCTTAGTCGTCCTAAAACTTCCTCGTTTGTTTTCTTTTCTTTCCATCCAATTCTACCTATTCTTCTCTAAATCCACATTTCAAAGGCCTCAATTTTCTGTTCTGTTTTCTGGTCTAATGTCCATGTTTCTGCACCATACAAAAATACCAAACTTTTACTAATATTGCGACCCATTATCACAATAACAAAACTATTGTCCTAGTCTAAATTAATTACTATGAATACTCTATTTCGGAATCACTCAATAACAAGGTTTCGAACATAGATCTAGCTTATTCTGCACTATATTGTTTTGGTCAAATGCAAGAAGTACCAACAGTGGGCATGGCCATTATGTGACAGAAATTTGAGAAATAAACAATGAGTATAAATTTGATAATTTTCCAATGTTCGAAGCTCAGACCATGCCGGTCTCAGCAGAAAGATCAAGTGAGAACTCTCGTACTTCTGGAAATCATGTATTGGTTGAAATAAAAATGAAAATCAGTGAAAACTAATCAAATATTCAGCTATACTCTAAATATCCAAAGTATCGGTGAACAGTTGGATATCATCAGTTTTATTGAAACGGGGTGTTGGATAATAGTCCTAAAAGAGTTAAAGCACTACAACTACTTTACTTTTTACTTTACATATACAACAGTAGTTTTGTTTGCATGTTATACAGAGAAGATCATATTTCTATCTATCAACCTTTTGAGGTACATAAATTTATACATAGCTTTCACTGACCAGGAAAAGCAGTCAACAGAGTAAACAGAGAACTGTGGGAGATACTAACAACATACGGAGTAAGCCATCATCTAACCAACCTAATTAAACGACTCTACATCAACAACAGCTGCAGGGTCACAACAGCAGCAGGCTACGCAGACCACTTCGAAGTTATGTCAGGTGTAAGACAGGGGTGCGTGCTATCCCCCCTACTGTTTATTACATACATGGACTATATATGCAAATTAGCCAACCCATCAGAGACAGAAGAGATCAACGAGCTTTTATTTGCAGATGATTAGGCACTAATACATGAAACAATAGAAGACCTACAAGAACACTTAAACAAACTTAACAGCTCAGGCACAAAATACAACATGAAAATCAACATCAACAAAACAGAAGTCATGAATTGTCGCCAAAAATTAACAGAACATCAACATAACTATAGAAGGCAGGCAACTAAAACAAGTAGAGGAATTCAAATACCTAGGAAGTTTAATGACTAACGATAATTCATAAACAGCAGAGATAGAATCAAGAAGCAACAAAGCTTGTTAAATCATTGGACAGTTATCACCACCATTGTCCAACAAGGAAATAACTCTGGAGGCAAAATGAGCACTATACAATACAATCTTCATCCCAACATTGTGCTACTAATGGACCTACCTGGACCTTAGATGCAAGAACAATAAGAAAAATAATCTCTACTGAGATGAAATGTGTTAGACAAATGACAGGAAACAGTCTGAGAGATAAGATCAGAAATGCAGAACTGAGAAAAAAGCTAGGAATAGCCCCCGCCATAGAATATATAAGGAAACAACAGATAAAATGGTTTGGCCACATGACAAGGCAGAAAGATCAAAACACAACACAAGCCTTCAGCAAATGTTGTGAGACTACTAAACCCAATGGTCGACCACGAAAAAGATGGATTGATGGAATTTTAGAAGTACTAGGAAACATGACAGCAGCAGAGGCGAACAGAAGAGCAAAAGACTGTAAATTATATCTCCCCTTGACACTGAAAGGCAAATGTGGAAGGAAAGAAGAAGAAGACCTTTTGAGCCATATGGGGCCCATTGGGCATAGACTCAGATACTTTCACTGTTTCAAAATTTTCATTCTAGCAGTCTCAATCCTTACAAAGATCTTTTATCAAATCTCGCCATTTATCCCTTTTCTGTGCAAGCATCTTGATCTCATTGAGGGAGCCAAATCCTGCTACCTTTGCCTCCCTAAACAATGTTCTTCTCAGTGTTTCTCTGGGTTAGCCTCTTTTCCTCCTACCTGTTGTTTCCCACCTGAGGGCTTGCTTTGCTATTCAGTTATAATCTCTTCTCATCAAATGTCCAACATATGTTCAATGTCTTTTCTTGATTACTGATGATATTAGTGCTTGATTGGTGATTTCTCTAATTTCTTTGTTTGTTTTGAATTCATTCCCCAGTAACCTTTATTTTAAGCCTTTATTGTAAAGAAATTGTAACCTTTTTGTAATGAATATGTTAATTTCTTTATTCAAATTTCAACAATTTATCAAATCAACTGGCAACACAAATCGTCTATGAACAATCCTATAATAATGTTTATATCAACGGTAGAGGATCTCTGGCCACACGAGTCCTCCATGCACACTTTGGTCATGGTGAACAGTTTATCAAATCACTTTACAACACAAATCGTCTACGAACTCACTGAACAATCCTATGAATCATGTTCATATCAACAGTGGTGGATCTCTGGCAGCCCAAGTCTTCCATGCACGACTCGCTCAAGTGATCACTGATCAGCTGCCCTTTTCCCTGTTCATCTCTGGCCAGCGGTCTCCAACCGTCAACCCGCTCTCTCTTGGCCAACTTTCTAACTGCTTCCAAACTACGTCATCGTATTTTTTACGTCACTTTTCACTCTCCGCGCACTGTATTGCACTACCTATTGTGGCGTGCAAACAGTTTATCCATTCCATCTTCAATTCCGTCTCTTCACCTTTTAGTGCGCAATTTTGCGTCTACACCCCCACTATACCAAGTATTTTACATTTCATTAACAAGGGCCTTTTTACGATAGTGGCTTGTTAGACCTCTGATCAACGGTACTATGCCAAACAGAAGAAAAACATCCTCCATCTTGGGTCGACACCAGAAACTGCCCAGATCATATTTAGATAGAGAAAAAAAAAGTAATTTGATGTTAACTAAGGCTCATTTTCTATCTATTGACCTTTTGAGCCATAGCCGGCCCATAGAGCACAGACCCAGATACTCTTTCTCTTATCTAAATTTTTCTTCTAGCAGTTTTCAATCCTGTTAAAGATATTTGATCAAATCTCACCATTTGTCATTGTTCTGTGAAAGCAACTCTATCTCATTGAGGGAGCTGATTCCTACTGCATTTGCCTCTCTGAGCAATGTTCTTCTCAGTGTCTCTCTGGTCGGCCTCTGCTGCTCATTTTGTTGCTTTTAATTTTACTCTAAGCTTTCCCACAACTGGTACATGATCACTATTGCAATCTGCCCCTGGTCTAGTTTTCACACATACCTTGACTTGACTTGACTTGACTTAATCCCCTTGTTAGCCGTGAGCTATGAGCTCTTTACAACTTAATGCCTCTCGCATGAAGGTGCAGGTCCTTCTCAGTTGTACAGCTGCAGAGTACAGTGTGCTATTGATGGATGGAGGTAGTGGGAGTAACATGCTCCGTCGGTTTTGTAAATGGGGACAGTGTAGTAGCAGGTGATCTACTGTCTCAGATTGTTGGCGGCAGTGTCTGCACAATGGGTCATGTTGTGTTTTTATTCTGCTCAGGTGTTGATTGGTAGGAGCATGGCCTGTTCTCAGCTGGAATATCAGGCTTTGATCCCTTCGCCTCAGCTCCCGCACAGGGTCGAGGGGGTATGGTTTTGTTTGATATCTGTAGAGTAGGCGTCCAGTCTTTGCTGAAGCCCACATATTAAACCATTCCTCATGGTAGTTGTTTCTCAAAATTTGCTTGCATGTTTTAAGGCTAACTTGAACAGGAAGCTGTGGTAGAGATGCTCCCAGTTTAGCTAACCTATCCGCTCTCTCATTTCCCGCAATGCCGATGTGACCAGGAATCCATTGTAGGGTTACAGCCACGCCATAGGTAGTGGATAGTTGGTTTGATAAAGATCTTATATTGGAAACCTCAGATGTTAGACCGCTTTCAATTGCTTCGAGTGCTGATTTAGAATCCGAGAAAATATAAATATTTTCCGGTGCGATGGTGTCACATTCGAAGTCTATAAATATCCTTCTGAGTGCTCTCTCTATAGCTATAATTTCTGCAGAGTAATTGGAGCAGTATTCTCCGCATGGACCGTAAATTTGGGGGTAGTCGTCTGGGTGAGAGTAGGGATACTTGACAACAGCACCGTAACCAGCATTTAGGGTGGCCTTGAATGCAGATCCATCAGTATAAACGTGGATGGCATTGCGTGGATACTGGTCAATAGTTTCCAGTGCTATGGCTTTGAGTATGGGAGGTAGAGTATTTCTATCTGCTAAGGGGTCGGAGAGCTCAGTCCTGACATCGGGGACAACTATTTGGCGGCAAAGTGCTTCAGGGCGGATGGGCATATCTTGGAGTCTGTCTGCTGGAAGGTGATGTTTGGAGCTGTAGTTAGTTGCATGGTCTAGAAAGGATGATTTCTTGATTCGAGTTTTCTGCCGCCACTTTTCTACCATAATGCGATTTTCCCCTGTTGGTTCCGTCCGCAAATATCTCTCGTAGGTTTCCACTACAGCACGTTCTCTTCGAATGCCAAGGGGTTCGATGTTATTGTGTATTTCGCAAGCATTATTTGGAGTTGATTTCATAGCACCGCTAATAAATCTCAGGGCTTGATTTTGAATTTTATCTAAGCTTTGGAGTAGAGTCTTGCTAACAATAGATTGCAGAGGTAGTGAATAGTCTATTACTGATCGCACGTAGCCAGTATAGAGTTGACACAGTGTTTGTTGGTCTGCTCCCCATTCACAAGTGGTGAGGTGCTTGATGATCCTGAGTCTAGTTGTGGTTTTCTCTATCAGCTTGTTTATGTGTTGTTTCAGAGATAGCCTTCGGTCTAAGTCAACTCCCAGATATCTCGGATATTTGTCGTAGTTTAGTTTCTCTCCGTTCATCAGGACATCTATTTCTTCCCTTTTACTTTGTTGCTTAGGGTAAATATACTGTAGACTGTCTTCTCAGTGCTAGGCTCTAACTTCCAGAACTGGCAGTAAGCAGCAATGGTAGTGAGGTTCGTATTTATGTTATGGGTAAGGGCTTGAATATTCTTGCCTCTTACCCAGATGGCGAGGTCGTCCGCAAAAAGTGCCTTACGACATGTTATATATTCTGGCATGTCATTTATAAACATAAGGAACAATGTGCAACTTAGGGCTGATCCTTGAGGTAAGCCTTCCTCCAGGGTTCTTTGTTTGGAAGTTGTTCCCATGTATGTTGTTTGTATTGTTCGATTACAAAAGAAGCCCTTTATCCACTTGTACATTCGTCCTGATATTCCCATTTTTTGCAGTTTAAATAGAAGACCTTTTCTCCAGACTCTGTCATACGCTTGTTTCAGGTCAATGAATGTGGCTATTACGTGTTTTTGCTCCTGGAATGAGTTACCTATCTCTTGAGTGAGTCTTATCAGCTGGTCCATAGTACGCTTGTTCTTTCTGAAGCCTGCTTGGTATTTGTTGAGTGTCTTCGTGTTCTCAAGCCACCAGTTAAGCCTTTCATTGACCATTCGTTCTGCTATTTTCCCCAGGTTAGAGGTCAGGGAAATTGGTCTGAAACTGCTGAGGTCATTGGGATCTTTCCCTTTTTTTAGTAAGGGTGTTACATTTGCTTTCTTCCACTGAGCCGGCAGCTTACCCTCTCTCCATGTTATGTTGATAAACTCTAAGATAACATCAAGTTCTTTGATTGAGAGGTTGGTAATATGTTCATTAGTCAGTCTATCGGGGCCAGCTGATTTCCCCTTTTTACACTTGTCAAGGGCAGCTTTTAGCTCTGGAAGGGTGAAATCTTTTTCAAAGACTTCAATGCTTACTGTATGGCGCTTTTCCATTTTTAGCGTAGTCTAGTCTTTGGTTGTCTCGTTGTTTGTTGATACTGGCGAAGTAATTATTAAGGGCTTCTGCTTTCTGTGTACTAGCTGGTATTACTTCCGAACCCGCCTTTAGTGGCACAATGATCGAGCTTCTTTTTTTCCCTGATAGGTTAAAAATAAGACGCCATGCTTGCTTGCCTTCTTTTCTTAATTCCAGGTTTTCACATTTCTTGATCCATGTGACCTTCTTTGCTTTATCGCTTAGTAGTTTAACCTTCGCAGTCAATCTGTAGTAATTTGTTTTGTTGGCGGGGGTTGGATGTTTCTCGACTAATCTTCTTGCTTTTTTTCTTTCTTTGACAATGCACTCTAGCTCTTCATTCCAGAACGGTTTGAATTTACTACGGCGTCCTCGGGGGATGGATTGTTTAGCAGATTGTAGAATAGCTGCGGTGATGTTGTTATAAACAGTGTCAATATCAGCTGTTGTATCAATCTCTTGGAATCCTTGGTTTACTAGTTTCCGGAATGTTGCCCAGTCAGCTTTTTTATAATTGTATGGCACTGTTGCAGGACAACTACTTATGGTTTCTTTATTGTTGGCAATTTCTAGTATAATTGGTATGTGATCACTACCTATGTCATCGAGGACACCGAGGGAGCACTTGGGATGGATGTCCGCTGTCACCAGAGTGAGGTCGGGTCTACTTGAGGTTCCACTGGCTCTATGAAGGAGTGTTGGTGGGGAATCAGAGTTTTGGAGTAATATAAGGGTAGTTGTATTAATGAGTTCTTCGATGATCAGTCCTGTGTGGTTTCTGTCATTATAGCCCCATAGATGGGAGTGGCCATTCATATCTCCTGCTACGATAGTTCTGAAAAGATCAGTGTTAGTAAAGAGTGGTAGGCTGATCATGTTTTTTGGTGGGTTGTATACATTAAAAATTTTTAGCGGTTGGTTGTTTGTCCAAACTGTCACTTCTTGGATATCAGTTTCTTCATTGGTTTCTACTGGGGAAACCTCAGCCTGTATGTCGTTCAGAATGAGCGACATGATCCCTTGACATTTCCGACACTTGCATCGGTGTGCAGTGTAGCCTGTGATATGGAAATGAGCTTCTCTTGGTAGCATTGTTTCCTGGATGAGTGCAACGTGGATGTTTTGATCTGATAGTAGCTTTGCCAACTCCAGTTTTTTTGTACGTATTCCTGAAATGTTGAGTTGCAGGATGCGGAGAGTTGAAAGGTTGTGTTGGGATCCGGTAGCATACTTGTCACTGCTCTCCCCGGGTTGCAGAGGACAGCGCGGGCCTTGATGACCGAGGCGTCGCCCGAGCTCGTATAAAGTAGGTTGTCGTATTCGAGGCATGATAATTATTGGGGTTGTTATGGGCGCTTTCCTTTTCATCCCCAAAGGAGAGTAGCTTGGTGTGTTGGTGTCCCAGGATCGTCACGTCCTGCCAGAAGTTTAACACTTGCTTATGGGTCAGCGGGTTCATCATTCTCTCGTCAGAAACGCTGACACAGTCTGCAGCGGTGTAGAAAACTGGCATTCCCCGCCACCAAGGAACCTGCACAGAGAGTCAGAGGTGCGATGACCGCCTTGCTACGCTCCTTTGACGTCCATGGGGATTGACAAACAGGAGACAAAAGGAAGGATCGAGGCAAGAACACATTTGACCCATGAGTTAAGGATGGGCTAGTGAATTCAGTGCACACAATTTCTTACACAGTGGGCTGCACTATCGCACTTAGAGGGTACCATCCTCTCCATGGCCATTTATGCCCGTGCATTACACTATGCTCCTTGTTGCAGGGTTGGCCTTACCCTGGACGGGCTGTTAACTGTTATCTCTAGTTAACGGGTTTCCGTCAATCCTGTGACTTCCGGCAACAGGTGGTGCTAGCAATGCACATGTTTAGTAACTTATCGTGTGTCCATGGTGTGTTAGACTAAGGCCCAGTGTTCAGGAAGAAAACATTCCACTTGAATACACACACAAACCCTGGTTATACACAATAGTGTCGGTGGCAGGTATCCGAGGGTGAGCGATTGTCAGCTATAAGTAGGTTATAATAATTAGTCCTTGAAGCAACAATGGGCCTACACGCATTGAGTTTTAACACTGTATGATTATTAGTTTATTATCGGTAATTATTTCAGTCACTTTATAAAGCCTTTGGAATGACAACAACCACACAAAAAACTCAATCCGTATGAATGGACATACACAAAAAATTGTAAATCAATACAGCGATCTGCAAGCAGCTACTAGGCTACGCCATGTTACCGGAAGTCCTTCACACATACCAGACTGTTTCTAAATCTGTGTTGAATCTAATATTACACTACCTAAAGGGACAGACAAGGTCCACCTTCCTAAGCAGAAACTGAAATATCAAGAAAGTCATTGCTGCCCACATTATCTGAGTCTAAATAGCTAATAACAGGTTCACCCCTGTGGCATTAAACTCAACTCATCCCTGAGTATCCACCTGAAGTTCCCTTGATGTAACAACATTGCTGGCTTAATTGCTGCAGTAAACAGTACAAACACATACAAAGCTTACAAACAGATGGAGCAGACATGAAAACCATGTGTAGCTATGGTAAAGTTAGTGTAGATGTAGATGAGTAAATAACTTGCTCCAAGGATAGATTTTTATATATAGAAAAACAGAGACCACTCCTAAATTTCATTGATTGCAAAAAGGCTTTTGACAGCATACATAGAGACTCATTGTGGAACATACTCAGACTATATGGAATACCACCAAAATTATTAACATCATTAAAGATCTGTACAATGGCTTCTCATGTGCAGTTCACACAGAGGCAGGATTGAGTGAATGGTTCCAGATTGATATCAGAGTGAAACAAGGATGTATTTTATGTCCCTTTTTATTTGGAACTAGAAGATTTTGGCACTGAAGTGATCACAGACATATGCAATAACAATTTTCAAATTGTTCAATCTATACACTAGCAAATCTTTAAGATCATCACAGAGATGCCAGGCCTAAACATTAATGGAATGATAATCAATAACCTAAGATATGCTGATGATACTGTATTACCAACAGAAAATCATAAAGATCTACAACAATTACTTAATGAAATAAACATGACACGCATAAAAAGACTAAAACTATGATCATAAACAAAGAAAATACTCAAAACCTACAAGTGAATATCAAAATTGAAGGAATAAACCTGGAGACAGTTCAGAGCTACAACTACTTTGGTCAAACCAGTGGTTTCCGGTGTCATGGCGGCTTCGTGTAGTCGTTTTTATAATTCGGCAATTGCTGATATATTTAAATGATTTACGCGACAGTCTAGTTGTAAAATTATGTGTTGCTATTCCCCATTTGGTGTATGTTTTACTTCTGATGTGTGGATGAACTGTGGTTACCGATATTTAAGTAGAATATGATTTATTCTTCTTTGTGTCGTGTGTTTGCGATTCGATAGGCAAGCACAAAAATGTCGCCGTCAATCGGGTGTGTTCAAGCCATATGTGAAAAGTCTGTGATGGTGGATGGGGCAGATGAATCTGAAATGCTCAACGGCCCAGAAAGCGAAAACAGCAAAGTGTGTGGTACACATGAGGCATATTCAGAACACGAAAGACGAATATGGCAGACCACAGTGAAAGAGGTTGGAGCCTCATTACGTACTAGTCCAGAGGAAGCCATGGAGAGGAATTTGAACTTATGTCAGAGGAAAGATTTTAAAATAAGTACTTGGAATGTTAGGACTCTATATCAAGAAGGGAAATTGGAAAATCTGATTCGAGAAGCAGAACGAATAAATATAGATATTTTAGGCATATCAGAGACAAGATGGAAAGAATGTAGGTACATAGAGGACGAAAAATATACATTTATATACTCAGGAAACACAACAGAACATCAAAGAGGAGTAGGAATACTGATAAAAAGAGAGCTACAAAAATATATAAGTACCCACTGGACATACAGTGATAGGATTATACTACTCAAGTTGAAAGCAAAACCATTCAACATAGAAATAATACAGACATATCCACCTACTCAAGACTACACAGATGAACAAATAGAGGCATACTATGAAGACCTAAATAAAGTTATGAAGCAAGTGAAATCTTCAGATATCTTGATTATAATGGGTGACATGAACGCTAAAGTAGGAAAAGGTAGATATAAGACCATTAGAGGAAATCATGGTTTAGGAAAAAGAAATGACAGAGGAGAAAGATTAATATGATTCTGTGAAGAAAACAGGCTGATAATATGTAACACCTACTTTGAGCAAGAGAAAAGGTAACTATACACATGGAAAAGACCTGGAGAAAAGAAGAGGAATCAAATAGATTACATAATGATAAAAGAAAGGTTCCGTAACAGCGTAAAGAAAGCCAAAACCTACCCAGGAGCAGATATTAATTCAGATCACAATTCTGTAATGATTAAAATGAAAATCAAATGAAAGAGAAACAAGCAAAGTCCAATTCATCAACAAATCCACTAGATATAACAGCTTTAAATTAAAATATATATTAAAGATACCTATACAATACAAGTAAAGAACACACCAGAATCTGCTAGAAGAAGAAATTGAACAATACAGAAAAGAAAATCCTGATGAAAAAGTAACAACCAAATGGCAATGTATAAAGAAAAGCAAACAAGAAACCTGTGACACCTTACCCAAAAGAGAAAAGAGCAAAAAACAAAAATGGATAACTAACACCATCTTAGAAAAAAATGGAAGAAAGGAGACAAACGAAGAACACTGCCCAATACAATAAAATAGATAATGAAATACGCAAAATGTGCAAAAAGGCAAAAGAAGACTGGCTCAGGGATACATCCTATCACCAAGCTTGTTCAATCTATCATCATTATCATCAAATACCGTGCCTACTGGCGTAGGTGATCATGTCTCTCCACAATTTTCTATCTCGGCAGCTATTTATCATTTCTGTTGTTGACCATCTGCCAAGCCATTCTCTTAAGCTGTCTGTTATTTTTTTCTCTTTGCTTCCCTCTATCTCTTCGTCCCTCAATTTTTCCAGTTGTTACAATATATTCCAGTTGTTCTCTTCTCATTACATGGCCAAAAAATGATGATTGTCTCTTCCTAATATTGGAAATTAGTTCTCTTTTTGCTTTGACCTCTTTCAGAACTTTTTCATTACTCTTCTTAGCTGTCCATGGTACTCTCAACATTCTTCTGTAAAACCACATTTCTACAGACTCCAGTGATTTTCTTGTCTGTTGTCCATGATTCGCATCCATATGTTAAGACTGGCTCTACGTAACATTTAAGAACTCTTTTTCTAGTTTCTATTGTCAAAAATGAACTGCATAGTATCTTCCTCATTTTTTGGAAAGCTGCTTTTGCCTGAGCCATTCTGCATCTCACCTCTTTTGTACATCTTCCGTTATGGCGATTCATGATCGTACAAAGAAGTTACGATGGTGGTTTTCTGTTGCCTTCTGTCAGTTTGTTTACGGTTGGCTCTGCTAGCCTTTGACTAAAAAGTCTCACCCACAAGGCAGTGGGATTGTTTTACTTTGGGGTACCCTCCCTTAGCCTTTTACTCTCCCGAGCTTACCTGCAAGGCAGCCACAGGTTGTACTGTTTACTGCATACAGTAGCGGGTTCAATCTATACACTGAGCAAATCTTTAAAAACATCATAGAGATGCCAGGCCTACAAATTAATGGAAAGATAATCAATAACCTAAGATATGCTGACGACACTGTACTACTGGCAGAAAATCCTAAAAATCTACAACAATTACTTAATGAAATAAACATGACAAGCAAAAAATATGGACTAGACATGAATATCAAAAAGACTCAAACTAATATCATAAACAAAGAAAATACTCAAAACCCACAAGTGAATATAAAAATTGAAGGAATAGACCTGGAGACAGTTCAGAACTACAACTACCTTGGACATACTATAACCAGTGATGGAATATGTACAACTGAAATAAACAAAAGAACAGGAATGGCAAAAAGTAATTTTAATGTCATAAAGAACATACTAACATCAAAACAAATAACACCAGGGCTAAAACTAACAATAGCAAAATGTTACATCTTCTCAATATTCCTATATGGTGCTGAAACATAGACATTAGACAAGAAAACAGAACAGAGAATTGAAGCCTTTGAAATGTGGATATATAGAAGAATAGGTAGAATTGGATGGAAGGAAAAGAAAACAAACAATGAAGTCTTAAAACAACTAAAAATTAAAAGAGAACTACTAATCACAATTCAAACAAGACAAATGTGATTTTTGGGCCATATTAAAAGACACAACGGCCTACTAAAATTAATCCTGGAGGGGAAAATACAAAGTAAAAGAGGCAGAGGCAGACCAAGACTAACATGGACGAGTAACATCAAAAGATGGACAAATCAGCCTAAGACAACCTCCATCAAAGCAAGAGACAGAGCAGAATGGCGCTCCATGGTAGCCAACCTTCGTTGTGGAGACAGCACTCGATGATGATAATAACCAGTTGATGATGATGATGCGGTCGCCCGATGATTTGAGGTATTCTAGCGGATACGAACCGTAGACTTCCTCCTCGTCATCCGCCCTTAAAAGGACGTTAAGTGGACGTAGTTACGTTGTGTTGAAGTTTGCAGTGTAACACTGTGATATCTGCGCCTTTCGGCCCAACACATCCGACTTCAGCCGACATGTTTGAGTACCGGTGATGGAAAATTTAAAACTGAAATAAACAAAAGAATAGGAATGGCAAAATGTAATTTTAATACCATTAAAAATATAAGAACATCAAAACAAATATCACCAGGGCTAAAACTATGAATAGCAAAATGTTATATCTTCTTAACATTCTTGTATGGTGCAGAAACATCGACATTAGACAAAAAAACAGAACATGAAATTTAAGCCTTTGAAATTTAGATATATAGAAGAATAGGTAGAATTAGATGGAAGGAAAAGAAAACAAACTAAATCTTAAAACAACTAAAAATGAAAAGAGAACTACTAAATACAATTCAAACAAGACAAATGCTATTTTTGGGGCATGTTAATTCTTTCCATACGTTTCGCCACACCGATTTTGGTCGCATACCTTTCGCCGCATAGTGCGCCACTCTCAATTTGATTATTGTGAACATCATCAAACCATATTCTGTTTAATGTCTTGTATTACCTTGGTATTTGTGAAATCTAATACTTTGTTCAGTTAACTAAAAATTTATATATAACGTTCTACAAATTATATGGTTCTTAAAACTATGAATAATTTTGTCTCTGAAATCTCTTCCGTTGCGTTGACAGAAAGCTTCAGTACGGAAAGAGTTAAATGACACAACAGCCTACTAAAAGTAATTTTAGAAGGAAAATTACAAGTGCCTATGACAACCTGCACCATCAAAGCAAGAGATAAAGTGGAATGGCACTCCATGGTAGCCATCCTTCGATGCAGAGACTTCATTCAATGATGATGATGTTATTTGGAATTGCCATAAACTTCATTATACAGAAGTGCTGTATAGAAGGTGATAAAGGCATTGGGTGAACACTTGGATCTCAGTTGGAGGACTTTGATTTTGCAAATGACATAGTTCTTATATATAACAATGTGAATATGATGCAAGACAAAACAAATGCCATGTCATCAATGGCTAGGAAAATTGGACTTGAGATCAACCAAGAAAAGACAAAAGTAATTGAAAATCAAATTCGCCCAGAAGAAAAAATATACCTTGAAGGTAAAGCAGTGGAAGAAGTAGTTCACTTTGTATATCATGGAAGTTGCATAGATCAAGGAGACACAAAAAAAGAAATTAGAATCAGAATAGTATAGGCAGCAAAAGAAGCCTTGATAGAATATGGAAATCAAAATTACTAAGCACAGAAACAAAGCTCAGGATTTTCAAATCAAATGTATTATCCACCATTACTTGTGCATGTGAGAGCTAGAAAACAACTAAAAGTAAGTAGCATATCCTTTACAGGACTTTGCTATTACAACAGCATTTTTTTGGCTGTGTAATTGTCTAGGCATTATACATAAGTGGTTTGCTATTGCCTTCTGATGGTAGGCGCGATCCTGAGGACAGTAATCCCACTAGTCACGTTTTCTTTAATAACTGCACTCAGCGGGACTCGTTCCCTGGACTTCAAGGTTGTGAAACCGAGTTCTGAGTTCACTATCACAGACTATTAATATCACAGACGGCACATGATGTTGTTGTATTCAGAATTTCTTTCAGGTGTGTAAATACGTGGCACACACATGGAGAGTGGTTTGTGGTCACAGTAATCCCATTAAAGGCAATTCTAGGGTAGCATGGCATAGCTGATTCAGAACAGCACAATCCTGTGATGTTTTCTGTGTTCGCTATAAAACTGCTGCTG
The DNA here is from genome assembly GCA_032433765.1 of Megaustenia siamemsis. Taxonomy (NCBI): domain Eukaryota; kingdom Metazoa; phylum Mollusca; class Gastropoda; order Stylommatophora; family Ariophantidae; genus Megaustenia; species Megaustenia siamemsis. The sequence goes on along the minus strand of JAVIAB010000108.1, from coordinate 37,511,273 downwards.
CTACCCAATCCTGACCAATAATAGGTGTGGACATTATTCACTTGCAATGACAAAACTGCTTTGTTTACATCATAAACCTCTGGAATCGAATCATTTATGGGACTAATAGTACAATTTATTCTTCCGTCGGGGATATCGTCATTGAGTCCCAAAAAAAAAAGTTCTTTGGTTAAAAAGCACATATGCTTTTGAGTTAAACACAAAATGAGCCCACTTCATAGATTCAAAATGATCCTTGCCAATGCTATCCATTTGCACAAGTTAGGTCCTTAGCTACCAATGTCACAAACTAAGCCATCAAATTAACGGCTTTATCTACAGCGAAGGTTAACGAACTGTGAACAAACATTTATGTTCAAACCCCTGAATACATTTTCAAAATCTGCCAACTCGCTACAATAACATTTATCGTGGTATTCAAAGTAAACATTGCTTAGTCCATAGCTCGAATATAAATAAGCTGCCATTTTGGTGCGTCCCATGACGTCCGATCTGGATAGAGAAATGTTAATGAAGACAGCAGAGCTTTTGCCTTGTCTACAAGTAATTAAACACACAAAGAGGCAGACTTTTATCCACATATGCTTTCTCAGTGGCTCAATGAGTATGCTCCGGAAGTTAGAAATGGGATGAACTTGAAGACAATGGTTTGAATCTATGAAGAGGTCACTGTTGACAAAAATCTGCTTCATTTTGTACCTGGCCACTTTAGTGTAAGAGGAAATGAATGAGAAGACAGGCTTGATGAGTTTTTTTGAAGAATAAGTGATCATTGTATCGGACTGACATTCTAAATACTGTCAAAGAAGCAGGAGACAGACACTACTCAAGCAATGAATATGAATCTATAATCCTTAGACTGCCATCAAGTCAATAGATGTGATAAGAGAGCTATGTAAGGTATCACAGAAGACTAGTAAAGTAACACAGAATTGGGGTTATCAGTAGTTGTGTGCTGAGGGATATACTCAGTACTTATGAAGTTGTCCAATGTGCAGTGAAGATGATCTATTGACTAACTAACAAGAGAATAACATTCTAACTGTAATGAATTTCTGAGTTCAGTGCCTGACCACAATATAGTAACAATGAAATAAACTTACCAACATAACCATTGGGATCTCTTCCATCAAGGTTATATTTGTCATTCAAGTAGATAGCTTCTGTAAGAGCTTCTTCCGGAGACTTAGTCCATTCCAAAATTTTTTTGGCCCAGTACATTCGGAGAAAGCCATGCATTTTACCCTCTCTCACCATCTGCATCTGTACAAATAAAAGGTGACATGTAAACTTGAAACCATAACTAATGTTTATAAGATGCTATCCAAAAATATACATTTTAAGGCTCCATTTCAGACTGGGATCATCAATCTTTGAAGGCTGTGGATTATCTTCCCACCCCAGGATGAAATTTGCACCTGATTCATCTCTCAGCTTCCCTCCATGGCACACTGTGGCTCTTCCCTTGCCAATGTTTCGGACATCCAAATATTAATTCTTTCAGGCCATTGAGTTAGGCAGGATTCACATCAGCCCATTCCCTGCCACCTACTGTCCACTGGCACTTGCTCCACTCTTTCAGGAGTATCTTGTGTGAGCCATTTATATAGACAATGAATTGTCACCACCTAGGCCAGTTGTGTCTCTGTGTAATATACCATACGCCTGTTGGATTTAAAGCATGATAATCTTCTCATCAAACTGAAGCCATCAGTACTCTGCATAGCTGGTATGGGGGTGTTAAAACTATTTAGGAACTGAAAACAGCACCCCCATCCACAAGGGGTTCTTATAGAAGTGTTATTAAGACAGGTGAAAAAGGATACAAGGCTCAAGAGAGAGTGAGTGGTTGAGGACTGTTGTTGTGATGTTGATGGTTGTTACCATGCAAAGGTGAGCTCTGGTCCAGCATTTATAGGGCCTCATTTCCTCCCTGCCCACTGAGTACTCAGTCACACCCAAAACCAATTTCCAACGCATTAATGTGGTGGGCTCCGTCAAGTCAGCCGAAGTTTTATCTCATGGGGAATTTGCACCATGTTTTGTTCGTTGTAGACTGCATTCACTAGAGTAATCAGGAATCCATGGGCGCAGCCATTTTGTGCGTGCTATGTCATCATAATGGTTCATGGTGTGTCCCAAGACCAACCATGCGTTAATCTTGCGATCTGTTGTTTGGTGTGCAACGGGTATAATCTGACGACGAACTGTGTTTTGTATTTCGGAGTTGGAATCAAACACGATGTCCTAACATCATCAAGTGTTATAATACATTTAAATACTATGACGATCATCATTTTCAGGAGGACGTGAACTTCCGGGCAATATGGTGGATAGGCGGCAGGAACCATTGAAGGCTATGTCTGAAAAGTGTTCCTTGTTGCAGTTTCCTCATATTCCAAGTCCGGCTTGTTGCAGGAGCTACTGAGTTAAGTGCTCTGTGCACACCGTGAGCTGTGTGTCTCATCTGTTTTGACCATGTTCCGATACTCCAATTGTTTACTATGAATGCTGATATTGTATGACAGGGAACAGTTGGCCGTGTTCACTTTCTATGCGGTTTCGCCTTATGTCTTTTGGCGTGTGCTGAGACTGCTATGATGGGGACTACAGCTACCGTTCTTTGTATGGGAGATGAGTTAGTAATTCGGATGATTCCACTGGCACGGGCGGTTGAGCAATTATGGATTTTAATTCGTTTGCAGTGATACTGGGGCCTTCCATAACCAAATAACCCAAAACCAATGTTGTGATAACACATGTGGGTGTGTCTTGGGTGCAGTGGTACTGAATTAAGGGCTACCAAAATCACAGAGATTTCTTGAGACACCCCCCCCCCCCCCCCCCCCCCCCCCCCCCCTTTTTCAGATGTCAACCAGCATCAAGAGATGCCCATAGTTATAAACATCACTATCCTGTTTGTCCTGAATGACACTAGTAGTAATCAAAGAATCTTGTTTGTTATATGCTGTGTATCTAAATAGATGATCAGGAAGTAATTTTACAGTATCACATACACACTTATCATTAATGACAATCATTTAGTTTTGAATGGGGGACTGGTTGGTCTCGAGGCAAGATGCCGGTCTCAAGACAGAGTGGTTGTAAGTTCAAATTCCGACTGCATCAGTTGGGATTCGTATTTGTGAATTTTTTCTGCAGCAACCATCCCTGGTCTCAGCAGTGAGGCCCAGCTTGAAACGTCAATTACTCATTGACTGAAAAAATGTGTACCTCCAAAGTCTGAGTTATCTGCCTGTGAGGTGAGGGACCCCTGGTGCACACAGTTACCAGGGGAAAATGGATTAACATGCAAAATTCAGTTCCTAGTCTCTAGGGACTTTGTCAGAGCTGGCGAATGCAAAAAAAAAAGGGTTTTGAACAGATAATATATTATAGTCTGTGTTGAGCCTGAATATTATTTGCTTTTTTCTGCTGAGCTATTGGTACATATAATTTTTCTGGTGATGTAGTAATGCTGTAACATGGCTCTAGCCAGGGATTTGTTTAAGGCCTGACATTAGGAAGTTTAATAAGTAAGATGAAAAGATTGCTACTTTATGAAATATAGACTTTTGTTTTATCCATTCAATTAAACTTTTATTAGGAACATTATCCCACCATCATACCAACTATTTTGTTTTTTCTTTGTCATCTATCAACATCCATAACTACATTAATGTTGAGAGCAATTTTCTGTCTTCATATCCAATCATTTAGATCAAATTATCATCACGGTTTTGTCATCTTTCTGGGTTGGCCTGATCATTTCAACTTTAGACTATGCCAATTTAGTATTATATTGTAGTTTACATCATCTGAAAAAATCATTTTTCTAAATTAAGCAGTTTTAAATTCATGATGATAAGTACCAAGAGCTGTTAGATAATCAATTAGTTGGGTCAAACATCTTTTTGTATCAACAGAAAAAAGTGAACTTTCTAGGGGATCTGCACTTAGTATGCCGTTGTAGCGTAGTAATGTATGAGTAATTTAATGAGTTTCATTAGTTAGAGAGGACAGCTGACCCTGAGACAACAGTTAGTTGAGATAAGTAACCGGACCAATATTCACTATACATGCTCGTTGAATAACTACTTGGTTGTCACATAGAACGAATTATGCAGCAAAGACATTAAGATGTAGAGAGAAGTATGTAATAGATATTGTTAGATGAATTATTGAACCTTGTCAAAAAGCTAATAATCCAGAACTGGTTAACTTCTTACATGTCGTGAGGAAGAAACTTTTATGGTATAGTGCGATTATAATTTACCAGATCGACTCAATAAACAGACTTATTAACTAAGATGATTGTTGTTAACTGTACCTCCGTATGTGTGTCCAGTTAAAGAGCCGTCAATCTCTCAGTTAATACAGCTCCTTTTCTAATTGACGCTGTGGGATCTGGCACATTCTGGGCAAATAGCTATCAGACCAAATGACCAGTTTTTGCACTTGAAAGCCACCTTTCTCTGTAGCAAAGATACCACTCATCATCAAGTACCTTCTGGCATAGGTGATCATGTCTCTCCACAACTTTCGATCTCAACAGTTATTTATCATTTCTGTTGTTGACCTTCTGCCAAGCCATTCTCTTAAACTGTCTGGTATCTTTTCTCTTAGCTCCCCTCTATCTCTTCGGCTCTCTATTTTCCCACTTGTTACAATATATTCCAGCTGTTCTCTTCTCATTATGTGGCCAAAAATGATGATTGTTTCTTTCTAATATTGGAAATTAGCTCTCTTTTTGCTTTGGCCTCTTTCAAAACATCTTCATTACTCTTCTTAGCTGTCCATGGTATTCTCAACATTCTTCTGTAAAACCACATTTCTACAGAAGCCAGTGATTTTCTTGTCTGTAGTCCTATTGTCCATGATTCACATCATGTTTAGACTGGCTCTACATAACATTTAAGAACTCTTTTTCTTGTTTCTATAGTCAAAAATGGATTGCATAGTATCTTCCTCACAACAGCCTACTAAAAGTAATATTGGAAGGGAAAATACAAGGTAAAAGAGGCAGACCAAGACTAACATGGACAAGTAACATCAAAAGATGGACAAGTCAATCTATGACAACCTGCACCACCAAAGCAAGAAACTGATTAGAATGGCGATCAATGGTAGCCAACCTTCGTTGCGGAGACGGCACTTGATGAGTATCTTCCTCATTTTTTGGAAAGCTGCTTTTACCTGAGCCATTCTGCATCTCACTTCAGTTGTACATCTTCTGTCTGAGGTTAATAAAGTTCCTAAATATTTAAATCCATTTACCTGTTTTAATATTATTCCAGGAAAAATAAAAAAATAAAAAAAATGGTATGTAAGAAGCTTTACGTGATAAGTGGACGACACAGACTAAACGATGTTTCGGCCTAATAGGCCTTCATCCTATTAATATTATTCCACTTGTCTTTGTTTTGTACTGAGGTGAAGTCTTTTTCTTTGTTGTTACCATTACTTCTGTCTTTTTGCTATTAAGGCTGAGTCCTTTATTTTTGAATTCTTTCACTATAATGTCCAACATTTCTTGTAACTCATTTTCACTCTTAGCGATTAAGACTGTATCATCAGCATACCTTAGATTATTTATATTATGACCTCCGATTGTTATTCCCGGCATGCCCCTTATGGATCTTATAATAATAATAAAAGATACCACTATTCATCTAATAAAATAAGCAAAGTTTGTACAAAGGGTCTAAAAGTATGTGCAGGAGTCAATCAATTGATAGTAAAAAATAGTAAAGAGTCCCCGTCACGCCATGTGGCGTATAGGGAATATGGTGTTAGTGACCATAAATTTTACAGACCTTCGGCACATGATTTTTGGGGTAATGTGATCAGTATTACGCCCGTGCCGCTCTATTTTCCCAGAAAAAAATCCGGTACCCATTTAAGGCTGGGTGAATCCAGAAGCCATCGGTTGGGATCGAACCCTACCTCTTGTCCTTTGTAGTCCAGTTCACTAACCATTGAGCTATCGCTGCTCCCTAACATTTAGAAGGTGGAGGCTAAAGTGGTTGGGTCATGTAAGAAGAATGGTAAACAATCATATTTCCAATCAAATATTGTATGGCTAACTTAGGGACGGAAAGAGAGTAAAGGACAGACCAGTGCTGAGATACAAGGATGTTTGCAGGGCCTCCTTGGGTGAATTCTCTATCAGTGAAAGAAACTGGGAAGATCTGGCTGCAGATCATTGCACATAGAGAACAAAAATAAAAAAACGGCACAGCAACATTTGAAGCAGTGTTGATATCAACATCAGAAGATAAAAGGTGCAGGAGAATTGAGATGAGGCCAGGTACCACAATTTCATCTTTTTCATTTTGCTGTCGAATCTGTCTATTCAATATTGTCAGATTCAGCCACAAGAGAAGATGTTGAGCAAAAAAGCATTCAGCAGAAAACACTAATATTTCACCAAATTACTGAGTTTTCATGATCTCTTGCTACCAACCGTCTGTCAAGATGCTGTAGGCTAGATATACATATATATATATGATATCGTATGACAGGGAACAGCTGGCTGTGTTTACTTTCTGCGCGATTTCGCCTTAGGTCTTTTGGCATATGCTGAGACTGCTATGATGGGGACTACAGTTACCTTTCTTTGTTTGGGAGATGAGATTCGGATGATTATGCTGGCACGGGCGGTTGAGCAATTATGGATTTTAATTCGTTTGCAGTGATACCGGGCCCTTCCATAACCAAATAACATATATATGCTTATCTTTACCTACATATTTATTTGTGAAGGTTGGGCATTATGTAAGTGATATTTCTCTATTTGAGGCTTCATTCTATCACAAGACTCTTAAGGCTCTCCTTTATTACTGGTCCTACTCAATGCATACACCATGGCATTTAAAAAAACTTAGTAACTATCTGGAAAGGGAAGAACAGTGTCCTTTGCTGATGATATTTTAATGCACCGACATGGCAAAGATAGATGCAAAATAGCAAGTCTTTGAAGTACAAAGTTGATCTCATTTGTTGGTGTAATAGTTCCAAAGCTCTAGTCAACTGGTAAAAGCAGTAGTAACATAGTTCTTCCTTTATAATCATACTGTTATTACTGACAGGCCAGTTGTGAAAGTAAGTGGAGGTATATGATGGCATATTTGGAAGTGAAATTTAATCATAGCTTATGGTTTCAAAGGAAATATTGACCATGTGACAAAAACGCTTTAAAGGGGCTATTGGCGACAAGAGTCGGTATTAAATAATGGTTGCTGGTACTTTTGTTTGGGAGTCTCTCACCCATTGAGTAAGTCATGGCCATATTATTACTATTTTTATTATTACTATTATTTATCATTATTACTATTAGTGCGAATCATACTGGCAGACTCGAAAAAGTGAAAAATGAAACCAGGCGCGTTATATTGTGATCACAAGAGACATCTCAAGTATTCCAATGCTATCTCTACTCTATTTTTTCACTAATGAAAACAGACTCATGATCTGGAGAGCATGAACTTACCTAAAGATAAGCGATAAAGATAAGGAACATCTGCTATATGAGATGCGGATCCATCCATCCGTCCGACCGTCTAGCCAGCCAGCCTGCCTGCCAGCCATCCATCCATCCATTTATCGACCTTTCAAGCTGTAGTCGGCCCACAGGGCATAGATACTATTTTCATGTTTCAAAATTTTCTTTCTAGCAGTCTCAATCCTTGCAAAGATCTTTTATCAAATCTCGCCATTTGTCTCTGTTCTGTGCCAGCATCTCAATCTCATTGAGGGAGTCGATTTCTGCTGTCTTTGCCCTCTTGATCAATGTTCTTCTCAGTGTTTCTCTGGGTTGGCCTCTTTTCCCCCTACCTGTTGTTTCCCACTTGAGGGTTTGCTTTGCTATTCGGTTATTATCTCTTTTCATCACATGTCCAACATCTTTTCTTGATTACTGATGATATTAGTGCTTGTTTCGCGATTTCTCTAATTTCCTTGTTTGTTTTGAATTCGTTTCACACTATACCAAGTATTTTCCTTCGACATTTATAGTAAAAATTGCTGCTTCAAAACACATTTTTTTGGAATTTGACAGTTTCCTATGGGCAACCCCCCCCCCCCGTGTTTTATTTTTTATTGTTTGATGTTCAATTTGTTTTATCAATCACATAGTTACAATTAACAAGGTATCGTAAAAGACTGGGTACAAATAATAATACATAAATATTATTATATGGGGAACTTCCGAGGCGATAATAGGGAATAATAGAACAAAGAAGTATGTGTTAGCACTCGGAAAAATTGACAGACAAACAACAATAGAAAAAAACGAAGAACAATATATGGTCCGAAGTGGGATCGAACCCGTACTCAGTGGCACCGCGCCTTGCCACGAGAAGCCGAACGCTTGGTACACTGCCACGCAGCCAACTAAAAAATTGGCTATTGCAGTAGTGTCTTCCACGAAAGGCGATCTCAATGACTATAGCATAGGGTAACGATCACAGACCGGAAATAAATTGTATATTTGTACTTTCCTATTAATGCAAGTATCTCCCAGTAGGGCTGAATACTTGTGTTGTAGACAAACATTTATTGGACGAAACAGCACGAATAGTAGTTCCCAGTGGTTATATACTGGGTACAAATAATAATACATAAATATTATTATATGGGGAACTTCCGAGGCGATAATAGGGAATAATAGAACAAAGAAGTATGTGTTAGCACTCGGAAAAATTGACAGACAAACAACAATAGAAAAAAACGAAGAACAATATATGGTCCGAAGTGGGATCGAACCCGTACTCAGTGGCACCGCGCCTTGCCACGAGAAGCCGAACGCTTGGTACACTGCCACGCAGCCAACTAAAAAATTGGCTATTGCAGTAGTGTCTTCCACGAAAGGCGATCTCAATGACTATAGCATAGGGTAACGATCACAGACCGGAAATAAATTGTATATTTGTACTTTCCTATTAATGCAAGTACTTAATTACTTGCATTAATAGGAAAGTACAAATATACAATTTATTTCCGGTCTGTGATCGTTACCCTATGCTATAGTCATTGAGATCGCCTTTCGTGGAAGACACTACTGCAATAGCCAATTTTTTAGTTGGCTGCGTGGCAGTGTACCAAGCGTTCGGCTTCTCGTGGCAAGGCGCGGTGCCACTGAGTACGGGTTCGATCCCACTTCGGACCATATATTGTTCTTCGTTTTTTTCTATTGTTGTTTGTCTGTCAATTTTTCCGAGTGCTAACACATACTTCTTTGTTCTATTATTCCCTATTATCGCCTCGGAAGTTCCCCATATAATAATATTTATGTATTATTATTTGTACCCAGTATATAACCACTGGGAACTACTATTCGTGCTGTTTCGTCCAATAAATGTTTGTCTACAACACAAGTATTCAGCCCTACTGGGAGATACTTGCATTAATAGGAAAGTACAAATATACAATTTATTTCCGGTCTGTGATCGTTACCCTATGCTATAGTCATTGAGATCGCCTTTCGTGGAAGACACTACTGCAATAGCCAATTTTTTAGTTGGCTGCGTGGCAGTGTACCAAGCGTTCGGCTTCTCGTGGCAAGGCGCGGTGCCACTGAGTACGGGTTCGATCCCACTTCGGACCATATATTGTTCTTCGTTTTTTTCTATTGTTGTTTGTCTGTCAATTTTTCCGAGTGCTAACACATACTTCTTTGTTCTATTATTCCCTATCGTAAAAGACACAGTTTTTATTTCAATTTCTGCCCATTTTTAAGAAATGCATTATTTTTACATTCTTTTTTTTCTCATGACATGGGAAATCTCCTTGGCCAACAGCGTTGACATTAAAGAAACCTTTGTAACACGGGAGAATCAGTGAATAATGCCATTCAGGTGTTGAACATATGGGTTGATTTGACGGTTTACACCTGCCATATGAATAGACAGCGGAAACCAGGTGGGGGCCATGTGGTCTTGTTTTTTGGGAAAAAAAACTAGCGTAAAGTAGGAAATGATTACCGCATCAGATCCCAGTTTCTTGTCTTAGGTAATTTTTACTGTGGTATTGTAAACATATGAGTCACTCATAGGAATCGTAATAAAGGGTTAATATACAATTTACACTTTCATGCATAGCTGATTTGTCAGCAGCTGTCTTACCTTATTGCTTCTGTCTTCCACAGGTTGGAGGTATTAATATTCTGTTCAGTAAGTAAAAGGCTACATGTCAGATGTAATTGCTGTTTATTGGCTGGCTAGGGAGGAAAATACCCATACCAATGGCATGATCATAAACTGAGCAAATACCCACTGGAGTGGTAAATAACAAGTTTATTCCAGTTAATATCCATTCCTCATCTTATTTATTTTTTGTTTATTCCAGACTTAATTTGTTTAAAAAAAATGTGTTCAAGGACTGCATAAGATAAAGTAATGTAAGAGTAACATGTATTTATTTAGTGAGGTCAAGAACTGTCATTCTCGACAGATCTTAAGTTCCCAGCAACAGAGGAATAAACAATGAAAAAAATGTGTGTAGATGCCTGATTTACAACAACAGATAATCCATCTAAGAGATAAACAATGTGCATAGATAGGGAGACTAATAATCTAATTACAAACTGCCACCTAGCAGAAAAACCAAAGGTTAGGGAACAGGTGTAAAAGTGTTCAAGATCAACAAATTGAATCTCAAGTTGAAAAAAAAAACAGTACAACATAATTAAACCTGAAAATGAGAAAAACAATAAATCTATTTGGTTAAATATGACTTGAAATGTATAACATTTTATGTTATTTTTAACCCTAGATTACAATACCTATCTATGACTGTCGTGTTTACGATATCGTAGTAAAAATTTCTACCACTTAAATTTAACATTAGGAGCTCTAAAAATAGTATTTTCTTTAAACTTTTGACACACATCTGTGTGTTTACATTAGGTGAGACACGAGGACTCAGATTTCCTGACTCAGGTTGATTTATGAGCTCAGTTTGACCATATGGACTGGACGTATTATGATGTCTATCGGTACAGTTGCAGTAAGCTTGTCAGTATGTTTGGCTACCTCATAGCGTTATTCACTGTGGTTCCAGAGTCCAAAGGGTTGTTTGATGTCAGCTGATGGCTGAGAAAATTTTCCTGGTCACTCTTGAAAATTTGCGATTTTTAATTGGCAATATGATTGTATCTCACAAAATGAAAAAAAAACAATCATCAATAGAAACAAATCCAGCACTCAGGGGTCACCGATAGTAGTAATAAGAAAGGAACATGGAGGGGGAGAATGTTTGACCAAGGCAAACTGTCAAATTCTGAAGAATTTGTATTTTGATGTGGTAATTTTTATGACCACATCATAATTAGGGTTAATATACTGTGATATATTGTGAACATATGCCTGCTTCATAGACTACACCAAAGCTTTCGATAGAGTACACCACAAACAAATTATAGAATGCCTAAAAGAGATACATCTAGATGACATGGACATATGACCAATATGTAATTTATACCTGGAGCAAACAGCAATAATGAAATATAACAAAGAGAACTCTACACCAATTGATATAAAAAGAGGAGTAAGACAGGGATGCATCCTATCTTCAAGCTTGTTCAATCTATACATTGAGCAAATCTTTAAAAACATGCCAGGCCTACAAATTAATGGAAAGATAATCAATAACCTAAGATATGCTGATGATACTGTACTACTAGCAGAAAATCCTAAAGATCTACAACAATTACTTAATGAAATAAACATGATAAGCAAAAAATATGGACTAGATATGAATATCAAAAAGACTAAAACTATGATCATAAACAAAGGAAATACTCAAAACCCACAAATGGATATCAAAATTGAAGGAATAGACCTGGAGACAGTTCAGAATTACAACTACCTTGGACATACTACAGGGTGTTTCTAAAGTCGCAGTGCAGTGAATTTATACTCTCGGAAGAAAAAACGTCACGTCACACAAATTGTAAAATAAATGGTATTATTCAAATATACTTGACTGCTATCGGCGAGCTTATAATGGGTAATGTTGGTATTAACACAATAAAGTTGTGTTAACACCATTGTAAGCCAGATCTATCATGTAGCAGTGATGTTTAAATGAACACGTAAATGGTGCTTGAACTATTACGTCATACATAGATAAAATTTAGGTGCGTAATTATTTCAACAACAAAAAATGCACAGTCATTAAAGAGACACCCTATATAACCAGTGATGGAATATGTACAACTGAAATAAACAAAAGAATAGGAATGGCAAAAAGTAATTTTAATGCCATGAAGATCATACTAACATGAAAACAAATAACACCAATACAAATAAATACAGAAAATACAAGGTAAAAGAGGCAGACCAAGAGTAACATGGATGAGTAACATCAAAAGATGGACAAATCAGCCTATGACAGCCTGCATCATCAAAGCAAGAGACAGAGCAGAATGGCGCTCCATGGTAGCCAACCTTTGTTGCGGAGACGGCACTCGATGATGATGATGATATATTCTGTTATGTTTATGTTTAAATAAAAAAATAATAATTGAAAACTCAGATTATTTTCTAACAGAAAAATCAATGATGATCCAACCTTACTTATAAACAATAGTCATTATAGAAAAGTGTGAATACAAACCTGTGCAGCATTCCACAGACTATCATGAGTCTTTCCCTGCTCTAGTTCTTCTCGACTGTACAGATAAGGTCGCTTGTCATTTCTATGAATGTCCAAACTTTTCTGCGCCCAATCATAAGTTCCTAACAATGAATCATTCTTATTATTTTATTTCATTTCATTTTTTGCATTTAAAGGCCTGTCCATCCATCATTTTATTAAAAAATAATAATTTAATGCTTTTAAGTTAAGTGGTTCATTAAATTATTACTATTTGTACAAAGTGTCATGCAAGCACAAAGAGTAATTGTAACAGTGACAGTACACCATGATTACTTATAGACACAAAAATGAAGTCAAAACAATCCTGACCATGTGCTCAACACATCATCATCATCGAATGCCGTCTCCGCAATGAAGGTTGGCTACCATGGAGCGCCATTCTGCTCTGTCTCTTGCTTTGATGGTGCAGGTTGTCATAGGCTGATTTGTCCATCTTTTGATGTTACTCGTCCATGTTAGTCTTGGTCTGCCTTTGCTCTTTTACCTTGTATTTTCCCCTCCAGGATTACTTTTAGTAGGCTGTTATGTCTTTTAACATGGCCCAAAAATTGCATTTGTCTTGTTTGAATTGTGCTTAGTAGTTCTCTTTTCATTTTTAATTGTTTTAAGACAGCATGATAAATTCACAACACAGAAATTGTAACTCCAAATATTCTGAACAGTAATTGTGTTGACACTTCATATGATGACTCAAGACATTGTCTAGATCTCATACAAAAGTTTATTCACATAATTCTTGAGTTACACTTCATAAATCATGTGGATAAATATTTTGGTTGCATATAAAAGTCAAATATTATTCATAATGTTTGCTATGGCCGTCTAAACATCTATATCATTTGTAGAAATTTTGTATTCATGTCTTGGCTACCGTCCATATTACATGACACTCTCCCAGGTTCTGTAATTATATCCACAAAATTTCTTGTACTTAGCATAAAATCACACATATGATAATATATGACATCTGTGCATAACTTGTATCAACACTATTCCGATGAAATTGTATATTCATAGTCTTAATTGAGTTATTTGCGGGTCATCATCATTGCACCCCGAACATGTCCATAGCTGCTCAGATCTCCTCCGCAGCAATTCCTTCAGTGTCCAGCGACTGACGACTCCAGTTCTATGTGGGTTGATAAGTCTTCTTACACGGCCACTAAGTTTCTCATTTCTGGCTGTGCCCATCTTAACTCCCATTTCCATCATCCGAAGAAGTGACGTGAATCTGTGTTTGTCGAAGTCCTGTGCGCTTCCCACATCTCGGAGGGCATTGATGATGTCCGCCCGATCCATTGCTTCATAGTCTTAATTTCCTTAATAAACACTGATCTTTTCTGAGACCTGAATTATCTACATCTAGCTAAACATCTTCCCTTGAATAAATCTTATGACTAATCCTTTACTAAAATATCACTGAATGTTTCTCTAAGTCTCAAATCCCAAGTAAAGTCCTCAACTGTAATGTTCTATTTTAGTCTCTGTCTTGTTTTCTTCTCTCCCGACCTAATGTACTCCTGTACTCCTGACAGTCCTTCAAATACTATCGCTTCTTTTATAGCCTAGACAAAAAATTGGCTCACATGTTTGTTTCTGCCCAATTTTGGTTTTTCCGCCATATTTATTGTCTACTTCATCTTATCTGCTTTGGAGATAATCATCATCATCATCCTGTGCCATACCGGTTGGCGAAGGCGATCATGTACTTCCACAATTTTCTATCTACACCGCATCATATCAGTTCTGTTGTTGACTGTTTTCTATGCCATGACTATCAAGTATTTTCTCTCTTTGTCGTCCACCGATTTATTCTGTCAGTTGTAACCAAGTATTCCAACTTTCCTCTTCTCATGAAGTGCCCGAAAAATGTTGATTGTTTCTTTCTGATGTTTTTTAGGAGCTGCCTTTTTGTGTTGGCCTATTTGAGAACTTCCTTATTGGTCTTTTTAGCTGTCCAGGGAACTTTCAACATTCTTCTGAGAAATCCCATCTCTGTGGCCTCTAATCGTCTTTTCATTTGTTTGTCTACTGTCCATGATTCATTCCATAGGTCAGAATTGGTTCTATATCTCTGATGAACTCTCTTTCTAATTTCTATTGACATAGATTTGTTGCACAAGATATTTTTCATTTTCTGAAATGCTATTTTGGCCTGAGCTATTCTGCTTTTTATTTCTGTGGTACATCTTCCATCCGATGTGATTATTGTGCCCAAGTATATGACGCGTTGCGCTTGTTTTAGATTCATCCTGTTTATTTTTATGCTGCATGATGGCGATGATTGTCTCTTTGATATGGCCATTACTTCTGTTTTCTTACTATTCAGACTGAGACCTTTTTTGTTGCTTTCTTTTACTATTATGTCTATCATTTCTTGTAGTTTATTCTCTGTCTCTGCTATTAAGACTGTGTCATCTGCATATCGCAAATTATTTATGTTGTGACTGTTGACTTCAATTCCATTTTTGTCTACAATTGATCTCATATGTTCGCTGTAAAGTGAAAACAAATCCGGCGACAGAACACAGCCTTGTCTGACTTCTTGTTTTATATATTGGAATTGTCCTATTTGGTTGCTAATTTGTATAGCTGCTGTTTGTTGCCAATACATGTTTTTTATGATTCGCAGATCCTTGCCATCAATGTTTAATTTCTCAGCATATTTATTATTTCCACATGCTTTACTTCTTCTTCGCTGTTACTTGTTGGTGCATAAGCTTGAATTATATTGATATCCATTGGTCTACAACTCAATTTTACTTGCAGAATTCTATCTGATACTGGCCAAAATCCTTTCACTTTTTGCTTCTTTCTCTATCTAACATGATGCCTACTCCTCTTATGTGTGTGGTTCCCCAGAGTAAATTACATGTAATATAATTTTAATTCAACACATGAAAAGAGGCAAAGCTCCAGGTCCCGACAATTGAGTTATTGAGTTATTTGCGGGTCATCAACATTGCACTCCGAACATGTCCATAGGTGCTCAGATCCCCTCCTCAGCAATTCACTCAGTGTCCAGCGACTGACGATTCCAGTTCTATGTTGGTTGATAAGTCTTCTTACACGGCCACTAAGTTTCTCATTTCTGGCTGTGCCCATCTTAACTCCCATTTCCATCATCCGAAGAAGTGACGTGGATCTGTGTTTGTCAAAGTCCTGTGCTCTTCCTACATCTTGGCGGGCATTGATGATGTCCGCCCGATCCATTAGTTGCCCGTCCTCAATGACAGCGCAGCTAGCCAACCTGTCCGCCCTTTCATTTCCCCGTACTCCCGCATGTCCAGGGACATAGGCAAAGGTGACCTTACGTATTTTGGATTTCTGCAATGACTCTACCCATTGCATGCATACAGAGCCCGCCTCCACTTTTTTTTATCATGCTCATCGAATCACTCAGTATACATGTGTGGGTGTAATCTTGTGACTCAAACCATTTAAATGCCTTGGTCACTGCCATCGCCTCCATTGTCATGCTACTCGTGGTCATGACGTATGCACCACTGTCTTCCTTGACTATTCTGCCTGCCGAGCGTGCTGCAAATGCCCATGCACTTCTTTGGTGTCGTATTACAGATCTGTCTGTATAGAGGACTGCATCTTTCTCATCAGTGTTATCGCAGATGAGACCGTTGACCTCAGCATTAACCACGACCGAGTTCTGTTCCCTACTTTTCCTGTCGAGTGTGACAATACACGAGAAAGTCCCCTTGAATGACGTATGCACCAGTATCCACTCCTCACGAACGCTGGACACACCAGAAGATCTACTAAAATCTATCTTTGTAGCCATACTGGAGAAGTCAGGCGCCACTGATTGTGAAGACCATCACACTATTAGTCTCATGAGCCATATTACAAAAATATTACTAAGAATCATCATGAGACGTGTAAGAAACAAAATAAAACCAGAAATAAGTGAGGAACAATTTGGATTTGTGGAAGGAAAGAGCACCAATAATGCAATATACATCTTAAGAACATTGATAGAAAGATCTATAGAGGTAAAGAAAGATCTATATATGTGCTTTATAGACTACACAAAAGCATTTGACAAAGTAAAGCATGTGGAAATAATCAATATGCTGGAGAAATTAAACATTGATGGCAAGGATCTGTGAATCATAAAAAAACATGTACTGGCAATAAACAGCAGCTATAAAAATTAACAACCAAACAGGACAATTTCAACTTATAAAACAAACAGTCAGAACAGGCTGTGTTCTGTCGCCGGATTTGTTTTCACTTTACAGCGAACATATTATGAGATCAATAGCAGACAAAAAAGGAATTGAAGTCAACGGTCACAACATAAATAATTTACGAGATAGCTTGGTGTCACGGCATGGAAAACAATCAACAACAGAACTGATACGATGCACTGTAGATAGAAGATTGTGGAAGGACATGATCGCCTACGCCAACCGGTATGGCACATGATGATGATGATGAATGTAATTTGGAGATAAGCTAGCCATAATTAGGTTTTGCCATATTTTCTTAATCGTGTGCAAACGTTTAACTTCAAAGGGAATTCCAAACCAAATTTTGGTAAGTAGCTTACAAGTTCCGTAACTTATATCTATTCTCATTGCTGTGAGATTATACCATCTATGTACTTGTCTTTCGTTTCCAGCATTACCAATATCAAACATTTCATTTTCTAAAGCTCTTTCATCTTCACAAGAAGTGAAGTAGCCTCATGGTTGTCGAAGTCCTGTGTCCTTCCCACATCTCCGAGGGCATTGATGATGTCCGCCCGATCCATTTGTTTACCGTCTTCAACGACAGCACAGCTAGCCAACCTGTCCACTCTTTCATTTCCCCATACTCCCGCATATCCAGGGATGTAGACAAAGATGAATCTATGTATTTTTGACTTCTGCAATGATTCTTACCCATTGCCTGTGTACACAGCCCGCCTCCACATATATACCTTTTTACTACTTATATTTAGTTTCCTTTTACTACTCGAGATGATAATCATATATTTGGGGTCAGGGCAAAAGAAATGTATACAAATCCAAAAAAATACGAAGCTGCAGTAAACCTGATTGTAAAGGAGAAATGAAAAAAAGAAAAAAAAAGTAAAAATATATATATATTTAAAAAAAAGAAGTGAATAGGAAAAAAAGAGAGAAAAAACCACAAGGGCAAAAATGACATCCATATAACTGGTATTGTCCTTTGTCACTCCGGCGACTGCAGCCGGTTCGCTTTGGAGAATAGCTTTATAGTCCAATTGCGTTTGCAGACACCACGAGGCATGAATGTATCACACTCATTATCTTTTGCTCATGTATGAGCACATTAGTATATGCTATGCTATTCACGACTCTCCTCTACTAGACCACACTGCAACACTTCGGCTGTCCCTTAAATCTCTTGTGGCTTTATCCTTTGTGCAAGGCAATATACTTTCCACCTGCACTACATGGTACCTTACCTTTTACATGTTCTTAGTGAACCCCACACTGAGACATCTCACTCTTTCCTCCTTTTGGGTACTCTGTACTCTTCTGGTCTATTCTTTATGCTTTTTGTGTGCACACAGCACTCTTGTGAGTATGTATGCTGTATACGCACTTTTTCACATGCACACGGGTGTAGCTGTATATAAATATATATATATAAATATATGTATGTATGTGTGTGTCTATATGGGGATCTTCTTCTTTCCCTCATTATCTGCCTTTTATCATTGAGGGGAGATATAATTTGTGGTCTTTTGCTCTTCTGTTCGCCTCTGATGCTATTATGTTTCCTATTGCTTCTAATATTCCATCGATCCACCTTTTTTGTGGTCGACCCTTGGGTCTGGTGTTCTCGCAACGTTTATTGAGGGCTCGTTGTGTTGTGATCACTCTGCCTTGTGACATGGCCAAACCATTTTATCTGTTGTTTTCTTATATATTCTATCGCGGGGGTTATTCCTAGCTATTTCGCAGTTCTTCATTTCTGATCTTGTCTCTCAGGCTGTTTCCTGTCATTCGTCCAACACATTTAATCTCCATAGATGTTATTTTTCTTATTGTTCGTGCATCTAGGGTCCAGGACTGGCATTGGTAGCACAATGTTGGGATGAAGATTGTATTGTAAAGTGCCCATTTTGCCTCTTGTTGAACAAGTGATGATAGCTGCCCAATGATTTGACAAACTTTGATGCATCTTGAATCTATCTCTGCTGATTGTGAAATGTCGTTTGTCACTAAACTCCCTAGGTATTTGAATTCCTCTAGTTATGTTGATGTTCTGTTTATTTTTGGTGACATTCATGACTTGTTTTGCTGATGTTGATTTTCATGTTGTATTTCGTGCCTGTGCTGCTGAGTTTATTTAAGTGCTCTTGTAGGTCTTCCATTTTTTCATGTATTAGTGCCTGAACGCCTGCTAGTAAAAACTCGTTGATCTCCTCTGTCTTTGATGGGTTGGCTAACTTGCATATATAGTCTATGTATGTAATAAACAGTAGGGGGGATAGTACGCACCCCTGTCTTACACCTGATCTAACTTCGAAGTGGTCTGTGTAGCCTGCTGCTGTTCTGACTGTGCAGCTGCTGTTGATGTGGAGACTTTTAATTAGGTTGGTTAGATGTTGGTTTACTCTGTATGTTAGTATCTCCCACAGGTGTTCTCTGTTTTCTCTGTCAGATGCTTTTTCCTGGTCAATGAAAGCTATGTACAAATTTTGATTGTGTTCTGTTGTATTTCTCTACAATCTACTTAAGGTGAATAGAGGTGGTACATCCTCTGTTTTTTCGGAACCCCATTTGAGAATCGCTTAACTGTAGTTCTATCATATTTCACAGCCTTTTTGCCACAATTTTGACATATATAGTTTTTCTTCATGGCTGAGAAGAGATATACCTCTATATTGATTGCAGTCTCTTTTGCTACCTTTCTTTTTCCATATTGGTACAATGACTGCCTGTTGCCAATCTTCTGGGGCTTTTTGTTGGTGACATACTGCATTGAATATTCTGTGATGCCATGTCACTCCTGTTTCTCCTGATGCTGCTATTATTTCTCTTAGTATATTATCTATCCACGGTGCTTTATTTCTTGGTGTATATTTGATTACTTCTTCGATTTCCTCGTTCATGATGTTGGGTTCACTATTTGTGCGTTCTTGCATGGTTTTTGTTGTCTTATTGGTAGTTGTTGTCATGTTTAATAGGTCTTCAAAATATTCTTTCAATCTCTGTTGCTTATGTTGGTTATTTGATATTGGCTGTCCGTCTTTGTCATTTATGAGTTCAGTAGGATCATGGTTTTCTTTTCTCGCTCTTGTGGCTTTTACTGCTTTGTAGAAATCTTTTGTGGCTGTCTTGAAGTCCCTGCTCATGTTTTGTCCGAATTCTGTCCAATTCTTTTGCTTAGCTTCTTTGATCAAAATTTTAACTCTTTTACGAACTAAGGCATATTTTTCTTGGTTCTTATTCTCCCTCCAATATTTAAACAGTTTCTTCTTTTATTTAATTACTTCTCTGATAGCTTCGTTCCACCACAGAGTGCTCTTTTTCCCTTCTTTTGTCCTTAGCTTCATTCCACATACTGTTTTAGAGATGTTGATCACTGTTTCCTTAAATTGTTTCCTCTCTTCTTCTACTGTGCATACTTCATTAGGAAGTTTATTGAATTCCTCTGTTAGTTTTTCTTCTAGGGTTTTCCTTGATTACCTTATCTTTTAATTGTTTTATTTTTATTGTCTGTTCTTTTCGCTTCTTTTGTTTGTTTTTGTATATTCTCTTTGTTTTTGGCTGTCTTAGTATGATCATAACCATTTTGTGGTCCGTGTCATTTGTGATATTAGGGATTGCTCTGCTGTCAATTACTCTTTTCTTGTTCTGTTTTATTGTTAGTATAAAATCTATCTGGTTTCTGCGTGTTGTGTCATTCAATTTGTACCAGGTGTATAATTGCGACTCTCTGTGTTTGAAGAATGTGTTGGTGAGAAATAAATCATTTTGATTACATATTTCCAGCAGTCTGCTTCCATTTTCGCTTATTTCAGCTGTCTTAACGCCAAAGGGTCCCAAGATATCTCTGTTCTCTGTGTTGCATTTCCCAAGTGTTCCATTGAAATCTCCCATCACTAACATGTCGTTGCTTTCGCCAATCTTGTTAATAATTTCAGTCGTAGAATTCTTTGCTGTATTTTTCATTGTTGTTGCATGGTGCATAGATCTGTATGTAAGTTGTTTTTCGGTCATCTTCTAATAATCTGAATGTGATAATTCTTTCTGAGTGGTATTTTATTTCTAGAATATTCTTTGCAAGTTCTGGCTGCAACAATTATGAAGCAGAAATAACAGCCTTAGAAACAGGAGTGTACCATCTGAATACTGTTTTTGACATCATGTCATCAAAGAAAAGAAATATAGTCATATTTATTGATTCCAAATCAGCCATACAGGTTCTAGGAGGTAACTTAAGCCAGAACTCATACATATATATATGGCCCTTTTCGTCTTGTCAGACGGTCTATTGGAGACTATTGCGTATTTTTTTGAGGTATTGTTTTTGCCGAACAGCTTCTCTCGTGGCTAATTCTACCAATGTTTGACAAACACACGCGGTCACATAATGAACAAGTCAGGCTCGCTGGTCCACAGGGTTTACCATCCTTTTTCATGAGTCTCTTCTCTTCCAAGTCCTGTCTTAGCACAGTCTCAAATGTTGTTATACCGTTCCTTATACGTGCTCTCCATGATGTGCGATCACTTGCCAGATGTTGCCAGTCGTTTTCACAGATGGAGAAGTCTTTCAGAGATGATTTGCAGATATCTCTATATCGTAGTTTAGGTCTGCCGATTTGTCGTTTTCCGTGTTTTAGCTCGCCATATAGTATTTGCCTAGGAATGCGTTTGTCTTCCATCCGTTGGACATGCCCCAGCCATCTTAGCCTTCGACTTCTGAGCATCGACATGATTGTTAGGGTCTTAGCACGTTGCAGGACAGTTAAGTTGGTTATTTTGTCCTGCCATTTGATGTGCATTATTTTGCGGAGACATCGCATGTGGAAGACATTTAGTCTTTTTTCCTGGTTTGAGTATGTTGTCCAGGTTTCGGATCCATATAGTAGTGTGCTAAGCACACATGTTTGATATATTAGGAAATGAGGAAACTCATACAGTTCACCATATATTTATATAACTTCATTAGCACACAAGACATAAGGCTAGTGATGCAATGGATTCCAGGAAACTCCAACAAGTCAGGAAATGACATTAGCTAAGAGAGGACGCAGAGAGACACAATTTAAGACCAACATCTCATTAAACATAGCCAAACAAACAAATCAAACTAAAGCAGTAGAGAAAGATTGGCTGAATGGATGGGTCATGGGAAAAACAGGGACAAATCATTTTAAAATACAGGTCAAGGCCACCTTGATGTTCATGTCAACCATCACAATTACAACAGCTATTGATTTCACCCTATGTTATCACTTTTCCAACCTCTTCACAGTATTCATTGAATTAGTGTTATAGATATTTATATGTTTAATAGTTATAGTGAGGTTATTTTAAGATACATAAGGGACATGCCTGAAATAACAATTGGAGGTCATAACAGCTAAGAAGAGTAATGAAGATGTTCTGAGAGAGGTCAAAGCAAAAAGAGAGCTAATTTCCAATATTAGGAAGAAACCATAATTTTTTGGCCATATAATGAAAAGAGAACAACTGGAATATATTGTAACAACTGAAAAAATTGAGAGACGAAGAGATAGAGGGAAGTAAAGAGAAAAAATAACAGACAGCTTAAGAGAATGGCTTGGCAGGTCAACAACAGAAATGATAAATAGCTGCTGAGATCGAAAGTTGTGGAGAGACATGATCACCTACACCAGTAGGCCCGGTACTTGATGATGATATTTATATGTTAATTTTTTTGTCTACAAAATGACTGTTTAAAGGTTTTGCTCTCATTTTAAATAACATAACACTGTCACTATGGGTTCAATATGCACTGTAGCTATCTTCTTAGAAACATTCCTAAACTGTTTTATGCTGATACCTTTCAGATTTATAAGTACACATATTTAAAATAATATCAACAATTTGTCCATTTTGTTTTTATTTTAAACTCACCTGTCAGAGAGTCATATTTCTCATTGTAAAAACAGAAATTGTCTGCCAACTCTCTCCTAATCACAGCTTCTTCAATGAAAGCATTCACACTTTCACTAAATTTTCTGTGATACAATTTGACTGTCAAAATACATCGCTGGGCAGATAATTGACCTGTGAAAGAAAATTTACTCAATTACATGTATTGGAAGAAAGAATTACACAAGAAGAAATTACATATTTTAAAAAATGAGTACAACTTTTTCATCTCATTTACATTACTGTCAGACATACAATATATTTATAACTATATATAGTGATTTCTGCAATATGTGCCATTTTGGTACACAATGTTTTTGTTTTTGAGATTGTGGTTTTGCCCTATGTGCCATCTACGGCTCGAAAGGACAATAGATAGATAGATATATTGTATATATGTAGTCCTTGTAATATTAATGTCAGACATATATAAATAGTCTATATCACTATACTTCAATAGTATTCATGCAGAACACTTGTTTTAGAATACTAATATTCCTGTCTACCAGACAAATAATGATATTAATTTATTAACTACCATGGGAAGGAGGGGGGGGGGGGGGTGTCTTAATTCAATACCACTGTAATATTGCACCCAAGACCACACCTATATGTAGTGCAAACCCCCCCCCCCCCCCAAGTTGATCTAGGGTGTGACCAAGTTCTCAGTGGTACAGCTGGACAGGAAGGAAGTGAGCCCTTATAGATGCAGGACCTGATCCCACCAGCACGTGGTACATGCCATGGTACTTCATCAACTCACCCTCACACTCTCTTGTGTGAGCATCTTTTTCTGCCGTGCTAATACTACCTCCATAGGAGTCCTCTATGGACGGGTGGAGTTTGCAGTTTCTAACTCGTTTTGAGACCCCCTACCAGCACACACAGAGGATTGAAAGCTTCAGCTTGATGAGAAGACCATCATGCTTCATCCCCAACAGGCTTGTGGTATATCACACAGATATATGCTTGCTTGCGTTCGCCCGATGACTTAAGGAGTGTACCTCATCATCATCCACCCTTAAAAGGACATTAAGTAGGCGTGTCTGCGTTGTGTTGTGGTTTACAGTATAACTGTGATATTTGTGCCTTTCGGTCCAACACATCCGACTTCAGCATGATAATTTTGAGTACCGAGTTGTCTTCCCTCTTTGATCCCTACTCGCTTGGCCAGACTAGACAGGTTAGTCTGTTACTAGAGGCACCACGGAGAGGTAGGGCAGGGTCTGGATGGTTCTGGTTCACCGATCCTGGCACAAGCCATCAGCTGTGGATCGCTGACAACTTCCAGCTCTGGTGCTGGGAGGCGCACCTTCGCCTCCACACAGATATATGACAATCCTCTGTCAATACACATGATATCCCTGAAAGAGCGAGGAAGTTCCAGTAGACAGTAGGTGGCAGGGAATGGGTTGATGTGAATCCTGGTTGACTCCTTGGCCTGGAGGAATGAACACACGAATGGCCATCATATCGAGAGGCAGAGCCACAGTGTGCCATGGAGGGAAGTTGCGAGACGATGAAGCGGGCGCACATTTCATCCTGGGGCAGGAAGATAGTCCACAGGCCCCTCAGGTTAACAATGCTATGTACACAAATACAGCAATATCATGTGAGCTCGGAATTAGCTTTGTTCAAAAAGGTCAGCACCAGACAGTGATCAACCAGGCTGGACTGTGCAAAAAGTTAGCTACTGGATCAAACAATACAGTTAAAGACCGGGAACATCTGGGTCAACAAACTATAAATTTCAAACATCTTGGCAGAAGGAAGATTGTAAAGAAAAGGATAGAGTGCAGAAACGAACAAACTAAATATACTACAACTCAATATTTCTGGCCTCAAGAACAAATAAATAAAGTTAGCCAGAATCATTCACAAGCACCAGATCCATATCACACTATCACAAGAGACATTAAACAAGAACATAGACACACACATAACAGGTTTCACCCATGTAAATGCAGCATCAACTGCAGTCACTTATATCAGGAATAACATACAAGGAGATGTAGCTGCAATGAATAATGCGGGACCAACAGACGTTCAGAAAGCCACAATTTGATACGTGTCCAGCAAATATAACACGTAGAATGTCTATAACCCACCAGGAACACAGTGTGATATAACAGGACTGGAGCAGACTACCTATCGCAAAACTGTTCTAGCTGGAGACTTCAATGGATATTCGCCACAATGGGGATACTCTAACTTAAACTCTACAGGACAATACTTAGAAGATATTTGCCTATCAACTAATCTCACAGTCATGCAGGATACACGAACCTTGTTTCACAGAGCCTATCTCTCTCCCTCAGTAGACCTGACTTGACCATCTGCTCTGCTGACCTCATAAACTCCTGTCACATAAAAGTAATCTAAGAAATAGGCATCGATCACAGATCTGTAGTAACCACCATAGGCATTAAGACCCCCAAAATCCAGACAAAGCAGAGGATAAAATGGAATTTCAAAAAAGCTGATTAGAATTAATACAAAGAAACCATTGACCATCTTATAGGGAAACATAGCTGATAATGATGTGGATGAATTCAATGCAACTTTTACACATATCATCCTAAGCAAAGCAAACTATTCCTAAAGGATGCAGACCAAAATACCATCCATTTTGGAAGATGGAACTTTAGACAGCAGTCTCAGTAAGGAATAAAGCTTGGACAACACTTGAGCAGATTCCAATTTTGCAACACAAAATCAACTATAATAAAGCTAATGCCAAGGTTAAAGTTACTAATAAACGAGCAAAGAAAGAGAAATGGCAAGAAACATGTAGCAGGAAGTAACCAAAGCCTGGAGTCTGATGCAACATCTGTCTGGTGATATACGAGTGGCAAACCCCAAACCACTCCATTTCAATAATAAAACTATCAGTTGTGGGAGGAAAATTGTACAAAAACTTAACCGCTACTTTTCTTTGGTGAATAGAGTGAACAAACCCATAGAAACAGATAAACTACATCCACATAATTTGAAATCAATTGACATAACACCCACTGTATTGGTTATTGGTTATGGAAGGCCTCGGCATCACAGCAAACGAATTAAAATCCATAATTGCTCAACCGCCCGTGCCAGTGGAATCATCCGAATTACCAACTCATCTCCCAAACAAAGAAAGGTAACTGTAGTCCCCATCGTAGCAGTCTCAGCACACGCCAAAAGACATAAGGCGAAACCGCACAGAAAGTGAACACAGCCAACTGTTCCCTGTCATACGATATCATCATTCAACGTAAACAAGCGGGATATCGAAGCAGGATCAAAACGGATGAGACACACAGCTCACGGTGTGCACAGAGCACTTAACTCAGTAGCTCCTGCAACAAGCCGGACTTGGAATATGAGGAAACTGCAACAAGGAACACTTTTCAGACATAGCCTTCAATGGTTCCTGCCGCCTATCCACCATATACCATGGGAGTTCACGTCCTCCCGAAAATGATGATCGTCATAGCACTTGATGATGTTAGGCCGTCATTGATGACTCCAATTCCAAACATATAGACACACAGTGGTGGTAATTTGTCATTTCCAATCCAACAGAAGCCACATGACCTGTAGTTAGTAAAACCACAGAGAGAATATGATTTTGTGACCTTCACTGATTCACTCTTACATGTGAATGTGTAGTTTACACAAGAGGAGAAGTTTTCAACTACAGTGATTCCATTTAAGGCAATTCTGGGATAGCAAGGCAAGTCTCCTTTATAGCAGCAGAACTTGATGTTCTCAGCTCCCTTCTTGTAGCTGCTGCCACACGATTCTGATGTCTCATTAACTTGGACATCATTCAAGAACAATGTCAGATTAACATTCCATAGATATGGCTCTGCTGATGAAGTGTTTGGTGCAACAGTTGTATCAATCATACTGGAGGCTCCTGGTCTGTGGTCATTAATATCACAGACGGCACATGGTGTTGTTATATTCAGTATTTCTTTCTGGGGTGTAAATATGTGGCACACACATGGAGAGTGGTTTGTGGTCACAGTAATCCCATTAAAGGCAATTCTAGGATAGCATGGCATAGCTGTTTCAGAACAGCACAATCCTGTGATGTTTTCTGTGTTCGCTATAAAGCTGCTGCTGCTACACAATCCTGACCAATTATAGGTGTGGACATTATTCACTTGCAATGACAAAACTGCTTTGTTTACATTATAAACCTCTGGAAGCGAATCATTTATGGGACTAATAGTACAATTTATTCTTCCATCGGGGATATCTGCATTGAGTCCCCAAAAAAAGGTCTTTGGTTAAAAAGCACATATGCGTTTGAGTTAAACACACAATGAGCCAACTTCATAGATTCAAAATGATCATTGCCAATGTCATCCATTTGCACAAGTTAGGTCCTTAGCTACCAACGTCTAAAATGTCTGAAACGAAGCCATCCAATTAACGACTTTATCTACAGCGAAGGTTAACGAACTGTGAACAAACATTTATGTTCAAACCCTTGACAACATTTTCAAAAATCTGCCAACTCGCAGCAATAACATTTATCGTGTTGTTCAATGTAAACATTGCTTTGTCCATAGCTCGAATATAAATAAGCTGCCATTTTGGTGCGTCCCATGACGTCATCCACGTGGTTATGTCACCCACTGTAATTCCAATTTTGCAACACAAAATCAACTATAATAAAGCTAATGCCAAGGTTAAAGTTACTAATAAACGAGCAAAGAAAGAGAAATGGCAAGAAACATGTAGCAGGAAGTAACCAAAGCCTGGAGTCTGATGCAACATCTGTCTGGTGATATACGAGTGGCAAACCCCAAACCACTCCATTTCAATAATAAAACTATCAGTTGTGGGAGAAAAATACCCACTGTAATATTTGAAGAACACTTTACTTTGTGGGAATTAGAAAAGGCAATACAAAAATTAATTAAGAAAGATCAATACATGTGAGATGCGATGCTTGAGAAAAGTAACAAACAACACAAGAAGAGATGGAATACCAAATGAAACCATAAGAAAAATGGTAGGAACAAAACCCTGCCAAGAATATATAGAACAACAACAACTTAAATGGTTTGGCTACCTAGTCAGAATGGATCCTCACCAATCACCATCAAGGGCGTTCTTCTTGAGAATGCATGGAAAAAGACCAAGAGGTAGACCCAGAAGAAGATGGATAGATGCAGTGACAGAGACATGTAACAACAAAGGAAAATCACTAATTCAGACAATTCGAGCAGCTCAAGAACAACAATTGATATAAACCACAACACCTTTTAGGAATCAGTGAAAAGAGAAAAGAAGAAAAAGAATACAAAAATAAAAATCTATAAAACTGCCAGGGTCAGACATGGTACATAATGAGATGATCAAGTGCCTTGGCAAGTTAGGAAAGGAAACACTATTTAGGCATTCCTCCTTGTTATGGGAATTTTGCTGCCTCTCCATGTCTTGTTGATAAGTCTATGTAGTACCACTACTTAAGAACAAACCACCAGATGACCCAAGAAGCTACAGGCCCTATCCCTAACATCGTGTATAGCAAAAATAGCTGAGAGTGTGATCAACAGCAGATTATACTGGTATTTGGAAGCCTCTAATAACCTGTGCCATGAGCAAGCTGGATTTAGGACAGGTAATAATACAGAAGACCAATCATTAGGTTGATGCAGCAAGTCCAGAATGGATTCCAAAAGAAACAACATACTCTTGTCGTCCTAGTTGACTTGCAATAAACCTACGATTGAGTCTGAGGGAAAGGATTCCTGTTGAAGATGAGATATGTGGATATACATGGAAAACTTTACAAATGGGTCAAACATTTCCTAATCAACAGGACAATCCAAACCAAATTAAATGACTCTATATCACACAAAGAGGTTCTAGAAGAAAGGCTACTACAGAGATCACCACTTAACTGCTCTCTCTTTTTGTTATAGATTAATGAACTGGCCAAGACTCTGACTATTGAGAAAAGCTTTCTATAATGATGACCTAGTTATGTGGTATACAAATGAAAACATTAAGATAGCTAAATCACAACTAAATATAGACCTCAGACACCTGGAAGAGTGTCAAAAGATAGTATGTACAATATTTACCAGAATTAACAAAACAGCTAAGGCAAACATCAAGCTTTTAATCTCCAAAAGATAGGTCTACTAAAAGAGGAGCATCCCACATACTAAAGTGTACATCTAAACCAGGGATGGCCAATAAGGTGCTCGCGTCCTTTTTTTGGCCCGCAGTGGATAAAAAATAAAATCAGGTTGTATTGAGCAAAATGTCCTGGGTAAAATTAATTTAAAATTTGTTACATTAACTTCTACAGTGGAGAAAGCTAACAAAAATATTCCCTAGTAGTTTATTTAAAATAAAGTATAATTATTGGTGGAAACATTCGAGGTAAATCAAAGAAGAATAATAGTACAAGTAGACCTATGTTTAACACTCTGAACACTCTAGTAGTTAGTTTAGTGTCGCCTTCCCGTCATTCCCGACCCATCCTTTTTCCCGTTTGATCATCCTGCGATCGACTGAAACAAAGGAAGAAGCCGACGAAAAGTTCTAGAACCGACTCTCGGTTCGGCGAGTTCAAACAGTTTCTGCCAAGAAATACTGTCAGTCACCCACCTCCTCCTCCCCAACACATTCAACCCACAATTATTTTACTTTCAGTTTCTTTCTCTCCAATCCTCTTTTCATCAGTCAAAATTATATATCCAATCTGATCATTCTGATTTTGTCGAGTTACAGTGAACAGTTCCATTTTTAACAGGAAACAGTCTATCTATCTATTGACCTTTCGAGCCATAGTCGGCCCATAGGGCGTAGACCAAGATACTCCTCTTATCTGAATTTTTGTTCTAGCAGTTTTCAATTCTTTTAAAGATATTTTATCAAATCTCGCCATTTGTCTCTGTTCTGTGCAAGCAGCTCTATCTCATTGAGGGAGCCGAATCCTGCTGCTCTTGCCTCTCTCATCAATGTTCTTCTCAGTGTCTCTCTGGGTCTTCCTCTTTTTCTCTTACCTGTTGTTTCCCATATGAGGGCTTGCTTTGCTATTCGGTTATTATCTCTTCTCATCATATATCCAACATATGACCATCGTCTTTTCTTTATTACTGAAGATATTAGTGGTTGATTGGCGATTTCTCTAATTTCCTCGTTTGTTTTGAATTTGTTCCACGCTATACCAAGTATTTTTTTTAGACATTTATTTTCGAATGCGTTCAACTATGTTTCTATATCTCTTGTTGTTTTCCAGCTTTCACACGCATACGCAAGGGTTGATAGTACATTTGATTTGAATAGTCTAAGTTTTGTTATTTGTGCTGATGAGTTTCGATTTCCACAACTTTTCAAGGCTTCTGAAAGACATTGCTGCTTTAGCTATTCTGATTCTAATTTCTTTGCTTGTATCCCCTTCTCGATCAATGTGACTTCCAAGATAGATAAAGTGATCGATCTCTTCTACTGTTTTGTTTTCCATGTATATTTTGTCGTCTGTTGGAATTAAACTTTTCATGACTTTAGTCTTTTCATGATTGATCTCAAGCCCAATTTTGCTGGCTATTGATGATAGTTCATTTGTGTTTTCCTGCATCGTTTTTATCTGGCTGCTGATGAGAACGACGTCATCAGCAAAGTCGAGGTCCTCCAAATGGTCTCCTTGTATCCATTCGATGCCTTTATTACCATTGCAGCATTTCTTCATTAAGAAGTCCATAACAATTCCAAATAACAGGGGCGATAAAATACATCTTTGTTTAACCCCAGTTTCTATTGGGAAACATTCGCTCAGTCCTTCCTCTGTTCGAACTGCACATGTGTAACCATCAGACATGTCTTTGATAATATTTATGATTTTTGATGGTAAGCCATATTGCTTCAGAATTTTCCACAAAGAATCTCTATGAATACTATCAAATGCTTTTTTGAAGTCGATGAAGTTAGATAAAGTTAAGTATAAAAGGTTTTTGTTTTTCAATTAAGTCATAGAGTGAAATGTGGTCAAGGCAGCTTCTCCCTTTTCCAAACCCAGCCTGTTCTTCACGCATTACTGTATCTATTGAATCCTTTATTCTATTTAGGATGATTTTGCAGAATAACTTTGAGGCAACTGACAAAAGTGTCACGCCTCTCCAGTTGTTACAATCTCTAAGATTGCCCTTTTTTGTAATCTCAACAATGATTCCTTTTTTCCATTTATGAGGCGTCTTCTCTGCTTTCCAAATGATGTTGAACATTTTCTGGAGATGTATTAAATTATGGCTATCAATTGCCTTGAGGATCTCAGCTGTTAACTTATCCTCTCCAGCAGCCTTGTTATTGGTCATATGCTTTAAGGTGGTTTCTATTTCGCTCAAGGTGAAGTCATCTAAATTTACATCTAATTTTGCTGTTGGTGTTTCAGCTTCAAACTCTATTAAACTGTGGGGTAGTGATCGGTTAAGAATCTCTTTGAAGTGTTCCGCCCAACGGGCTTTTATGTCTGCGCTTGTTGTTAGCATTAATCCAGATTTGTCTAGAATTGGTGTTCCACTGGATGTATAGGTGTTTGTCAGCATTTTGTGTACAGTATAAAGAGTTCTGCTGTCTCCTGTAATTGCAGCTGTCTCTGCTTTCTCTGCCAAATTGTCTATATAAGCTCTTGTATCTCTTCTTGCTGAACTTTTCACTTTGTTGTCTAATTCTTTGTATGTTGCTTTTGCCAGGACCTTTCCAAGATCTGTTTTTACATTAGTCATGGCTCTCTTTGCTTCTCTTCTTTCTTTGATGTATTTCCATGTGGTGTCTGAAATCCAAGCTCGTTTTTCCATTTTCTTCAGTCCAGCACTTGCTTCTGCTGCTGTCATTAGTATTTTGCTCTGTGAGTTCCACATTTCGTTGATATTTAAGTCTATTTCACAGAGTGCTGTATAACAATTATTTAGCTCTATGTTAAACTTTTCCTTTATGGCTTCATCTTTCAGTTTATGACTATCAATTTTATGTGTAGTTGACCTCTTCTGTTGGTTTTTAAATTTTAATCTTATTTTCCCAATGCACAGGTTGTGGTCACTATTAACATCAGCACCTCTGTATGCTCTTACATCTATTAATGATGATCTGAATTGTTGTTTAATACATAGGTGGTCAATTTGATTTGAGGTTCTATCATCAGGAGATATCCATGTTGTTTTGTGAATATTTTTGTGTGGAAATAATGTCCCACCTATAACTAAATTTTCTATTAAACATAATTCTATTAATCTTTCTCCATTCTGACTTGTAGTAACACAGCCTTCTCTCCCCATTACATGTTCCACTCCTGCGTTGTCATTTCCCACTTTGGTGTTGAAATCTCCCATTACAATTAAAAGATCGTGTTTGGGTATTTTGTTTATAAGTTGTAGCTGGTTATAAAAATCGTCCTTAACTTCATCATCAGCTTCATTAGTAGGCACATAACATTGAATAATTGAAAGTCTTCTATATTTTGTTTTGTAGCGTGTTCGTATCAGACGGCTATTTACCGGTTCCCATTCTAATAAACTTCTTGCAGCTATGTCTGTCATTATTATGCCTACTCCTTCACGGTGTTTTCCATCTTCCCTTCCAGAAAAAACTACTATTTTATTATCAACAGATTTCCTACCTGTTCCAAGCCAGCACATTTTGCTTAATCCTAAAATATCTAGATCGTATCTATCCATCTCACTCGCGACTTGTGCTTGTTTCATCGGCGCGGCCATTGTCCGTACATTCCAGAATCCTATTTTTGTTGTTGTTTTAGTGCCGAAAAAACTATCACTACTATCTACTGCTAATTTACACATTCTGTATCAGGTCTACGTTTCATTAACAACATCGTTTTTACGATAGCGGCTTGTTAAACCTCGGATCAACGGTTCTATACCAAGCTGGAGAAAAATAATTCCTCTTTTTTGGAAACAACCGGAACAGTGCTATTCTTGTAATCTGTGTTTTCATTGTCTGTTGCTTTGGTCGTGGTATAATATGAGCAATAAATGTCAATTAATGAAAAAATCAGATTTTTTCATGAGAAATGGGAACATGATTTTTTATTTATCAACAATAAGGATAGCCAACTGCAGTGCCTTGTGTGTTTGCAAGTGTTGTCTGTAAATAAAGAGTATATATCTTAAACAGCATTACACACAGCATCATACCGCTAAATACAAGGACTACATTGGTACAATACGTACTACACGTGTATGCGATTTGAAGAAAAAGGTTAGTGCCCAGAAATCTGTTTTTACTACATTAACAACAAAACAAACAAGTTCCTTAATGGCATCGTTTGTTGTAAGCGCAGAGATAGCGAAATCAACAAAATCATTATGTGACGGTGACTTCGTAAAGCGTTGTTCTATTAACGTGGTGCCTGCATTTGGGGAAGAAAAAATTGCCAGTCATTTTGAGAGCGTTCCACTATCAAAACAGACATTCACTAGAAGGGTTGAGGAAATAAGTTCTCATATATGTAGTAAATTAAAGAGTGTCGTTACAAATTCCGCTTACTTTTCTCTGGCTTTGGATGAATCTACTGACATATCAGACACAGCACAACTTTTAATTTTCATAATAAAAATGAAAAGTTTCAAAAGACTTTATTATCAATGAAGAGCTATTAGCTTTAGATTCATTGCATAATACGACCAAAGGTCAAGACATTTATGACTCAGTTATGAAAGTTGTTAACGGTAATAAGTAAGTAAGTAAAGTACCCCAGTCACGCCAAGTGGCATATAGGGAAATATGGTGTTAGTGACCCTATATTTTACAGACCTTCAGCACATGTTTTTGGGGTAATGTGGTCGGTATTACGCCAATGCTGCTTTACTTTCCCAGAAAAAAATCCGGTACCCATTTAAGGCTGGGTGAACCCGGAAGTCGTCAGTTAGGATCGAACCCTGCCCCTTGTCCTTTGTAGTCCAGTTCACTAACCACTGAGCTATCGCGGCTCCCTTGTTAACGGTATCGGTGACATAAACAGACTTTCAGCAATAGTGACAGATGGCGCTAAGTCAATGTGTGGTACTCAAACAGGTTTAGTTGGATTATTAAGGAACGCTGGAATCCACTGCCCAGTATTACATTGCATTATACACCAGGAGGTGTTGTGTGGCTAGATTCTAGATGTGGTGGATGTTATGAAAACTGTAATAAAGTGTGTGAATTTAATAAAAGGTGGGAATCAGGCTTTGACACATAACAGTTTATACATTTTCTATCAAAAGTTGAGGCGGAATATGGCAATTTGGTGCTCTACACACAAGTACGCTGGCTAAGTAAGAGGCAATTGTTTGAGGCGGTTTTTTGCTTTGAGAAACGAGATAAAGCAGTTTTTATAGAAACATGATACCAACAAAGAACTGATTAGAAAAATGTCTGATCCACATTTTAACAGCGTATTGGCCTTTTTAACTGATATCACCTAGCACATGAATGAACTCAATGTGAAGCTACTGGGACGTTCCCAAACAGTCTCAGATTTGGTAGGACACATAGATGGATTTATAAGTCAACTAAAAGTTTTTAGATTTACCCTGGCCAAAGAAATCTTCATTCATTTTCCTTCGTGCAAAGAATTGATTGAGGAGCGCAGTGACACTGATTTCAAATTTTCTGTATTAATGTTAGACAAACTATTGGAGCAATTCAATGAATGATTTTCTGACTTCAGTGGTATACGACCAGAACTAGCATTGTTTAACAACCCTATGAAGTGTGACAATTTCCAACAACATGACACTTTTCAGTTGGAGTTATGTAACCTCCAAAGTGACCCCTTTTTCCAATCAAGGATGGAGATTCAATCAAGGAGGAATTGACTTTTGGAAACCTGTGCAGATTAAATTGTCACAAAGAAACCGACTCACTGATGGCCACCTTCAGGATTTATTACGAATATCACCATCATCTTCACATATTGACTTTGATGAACTTGTTGCTGCACATGAACGTCCACATTGTCATTAAGGTTTGTTACATGTCAACTTTAAAATGACCTAAATAAAACATGTTTGCTAAACAATATAAATAGCAACTTTTATTCATTTTTATAAATAACTAGGCATTTTTAACTCTGTTGCAACAAAATGATTTATGTAAGCAAATAATGCAGATAAATAACAAAAATATTACCATAAAACAAATGCGAAGTTTATTTGTATTGATGTTGTTATGTGTGTGGCCCACCACAAAAAAAATAATAAAAAAGTGGCCTGCCATTTGAAAGAAATTGGCCATTCCTGATCTAGATCATCAACTGAACTTTGAGAAAACACGTAGAAAAGATGGCGCGGTCATGTTTGCGTCAACGTTCACTGTTACGTTTTTTGAGCCGGAAAGATGGTTAACTCTATCTTTCCAATGCAGATCAGTGTGTAGATAAAAAGTTCCACTGTTGGGATCTTCCCCGGTGAAGCGGAGTACATGCATGTGATCTGAAATCCTCTACAGTGTGTGTGATAGTGTGTTCTGTGTTGATTGCAATATGCGTCATCGTTGGAATACCGGTCAATATGACGGTTAGGCGACAGGAACTTTTAATTGCTGTGTCTGAAAAGTGTTCCTTGCTGCAGTTTCCGCATATTCCAAGTCCGGCTTGCTGCAGGAGCTACTGAGTTAAGTGCTCTGTGCACACCGTGAGCTGTGTGTATCATCCGTGTTGATCATGTTTCGATATTCCAATGGTTTACGATGAATGCTGATATCGTATGACAGGGAACAGTTGGCTGTGTTCACTTTCTGTGCAGTTTCGCCTTATGTCTTTTGGCGTGTGCTGAGACTGCTATGATGGGGACTACAGCTACCTTTCTTTGTTTTGGAGATGAGTTAGTAATTCGGATGATTCCACTGGCACGGGCGGTTGAGCAATTATGGATTTTAATTCGTTTGCAGTGATACCGGGGCCTTCCATAACCATAACCATAACGTAGAAAACCTGACTAAGAAGGCAAAGATTACAACTTATGAAAAGGCTTTCTAGTACTTCATAGGGAGCAGATAAAGAAGCTCTTAGAAACCTTTATCTGGGTTATCTTTGCTCTAATTTGGAACATGGCAACTCTTTGCAAGTGACATGTAGCAAAACAACTAACATGTCTCTTAGTAGGATAAAAAACAGTGAATTATAACTCATCAGTGCTGCAATGAGGTCCACACCGAACGCAGCATATAAAATACACTGCAATGTAGAACCTTCAGACATGTTAAGAGATAAGTCCACCATGGTGCTATATGAATGACACAAAGAATGGAGAAAGACCATTCAAACAGAACATTAGTTGATACATGGACTCGTAAACAAAGAATCAAACAGATCTCAACTATGCAACATATTAGGAACATACGAGAAAAATACCGGGGGTAAAGGCAAAGAAATGCAAAAAAATGTGAAGCTGCAGTAAAGCTAAATGTGAAGGAGAATTGAAAAAAAAAATAGAAAAAAATGGTCGGGTAAAGCTTTATGTAATTGATGGATGACACAAATTTGAACGATGTTTCGGTTCAATAGGCCTTCAAGCGGAACAAACAAGCAACATACACACACACATATGTAAGTGAATAAAACTAATCCTACATAGCTAACTAATAATGAAACAACAAAACAAAATAATTGAAACAGGTTTAAGAATAAAAAAATCTCTACCCTGTGTTGTGGACCATGGCCGGAAGGAGAATGAAGGATTCATGAGTACACGCTGTAGTTACCCTGCCTGTGGGAGGGTCAACAATGTGTAACGGGTTCTAAAAATATGTGAGCGGGAGGAACACTGTCTTGGTTGCCTCGACTACAATGTCACAGATAATGTCTATATATACGCATCACACATACATGTATACACACACGTGTATGTGTATGTATATATATATATACCTACGATATGTATATATATATATACCTACACCCATACATATGAACACATACATGTATATACACACCCATACAGCGACAACCATATATATGTAGAAATGTGTGCAGAAAAGCCCACATAACCAGAAGAGTACACGCCGAAGTCAGTGTGCATACACAAATGAGAAAGAATAGAACAGAAGAATAACAGGTACTTGAAAGGAGGAAAGCGTGAGATGTCTGGAGAGTGGGGTACACTAAGAACATGTGAAAGGTAAGCAGCTCTGACAAAAGAGGTACAGGAGACCACCGAAGTATCGCTGTGGGGTCTAGCAGAGGAGAGTTGCTAATAGCATAGCATAGTGGATATACTAATGTGCCCAAACAAGGGCAGCAGAGAAAACTACACAATAGGGAAGGAGCAGCTAAAGGAAAACTATGTGTACGGGTTAGATATATATTCATGCCTCATGGAGTCAGCGAACCCAATTGGACTATAGAGCGTTTCTCCAAAGTAAACCGGCTACGATCGCCAGAGTGCAAAGGACAATACCAGTGATATGGATATCGTTTTTACCCTTGTGGTCTGAGGAATTGAAATATGAAGCCACTGGAGTGCCAGTATTATGTTGAACATCTCGATGATATTCACAAAATCTTTCCACTAAACGTCTCCCAGACTCGCCAATATAAGTCATGTGGCATCACTGGCATATGATGACATAAATGATGTTTCGGGACACACATGTGAAGCCTTGCTTAATCTTGAACGTTAGGGAATAAGACAGAGTCAGTGCGGAGCACATAGGCGCAGGTGGTACAGTTACATCCACAAGGGGCCGTACCCAAATGTTCATGGTTGGAGCAAGGAAGATGTGATCGTGATAGTTGCTGATGTAGTTGATAAACTTGGAGACGTCGTCCTCAGGTAGATTGGTAAGTCCGGAGTAATATACCAGAGGTATTTGATAGGAAGGGGACCTTGATATGAATTGAGTATTTGGTGTTCAAGGTAACCCATGAATAGGCAAGCATAGCTGGTGCCCATCTTGATGCCCATGGCTATGGCATTGACTTGGTCATAGAAGTCACCATTAACTCAAAGGTGTTGAAGTTGAGTACAAGCTCAGTAAGATGGAGAAGAGTGGCAGTGGAGGGATGTTGCCTTTGGTCAAGAAAGAACTGTAGAGCCAGGAGGCCACCGGAGTGAGGGATACAGTTGTAGAGAAAACAAAACATCAAGGACGAAAAGTTGGTATGAGTAACCACGGGAGAGAGATGAAAGAGAAGATCCTCAAGGTATGGTTTGTGTCTTTGACACATGAGGGATGACTAACCATGGGCTGGAACTCTGTCTAGATAGACTGATATGTGTTCAGTCGGGCAAGCACACGCTAACATGATGGGACGTCCTGGATTGTCGAGTTTGTGAATTTTAGGGAGCATGTAGAATGATGGCTTACCAAGACCACTATTGGGGATAATGAGGCGGGACGCACTAAGAGGAAGGAGGTTGTCTTGGATCAGTTCCTTGATGGTAGATTTGACCTGCTTATTGTGGAGGACAATGGCGACATCAGGGCGGGGTTTATAAAACATGGTATTAGATAACAGAGGTGCCCTCTGAAATGTATAAGTCTTTACGCCAAACTACCACCCCCCCCCCCCCCCCCCCCCCCCCATCTGCAAGTTTGATAACAATGTCCTCCCTGCGGTGAAGATTAGAGAGGGCTTGAAACTCAGATGGAGTTAAATTTGAGCGGTGAAGTCTAGGGCGCAGTTGTTGTATCTCATGTGAGGTGACCTTTATATAGAGATCCAGGGTATATGAGGTGCCAGCTGGTGGGGTCCAATCCGATTAACAGGGTTGGAAGTGAGAAAACTCATCTACAAGGGTAGGTGAGGAGGAAGCATCAGGTGTGCCAGAGAAACAGAATTGTAAGCTAAGGATACCTTGGATAATGCAAAAGAGCAAAGATGGCATATTAAAAGACCTAATGATTGAGAAGAACAGGCTTATAAACAATATTCTAATGAGGAAATTTAAATACTATGGCCAAGAGAAATACCACCTACCTGAGAAATGTCAACACCAAGAGTCATCAAAGAACTGTCACCAAATACAAAATTACATAAACCCAGAAATCTGTACAGAAATATATAACAGAATAGATAAAAATGCTGACCCAGGAGAAATAACAACCACTGCAAGGATAACGATCGATACTGATCAAGATGACGGAATTCATGTTTATACTGATGGTGCAGCCAGAAAGACAACTATCAAAGCTGGATATGGAATTTTGATACATTATCCAGATGGTACAGCAGAAGAACTATGTGGCCCATATGGTGAAGTGTGCAACAATTATGAAGCAGAAATAACAGCCATAGAAATGGAGTGTATCATCTGAATACTGTGTTTGATACGATACAATGAAAAAGAAAAGAAATATAGTGATATTTATTGATTCTAAATCAGCACTGCAGGCACCAGGAAGTAACATTAACAAACTAGAACTCAACTTAAAGCTAGTGATGCAAAAGATCCCAGGACACCAACACACCAGGAAATGATAAGGTATATACATTAGCTAAGAGAGGATCCAGACACAATTTCACACTTTAAACACAGCCAAACAAAACAAACTCCACATGTAGAGAAGATTGGCTGAATGGATGGGCCATGGGAAAACCAGGGAGGGAACATTTTAACCCTATATGACGATTCCGTCTAAAAAATTGCCATCTCAAAATACAAATTCTTGAAATTTGATAGTTTGCTGTGGGCAGATATTCCCCTTTCCTCTACCTTCCTAATTACTACTTCTGGTGATCCCTGAGTGAGTGCTGGATTTGTTTCCTTTGATGCTGGATTTGTTTCCTTTGATGCTGGATTTTTTTTGTAAAAGTGTTTTAAAGTGCATCGCAAAAAGTACAGTATCATACTGAAGGGAGGTCAAAAAGTAATGCACACCAATTTTTTTCTCGGAAACTATTCGGGCAAAATGTGTGAAATTTTCACAGATTGTAGCTGAACATCCCCTTTACACTACCTATTTGTCAACATAATCTCTGTCTAAGCGTATTGCCTTACGCCAACGCGAAACTAGGTCATGAATGCCTCGTTTGTACCAAGTTTTGTCCTGCTCGCGTAGCCATTTTTTAACTGCACGGATCACATCCTCATCATTGTCAAAGTGTTTCCCACGCAGGAATTTTTTGAGTGGTCCAAACAGATGGAAATCTGAGGGAGCCAGATCAGGGCTGTAAGGAGGATGGGGCAGTACAGTCCAACCAAATTTGTTGATTGCTTCCCGTGTTACCAGACTTGTGTGAGGGCGTGCATTGTCATGTTGAAGCAACAAATCTGCAGATGGCTTATTAGGCCGAACTCTGTGGAACCGATTTTTGAGTTTTGTCAGTGTATTGATGTAAGCTGTCGAGTTGATTGTCTCACCTCTTGTCATTACATCAACAAGAATCACACCATCAATGTCCCAGAAGACAGTGATCATCACCTTTCCGGCTGATGGAGATGTTTTGAATTTTTTTCTTTTTGGTGACTGCAGATGATGCCATTCCATTGACTGCATTTTTGTTTCAGGCTCATAATAATGTGCCCACGTTTCGTCACCGGTAACAATTTTTGACAAAAACATTTCTCCTTCAACACCGAAACGCTCCAACAATTCAGAACAGAATGTTTTCCTTTGAACTCTGTGATCATTTGTTAGGCACCGAGGAACCCATCGAGCGCAAATCTTTGAATATCCGAGAGTTTTAAAAATTGCGATTGCACTTCCCTTGCTGACTGTAAGCTGCAATGCCAATTGCTGACTAGTGATACGCCTATCCTTACGAATAATGGCATCAGCCCGGTTTAACATATCTGTGCTGGTAGCCGAGGCAACACGTCCAGAACGCGGTAAATCATGCAGCTCCACTCGTACAATTTCTGCAGCTTTAATTCTCTGAACCCAGCGACTAACTGTGCTCCTATCGACTGCAGAACATTTGTACACTGCACACAGTCGTTTATGAATGTTTGCCACAGTTTCTTTTTCCGCAACCAGAAATTCTATGACAATTCGCTGTTTGTAACGGACATTGTTGACAAGCTCCATTTTAACGGTTCATAGATTGCGTAATATTTTGCAGAATGCTGTGCAATTTGGTGCACATAATTGGAACATGTCATATTCCAAGTGTGCAAAATTTCATATTCCTATCTTTATTATTAGCCGAGAAAAAAATTGGTGTGCATTACTTTTTGACCTCCCTACGTAGAAAAGGGGCTGTTTTTTTTTTTTTTTATAAATTTCACCAATTTTCAAGAAATTAGTTTATTTTCTTATGACGGGGGAAATCTCCTCAGCCATTGGCAAGACATCAAACAAACTTTTGCAACACTGCAAAAAACGTTTTGATAGAACTGGACATATGGCTGGAATGATGGATTTGCAATGGCCATGATAGACAACATGTACTAACAACAATTCAGGCCATAAATTGAACATAACCCAGAAAATTATTACTGCATCTGATTCCCATGTGTCTGTTTGGGTAAACACACAGTGTGTAGCAAAAGTTCAAAGAAAATCTTATTTTTCAAAATCCAAATGTAACAATTAAATGGTAGTAATTTTTACGGCTGTATCATGAAAACGTTACCCACAGATATGTATCGTAATCTAGGGTTAGATACATAATGAGACCAAACACCCATGACAACATTCTTCTTCTTCTACCTTTTAGCTCCCAGTGGAGCATAGGTCTTCAACAAACACTTTCCAAGTCGTTCTGTTTTTTGCAATTCTTTTAAGATCATTCCATGTCTTCCCCATCATCTTCATCTCTGCTTCGATCTGTCTTCTCCAAGAATTCCTTGGTCTTCCTCTTTGTCTTTTCCCCTGGGGATTCCAAAAAAAGGGCCTGTTGTGTAATACTCTCAGTTGGCTTCCGTAGTGTGTGTCCTATCCATCGCCATCGTCTTCGCTGTATCTCTTTATCCACTGGTATTTGACCGGTACATTTCCATAATTCCACATTAGTGACTTTGTCCTGCCATTTCCATCCCTTTATTCTGCGTAAGCATCCATTAATGAAACTCTGTACCTTCGTGATTGTAAATTTTGTTATTCTCCATGTTTCACAGCCATATAATAGGACCGACTTAACATTTGAGTTGAAAATTTTAATTTTTGTATTTAACCTAATTTCTTTGGATTTCCATATGTTTCCCAGTGCAATGAAAGCTCCTCTTGCTTTTGATATCCTTATTTTGTTATCATTTTCTGTTCCTCCCTCTTTATCTATATTACTACCCAGATATATGTAAGATTCTATGTCTAGTAGAGGTATTTCTCCTAGTTTTATTTGATTATTGCCAACTGCATTAATTCTCATAATGTTGGTCTTATCTCTATTAATCTTTAGTCCTAGCTGTTGTGATCTCTCATCTAATATACTCATTTTATCCTGCATCTGTTGATGACTGTGTGATAGGAGAGCTATGTTATCAGCAAAGTCTAAATCATCAAGTTGTTTGGTCAGTGACCACTGGATCCCATTTCTGTTGTTTTGAGTTATTTTCATAATCCAATCTATGGCCAGTAGAAAGAGAAATGGGGATAGAAGGCATCCTTGCCTTACTCCTGTTCTTATTTCAAATGCTTCTGTAAGCTGTCCTTCATGCACCACACTACATTTTGTTCCTTCATACATTGTTTTTATCAGGTTAATAAACTTTATGGGGATTCCGTAATGACTCAGCAACTTCCAAAGCATTCTTCTGTCTAAATATCAAATGCCTTTTCGTAATCTATGAATCCAATATAAAGTGGGGATTTTAGTTCTAGACTTTGTTCAACTATTATACGTAGAGTAGTTATTTGATCAGCACATGATCTATTCTTCCTAAAACCTGCTTGTTCATCTCTCAAGTGTTTCTCTATAGCCTCCTTTAGTCTCTCCAGAATGATTCTGCCTAATATTTTTCCTGGCACTGATAGTAGCATAATTCCCCTATAGTTTGTGCACTCCTGTAAACTTCCTTTCTTTGGTAGTTTGATCATATAACCTTCTCTCCAGTCTTTAGGTATTTCTTCCCTCTCCCAAATTTTATCCAATAGATCCTGTAACATCTTGGTAGAGGTGTTAATATCTGCTTTGATGGCTTCTGAAGGAATTTCATCACACTGCAAAAAACGTTTTGATAGAACTGGACATAAGGCTGGAATGATGGATTTGCAATGGCCATGATAGACAACATGTACTAACAACAATTCAGGCCATAAATCTAACATAACCTAGAAAATTATTACTGCATCCGATTCCCATGTGTCTGTTTGGGTAAACACACAGTGTGTAGCAAAAGTTCAAAGAAAATCTTATTTTTCAAAATCCAAATGTAACAATTAAATGGTAGTAATTTTTACGGCTGTATCATGAAAACGTTACCCACAGATATGTATCGTAATCTAGGGTTAGATACATAATGAGACCAAACACCCATGACAACATTAACAACCTAAAATGAAAAGACCAAACCACCATCTTCAGGCTGAGAACTGGTCAAAGCTCACTGACATCAGAGTGACTCTACTTCCTCAAAGACCTGACATATGGATCACCTTGCATGGAACAACAAGGGAACTCATAAATACCTGCAGATATTATTACATAGCACTGGGCGAAAGAGGGAGCCACAATAGCTCAGTGGTTAGTGAACTGGACTACAAAGGACAAGGGGTAGGGTTCGATCCCAAACGATGGCTTCCGGGTTCACCCAGCCTTAAATGGGTACCAGACTTTTTTCTGGGAAAGTAAAGCAGCACGGGTATAACACTGACCACATTACCCCAAAAATCATGTGCTGAAGGTCTGTAAAATATAGGGTCACTAACACCATATGTCCCTATACGCCACTTGGCGTGAAGGGGGTACTTTACTTTTTTTACTGGGCCAAAGGGCATCAGCTCACAGGCTTCTGGATCCATAACAACATTAACTACCACAAATTAGGGTACTTTAGCTCCCACATATCACAACAGACAGCATACCATTAATTTTTGAATACTTATTTTGATATGTCAAGATTAGAATCACTTTTAGCTTAAGCATTGGGATATATTGTCCACTATTTGTCCATAATTATGTTAAACCTAAGCTTTCAACACCACTCACCTTAAAAACTGTCACAATAAATAACAAATCAAATGCTTAATTATTTCTGGAACATTATCTGATATTGTGGATCAGTAATGAAACTCTAAAGATATATTGAATCTGATTGATACTTTTGAAATTTTGTTCTGTAAAGCGACGATTTGGGTTTTATATTAACCAATACTAAACTGTTAAACCTAGAAAACGTCTCACTGGTACTTTGTGCTGATACTGTCTATACTTTCAATATAGATCTATTTGCCTTTTTTTCAATTAATTAATAATTGCTTTGATTCTGAAGTCATTGATAAAAATATCTATAAGATCAATTTTTATGGACATAAATGCCTCAAATTAATGGCATTTTTTACGGATTTTGTATACTTCTGTGTAAAATTTCAAGAAAG
Source organism: Megaustenia siamemsis (assembly GCA_032433765.1). NCBI lineage: Eukaryota > Metazoa > Mollusca > Gastropoda > Stylommatophora > Ariophantidae > Megaustenia > Megaustenia siamemsis. The sequence continues at coordinate 37,467,066 of JAVIAB010000108.1, read as the reverse complement.
ATTTCAGGAAAGCAACACATGGAAGAAAGAGTCGAGTTACTGTTACAATATTCTGAACTGAAAATTATCAAATTATTTGTTTAATAATATATTTATTTCTTCAAATAAAATACTTTATTGATATTTTCTTTTTCTGTATCAATTTTCTATAACATGTACCATATTTACCTTTATGAAAGTGTGAAATTGTAAAAAGAAAAAGGCATGAAATGGACACTTTTCTAAGCTTAAAATTTATCTGATCAAAACTTTAAAAGTCGCCACGCCAGGAAAGAGTTAAGTATTCTTACTTGAAAAGAGTACATACTACATGTCAATCTGTATAAACCCCCCCCAAAAAAACTGCTTGCAAACTGACCAAAGTGCAACCAAGGTGAGAGGTTACTCAGAGCCTGTTTGTTGGGATCATTTCTGTGTGCAGAGAAATTCTTCAACCGACTCTCACAAAAACTGTCTAGCATCCTTAGCCCATATTCTGTGCCTGGCTTGGCCCAAGTTACTTCTTGTATAGATCTATCCACTTGCAAGTAACCATCTGCTGCTTTCCAATCTGTTACCTATGAGAAAGAAAAACAAAAATAATAATGTGGACCAAAACAAAAACATTCTGTCCTGTTAAGCGGAGACTACAGCAGTAGCAACAGACTAAATGAAAATAAAGATATGTTGCAAAGATAGAGTGAACACTGTAGAACAATATATTGAGAAACTTCAAAGCACTCAGATATAATAACAGAAAGTGAAGAAAATCCAGAGCCTATGCTGGATGAAGTGTGTTCCGCAATAAAAAAAATCAGAAGAGAGGGAAGTCACCTCAATGTGATGATATTCATCCAGAATAGATGGGAGGCCAGTATTCATATTTATCAGGCACTGTGTTTGATGATCTAAAAAAGTGTTGCCTTACCAGAAGCCTGTAAATGATCATTGTAGATCCCCATTCCAAAGAATGGAAATCTAAAGTTGTCTAGCAAACAATTACTCTAACAAACTATGCCAGCAAATATTCTTACAAATCATCATGAGGAAAACAGAGCTTAAATTGGAGAGGAGCTTCATGCAGTGCAGGCAAGTTTCAGACATAGTAAAGATACCACATTTTTAATATGTGAAACATCTCTGAAAAGTGTAGGAAATATAGTGTAGAACTGCACTCATGCTTCATAGATCACAGCAATGCTGTGTGCAACATAAAAAACTATGCAACTTTATGAAAGACATGGACTTTCCAAGATACCTATTACACCTTATTAAATCAGTACATTACAAACAGCAAGCAACTACCAGGATAGCAGGTGAAAAGTCAAATTGGTTCAAGGTACGAAAAGGGGGTGAGGAAGGGGTGATTGCTCTCTCCCCACCAATCAACAACTGCTGAGAACATCATGAGGAATGTCAGAAACAGTGACAATTTTGTAAAGTTAGACCTTTTCACAAAGGATGACAAGATTATACCAGAACTCAGATGCACTGACGATACAGTCCTCTTCTTAGGATACCTTGGATAATGAAAAAGAGCAAAGGTGGCATATTAAAAGCCCTAATAATTGAGAAGAACAGGCTTATAAAAATCTTACTGAGGAAATTCAAAAGACACAGTGGGCTGGAAAGAACAATAATGTATGGCATGGTTCCATGAAGGGCAGACCAAGAAGAAGGTGATTTCAAGAGATCAAAGAGATCACAACAGAAGAAGTGAAAGATGAGATTGACTACAGACTGAGATTCTTTCATAAGGACTGTGATGAGTGCAACAACATGAGAACATGCAACCATGATGATGAAGCAGAGACTAAGATGAAAAAATGAACAGAAAGAAGGTGTCATATTTTATTTACAGTTAAGAATACTATGAAAAAGTATCATAATTTAAATACAAGCTAATATATATTGTCATATTAATTGATGTAGAAGAAATCATCTAATCCAAACCAAATATTTCTTTTAATTTAGACTATTACATAAACTAGATATGAATATCAAAAAGACTAAAACTATGATCATAAACAAAGAAAATTCTCAAGACCTACAATTAAATATCAAAGTTGAAGAAATACATCTGGAGACAGTTCAGAGCTACAACTAACTGGGACATACTACAACCAGTGATGGAAAATGTACAACTGAAATAAACAAAAGAATAGGTATGGCAAAAAGTAATTTTAATGCCATGAAAAATAAGTTAACATCAAAACAAGTAACACCAGGGCTAAAACTAAGAATAGCAAAATGTTACATCTTCTCAATACTCTTGTATGGTGCAGAAACATGGACATTAGACCAGAAAACAACAGAAAATTGAAGCCTTTGAAATGTGGATCTATAGAAGTATAGGTAGAATTGGATGGAAAGAAAAGAAAACAAACAATGTTTTAAAACAACTAAAAATGAAAAGAGAACTACTAAACACAATTAGAACAAGACAAATAAAATTTTTGGGGCATGTTAAAAGACACAACAGCCTAATAAAAGTAATATTGGAAGGGAAAATACAAGTAAAAGAGGCAGAGGCAGACCAAGACTAACATGGACGAGTAATATCAAAAGATGGACAAGTCAACCTATGACAATCTGCACCATCAAAGCAAGAGACAAGAGTGGAATGGCGCTCCATGGTAGCCAACCTTTGATGCGGAGATGGCATTCAATGATGATGATGATGAACGATTATGTATAAATATTCACCAATACATTATACTTGTATCTGATATCTTAAAGAAGTTTCATAATTACTTCCCTTGATTACCACATGGTATTTTCTTTATCTAGATATAGTGGTTGAATGTTCGATGTAAATGTGGGTTTCTTCTGACAAAAAGTGGCCACACCATTTCTTGTGCCTAATTTCATTATTTGTGGACATAAATGTATCAAATAAAGTGTATTTTGAAAAACTTTGGATTAGTTTGTGTATAATTTCAAGAAGAATGGATAGCAACACGTTTTTTGTCAGGGAAAAATAGAGGTACATGAAATATGATATTTTGAATAGAAAATTATCTGCCTTTGAATATTTTTACACTATTTTTAATAAATAATATATTTTTTCCTTCAGATATCATCAATAGATTGCTATTTTCATTTTCTTTAACCATTTTTCTTTCCTGTGATGTATAACATGTACCACATTTAATTATATTATTGTGTGAAATTGTAAACAGAAAAAGACATGAAATTTTTCTAAATTGAAAATTGATCTGGTCCGAACCTAAAGAAAGACTAAAGTCCACCAAAGTCCAGAAAGAGTCAAACCCAAGAGGGATCAATTCTTACTTCTATCTCTAATCACCTTCTAGCATCCTAATCATTTAAGGGGTTTCTATTCTATGATATCTCTAATTTTCAAACACCTTTTTTTCCCTAGCTTACATACTCCTGGCACCCCTTCTTCTGAACTATACTTTGCCACTCTCAACATTCTTATTGTTACTTTACATCAGGCCAGGTTGTTGAGCTTTCAGTTAATTTATGTATTCCAGTTTCCAATTGAGTTGACTAGTTAGTTATCTACTTTATCAATTCACATGTTTCAAGATAAGCATTTTATCATATATAATCTCAGTAAATGTAATTAAACAGTAACAGGTTTACAACCCTTAGATGACAGATGGGTCACTAAAGTATTGCAACAAGCGGAGAAATATAGAAGGCTCCTTAGCCACCCCATGCACCAAAGAATAAATGGTTCAGGAATTGTACAACTAAAGAGGAGCAACTTCGCTGCAATTGCCAATGAACTAACTACAGGAGACCCAGTACTTTCCCAAACAATATCGAAACCCTTGGGCCCATCTGATATGTCTCCTCATGGAAAGCATAAAATACCAGAACTTAAGGAAAATATAACAGGAATCATGAAAAAAGGCACCCAATCAGGTACAGAAATAAAACACGTAGCAGAAAAACACATATACGATACCTACCCACAGGACTCTTGGTCCCACATATACACAGATGGCTCTGCTACAAATGCCACCAGAAATGGAGGGGGAGGTGTGTTCTTGATGCTGAATAATCAGGACGAGATCACCAAGTCAATAGCTACTGGAAAATTCTCAAACAACTTCTCAGCAGAAACTGAGGCCATCAGAGATGCTGTAACACAGGCTACTCAACACAAAAATAACATGCACAATAAATTGGTGATTCTGACTGATGCACTGTCAGTTTTATCAGCTCTAAAAAGCCCCAAGAACAATGAACTAGATGACTTGAGAACTACCCTGGACCAACTATGCAATAACTTCCAGAGAGTAGTCATTCAGTGGATACCATCACACTGTAATATACACGGGAACGAACGCGTAGACATATTAGCTAAAGAGGGAGGGAGATTACCACAAGAGAACCATCCGCTCAGTTATGATGAAGCCAAATCCATCCTCAATGGTCAGTTTCATGAAAAATGGAAATGAGAACACCCAAAGCATAACGAGAGTGACGGATACCACCAACTATCAAGGAGAGATCAAGTCATCATACTTCGCCTACGCACTGGCCACAATAGAATGAGAAATCACATGTTCACCAAATTCAAAATAGGTACAACCAGCCTATGCCACTGTACACTGGACAATATGACTTCAAAATATGTTCTACAGGATTGCTCCCAGTTCACAGACCTGAGAAGAGCAATGTGGTCCACGCCCACCTCCCTGGAAGAAAAACTATATGGGGCAATCGATTCGCTTAAACAGACAGCTGACTTTATGAGAAAGTCTGGAATCCTACTCTGATTGAGTCTTGATCGCAGAGAGAGATATGTAATCAGTGTTATGTGCATGCGAGAGCTGGAAAACAACAAAAATTATAGAAACAAAGTTGAACACATTTGTAAATGAATGTCTAAGGAAAATACTTGATATAGCGTGGAACGAATTAAAAACAAATGAAGAAATTAGAGAAATTGCTAATCAACCACTAATATCATCATCATCATCATCATGTACCATGCTGGTTGGCGTGGGCGATCATGTCCCTCCACAATCTTCTATCTACAGTGCATTGTATCAGTTCTGTTGTTGACTGTTTTCCATGCCATGACACCAAGCTATCCAATATTTTCTCTCTTTGTCATCCGCGATCTCTCTTTCCTTTTATTTTGCCAGTTGTAACCAAGTATTCCAATTTTCCTCTTCTCATGATGTGCCCGAAAAATGTTGATTGCTTCTTTCTGATGTTTTTTAAGAGCTCCCTTTTTGTGTTGGCCTCTTTGAGAACTTCCCCATTGGTCTTTTTATCTATCCAGGGAACTTTCAACATTCTTCTGAGAAATCCCATCTCTGTGGCCTCTAATCGTCATTTCATTTGTTTGTCTACTGTCCATGATTCGCTTCCATAGGTCAGAATTGGTTCTATATAGCACCGATGAACTCTCTTTCTCATTTTTATTGACATAGATTTGTTGCATAAGATATTTTTCATTTTCTGAAATGTTATTTTGGCCTGAGCTATTCTGCTTTTTATTTCTGTGGTGCATCTCCCATGTGATGTAATTATTGTGCCCAAGTATTTGAAACGTTGTACTTGTTTCAGATTTGCCTCGTTTATTTTTTATGCTGCATGATGGTGATGATTGTTTCTTCGATATAACCATTACTTCTGTTTTCTTACTATTCAGACTGAGACCTTTCTTGTTGCTTTCTTCTACTATTATGTCTATCATTTCTTGTAGTTCGTTCTCTGTCTCTGCTATTAAGACTGTGTCATCCGCATATCGCAAATTATTTATGTTGTGACCGTTGACTTCAATTCTTTTTTTGTCTACTATTGATCTCATATATATCTCATATCTTGATCTAATATCATCAGTAATTAAGAAAAGACGTTGGACATGTAATGAGAAGAGATAACAGAATAGCAAAGCAAGCCCTCAAGTGGGAAACAACAGGTAGGAGGAAAAGTGGTTGACCCAGAGAAACACTGAAAAGAACATTGATTAGAGAGGCAAATCAATGAGATCGAGATGCTTGCACAGAACAGAGACAAATGGCGAGATTTAACAAAAGACTGAGACTACTAGAAAAAAAATTTTGAAACAGGGAAAGAGTATCTGTGTATGGGCCGACTACAGCTCGAAAGGTCAATAGATAGAATCATAATTTTATCCCTGCTTATTGAAGTAATCTGTTGTTTTCTTGTGATGAGAACCACAAATTAAAAAAAAAACATCATTCTTTTCTGTTACAGTTTATTTGGAGATAGTTCATGAAGTTCATAAGTCCTGAAATGAAAACTGTATTATTATCCTGCCTTATATCATCCATAAAGCTATAACATACAGTGTTATAATTTTTCCTTTACTTTATTTACATCTGCATTATTGTGGCCCAGCTTGTTATATATTTGTGTATAATTTTTTGCACTATCCCAATCTCAGAATCACCTCAATACCAATTTTTGTAGCTTCTTTCATTGTCATTTATTTGCAATCAAGCTACCCAAGAAAACAACAGAAGAGAGGAAGAAATAAATGAAATACTATTTGCAGACGACCAAGTTCTGATACATGAAACAATTGAGGACCTACAAGAACATATCAACAGGCTAAACAACACTTGTAAACAATACAACATGAAGATCAACATAAGCAAAACCGAAGTAATGGCAATGACGAGAAAGAAAGAAAAACTAAACATCATAATAGATAATACATCTTTGAAGCAAGTTGACAATTTTAAATATCTGGATAGCACGTTAACACAAGACAATAACCAAGAGACCAGATAGATATAAGGTGTAACAAAGCATGCCAAGTTATAGGCCAAGTATCAACACTATTGAAAAACAAAGCAATAACTACGGAAGCAAAAAGGGCAATATACAAATCAATTTTTCTACCAACTCTGTGCTATCAGTGCCAGAATTGAACGCTGGACTCTAGAACAATAAGAAAGATAACGACCACCGAAATGAAATGTGTCAGAAGAATGACAGGAAACAGCTTAAGGGACAGAGTAAGAAACACTGACCTGAGGAAGAAACCCGAAATTGAACCAGCCATCGAATACATAAAGAAACAACAGATAAATTGGTTTGGCCACATAACAAGACAAAAAGAACTAACAATGACTCAAAGAGCCATAAACAAACGCTACGAAAACGCCAGATTAAAAGGAAGACCGAGAAAGAGATGGATAAAGGGAATACTAGAGTCACTAGGAGGAATAACATCAGAAGAGGCCAACAGAAGAGCAAAGAATCACAGATTGTTTCTCCTCTCGACGCCAACGGCAGCAGAGGAAGGATAGAAGAAGAAGAAGAAGCTATCCAATTTATATCATTAATAAGATATGAAATATGAATAGCATTTACCAATTGTTTCCATTGCATTCAATGTGAAAAGGCTGATCTCTAATTTTAAATTCTTCATCAGCTACTTCATTTCTGACCAGGACTCTTCCTCTTCTATTGTCCTTAGTATTTATTTGACCTATCAATTTTCTTCCTCTGTGAGTGCTAGTCATGATTACATCAAACTATATTTTAAGATATTTTATGACAGTGTGTCAACAGATCATTATATCTTTACCTCCCGCACACCTACTGGTTGTCATACCCAATTAACAGCTTTAGCCTTTAGTTCGAAATGGCATCGCTGCAGTCAGACAATCCCAAATCCACTCTGTCGCCCATTCCAGCAACCATTGAAGTTTTCATCTACTGATTGTTCCTGTCCTGCATTGATTGACAGTGTTGTGCTCTTTTCCGCTTAGGATGCTTTTCCTGCTTTCACCTTTCATGTTGCTGTGTTCCACCATTCTTTTGACGTGGGATTATCCTCAGCTTCCTTGACGACATCCTGTGAGAGGTGTTCTTATAAAGCTCTCACAATGTCATACATGTCCATTTTTAAAACTTCTTGCACAATGGCAGACCCCGCCAACCTATCAGCTATCTCAATGCCTTGAACTCCCATAGGCCCAGGACAATATATCCAAGCTAGACTGTTAACATGAAATATGAGTCTACAATGGTCAGTTCTCAGACAAAATGGTCTAATGTTATATGGAATCGTCATCATTATTGCAAATGTCCAGCCCTCATTTCCATTCAGAGTGGCATTTGTTGCTTATGCTATTTGGTCTCTCAATAGGTCACATGGTGGCAGAACTATTCCATTTTGCTGCCAATTTTGTATAGTGCATTTGTCCTCTCATTTCTACCAGTGAAATATAGTTGTTTTATTGGAACATTTTATTTGTTCCATCTTTTGTTTTGGGGTGCCTGGCAAAAGTACTATGAGTATTTTCTAGTACGATTAGAAGTGATTTGCAGTCTATGAAAAATATGATCTGATCTAGTGGTTTATTTTATGACTTTGTAAAGATCTCTGTAGCTTTTAGAAAATGCCTCTTCCCTCTTTTTTTTATTGCTCTTTCGCTGAACCATGTGTGCATGTAGAGTAGTTTATACATGTGTTCACCCTTTGGGGCTATAATTGTTATGGATCATAGATCATCTCTTCAGTTAGTATTTTCAAGTGTGTGCGTGCATGAGGGCACACATGTGTGTGTGTGGGTAGGGGGTTCCCAGACTGTTTTTTCTTGATGTCTGGTCATCATCATCAAGTACTATGAATGCTGGCATAGGTGATCATGTCTCTCCACAACTTTTGATCTCGACAGTTATTTATCATTCCTGTTGCTGTACTTCTGCCAAGCCATTCTCTTAATGTCTGGTATCTTTTCTCCCCTCAATCTCTTTATCCCTCAATTTTCCCAGTTGTCACAATATATTCCAGCTGTTCCCTTCTCATTAATCAAATGTACTATCAACCTTTACGTGTGCATGTGAGAGCTGGAAAACAATAAGAGACATTGAAACAAAGTTGAACACATTTGAATATAGATGAATAAGGACAACACTTGTTATAGCGTGGAACGAATTCAAAACAAACAAGAAAATTAACACGGAGGCAGCCTGTTTGATGTTTTCCAACAGGTGTGATTGCTAGGTGTCAAATGTGATCTTTTTATCATCTAATTGTAACTTTCTAGTTGATAACATTTTTAAAATACTTATTCTATGTAAAAGAAGTAAACAACCATGTGGAATCTTTAGAGGAAACCTCTACATCTCTACAAAAGCATTTTCAAGCGGATATAATGATAAGCAATAGATTTAGAAACAGTCTGGTGTGTGTGAAAACTAGACCAGGGGCAGATTACAATAGTGACCATGTACCTGTTGTGGGAAACCTAAGAGTAAAAGTAAAAATAGCAAAACGAGCCTCAGTTAACATCAAGTTAAATTTAGATTTACTAAAATCAGACAAGCTGCAAGACAAATATAAAATCACAATTCAGAACCAGTACAATGCAATAGAGAAGATACAAAGCATTGATGAACAGTGGGAAATGCTAAAAGAACCAATGCAACAAACATCAAAAGAGTTCATACCACCAGTGAGGACAATTTCAAGAAAGAAATGGATGACAGACGACCTTTTGCAGCTAATGGATACAAGAAGAAGAAATAAAGAAAATAAAGATGAGTACAAGAGATTAAATAAAGAAATTGTAATAAAATGCAATGACGCAAAAGAGGCATGGCTAAAAGAGAGGTGCAAAGAGATTGAATTGCAACAAAAAAGAGATGCTAAAGCTATATACAAACAAATTGAGGAATTAACAGGAAGAAAAACGCAATCAAAAAATGGATGTCTAAGATCAAAGGAAGGAGAACTGTTGATTGATCAAGAAAACATAAGGGAACGATGGACAGAATACATTAAAGATCTTTATAATGATGAACGAATGGAAGTAAATATTAAGGTTAATGGAGAAGGACCAGAAATACTCAGAGAAGAAGTGGAAGATGCCTTGCGCAATATGAAATCAAGCAAAGCACCTAGACCACATAATATAACTAAAAAAGAGATTGAAGACATGGGTGATTTTGGAATAAAAATAATAACAAAAATATTGAATGATATCTACAACAGCGGATATATACCAGGCAACATGCTCAAATCAATATTTATAGCCCTACCAAAGAAATCAGGTGTGAGTGAATGCGATGATCATCGCACAATAAGCCTTATGAGCCATATGACTAAGATATTACTAAGAATCATCATGCGAAGAGTGCGAAACAAAATCAGTCAAAAAATTAGCAATGAACAGTGTGGTTTTGTTAGAGATAAAGGAACAAGCAACGCCATTTATATCATAAGATCTTTAGTAGAAAGAGCCATAGAGGTGAAAACAGATCTATACCTATGTTTCATAGATTACACCAAGGCATTTGATAAAGTGAAGCACCAAGAAATAATCAAAATTTTAGAAAGCGTAAATGTAGACAGCAAAGATCTAAGAATAATAAAGAACATGAAATGGCAACAACCAGCGGCCATAAGAACTGGAGACCAATTGGGAATGTTTCAAGAAATAAAACAGGGTGTTAGACAAGGTTGTGTGCTGTCACCAGATTTGTTTAATATTTATAGTGAGATTATTTTAAGATCCATAAGGGACATGCCTGGAATAACAATTGGAGGTCATAATATAAATAATCTAAGGTATGCTGATGATACAGTCTTAATCGCTAAGAGTGAAAATGAGTTACAAGAAATGTTGGACATTATAGTGAAGGAAAGCAAAAATTAAGGACTCAGCCTTAATAGCAAAAAGACAGAGGTAATGGTAATAACAAAGAAAAAGACATCACCTCAGTGCAAAATAATGACAAGTGGAACAATATTAAAACAGGTAAATGAATTTAAATATTTGGGAACTTTGTTAACCTCAGACGGAAGATGTACAAAAGAGGTGAGATGCAGAATGGCTCAGGCAAAAGCAGCTTTCCAAAAAATGAGGAAGATACTATGCAATCCATTTGTAACCGTGAATGATAGCACATACATATTTAGATCATAATTAAACAGGACTAGACAAATTTAGCATAAGGATGACTAACCGCACTGACTGACAGAAACTAAAGGTGCCAGATGGCTGGGGAATGACCACTGGTCGTAAACTTACTTTAGCTGTCGGGGGTTAAGGCAAAGAAATGCAAATGAATGCATAAAAATGCGAAGCTGCAGTAAAGCTGAATTCGAGAAAAAATTGAAAAAAAAAATTAAAAAATGGTATGTTAGAAGCTTTACGTGATTAACAGACGACACAGATTCGAACGACGTTTCGGCTCAATAGGCCTTCAGCAGGAACAAACAAACAACATACACACACAGATATGTGAATAAATAAAACTAATCCTACATAGCTAACTAGTAATGAAACATCAAAAACAAAATAATCGAAATATGTTGACTTCCCTGTGTGTCGTGGACAGTGGTCAGGCTATGAAAGGAATTTCTCACGGGTGTAGCTGTAATTTATACCCTGTGGTCAGAGGTGAAGGGTTCTAAAAATACACGAGTGGGGGGAACGCTATCTAGGTACGTCGACTCCAAAGGCACAGGCAATATCTGAAAGTATCTAAGGGCCCATAAATACATGTATACACACACACAGATGCGTGTATACATATGTACACGTGCAAGAAGAAGTGCACATACTAATACATATCAACATACACATACATATACACACACATACAAGTGTATGCATACAAGCAAGAGCACATATACATGCATGTATATGCGTATACATATATATACCAATACCCGTGCCTATGAACACATACATGCATGTGCACGTCCATACGGGGACAATCGTGTGTGTGGAAGGGCTCACACCGGGGTCAGTGTGCAAACTCGAAGGAGAAAGAATAGAACAGTGGAATGACAGGTATTCAAAAGGCGGAAAGAGTGAGATGTATGAGGGTGTGGTGCAATAAAAACATATGAGGGCTAAGTAGCGCAGAAAAAAGGTATATAGGAGAACACCGAAGTGCCTCAACGGGGACTAGTGGAGAGCTGTCGGTGAGGAATGTAGAACTAGAAACTAAACGCTAGTCACGACCACCATGACTGACCACTGGTCGTAAACTTACTTTAGCTGTCGGTAAGGAATGTGGAATGCAAGAAATAAGAGGCTAGTCACACAGACTGGCAGATAGTGAGGGAAGGTCACTTAGAATGCAGAAAGGAGTAGAGCGTTGCCAGATATCACTTTTATCTGGATAAAGAATAGTTGGCGGGAAAAAAGGTTCACGGTCAGTCAAAACCGTATAAAAGTTAGAGGAGAGACTTCCATTTTGACATCTCGACTAGGAACACACAGAGATAGCCACGCACTAGCGACCGATAGGATAGGAATTGAGATAGTCACAGAAGAACTTCAACTTAGAGATAGAAAGACAGATAGAATATACCACTATACGAATAGCTGAGGTACACCACCGACGGTAGTCGAAATACTTCAGCGGCCAAGACTTATTAGATCAAACAAGTATCTACAGAACAGAGACGCTAGGAAGGACAGCCTGATAGTATCTATATATATATATACGTAATATAATAAATGAGGACTGATTTTAACACGCAAAGTTTGTTGATTCTTGAATGTGCGGTATCGTGTCATATACCAAGAACAGTCAGAACACGGTTATACAGTAGATAAATTGGCGCCACGTGACCCGGATCGCGACCACAAACACAACAGAGAGAAGATATAGAGAAGCAAAAGAGAGAAGATATAGAGAAGAATCAACACAGCACAATAGAGAGAAGAATCAACACAGCACAATAGAGAGAAGATATAGAGAAGAATCAACACAGCACAATAGAGAGAAGATATAGAGAAGAATCAACACAGCACAATAGAGAGAAGATATAGAGAAGAATCAACACAGCACAATAGAGAGAAGAATCAACACAGCACAATAGAGAGAAGAATCGACACAGCACAATAGAGAGAAGATATAGAGAAGAATCAACACAGCACAATAGAGAGAAGATATAGAGAAGAATCAACACAGCACAATAGAGAGAAGATATAGAGAAGAATCAACACAGCACAATAGAGAGAAGATATAGAGAAGAATCAACACAGCACAATAGAGAGAAGAATCAACGCAACAAAATAGAGAGAAGATATAGAGAAGAATAAACGCAACAAAATAGAGAGAAGATATAGAGAAGAATCAACACAGCACAATAGAGAGAAGATATAGAGAAGAATCAACACAGCACAATAGAGAGAAGAATCAACACAGCACAATAGAGAGAAGAATCAACGCAACAAAATAGAGAGAAGATATAGAGAAGAATCAACACAGCACAATAGAGAGAAGAATCGACACAGCACAATAGAGAGAAGAATAAACGCAACAAAATAGAGAGAAGAATCAACACAACACGTACAGAGAGAAGATTGAGAGAAGAAACGACACAGCACATTCCATACCCAGCCCACCTCACGAGCAAGTTGACCAACATTGCAGAAGGTCACGCCAGAGTTCACCGTTACCTGAATTGCTAGCAGACCAACACATTAATAACAGGAAACTATACCCGTACACTGTCCGTGCGTGTCAAGCCTGTTACCTGCTGACCATCAATGTTTTGGTCAAAAATTTCAAGTGTCGTCCAGCAGTAACCCCTTCACCTTTTCACGAGTGTTATGTGTTGTTCGACACGCCAGCAGAAATAACACATGTGGTCAAGTCTGGTGAGCTCAATGTTTTTTATTTAAATTATAACAGAATTCAGATTCATCGTGTGCAGCGCTAGAACAGTAAACAGTAGATAGAGAACAATTGTAATTTCCAGGAGATTCAAGAGGCCTAGTATAGTTAAAAATATCAGTGATTGTGTTATCATCGCGTGTGTTAGTAGGAAGTGTGCACACTAACTGTGAGAATTTGACGAATAATTAGTTATTTAAGTTAGTTAAGCCAAGCAGCAGTTAGGAGTGTTCAATAGTTAATTATTTTGTTAATTTTAATAAGAATAGACATACCAGTCATTGTAAAGTATTTTTGACCTGTGCTTGTTATAATTTTTTAAAGTGTGATATACTATCACAATAACATTGTTATTTGTAAACTATTTCTTTGGTTGCCGAAAGTTTTAAGAATTACTTTTAATCATAATTAATTTTGTCATTCCACAGGTACAGTACTAATTTCAAGTTTCATTTTCTTTCAGAAACCCTGATCAGATTAACATTGCTGATTTTTTTTATTTAAAAGTGAAATTGATGTATGTTAATTGTTCATTTGTTTTAAAGCATAAATTAAAGTGTCGCTGTAGTTAGATTTTATAGCCCTCCAGAGAACGAGTACATACAAAGTCAAGTAAACAGGTAGAACTAGGCAGCTTAAATAGTTTCCAGTAGTTTATTATATCACAAGAAGACATGGAAGGTAGACAGAACGTACAAACAAACAGTTGTAAAGTAATAGTAGACAAATTAGAGAATGACATTAAAGAAATACAGGTTAGGAAATATTTTAATAAATTTGGTGAGATAATGTTTTTTAAATTAATAGACAGGCCAGAGGAGACTAAGAAAGCCATAATACTATACAAAGATAGTGCGATTGTAAACAACATTTTAAACAAGGACAATCATATAATAAATAATATCAAATTACAAGTTGAAGTTTACAGTCCAGTTAGAAGAAAGACATGTGATAGAAGGACAAATACAATTGTAACCACTGATAATAGGTTTGTATGTAACACCTACTTTGAGCAAGAGAAAAGGAAACTATACACATGGAAAAGCCCTGGAGATAGGAAGAGGAATCAAATAGATTACATAATGATAAAAGAAAGGTTCCGTAACAGCGTAAAGAAAGCCAAAACCTACCCAGGAGCAGATATTAATTCTGATCACAATCCTGTAATGATTAAAATGAAAATCAAACTAAAGAGAAACAAGCAAAAATCTGATTCATCAACAAACCCACTCGACATAACAGCTTTAAATCAAAAAGATATTAAAGATACCTATACAATACAAGTAAAGAACACATACCAGAAGCTGCTAGAGGAAGGAATTGAACAATACAGAAGAGAAAATCCTGATGAAAAAGTAACAACCAAATGGCAATGCATAAAGAAAAGCATACAAAAAGCCTGCGACACCTTACCCAAAAGAGAAAAGAACAAAAAACAAAAATGGATAACTAACACCATCTTAGAAAAAATGGAAGAAAGGAGACAAGCGAAGAACACTGCCCAATACAATAAAATAGATAATGAGATACGCAAAATGTGCAAAAAGGCAAAAGAAGACTGGCTCAGCCAAAAATGTAGAGAAATAGAAACTATGGAAAGCAAACAAGACCTAAGAGGAATGCACACAGAAATAAAGAGAATGACTAATAAAAATAAAAAAGCCACAGAAGGTGGATGCATTGCAGACAAAAAAGGAAAAATGCTAACAGACAATAAGGATATCATAGATAGATGGCAGGAATATATAACAGAACTATTTCATGATCAAAGGGACAAGAAACCAGTTATAAAATGTACATCAGGCTATAAAATCTTAAAATCTGAGGTGGAAAAAGCTATAAAAACAATGAAAAGGGGAAAAGCAGCAGGACCTGAAAGCATACAGATAGAGATGATACAGGCACTTGAAGATTTTGGCATTGAAGTGATTACAGACATATGCAACGACATATACCACACAGGATACATACCAAATGAACTAAAAACATCAACTTTCATTGCATTGCCTAAAAAGAATGGTGCAGTTGAATGCAGTGACTTTAGAACAATAAGCCTAATGAGCCATGTTACAAAAATCTTGCTAAAAGTTATACAAGGAAGGATTCAGAATAAAATCAATACTGAATTAGATGAGCAGCAATTTGGATTTAGGAAAAATAGCGGGACAAAAGAAGCCATATTCTGCATGAGAACATTAATCGAAAAATACACAGAAGTAAACAGACCAATATATGCCTGCTTCATAGACTACACCAAAGCTTTTGATAGAGTACACCACAAACAACTTATAGAATGCCTAAAAGAGATACATCTAGATGACATGGATATACGACTAATATGCAATCTATACTGGGAGCAAACAGCAATAATAAAATATAACAAAGAGTTCTCTACACCCATTGATATAAAAAGAGGAGTAAGACAAGGATGCATCCTATCACCAAGCTTGTTCAATCTATACACTGAGCAAATCTTTAAAAACATCATAGAGATGCCAGGCCTACAAATTAATGGAAAGATAATCAATAACCTAAGATATGCTGACGATACTGTACTACTAGCAGAAAATCCTAAAGACCTACAACAATTACTTAATGAAATAAACACGACAAGCAAAAAATATGGACTAGATATGAATATCAAAAAGACTAAAACTATGATCATAAACAAAGAAAATACCCAAAACCCACAAGTGGATATCAAAATTGAAGGAATAGACCTTGAGACAGTTCAGAACTATAACTACCTTGGACATACTATAACCAGTGATGGAAAATGTACAACTGAAATAAACAAAAGAATAGGAATGGCAAAAAGTAATTTTAATGTCATGAAGGACATACTAACATCAAAACAAATAACACCAGAGCTAAAACTAAGAATAGCAAAATGTTACATCTTCTCAATATTCCTATATGGTGCTGAAACATGGACATTAGACAAGAAAACAGAACAGAGAATTGAAGCCTTTGAAATGTGGATATATAGAAGAATAGGTAGAATTGGATGGAAGGAAAAGAAAACAAATGACAAAGTCTTAAAACAACTAAAAATGAAAAGAGAACTTCTGAACACAATTAGAACAAGACAAATGCGATTCTTAGGCCATGTTAAAAGACACAACAGCCTACTGAAAGTGATCCTGGAGGGGAAAATACAAGGTAAAAGAGGCAGAGGCAGACCAAGATTAACATGGACGAGTAACATCAAAAGATGGACAAATCAACCGATGACAACCTGCACCATCAAAGCAAGAGATAGAGCAAAATGGCGCTCCATGGTAGCCAACCTTCGTTGCGGAGACGGCACTCAATGATGATGATGATGATGATAATAGGTTGTATGCTATACATTTTAACAAACGCATAAGGAAAGAACGTGAGTGGGAGGAGAGTAGATCAGAAGAAACTAGTGACGTAGAGGATTATAGCACAGCAGAAGAGGAAATGAAGAAGAAAGATTTAATAAAGCAATTCAAAAGAAAGGTAGAAATTAAAAATAAAACTAAACAAACAGAAAGCGCTGACAGAGAAGTAATAGTGACACCAGTAAGTAGTGCACAAACACAGACGTTAGAAGTTAGAGAAAAAATAGAATGTAAAGGTAAATTGACACAAACAGAGCAAGGTGAAGTGATGAAGTTCTTGGCCTTGAAGCAAGATCTGGAAAAAGAAACAGATTCTCCAAATGTTGTTGTTGAAAAGAATAAATTAATAAAAATAGACAAAGCAATAAATGACATAGAAACACAGGAGAAGAATGAAATAAAAAGATTAGAAGAAGAAATAGAAAAATGGAAGAAAACAGAGACCGAATTGGTTGCAGCAATTAAAACATGCGTTACTATGTTACAGGAGACCAAGCATTTTGTAGAGAGAAATGGTGACTTAGTGGAAGAAAACAAATTGCTGAAGCAACAGATAGCTAAGTTAGAAAAAGAGAATCGTATGTTACAGAAATGGGATGATACTGGGGTACATAAAAGACATAGTGAAAGTGTAGGTGCGAATAGACCGAGGAAGAATAGCCCCAGCACTGTGGGTGATGAAGAATCTAGCGGTATAGAAGAGGATAGATGGAATCGGAGAGATTCCAGAGAATTAAGGGAAGAAAAGCGAAGACAGCGTGAAGAAGATATCAGAAACACAATGATATATCTATCAGAAAAGGGATACTTAACTGAGGGAGATGAAGAGGAGGCGAGAATGTCTACCAAATGGACGGAGAAAAAGAAGAAGAAAAAGAAAGGCGGGCATAAGTGGTAATTTATGTCTGACTATTATACGATAATAAATAGATGATTTAAATAAAGGGAGGTTTAGGTAATTTACAGACTACAAGGAAGAAACATATACATTTAACAGACAGAGAGAAGGAAGTATGCAGAAAAGGGATACTTCTAACAGCCAGCCAGTAATGGCTGTACAAAGAGAAGAAAAGTAACAATTAAGTGGTAACCAGAAACAAATACATTTTACCTCAACAAACAGTTAAGGATATAACTAAAGAGAAGGCAACACTTAGAGGATAGGGAAAACAGATTAGCACAAGAAGATAAGGACAATTTAAGTTATAATGAAATGAAAGCAATAGACTATTGCATCAGATAGTTACGAGACAGTGGAGGAATCATTGATAGAAGAAGATGATCAAATAAAGAAAAGACCGAATGAATTTTCATCGGGAGAAGCTCCAAGTTGTAAGAGGAGAGGCATAGAATAAGAGTAGACAGGAGATCTGAGGAAAAAGAATGATAGCCTCAGAGGAAATACAGACTTGAGTAGTTGATCAGAAGTAGTAAACTACTAAATTGGATGGTAGTCCAAGTTTACGAGAGATCAATTGTATGTAGTAAGTGAGAAAGAAGAAGAAGAGAGAGACAAAGGCGATAGATAACCTGTGTTTTGAGTTGACCTAAAGGAAGTTAGGTTGGTAATAGAGTAATTATGTAACGAGAGTGGTAACTCGTAGAAAGTTATGTGACAATACTCTGAAGATGTTATATGAGAGTAATCATAGAAGTTATATAAGATAAAGAGATCATGAGAAGAAAATCATATATCTGTAGTCTAATGGCTATAGTTGTGCAAGAAATGTCAGAGAACCTTGTGCACAGATGTATGAGTAATGTATGCGTAATGTATGGATAGAAACAAGATAATTCTTGAGAGAATTTATTGAGACTAATGTGTCGGTAGTCGAATGACTATAAATAATGTACCACGTTACGTGGACGGTACACAGACATAATGTTATGAGATTAGATAGAAGATACTAAGACATAGTATTATGAGAAACTGAAATAGGCTCCTGAGACTAGAGAAGATTTCTCAGAGAGGTATTTTGAAGTGGAATTGAGATGGTGTAAGTCAGGTGTCAGTTATTTGCTCGAGCTAATTGTTTGTTTGTGGTTGTTATCTCCGGAGATGTGTGAGTTGTCCAATTATTGTTATATGTTCTTATGTGAATTGAGAGGATATTATACTCTGACATGCACGAAGACTTGTGTAAATTTGTTTACCTCTATTTCAGACATGTTCTAGACATCTGTCAAAAATGCATTTTGCTATTATATCAGAGATGTTGTTGAATATATTGTTAAATATTTTTATTAATACTTTCAAAGTTCATGTTGTAATAGTACCATATATAATGATGTTGGTTACAGACTCAACATTTTTAAGTTACAGAGACTTAAGAGCTATGAGATGAGCTGAGTGAAAAGTGTTTAGGTCAGAATTCAGGTCCTTCAGAACAGACAAGTTGCTGTGTATGGACTGAATGATTTTTGCTACTATTTTTTCCAGCGGATCGAGAGTATTTTGTTATTGTCATAGAGTGAGTTTTGAGTTTGAAATTATTCTTGGAATGGGACTTTGATTTATTTTATATGGGAGTGAAATGATAATCCGTTTTCCGGTTGTTTCCAAAATGGAGGAATTATTTTTCTCCGGCTTGGTATAGAACCGTTGATCAGAGGTTTAACAAGCCGCTATCGTAAAAACGATGTTGTTAATGAAACGTAGACCTGATACAGAATGTGTAAATTAGCAGTAGATAGTCTAAAACAACAACAAAAATAGGATTCTGGAATGTGCGAACAATGGCCGCTCCGACGAAACATGCACAGGTCGCGAGCGAGATGGACAGATACGATCTAGATATTTTAGGATTAAGCGAAATGCGCTGGCCTGGAACAGGTAGGAGATCTATTGATAATAAAATAGTAGTTTTTTCTGGAAGGGAAGATGGAAAACACCGTGAAGGAGTAGGCATAATGATGAGTTGGACATGTGATGAGAAGCGATAATAATCGAATAGCAAAGCAAGCCCTCATATGGGAAACAACAGGTAAAAGAAAAAGAGGAAGACCCAGGGAGACACTGAGAAGAACATTGATGAGAGAGGCAAGAGCAGCAGGAATCGGCTCCCTCAATGAGATAGAACTGCTTGCACAGAACAGAGACAGATGGCGAGATTTGATAAAATATCTTTAAAAGAAAACTGCTAGAACAAAAATTCATATAGGAGAAGGTGTATCTTGGTCTACGCCCTATGGGCCGGTTACGGCTCGAAAGGTCAATAGATAGATAGATAGAAATGATAAATGTCATGCATGATTTATTTTGTTTGCCTTATAGGATAGTGTCTTTGATATATTGCATAAATGTCATGCGTTAAGTATGTATTTTGACATACTCTGTGTATGTTTGATGCTACAGTTGATGTACAGCTGTCCTTTATTGATGTAGAGTGACTATATTATCAGGTGACATTGACTGGTAGGGATGGAAGACTTCACGGTTATATTTTTATTTTTTGAGTGAGAAAATCTTGGCATATTTTCTCACTAGACAATAGGGGAAGGTATGTAACCGTGAATGATAGCACATACATATTTAGATCATAATTAAACAGGACTAGACAAATTTAGCATAGGGATGACTAACCGCACTGACTGACAGAAACTAAAGGTGCCAGATGGCTGGGGAATGACCACTGGTCGTAAACTTACTTTAGCTGTCGGTAAGGAATGTGGAATGCAAGAAATAAGAGGCTAGTCACACAGACTGGCAGATGGTGAGGGAAGGTCACTTAGAATGCAGAAAGGAGTAGAGCGTTGCCAGATATCACTTTTATCTGGATAAAGAATAGTTGGCGGGAAAAAAGGTTCACGGTCAGTCAAAACCGTATAAAAGTTAGAGGAGAGACTTCCATTTTGACATCTCGACTAGGAACACACAGAGATAACCACGCACTAGCGACCGATAGGAATTGAGATAGTCACAGAAGAACTTCAACTTAGAGATAGAAAGACAGATAGAATATACCACTATACGAATAGCTGAGGTACACCACCGACGGTAGTCGAAATACTTCAGCGGCCAAGACTTATTAGATCAAACAAGTATCTACAGAACATAGACGCTAGGAAGGACAGCCTGATAGTATCTATATATATATATATATGTAATATAATAAATGAGGACTGATTTTAACACGCAAAGTTTGTTGATTCTTGAATGTGCGGTATCGTGTCATATGCCAAGAACAGTCAGAACACGGTTATACATTTTTGACAATAGAAACAAGAAAAAGAGTTCTTAAATGTTATATAGAGCCAGTCTTAACATATGGGTGCGAATCATGGACAATAGGACAACAGACAAGAAAATCACTGGAGTCTGTAGAAATGTGGTTTTACAGAAGAATGTTGAGAGTACCATGAACAGCTAAGAAGAGTAATGAAGATGTTCTGAAAGAGGTCAAAGCAAAAAAAGAACTAATTTCCAATATTAGGAAGAAACAATCATCATTTTTTGGCCATGTAATGAGAAGAGAACAACTGGAATATATTGTAACAACTGGAAAAATTTAAGGACGAAGAGATAGAGGGAAGCAAAAAGAAAAAATAACAGAGAGCTTAAGAGAATGGCTTGGCAGAAGGTCAACAACAGAAATGATAAATAGCCTTCGAGATCGAAAATTGTGGAGAGACATGATCACCTACGCCAGTAGGCACAGTACTTGATGATGATGAAGACAAGAATTAACCCTAGATTATGACTATCGATTTTAAATCAGGTTATTAATCTGATTATAACGAGATTATCTGGACCATCAAAATATTATCATTTTAATGGTATCTCGTTAAATCCAATTTATGTTTAATAATAGGGGAAAGTACTGTGAAACGAAAGAAATACCACAATTTCATGATGCATTTGAATCAACAAAAAAATCTGGACATGGATAATCAGGGGTCAGCACCAGGAACAGTTAGTAAGGTAGACAACGAGAACAGAAATTTGCACATGGAAGCTGTCAAAATTTTTTTAAATGGTTTTTTGTAAGGGTAATTTTTATGATGTAGCCGTAATGTAGAGTTGATAACGAGTAGAGCTTTTTTGTAAAGTTGAAGTATATGAAGGATTTTCATAGCAAAATAAATAAATAACAAATATGCAGCAATTAAGAAAATTAAGAGTTTACATATTCAATACAAAATAATATATGGTCTTTGGCACCTTGATAGATGGTTGGTAGCAAGCAATCATAAGTCACTAGTTTGGTAAAATATTAGTGTCTTATGGTAGATGTTTACGCTGAAAAGTTTCTCTCGTGACTGAATTTGCCAATATTTGATAGACAGATTCGATCACAGAATGAACAAGATGTATTCATGGTGACTAGCCTCGTCTCCTTTCTCCTGAGCCTTTTATCATCTGAATTTGATATCTACGCTGCCTCGAATGTTGATGTGCCACTTTTTTATTTTCTCCATGTGCATGTTTCTCTCACTGGTAGAGAATTCACTTAAGGAAGCCATGCTTACATCCTTATATTTCAGGACTGACCCAGCCACCTTAGTCTCCAACTCCTAAGTGTTGCCATGATGGATGGGAGTTTAGCTCGTTGCAAGAATTTAAGAGTTGGTTACTTTGTCCTGCCTTTTTATATTATTATCTTGCAAAGGCAACGCACATGAAAGCTGTTTAACCTTTTCTCCTGCCATGCATAGGTAGTCTAAGTTTCTGATCTGTATAGGGTTATGTGTAGAACACATAACTTTGGTAAATTTGAATCTTAGTTGGCCCTAGCTCCATCTTTAAGTTTACCAAATGTTGAAGCTGCATTTCCGATTTGGGAATTTATTTCTTCTTCAAGAGAGACGGTGGTTGTGACCATCAAACCGAGATAGGTGAACTTTCTCACAGACTCAAAGGGTGTGTTATTTATTGATATAGCTGCAGGACTGGCTACATCTTGTTCTAGCACCAGCCTTCTGGATACTTACTGACAGGGAGAATAAATTAAATGATTTAGCTAGTCAATCATTGACTGCAAGGATGGATACATCACGAGCAACCAGTGTTGCATCATCAGCAAATAGAAGCTTCTTGATTAGGGTCTCAGTTGTTTTAAGTTTTGACCCCAGACATGCAAGATTGAATAAGGAGCCATCAGATCTTGTACAGATGTAGATGTCTCAGAGACGGTTCAAACGCATTGTGCAGAAGGACAGTGAAAAATATGAACAGGGTAAGGCAAGGATACATCTCTTTTTGACTCCACAATTCGTCTCAAAAGGGCTGAAAAGATCTGCCATCAAACTGGATGGTGGCAGGCATGTTGTTGTAAAATGACTTGATCATCTTGAGTAATGTAGGCGGGCAGCCACGATTTTTCAGCACCCTGTATAAACCTGCTCTGCTCAGTGTCAAAAGCCTTTGTGAAATCAATGAAGACCATAAATAGAGGCCTTCTCTGTTCCTTGCACTTCTGCAGTTGGTGGAGAGTAAAAATCATATCAGCTGTTGACCTTCCAGCTCTAAAACCGCACTCGGTCACAGGAAGGATACTTTCTGCCAGTTGATAAGCGTGCTTTAAAATAATTCTTGCAAATGCCTTTCCAATAATACTCAGGAGGGAGATACCCCTATAGTTGTTACAATTGTAACAGCGGAGGAGGAGAGAGTATAGAAATGGAAGATAAGAGAGTATAGAAATGAAGGAGTGAGCAGAAGAGTAGGATAAAGAGGAGAGAGGGAAGTTAAGGAAGAAAAAAGGAAAAAGACTTTAAGACGAAGCCATGAGGAAAATAGAGGACAGTTCAGGATGCACCAGGTCTGGAAGGGAGGGGGCAGATAGGCGAGACAAAAGATAGGTCAAGGAGGAAAGAAAGGAAAAACACATAAAGACGAAGTCGCAATAGAGAGGATGGGTCAGGAGAAACACGTGCGGAGTATCAAGGCCATCTTTAAGAAGTGAACGAACAAAGAGATGCATAGGTGGAAAAGGAGAGAATTGAAATAAACAAACCATAGAACAAGGTCAAAAGAAAAAGACAATAAGACAAGGTCAGGAGAAAAATGAAATTATGGAACAAAATTCACGTGCAAGACATGGAAGGCCATGCCTAGGAGGTGGGTGGTCAGACATGCGTGGGAAGTAAGATGCTGATTGATCGACAAGAACCAAATTTAAGGGATAGACACAAGTAACAGAGGAGGTCACACAGGAGAGCATTTTATTCACGATTCAGCACTTGAACGAGACACTCGGAAAGTGTAGTCACAGGAGCACACGTGCTTGTTAGAAGCCAGTCGGGCCATAGAGAGGCTAACACCAGCCTAATAGAGTTAGAAGTAATATAGAGGAGTTTGTGAGTTAGAATAGTCCAAAGGACTTAGGATTCACACGAAAGAACTAGAGAGCATTTTATTCAAGATTCAGCACTTGAACGAGACACTCGGAAAATATAGGAGAAATAGGAAACAGGCAGGATTCAACTGGAGTTAGTCACGCGAAAAAGCACGGAACCTGGAAATGTAGATCTTATAGCAGAGACCGATAGAATTAGATAGGACGGGACATTCTATGGGAATGGTCTGTATATAGTTAGACATAAGTATGAATGCAGTCAAAGATAGGTGTTAGGGCGAGAGAGTAGTAAATGATAGAGTGTGTTTCAATTGTGGCCCTGACAATTATATATGTAATAAGAGTCCGAGTGTCATGAATAAAAGCCAGCTGACTGACCATCAACAAGTGTTGTTCTATGTGCACAGTTTCCTTGTTTAGCCTGGCGTCAACCCTTGAGGGGACGAACCCGAGTAATAAATCAAATTGTCACGGAACACAACGTGAATAGTCATCTTAACACAACCCAGAATTACGACAGTGGAAGACAAGGTCACGACTCAGCTTAGCGGCCAGTGAGCACAGACACGTGTTAACCTGAGTGTAAACATAAGCAGCAGCATTCCAGAGAAGGTCACACTAACTGAACAGCTGATCCAACAAACCCATGACTATCCGGGCCGTAGCGAGAACGTTGCGCAAAGAAGTTATCTTCCTAAAGATCGCTCAAAGACAGTGACCACAAACTCAAAGAACGTTCTTCCAGTCGTTATCCAATCAAATATCCAATACCGGATACACAATCACCCTTGTTCTCTTCATTTTTATATGTTACAATCTTGGCATCTTTTATGTTTTGGGTTATATCTCCATTTCTCCAGCATTGGACAAGAAGTTTGTATAGGTGGGGCAGGAGTGTTTCAAGATTTTCCTTGAGTACTTTGACGGGGCTGTTGTCGTTACCAGAAGCTTTTCAACTTGAGAGGTTGTGGATGGCATCATGAAGTTCCTTCTCAGTGTTTTCATTGTCTAGTTCAGTCTGCACTGAGTGTTTTGGAACCAGTTGGTCTAGGAGTGTGTTCGCTTGTCTACTTCTATATGGTCTATATTAAATATTAAGTCTTCTATGGTCTATATTAAATATTAATTTTAAAAAATAAAATCTTACTTGCATTTTCCACAAACATAAATGTTTACAATTCACTGAATTCTCACTTAACAGAAATGTGAGGTTGGTTATTGTTAGTAGGCAGCACTTAATTTCAAATGTATTAAAATGCTAAATTACTATCTTTTTCAGAAAAAAAAATCATTCAAAATAACAAGTGACTATGAGAAATGGTTGGTCTTGAGAGACAAGACGCCAGTCTCAAGACAGAGATTGTGAGTTCATATCCCGGCTGCACCAGTTGGGATTTTTATTTATGATTTCTCTCTGCGGCAACCACCCCTGGTCTCAACAACTTGAAACGTCAATTACACATCAATGGAAAAATATGAGTACCTCTGAAGACAGAGTTATCTGCCTGACTCCTGTGCACACAGCTGCCAGGGAAAATTGGATTAACACACAAGATTCAGTTCCTAGTCTGTAGGGACTTTGCAAGAGATGAAAGCCCCGAGTCATAAGATTTACTTACACACAAGCAATAATCCTAATTGTAAATTGAGATCTTTCACTAAGCTGAACAAAGAAAAGTAGCATGGTTGTTAGTTGATTTGGGGTTTCACAATATTTTTAAGCAGTAATGCATGATAAATGTGGTAATATGACATTTTGTCAAAATAAACAACAGATAAGATATAACACAAGATAAAAATAAAATTTTAAAACTCTAAATATAAACCTACATGACTTTAACTAGCACAAATTGGAGATAAAATATTGTCAGTTTTAAAAAAAACAAAGTACTCACAAGAGGCATTTTGTTTGGAGCATGGGGATGTTTAACAAGAGGAGGAAACTCTGTAAGATATTGTCCCAGTTGGTTATGTATTTTATTGCGGATCGTTCGAGCTGCATACTCCAGTTTAGGAGAAGCCTCCCAGCAAGGAACTAAATTATGGGCATCCACCTATAAAAAAAAAAAATTATTGCACACAGGTATAATAAAAAAAAAGTCAGTATAGTAGTTTAATGTGGATTAAACCAAGCATTTAATCAGTCAGCAAAAGTTGTGCAATTGCTATCTTAACTTCTCATCAAGCAAAAATAACTGAATAATTGAGAACTATAATTGTTTTATTTTTAACTCTAAGATTAATATAACTATAAATGAATTACTGTTGTGCCAGGGTCCAAAAGGGGTGTTAAGAATAGTGTAGATTTACCCTACAGGATATGTCATGTGGTAACTAAGAAGAGCTGGACATGGGACTGGCTACCCCATACTGTAAAAAAAAAGTCACAAAAATAAACAGAATGGATAAGTTAAGGAAAGGAGAAAAAATGTAATTTCGCCATACAGAATTGATAAGGTCTCTCTGGTCATTGACTCACTTTTTGTCTGCTAGGATAGGCACCTGGAATGTGCATACTCTAAATGAAAAAGGACAAATTGTACAGGTAGCAGCAGTAATTAAAAATGATAAAATAAACATTCTAGAAATATGGGAAACAAAATGGATAGGAACAGAAGGTATAAAGTTAAACACAAGTGAAATAATTTTATTTTCAGGACACCAGGAACGATGAGTGCAACATAGTGAAGAGGTGGCTTTGGTATTATCCAGGGAAGCACAGAAAGCACTGATAGAAAGGGAAGCAGTAGGTCCAAGATTATCGTTATGGTTGGTCAAAGGCCCTGGTATCACTTAAGTGATACTAAGATTAATAAGTAAGTAAAGGTTCCTTCCACACTTAGAGATGGGAAAATAAGGTGTTAGTGACCATATTTTTTCATGGCCATGGCACATTCTTGGGTGATGTGGTCAGTATTATGCCAGATCACCTTTACTTTTGAGGAAAAAATCTCTGGTACTCATTTTTAGAGGCTGAGTGAACCCTGGAGTCTTGTTGGTCTGAAAAAATGTGCCTCTTCTGGGAATCAAACAGATTAATAAGAGCAACATTTAAAACAGCTAAAAAAAAAATGAATAAAATAAAAATACATATTATCCAATGCAATGTACCAACTGAGGGACTGATAGCTTTGTGGATGGTAGTGCACTTACCTGTCATCCTGAAGGTTTGGGGTTCAAATACCAGTTGAGGCAAAATTTGTTGTTCAACCTAAAAAGTTCTTGGGGTCCACCCAGCCTCTTTAAATGGATACCTGAGATAGTCCTTGGAAAGGAAAGCAGTAGGAAGGGGGAGACAATACTGAAACTTACTACAATGAAGTCACTAACAATTCAGTAACAAATGGGCAATTGCTATTGGAATACCTTTACCTTACACACCAACCAATGATAAAAAAGATTCAGCTTAGAATGAATTCCATATACAGTTGCAATGTCAATCTCAGGAAGGCAAGCTAAACATGTTATAATCTTGAAGTGAGACCTAAATGTAAAAGTAGGAACAGACAACCAAGGCTTTGAGGAGAGAATGGGAAAACATGAACAGAGAGAAATGTGTGAACTTCTGTGCTTTTAACAAAATTAATATAGGAGGGACAATATTCCACCATAAAAGAATACATAAGCTACATGGGAGTCACAGACAATAAAATTGAAACCTTATCAAATCACATATAAATTAATAAGAAAGAAATTTGCAGATATATTATTGAACAAATATAAGATTATTCAACAAAGAGAAGATATAATGAATACAGGAAGCAGATGATAGGTATATGAAAGGAGATATGTGAAGAAATGCTGGGGAAAAAAAAAGAATGTCAATATAAGGCAAGGATGAAAGCAGAGATCCCGAAGAAAATTAACCCTAGATTACAATTCACGTACCTGTAACTCATGTTGTCACGATTCTGCTGTAAAAATTACCACCACTTAAATGACAAGAAACAGATCATCATTTCCTGATTTATGGTAGATATTTAGTCTGAAATTCAACATGCCAAGTAATGTGGTCGGTATTACGCCCGTGCCGCTTTACTTTCCCAGGAAAAAATCCGGTACCCATTAAAGGCTGGGTGAACCCGGAAGCTGTCGGTTGGGATCGAACCCTACGTCTTGTTCTTTGTAGTCCAGTTCGCTAACCACTGAGCTATTGCTGCTCCCATAGTTCATGCACGTGGGCCAGGATTTTCCTTGCATTTTCTTGAGATTAACGAGCAGGATATGTATATATATATATATATATATATACATGTATATATATATATATATATATATATAATTGATGAGATTTCTCAGAAGAATGTTGAAAGCTCCCTGGAGAGCTAAAAAGAACAATGAGGAAATTCTCAAAGAGGCCAACACAAAAGGGGAGCGCCTAATAACCATCAGAAAAAAAAACAAAATACAAATCAACATTATTTGGGCACATCATGAGAAGAGGAAAGTTGGCATACTTGGTTACAACTAGAAAAATTCAGATAAAGAGAGATTGCGGACGACAAAGAGAGAAAATACTAGATAGATTGGTGGCATGTCATGGTAAACAGTCAACAACAGAAATGAAAGTTTGCACTGTAGATAGAAGATTGTGGAAGGACATGATCGCCTACGCCAAACGCTATAGCACATGATGATTTTATAATATATATATATATCATCATCAACATCATCAAGTACCGGGCCTACTGGCGTAGGTGACCATGTCTCTCCACAACTTTTGATCTTGACAGTTCTTTATCATTTCTGTTGTTGACATTCTGCCAAGTCATTCTCTTAAGCTGTCTGGTATTTTCTCTCTTTACTTCCCTTTATCTCTCCGTCCCTCAATTTTTCCAGTTATTACAATATATTCCAGTTGTTCTCTTTTCATTACATGGCCAAAAAATTATGATTGTTTCTTCCTAATATTGGAAATTAGCTCTATTTTTGCTTTGACCTCTTTCAGAACATTTTCATTACTCTTCTTAGCTGTCCATGGTATTCTCAACATTCTTCTGTAAAACCACATTTTTATAGACTCCAGTGATTTTCTTGTCTGTTGTCCTATTGTCCATGATTCACATCCATATGTTAAGACTGGCTCTACATAACATTTAAGAACTCTTTTTCTTGTTTCTATTGTCAAAAATGGATTGCATAGTATCTTCCTCATTTTTTGGAAAGCTGCTTTTGCCTGAGCCATTCTGCATCTCACCTCTTTTGTACATCTTCCATCTGAGGTTAACAAAGTTCCCAAATATTTAAATTCATTTACCTGTTTTAATATTGTTCCACTTGTCTTTATTCTGCACTGAGGTGATGTCTTTTTCTTTGTTGTTACCATTACGTCTGTCTTTTTGTTATTAAGGCTGAGTCCTTTATTTTTGCTTTCTTTCACTATAATGTCTAACATTTCTTGTAACTCATTTTCACTCTTAGCAATTAATACTGTATCATCAGCATACCATAGATTATTTATATTATGACCTCCAATTGTTATTCCAGGCATGCCCATCTTAAAATGATCTCACTATAAATATTAAACAAATCTGGTGACAGCACACAACCTTGTCTAACACCCTGTTTTATTTCTTGAAACATTCCCAATTGGTTTCCAGCTCTTATGGCCGTTTGTTGCCAGTACATGTTCTTTATTATTCTTAGATCTTTGCTGTCTACGTTTATGCTTTCTAAAATTTTTATTATTTCTTGGTGCTTTACTTTGTCAAATGCTTTGGTATAATCTATGAAACATAGGTATAGATCTGTTTTTACCTCTGTAGCTCTTTCTCCTAAAGATCTTATGATATATACGGCATTGCTCGTTCCTTTACCTCCAACAAAACCACACTGTTCATTACTAATTTCTGGACTGATTTTGTTTCGCACTCTTCGCATGATGATTCTTAGTAATATCTTAGTCATGTGACTCATAAGGCTTATTGTGCGATGATCATCGCATTCAATCGCACCAGATTTCTTAGGTAGGGCTATGAATATTGATTTGAGCAGGTCGTCTGGTATATATCCGCTGTTGTAGATATCATTCAATATTTTTGTTATTATTTCTATTCCAAAATCACCCATGGCTTCAATCTCTTCTTTAGTTATATTATCTGGTCCAGGAGCTTTTCCTGCTTTCATATTGCGCAAGGCATCTTCCACTTCTTCTCTGAGGTCCTTCTCCATTATCCTTAATATTTACTTCTGTTCGTTCAACTTTATAAAGTTCTTTAATGTATTCTCTCCATCGTTCCCTTGTGCTTTCTTGTTTAATCAACAGTTCTCCTTCCTTTGATCTTAGACATCCATTTTTTGATTGCGTTTTTCTTCCTGTTAATTCCTCAATTTGTTTGTATATAGCTTTAGCATCTCTTTTTTGTTGCAATTCAATCTCTTTGCACCTCTCTTTTAGCCATGTCTCTTTTGCTTCATTGCATTTTATTATAATTTCTTTATTTAATCTCTTATACTCATTTTTATTTTACTTTATTTCTTCTTCTTGTATCCATTAGCTGCAAAATGTCATCTGTCATCCATTTCTTTCTTGAATTTGTCCTCACTGGTGGTATGAACTCTTTTGATGTTTGTTGCACTGATTCTTTTA
Organism: Megaustenia siamemsis; assembly: GCA_032433765.1. Classification (NCBI taxonomy): domain Eukaryota; kingdom Metazoa; phylum Mollusca; class Gastropoda; order Stylommatophora; family Ariophantidae; genus Megaustenia; species Megaustenia siamemsis. The sequence continues at coordinate 37,436,218 of JAVIAB010000108.1, read as the reverse complement.
GCATTTCCCACTGTTCATCATTGCTTTGTATCTTCTCTATTGCATTGTACTGGTTCTGAATTGTGATTTTATATTTGTCTTGCAGCTTCTTGTCTGATTTTAGGAAATATAATTTTAACTTGATGTTAATTGAGGCTCATTTTGTTGTTTTTAATTTTACTCTAAGCTTTCCCACAACTGGTACATGGTCACTATTGCAATCTGCCTCTGGTCTAGTTTTCACACAAACCAGACTGTGGTGTGTTCTAAATCTATTGCTCATAATTATGTAATCAATTTGATTATGTGCATTGTCTCCTGGGCTTTTCCATGTCCACAGACATGGATGTTGCTTAAAACAGGTGTTTCCTATCATCATCTTGTGTGTTCTTGCCCAGTCAATAAGTTTCTCACCTCTTTCATTCCTCTCGCCTAAGCCAAAATGACCTACTACTTCCTTAACTCTTTCCTTTCCTACTTTTGCGTTAAAATCCCCTAGAACTATGGTGTTTTCATGTGGTTTGCATTCATGAAGTGCCTCATTTAACTCGTCATAAAATTTATCAATTGTTTCCTCTAGACTGTCTGCTGTTGGTGCATAAACTTTTATAAGATTTATGTCTATTGGCTTTCCATTCAATTTCACTAAAAGGACTCTGTCAGATTTTGGGTAAAAGCCTTTCACTGTTCTTGCTCTTTCTGCATCTAAGATGATACCTACTCCTCTTTGGTGTTCAGCACATCCAGAATAGATTATTTTATGTTTATCAGAATACATCTCCCCTGATCCGGTGTATCTCATTTCACAAAGTCCCAGTAAATGTATACCCATTCTTTTCATTTCTTGTATGATGTTTTCCATTTTCCCCTTCTGCATGAGTGTTCTCACATTCCAAGTACCTATCTTTAGAGTTTGTTTATCTTTATTTTGCTTACAGTAGCTTGATGACGATTGGGTATCACCTGTAGCACATGATGTGTAGCAATGAAGTATCTTCTTGACTTTCCAACAATGGAAGACAGGATCAAGATCTGGAGGGCACAAGCATACCTGAAGATAAGTGCAGATAAAGAGCACCCATTGCACCACAAGCTCAACACAGGGAAAGGTGTGGGGCTAAAAAGAGGCAAATCATGGGTGGGTCTAGCAGATGATGTCATCAACCAGGTCTGTGGGCTTACCAATTTCAATGCAGGAGAGGAGTGGATACCGGTGCCTACGTCATGCAGGAGCACATTCTCATTTATTGTCACACTCGAAAGGAAATGTTGGAAACAGAACTCAGTTGTGGTCAATGCGGAAATGGTCTCATCTGGGATAATACTGATGAGGAAGATGCAGTCATCTATACAGGAGGATCCGTAATACAACACCAAAAGAGTGCATGGGCATTTACAGCACGCTCAGCAAGCAAAATAGTCAAAGAAGACAGTGGTGCATACGTTATGACCACTAGTAGCATGATGATGGAGGTGATGGCTGTGACCAGGGCATTCATCTGGTTAAAGTCACAAGTCTACACCCACACTTGCATACTAAGTGATTCAATGAGCATGATAAAAAAAGTGGAGGCAGGCTCCGCCGTACAAATTCAATGGTTACATTCATTGCAGAAGTCAAAAATACGAATGGTCACCTTTGTCTACATCCCTAGACATGCAGGAGTACAGGGAAATGAAAGAGTAGAAAGGTTGACTAGCTGCCCTGTTGTTAAAGATGGTCAAACAATGGATCGGGCGGACATCATCAATGCCTTCAGAGATGTGGAAAGGGCTCAGGACTTCAACAACCATGAGTCCACGTCACTCCTTTGGATGAAAGAGATGGGAGTTAAGATAGGCACAGCCAGAAATGGGAAACTTAGTGGGCGTATATTAAGACTTATCAGCTAACACAGAACTGGAGTCGTCAGTCACTGGACACAGCGGGACTTGCTGAGGAGGGGATCTGAGCACCTATGGACATGATCGGAGTGCAATGATGATGAACCACATATAACTCAATATGGAAATGCAAAATAAATTTTAATGTAAAACTAAAAAGTTTCAACTCAAATGTTAAATCAGTCCTATTATATGGCTGTGAAACAGAGAAAAACAAAAATGAGAGTCACAAGGATTTAGACTTAACAGATTAATTGATTGATAATTAATGGATGCTTGAACAGAATAAAAAGATGGAAATGGCAGAACAAAATAACTAACATACAACTATTGGAAAGTACCTGACAAACACAAGTGGATACAAAAATGCAACAAAAATGATACTGCTGGATAGGGCACAAGCTGAAGAAACCAGCTGAGAATATTACACAACAGGCTTTTTTTTATTATCTTCATAGGTAGAGACAAAGGGGACGGCAAAACTATAATAGTGGAAAAGAGGTAGAAGAGAGATGAGGAAAATGAAATCAACATGGAGCGATCTTAACAGAATGACACCAGACAGGACAACTTGGAAAGTGTTTTTTAAGACCTATGCCCCAAATATATAATAATATGCCGATGCCCGGCTACGGCTTGAAAGGTCAATTGATAGATAAATAGATGCCTTTGGGGGCCTCGGTAGCCTAGTTGGGAAAACCACCTGACTGGACTACCGACGTTCGGACAACCTGTGTTCGATTCCTGCCGGGAACAGTATGAATTGTACTCGTGGTTGAAAAAAAAATACCCCCATAGTCGACCCAGCCATTGGCAGAAATGGGTACCAGGGTGTTACCCTGGGAAGGTGAGGAATGTCGCATCGCATCGTGAGTTTCAATGCTTGAAGTGGCACTATCCAGAAATCTCCTAACATTTCTCAAGACGCCACTTCAAGTCTCGTACTTTACCCTTATAGATAGATACTCCAAAGGCAGATGAAATGTAGGTAGAAGAAGAAAAAGAATTTTCAGTTGATTGGTTCTATCACCTTGAATGGAGTGCTCTTGTGCTTTAGATGCACATATTCCAGCATCACTGCTAATGGTAAAAGCAATTCTAGCAGGAATTTGTTTGTAGCAGCTCTCATTTATTTTCATATGTTCATATCTGTTCAACTACATTGATTCTCCAGCTCTTTATTTTTTTCTTCAATGTGAGTGTATGAAGTCACGGAGGCAAAAGACAGAGGAGTATGGAGGGTGTAAAAAAAAAAATGTGTGTTGAGTTTATTTGAAAAATGTTATTGTGGTAACATATCTGTGAACAGGGACATTTTCATATGCAGAATTCAAGCATATTAAGCACATTCATTGATCACATCTCAGAATTAATATATGTATGTAATATTTCAACTTGTATACTGACTGATTCGATGAGCATGATAAAAAAAAAGTGGAGGCAGGCTATTTACGCATGCATTGGGTAGAGTCGTTGCAGAAATCCAAAATACGTAAGGTCACCTTTGTCTATGTCCCTGACATGCGGGAGTACAGGGAAATGAAAGGGCGGACAGATTGGCTAGCTGCGCTGTCATTGAGGACGGGCAACCAATGGATCGGGCGGACATCATCAATGCCCTCCGAGATGTGGGAAGAGCACATGACTTCGACAAACACAGATCCACGTCACTTCTTCGGATGATGGAAATGGGAGTTAAGTTGGGCACAGCCAGAAATGAGACACTTAGTGGCCGTGTAAGAAGACTTATCAACCAACATAGAACTGGAGTCGTCAGTCGCTGGACACTGAGGGAATTGCTGAGGAGGGGATCTGAGCACCTATGGACATGTTCGGAGTGCAATGATGATGACCCACAAATAACTCAATAACTCAATTTCAACTTGTGCCAATTATTTTAAAATTAAAAATAGAAACATTTTATTACAGTATTTGAAAATGTAATATATATTTATGAATGATTAAAAATTGTCATTAATGAGATAATATAAATATTAATACTTTTCATGGCACAAAAATATTCTTTTAACATGATGTATTCTAGAGAGGTTCTTATCATAGATGGTCATCTGTCTATTGTGATGTAAGGCTGGATCGCTCCAGACATAATACCTCTCCTAGAATCTTAAAATTATAAACTTGGATAAACAGTCATAGCCTACAATATACATTCGTAGACAACAATTCCAATAACAACTCCATATAATATTTATAGAGATTGGCTACACTAGCCAGTACTCCAAAAGGTTTAATGGCACAGTAACGTCGTAGGCTAACAGTTACAAAGATCTACAATCACAAATCATATCATACTCACACACTCCATACTGAAATATACTGAAATATACAAAACAACAACTGCTACTCAGTTGCATCTGTCTGTCTCTAACAAAATTCCAAAGCCCTATAAAACAGTCCAAATCATTCTGTGTCTATCTAAACTTCATATTTCTAACTTGTTGGCTGCTTTAACTAAATTTCTATCTATCTATTCTACCTAGCCATTCTCTATCCCACCAGTGCAACTCCTCATCTAACGCTATGTTTTGCCGGTTCGAAGAACTGGCAGAAACTGACTAGTCCAGTCCTAAACTAAGTTTGACTTGCCGACTTTGGTCATGTGACTATAGTCTAATCATATGATCTCGAGATGTCCTTCAAACTGACCAGTGTGCATCGTGGCTGAGTAACTTAACAACTGGTCATTCCCCTATTAACTCTACTAACTCCCACACTCCCAGTACATTGTTTAACCCTCTCAAGCCCAAGATCTGGTACAGATTTACGTTAGCTTCTATTGAGATCTTTAATAATATTAAACCTGCATTGTTGATGTGACTCATACATTTTGTAAAGCGGTTCGTGTAATGGGAATTGCAAACAAGAGTGCTGGTTTAGTAGGGGCAGCTTAAAGAAAGAGGTGGTGTTCCACATCAACAGTCAAGATTTGATAATTACAGATTTTGCAGGAATTTTCTTACCGACATAGCTTGTAATATACTAATAGTGACTTTAAAACATACAAAGAGAGTGCATACTGTACTCAGGCATCTCATTCCTGAGCCACATTAACAAAATGTTTGCCAAAATAATAGAAACCAGATTAAGACCTAGGTTAGAAAATCCCAGGATAATTTGAGAACATGTGTCCTGACCTTCTTAGTGAAGACCAACTTCACGCATTTTCATTAAGTAAAGTTTTCGCAGTGGGATTTCTGATTTATTATTTCTGTCATTATCAAACAAAGGAATGACTGATTTTGGCGGAGTGTTAATCCTAACAGGTAGAAAAATGTTTCATTTATGTTATGGTTCAAGTTTGGTTAGGAACACACTCTAAAGCTCCAACTCAAAAAAGAAGCAGACAGATTCATAGAAAATGAGTAACTGCAAAAGGAAATAAAAGGAAAAAATAACATTTCTAAGGGCAGTGCTCAGAGCCAAAATAATGGAAAGGCTGGGTGCTTTCCCCTTTACTTTTCATCACATATATGGATAATATATGCAAATTAGAATGCCCAATCAAAGGAAGTATACCAACAAGGATGATAACAAGCGTTAACACAAAAGAGAACAAAATATATGTACCAGAAAACAGCAGAAGAGATGAAGAAATAAATTAAATACTGTTTGCAGACGACCAAGTTCTGATACATGAAACAACTGAGGACCTGCAAGAACATATCAACAGGCTAAACAACACTTGTAAACAATACAACATGAAGATCAACATAAAACAAAACCGAAGTAATGGCAATAGCGAGAAAGAAAGAAAAACTAAACATCCTAATAGATAATTCGACTCTGAAGCAAGTAGACAATTTTAAATATGTGGGTAGCACGTTAACACAAGACAATAACCAAGAGACAGAGATAGATATAAGGTGTAACAAAGCATGCCAAGTTATAGGCCAAGTATCAACACTATTGAAAAACAAAGCAATAACGATGGAAGCAAAAAGGGCAATATACAAATCAATTTTTCTACCAACTCTGTGCTATCAGTGCCAGAATTGGACGCTGGACTCTAGAACAATAAGAAAGATAATGACCCCCGAAATGAAATGTGTCAGAAGAATGACAGGAAACAGCTTAAGGGACAGAGTAAGAAACACTGACCTGAGGAAGAAACTCGAGATTGAACCAGCCATCGAATACATAAAGAAACAATAGATAAATTGGTTCGGCCACATAACAAGACAAAAAGAACTAACAATGACTCAAAGAGCCATAAACAAACGCTAGGAAAACGCCAGATTAAGAGGAAGACTGAGAAAGAGATGGATAAAGGGAATACTAGAGTCACTAGGAGGGATAACACCAGAAGAGGCCAACAGAAGAGCAAAGAATCGCAGATTGTATCTCCCCTCTACGCCAACGGCAATAGAGGAAGGATAGAAGAAGAAGAAGGGCACTTAAAAATCCTGTCAACTATGACTGACGGAGGCTACTACTACTACAAGTATGGTGTTACATTCTAGTTAATGTTGTTTTTGCCAAATCATGCAAATTTGTACCGCTGTTCCCTACAAGGTATGTTCACAAGAGGCAGCTAAGGAGGGTTGAGCATGAGACTCACTAACCTGTACTGTAAAAAATATAAGCCGCAAAAACTTCACAAACATGGACAAGTCAAAGAAAAAAAAAAGTAAATCCACCTTCCAGGAAAAATAAGGGCTCTCTGTCTAAGAAATGTATAGAAACAGGTGGAAGATGAAGATGCTGGGTAAGACATGGAATGATCTTTAAAGTATGGCGAGAAACAGAATGGCTTGGAAAGTGTTTGTTGAAGACCTATGCTCCACAGTCAAAAGGAAGATGAAGAAAAAGAAGACACAACCTCTCATGTTGTCTCCACGTCATCATTATGTTTATGTCGCAAATTAAAACTAAATCACTTCTGTATGCCCTACACGATATTGGCTTTAAGTTCTTGAGCTTTTCTTTTGTGCTTAATATTCTTCCTTCACAAATTCTACATAAATATTAATTTAAATTGTTCATGCATTTTATATGGCTTTTGAAATTGTGCTTCGGCAATATACATTCATGGACAGCAACACCAATAGCAACTCCACTATCTGTCAACGTTGTCTCAAAATATATATTGACCTAACACTTGGGGATAAGAATCTGTGAACACTTATATAACATCAAACATGATTCTGGCATTCCTGTCTCCTCCCATTTCAGATTGGCAGGCCATAATACCTCTGATGACTTCAGTGCTACTGGCATCATCTCTTTTTCCTCTGATACCCATAGCAAATTTACAATGGAGAACCGACTCATAGTCCACTTTGGTACTCTCCAACCGAGAGGATTAAACTCTTTTCACTCTTATCTTTAATTTATGATCTCCTCTCCATTTCTTTCCTGTGTCCTATCCCTATTTCTCTCTGTGTTACCTCTCTTGCTCTTCTTCCCCTTTGCCACCCCTATCCTCTCTTTCTTTTACTCATTTTATTCATACCATACCTTTTATTTTCCAAATTTGTCATTGTTTGGTTCCTTTGATCTAATTAATTCCTACCTGTCCTATTGTCTATTAATCTTTTAACCAGACTTTACGTAAATTCTGGCTAACTTCTTTTTCGCAATTTATTACCGCGGCGTCATTGTGTATTCTGACTTTAAATTTTTTGTTTAATGTGTATAGTTTGTTTAACATACCTGATGAAGGTTTTAGCTGAAACATAGTTTGTCTTGTCTTTTTTTAGTCTAGCTGCTCAATACCATTTTAAGTCATTTTATGTTTTCTGCAGCTATACATGCAGCCCCGCATAATATTTAACCCTTGATCATGATCATCATCAACATCATCGAGTGCCGTCTCCGCAATGAAGGTTGGCTACCATGGAGCGCCATTCTGCTCTGTCTCTTGCTTTGATGGTGCAGGTTGTCTTAGGCTGATTTGTCCATCTTTTGATGTTACTCGTCCATGTTAGTCTTGGTCTGCCTCTGCCTCTTTTACCTTGTATTGTCCCCTCCAGGATTACTTTTAGTAGGCTGTTGTGTCTTTTAACATGGCCCAAAAATCACACTCTCTTTTCATTTTTAGTTGTTTTAAGACTTCATTGTTTGTTTTCTTTTCCTTCCATCCAATTCTACCTATTCTTCTATATATCCACATTTCAAAGGCTTCAATTCTCTGTTCTGTTTTTTTGTCTAATGTCCACGTTTCTGCACCATATAGGAATATTGAGAAGATGTAACATTTTGCTATTCTTAGTTTTAGCTCTGGTGTTATTTGTTTTGATGTTAGTATGTTCTTCATGACATTAAAATTACTTTTTGCCATTCCTATTCTTTTGTTTATTTCAGTTTTACATTTTCCATCACTGGTTATAGTGTGTCCAAGGTAGTTGTAGTTCTGAACTGTCTCCAGGACTATTCCTTCAATTTTTATATCCACTTGTCGGTTTTGAGTATTTTCTTTGTTTATGATCATAGTTTTAGTCTTTCTGATATTCAGATCTAGTCCATATTTTTTGCTTGTCATGTTTATTTCATTAAGTAATTGTTGTAGATCTTTAGGATTTTCTGCTAGTAGTACAGTATCGTCAGCATATCTTAGGTTATTGATTATCATTCCATTAATTTGTAGTGGATACAAATAATAATAAATAAATATTATTATATAGGGAACTTCCGAGGCGATAATAGGGAATAATAGAACAAAGAAGTATGTGTTAACACTCGGAAAAATTGACAGACAAACAACAACAGAAAAAAAACGAAGAACAATATATGGTCCGAAGCGGGATCGAACCCGTACTCCCTGGCACTGCGCCTTGCCACGAGAAGCCAAACGCTTGGCACACTGCCACGCAGCTAACTAAAAAAATTAGCTATTGCAGCAGTGTCTTATACGAAGGCGTTCTCAATGACTATAGCATAGGGTAACGATCACAGACCAGAAATAAATTGTATATTTTTACTTTCCTATTAATGCAAGTATCTCCCAGTAGGGCTGAATACTTGTGTTGCAGACAAACATTTATCCCAGCCCTACTGGGAGATACTTGCATTATGTGTGATCCCATCTCACTGTGAAATACCAGGAAATGAGAAAGGAGATCAGTTTGCAAAGGAAGGCGCAACAGGCACACAACCAGGTTACACATACCATCAGAAGTAACAGATAATCAAATCAATCAGAAGACCATAATGCCCCAAATCAAGATTTCTTTCATAATATGAATAGATGGAAACATGTTATTATATGTTTCAGAACTGGGTACATTCGACTCCTCAGTCACGAATATACAAAATTCAAGATTGGCACTAGATCCACATGTACATGTGGACAGGCTGAACACATACTTCAAGACTGTACTGAATATAGTAGACTGAGGAAAAGCCAGTGGGCCATAGATAGAACACTACAGACAAAACTATATAGGCCACTGCAAGAATTACAAAAAACAGTAAAATTTACACAGAAAACGAGACTGCAAATATAGACAATACTTCAGGCGACCTAAAGATAGATAGATATTCTATCTATCTATTGACCTTTCGAGCCGTAGCCGGCTCATAGGGCGTAGACCAAGATACTCCTTCTCTTATCTGAATTTTTGTTCTATAGTCCGTTCAGAAATTCATAATCACACCTGAATTAGTTTTGCGTGATAACCGCTTGTTGGCTATTCAATGGCCGACTTTGGGATTTGGACGCAAGTTATTTACATGCTGAAAGGCATTAATGTATATCTCCGTCAAGTCGACAGAAGATTTTCATCTTTGGGAATTTGCACTGTGTTTCGTTCGTTGTACGCTAACCGCAGGGTCTGTTGTTTAATGTGTGACGGTGATAATTCGACGACTAACTGTGTGTTTATATGTTCGGTTGGTTGGTGTACTGTCAAGAACGATGTCCTAACATCATGAAGCGCTATACATTTTTTGTTCTTAATATGATGATCACCATTTTCGGGAGGACGTGAACTTCCATGGTATATGGTGGATAGGCGGCAGGAACCATTGAAGGCTATGTCTGAAGGGTGTTCCTAACTAGATCAGATTTCTCAGAGCAAAAAATATTTCTATAACGTCATCAATATTCTAAGATTCCATGCAAAATTTGAAACCAAAATAACAAACGGTTATCACGCAAAACTAATTCAGGTGTGATTATTAATTTTTGAATGGACTATAGCAGTTTTCAATTCTTTTAAAGATATTTTATCAAATCTCGCCATTTGTCTCTGTTCTGTGCAAGCAGCTCTGTCTCATTGAGGGAGCCGAATCCTGCTGCTCTTGCCTCTCTCATCAATGTTCTTCTCAGTGTCTCTTTGGCTCTTCCTCTTTTTCTCTTACCTGTTGTTTCCCATATGAGGGCTTGCTTTGCTACTCGGTTATTATCTCTTCTCATCACATGTCCAACATATGACCATCGTCTTTTTCTTTATTACAGGAACCATTGAAGGCTATGTCTGAAAAGTGTTCCTTGTTGCAGTTTCCTCATATTCCAAGTCTGGCTTGTTGCAGGAGCTACTGAGTTAAGTGCTCTGTGCACACCGTGAGCTGTGTGTCTCATCCGTTTTGATCATGTTTCGATATTCCAATTGTTTATGATGAATGATGATATCGTATGACAGGGAACAGTTGGCTGTGTTCACTTTCTGCGCGGTTTCACCTTAAGTCTTTTGGCGTGTGCTGAGACTGCTACGATGGGGACTACAGTTACCTTTCTTTGTTTGGGAGATGAGTTAGTAATTCGGATGATTCCACTGGCACGGGCGGTTGAGCAATTATGGATTTTAATTCGTTTGCAGTGATACTGAGGCCTTCCATAACCAATAACCAATTCTTTATTACTGAAGATATTAGTGGTTGATTGGCGATTTCTCTAATTTCCTCGTTTATTTTGAATTCGTTCCACGTTATACCAGTATAGGAGTATTTTCCTTAGACATTTATTTTCGAATGCGTTCAACTTTGTTTCTATATCTCTTGTTGTTTTCCAGCTTTCACGCGCATACGTAAGGGTTGATAGTACATTTGATTTGAATAGTCTTAAGTTTTGTGTTTGTGCTGATGAGTTTTGATTTCCACAACTTTTCAAGGCTTCTGAAAGACATTGCTGCTTTAGTTATTCTGATTCTAATTTCTTTGCTTGTATCCCCTTCACGATCAATGTGACTTCCAAGATAGATAAAGCGATTGATCTCTTTTACTGGTTTGTTTTAGATAGATCTTGCAACACTAATAATTTTATATGTGACTGTGTGTTTGTTAACATCGAAGCTAAATCATGAAATAAATAAGAGCCCAATATTTTATTATTTTGACACTAATGACTAATCATGGTGAATAAAATATGCAGGCTATTAAAAATGTAAAATCACACAAAAAATAGTCCATGGCGATGTTCCAAATTGTTTACTTTTACTCGTAGAATTAATGCAATTTTATTGTTGCATTAACAAATCTGTTTGTTCCTGGTGAAAATAAGAATCTTAACTTCATCATCATCATCAAGTATCGGGCCTACTGGTGCAGGTGATCATGCCTCTCCACAACTTTCAATCTCAGCAGCTATTTATCATTTCTGTTGTTGACCTTCTGCCAAGCCATTCTCTTAAGATGTCTGTTATTTTTTCTCTTTGCTTCCCTCTATTGTCCCTTAATTTTTCCAGTTGTTACAATATATTCCAGTTGTTCCCTTCTCATTACATGGCCAAAAAATGATGATTGTTTCTTCCTAATATTGGAAATTAGCTCTCTTTTTGCTTCGACCTCTCTCAGAACATTTTCATTACACTTCTTAGCTGTCCATGGTACTCTCAACATTCTTCTGTAAAACCACATTTCTACAGACTCCAGTGATTTTCTTGTCTGTTGTCCTATTGTCCATGATTCGCATCCATATGTTAAGACTGGCTCTACATAACATTTAAGAACTCTTATTCTTGTTTCTATTGTTAAAAATAGATTGCATAGTATCTGCCTCATTTTTTGGAAAGCTGCTTTTGCCTGAGCCATTCTGCATCTCACTCTTTTGTACATCTTCCGTCTGAAGTTAACAGTTCCCAAATATTTAAATTCATTTACCTGTTTTAATATTGTTCCACTTGTCTTTATTTTGCACTGAGGTGATGTCTTTTTCTTTGTTGTTACCATTACCTCTGTCTTTTTGCTATTAAGGCTGAGTCCTTTATTTTTGCTTTCTTTCACTATAATGTCCAACATTTCTTGTAACTCATTTTCACTCTTAGCGATTAAGACTGTATCATCAGCATACCTTAGATTATTTACATTATTCCAATTGTTATTTCATAAAAAATATTAAATCCTGTATAAACTATATAGACAGTGAGATGATTATGATCATGGCGGTGGGAAAAAAATTAGGTCAACATGCTGTGCATGGTAACCCCTTATTTTACATCACAAGTGCCTAAAAATAGCTTCATCTAAACTTAGGATATACAGACTACAAGAGGCTGTGATCTTTGTATATAACTCAAAATTGGTTTTATGCCAACTCTTTCTTTTAAACCCTCATTTCTTATTTTGCCTCTTCTGGATATCTCATTTCTAAGGTGACTTTTAACTGACATTTAAGTCTCACGATTGGTTTGAAGACAACTCCCATGTTATGATACCCATAATCGAAGCTAAATGCGTGGCCTTCTTAGATCACAAGTGCGTACCTAATGCAAATACTCTGCAGGCTATTAAAATAGCCAGAAACAAAGTCCTGCAAACAGCTCGACGCTGTCAAATGTGTATTGGCTCCAGCTTAACGAAAGCATCTCAAACTGGGAACCTAAAAGTAATGCATGATACCATAAAGCAAGCGCCCGGGCCAACAAAATACACTATTGCTCCACTAAAGACATCCACTGGGGAGAAAATAACAGATAGAAGCAAACAGATGGAAAGATGGGTGGATTCATCACTTTATTCAATAGAGTACACTGTTACACCAAACGTCCTTGATGCCTTCCAATGTCTCCCACTTATGGAAGAGTTAGACATTGAACCAACTGTAGAGGAACTTAGCAGGGTCACAGATAGCTTCACAACCGGCAAGGTGCTAGGACAAGATGGGATCTCTCCCGATCTGATAAAATTCTGCAAAAGTGCTGTTACATCCCCTGCTTGAGGTACTACATCAATGCTGGAAAGAGAAAGCCATTCCTCAAGATATGAGACTCCATGATTGTTAACTGTCTACATAAATAAAGGAGATAGAAGCGACTGCAACAACTACAGAGGCATCTCTTTACTCAGCATCATCGGCAAGACCTTCACCAGAGTAATCTTAGGAAGACTACAAAAATTCGCAGAACGCGTATATCCTGAATCGCAATGCGGCTTTAGATCCAGGAGATCAACTGCAGACATGATTTTCTCTTTACGTCTGCTTCAAGAAAAATCTAGAGAGCAGAAAAAGCCTCTCTTCATAACCTTAATTGACCTTACAAAGGCATTTGATCTTGATCAGCAGGGATGGTCTTTTCAAAATGCTTTCCAAAATAGGCTGCCCACATACTCTGCTGATGCTAGTCATATCGTTTCATTAGGATATGAAAGGCACCATCCAATACAACGGCAGCACATCACAACCAGGGTTGCCAACTGCCGTCGGAGTCAATCCGCTAGACTGGAGCCAAAAATCTGTGATTTTCCGCCAGATTGTCCGAAAAAATCCGCCAGAATTTCCAAAAATATTTCCAGAGTTTATTACTTAGGAAACTTACATTAAATTATTATTTATCTACGTACTATTTTATTATTATTACGCATATCCAAACCAAATGGGAGAGTAAATTTAAAGAAAAATAATTATTATTCCGATTTGTAACAGTCACAACTACAACATAACAGCAGCAGAGGCGAACAGAAGAGCAAAAGACCGCAAATTATATCTCCCCTCGACGCTGAAAGGCAGATGAGGAAGGAAAGAAGAAGAAGAAGACTACTACAACTATATTAATACATGTAGAAACTAACTTAATTTGGCAACATAAAAATAATTTGAAAGACGAAATTGCAAAGTGTCCAGTTTTCTTGAAGAGGAAAATGCAACTCTGGCCGACTGATGCTTCTTTGATTTGCTGTGAGAAAGAAGATCCCAATGTTTCGATGCCAATACACATTTACAAAACTTGCATCTAGCTTTGTCAGCACTACCCGGGACTTCTAAGATCCAATCTTTAAGGTCCACTTCATTTAGCCCACACTCTTTACGAAATCATCGCTGATATTGAAGTGTCATATCTTTATGCTGTAATGTGAATGTACGTTGCTGATAGTTAAAGCCACATGTATAATATGGAATTACCAAAAACTGTAACTCTCTTGTAGCGGTAGGGCGTTGAACCTACACAATTTGAAATAAATATGGACTTGATACTCACGTAGAAAGAAACACGTTGCTGAACACTCACACTGACTCTAAACAAATCCTCAGTTTGAAATATGAAACTTGCTAATTAATGACATACTTGACTTAACACTATGACTATAGATCCTCAGTTATCCTACAATTTATTTCCAAAGTAGAAAAGTTTCAGTTTCAAACCGAAAGTCTCTACTACAATACTCTACTAAATTTTCTATTGGTCAGATCGAAAGTGATATAATGACGTAGTATGTACACAATTTAACTTGTCACACAAACGCTCCAGATGCTCTTAGTTTGTGTTTTGACCACGATAAGGCTAATTTTAGTCGATTATCGTGATTAAAAAAATCCACGATTTGCCGCTGTCATTCAAAATAAATAAGCTAGAAATTCCGCCAGGCGGATTCATTATTTTTTGGCTGCTGGACGCTGCTCCAATTCCGCTAGATCTAGCGGAAAATCCGCTCATATCCAGCGGTGTCAAGCAGAGATGCGTTCTTGCTCCAACTCTATTTGGAATCTTCTTCGCTGTCAAATGCGAATGAAGGAGTCTTTCTGCATACTAGATCTGATGGTTGATTGTTCAATCTCGCAAGACTAAAGGCAATGTCCAAAATCAGACATATCTTTATTAGAGACATGTTATTTGCTGACAACGCTGCACTTGTCACGCAGTCAGGAAGAACTCCAGAGCATGATACATCACTTTTTGCATGCCTGTAGAGAATTCGGTCTAACAATAAGTTTGCAGAAAACTAACATACTCAGTCAGAACATCGAAACAACACCTGCAATCTCTATTGACAACTATAAACTTGATGTCATGCAGCAGTATAACTACCTGTGGTCCATCATCCAGGACAAACTATCTTTAGATACAGAAATTGACACCCGCATTGGTAAAGCTGTTACCACCATCACCCATCTTTCTAGGCGTGTCTGACAAAACAGCAAAATGACAGTTAAAACAAAGGCAGCAGTTTACAATGCCTGCATAATTAGTATCCTACTGCATGGCAGTAAATCTTGGACAAACTATGCAAAGCAGGAGAGAAGGCTAAATGCATTCCATATGCAATGTCTGTGCTGTATTCTTGGTATTACCTGGAAGGATAAAGGAGGTCATGGCTCGCACAGGCCTCCCAAATATCTAAACGCTGCTCAAACAACGTAGGTTACGCTTGCTTGGCCACATACACCATATGAAAGATGGCCAAAGGACTAGTGGGCGCCCAAAACTTCGAGTTGTAGACATGTGTAGAAGACAGTGAACCCTGCAGCCTGGGAAGAAATAGCTACAGACCGCAATCTCTGGAAACACACTCTAAAGCTCCAACTCAAACAAGAAGCAGACAGATTCATAGAAAAAGAGAATATACAGCGAAAGGAAAGAAAAGAAAAAAATAACATTTCTAGGGGCGCTTAAAAATCCATATTATGACTGACGGAAGCTACTAGGGTGACTTTCTTTTTAGTCTTTAGCTCAGACTTGTATCACCGCGGTTGGGGTATTCCCATATCTGAGCTCTGCCACCCATTCCAGCAATTATCGAAGTGTTCAT
Organism: Megaustenia siamemsis; assembly: GCA_032433765.1. Lineage (NCBI taxonomy): Eukaryota > Metazoa > Mollusca > Gastropoda > Stylommatophora > Ariophantidae > Megaustenia > Megaustenia siamemsis. The sequence continues at coordinate 37,420,432 of JAVIAB010000108.1, read as the reverse complement.
CTACTGCATTGATTGAATGTGTTAATTCTTTTATATTCGAGCTATGGTCCAAGCAATGTTTACATTGAACAACACGATAACTGTTGTTGCTGCGAGTTGGCAGATTTTTGAAAATGTTTTCAAGGGTTTGAACATAAATGTTTGTTCACAGTTCGTTGACCTTCGATGTAGATAAAGTCGTTAATTGGATGGCTTCGTTTCAGACATTTTTGACGTTGGTAGCTAAGGACTTAACTTGTGCAAACGGATGGCATTGGCAATGATCATTTTGAATCTATGAAGTGGGCTCATTGTGTGTTTAACTCAAACGCATATGTGCTTTTTAACCAAAGACCTTTTTTGGGGGACTCAATGCAGATATCCCCGATGGAAGAATAAATTGTACTATTAGTCCCATAAATGATTCGCTTCCAGAGGTTTATGATGTAATTGCAAGTGAATAATGTCCACACCTATAATAGGTCAGGATTGTGTAGCAGCAGCAGCTTTATAGCGAACACAGAAAACATCACAGGATTGTGCTGTTCTGAAACAGCTATGCCATGCTACCCTAGAATTGCCTTTAATGGGATTACTGTGACCACAAACCACTCTCCATGTGTGTGCCACATATTTACACCCCAGAAAGAAATACTGAATATAACAACACCATGTGCCGTCTGTGATATTAATGACCACAGACCAGGAGCCTCCTGTATGATTGATACAACTGTTGCACCAAGCACTTCATCAGCAGAGCCATATCTATGGAATGTTAATCTGACATTGTTCTTGAATGATGTCCAAGTTAATGAGACATCAGAATCGTGTGGCAGCAGCTACAAGAAGGGAGCGGAGAACATCAAGTTCTGCTGCTATAAAGGAGACTTGCCTTGCTATCCCAGAATTGCCTTGAATGGAATCACTGTAGTTGAAAACTTCTCCTCTTGTGTAAACTACACATTCACATCTAAGAGTGAATCAGTGAAGGTCACAAAATCATATTCTCTCTGTGGTTTTACTAACTACAGGTCATGTGGCTTCTGTTGGATTGGAAATGACAAATTACCACCACTGTGTGTCTATATGTTTGGAATTGGAGTCATCAATGACGGCCTAACATCATCAAGTGCTATGACGATCATCATTTTCGGGAGGACGTGAACTCCCATGGTATATGGTGGATAGGCGGCAGGAACCATTGAAGGCTATGTCTGAAAAGTGTTCCTTCTTGCAGTTTCCTCATATTCCAAGTCTGGCTTGTTGCAGGAGCTACTGAGTTAAGTGCTCTGTGCACACCGTGAACTGTGTGTCTCATCCGTTTTGATCCTGCTTCGATATCCCGCTTGTTTACGATGAATGATGATATCGTATGACAGGGAACACGTGGCTGTGTTCACTTTCTGCGCGGTTTCGCCTTATGTCTTTTGGCGTGTGCTGAGACTGCTACGATGGGGACTACAGTTACCTTTCTTTGTTTGGGAGATGAATTGGTAATTCGGATGATTCCACTGGCACGGGCGGTTGAGCAATTATGGATTTTAATTCGTTTGCTGTGATGCCGAGGCCTTCCATAACCAATAACCAATAACCAATTCTTTTCCACTGAGGATTCTTTGTCTACTTTCACTCTTTAAGGTACCACATTCCACCATTCTGTTAACGTGTGGGTTATCCTCCATGTGTTGTCACCTTCCTGCAATAGGTAGTCTCTAAAGGCAACTCACAATGTTATTTTTAACTCTTAAAGACCATAGTTTTTCTACCCAGTCACTACTATTTTGCCATAATTTTTTCTTCCTGAAAAATACTTCTTTCACTAAATCTTTCATATTTTCACTATAATAAGTCATAGACATATATATCAGGCATCAAATTGAAGGGAAAAGGACACAGATTCATAATCAGAAACATTATTTTGAAAAAAAAATTGAAGGATAAGAATTTAAGCAATTAAAAATAAAAATTTGAGTTAAAAAAAAAAATTATATGAAAAATGCATTATAACAATAATATAATAACAAAATACCACATGGTAATTGAAGGAAGTAATTATGAAGTTTCTTCTAGATAGTCAAATACAAGTATTGGTGAATATTTATACATAGTCGTCACTTTACTTTAAAATATTCAACTGTACTCGGTCCGAGCCGATGTGCCAGTTTTTAGTCAGGTATGCCTTCATTAGTGGAACCGCTGTGTCGGTTAAAAGTCCAGAAAGAGTTAAATAGTAAAATATTGGGCTCTTATTTATTTCATGATTTAACTTCCATGTAAAATTCACTTATAAAATTGTTAAAGTTGCAGTACAATTTCAAGTGACTAAAAGTAAAAGTTTGAAAAGTCAAATCAGAGCAAAAGGTGTGAAGTTTTCATCTTGTTGTGAAACAATCTCCCAACAACTGGATATTCTAGTGCGGGTGGGTGGTTACAGCGGAATTTCACATAAGGACCAAACTGACTGTTGAATATCGGTCACTTCAAAGACAATGAGAAAAGGTTGACTGACTGCTTTTAATAGAATGCCCAATGCTGTAAAAAAAAGCTACAAAATTACTGGGAGGGGCCTATCTGAAGGTGTAGATAAGATTGACTAATAATGATGATCACCTTCAAGGTTTATCAATGAGTATGGGCGGCACCAGAAAAATATATACAAAAGTAAAATTTTATGGGAGTTATCAAATGGTCTTTAAATTAATCTTTGAGCACCCAGTTTGAGTTGGAGCCTTTGTTCCGAAAATTTTTAAAAATTGAACTGGAGCCAGTTTAGGAGCACAGTGTGTCAATTCTTTGACGTTCTCGTTTTGTACTAATAAATTACTTGTTACTTATTACTACGAGCCAAAGACAGCACATAGGGCAGAAATTCTAAACTCTTGTGTTTAATGATCTTTCAACTGTCAGACCTTGTACAGGACCTGAATTGTGTCTCACCACACTGCTCTGTTCTGGGTGAACTGCTCAATCTCGGTGAGGGAGCTGATGTCTGCTGTTGTTGCCTCTCGCTTTAATGTTATTTTTAGTGTTTCTCTATTTTGGCCTCTTTTTCTTTTACTCTCAAGACAAAGACAGCACAAAGGGTAGAAATTATAGACTCTTTGTGTGAAACAATCTTCATTACAAAGCATCAGACCTTTCAAAGGACACACATTGTATCTCACCAAACATCCCTATCTGGGCAAGTTGTTCCATCTTGGCGAGGGAGTTGATGCCTACTGTTGTTGCCTTTCACCTTAGTGTTTTTTTTTTAAGTGTTTCTCTAGGTCGGCTTCTTTTTCTTTTACCCTTTGGTTCCCACTGCTCTTGGTCTACAAAAGCAATAACTAGAATCCTGTAATATTTTATTGTCTTGTACAATTCTTTCCTGTTTTCTATAACATTTGAAATAAACATAACAGGCTGCTATTGAATCAATGTTTTTATTTGTGTCAACACAGTTCCAAGTTTTCTAGATTTTTTTTTTATCATTCTGATTGCTTATGGTTCTTTAATAACTCTTGGAGATACCTTAGATGTTTCATCTTTTATTTTTTTTTCATTGATCCTCCATTAGTTCAGTCATTAGGAAACAACACCAATAGTATTGATTAAATGTGTGGTCCTATACTGAATTCCTTAATGTTTGAAAATGTCATCATCACCGGCCATATGTACTCTCTTGTCTTACTTTGATATATGAAATAGAAATGTCAGTTATCTTACCCAAATGATTTAATGCAGTTATTAAAAAAATAATTGTGACAATATACAGAAATCTTTATTCTTGCCTGACAGAGAGGAACTTCTGTAGGGAGTGCATTTTTGAGGTCATTCAACCACTTCATAGGTGTACGCAGAGGGGAGAAATCTGTAACAACACCACCAATGTTATGTTTCTTCAAAAACTCAGGAATGGATGTGCTGGCCTCTCCCATGATAAGATAGAAAGGTATATTTAACTCTCTGCATTCCTGGAGAAGGAAAAATATTACATGCTTAATACTTCCATAATTTTTATATTTTCATAGTACAACTGAAACCATAGAAACATATGCAAAAAGTTGTCACAAAAATGTTTTGTTAAAGACCTACAAAAGTTGAAAAGGTCCACTGTGACAAATGAAAAAATAAAAAATGTTTGAACATAGAAAAAATATGGGGAATACTATAATGTGACAACTGTTATTTGCTTGCTTGCTTTGTTTTTTTATTTTATAGAAGATGTTCTGCCATTGAAATTTTTACATGAGTTATGTTTATTTATAGCATCAAACAGATTAAATCAGAAAAGATTTGATGATAACACATTAAAATCTTGATTCACCGAATCGAACCGAAGACGGCACATAGGGCAGAACCACAATCTCAAAAACAGGAGCCTTGCGTGCCAAAATGGCACATATTGCAGAGATCACTGCTTCTAAAATCTGTTTCCATAACAATACTTTTTACAATGACAGCTTGTCAAGCCATCAATCAACCTCCTTAGTCACCTCTTACGACATGCGTGGAAGGTCATAGTGTCACTATTCTTTACTCCCTCATAATGAGGCCCCGGTAACACAATTATTATATATAATAAATTAATAATATTTTATTAATAGTTTTTGCAAATTTCCAACTTGACCAGGAACAGTATGTATCAGTACATCATGATCATCAGCTTTCAAATTTAGCAGTTATGTTGTATTTAAATTAGCGCTACAATATTTTTTTTAAACATTCTCCAGTAAATTAATTATTAAACTTGAAGAATGCAGAGCTAATGACAGAAGCAAGCGTTTTGACTAATAATTAATATGGCTGGCGGTGCCTTGCCGTCTTAGCAGGGATGCTCCCATTCTTTCATATTGACCACCTATGGGCAGTGCTAGGATGCACCAGAGATATACCTGTTCATTCAATGAGGTACTTATTTGACTTACCAAGCACTAGAGCATGACATATATATGCTCAGGCCCGAGCTTATTTTAATGTGGTAAGGAACATAAAATCATCTCCAGCATTCATAATTTGATGTGACTCAATCCTTTCAGGACCCAATCCTCTAGACGGATGGTACTGTATCCCAGAAAGCGCAGTGGTTGGGGTTTTGTAACATACCAACTTGGCAGAGTAGTGGATAAGGAATCTGGCAAGTGTAGCATTACTGTGTTCAGATAAATAGAGATGCAGCAATGGCAGTGATAACATGGCTAGTTGCACAGAACATGGTTCATGCAGTCATGGTGACAGACTCGCAAAGTATGTTACAAAAGATTAACAGACAGTGTCTGCGACAGGAGCGGATGTAGCTCTTGGATGGCTCTACAGTGAGTGCGTTAACCTGGGCATTCTGGTGCACACGGAAATGAAATAGCTGATAAGCTTGCTGGCAGCTTTGGCACTGTGTGTGGCCTTACTCTGGACAAAGAGGACATCACCAAGTCGGTTCTTCATACCTTAAGAGAAGAGGAGGAGAATCGGTGGGACAATGATCTATACACTGAGAGACTGAGGAGGAAAGAGGGTCAGGTTGATCTGGAGTGCTTAGTGGGGAAAAGCAGATGTATCTACAATCACCATCTTTCAGGAACAATCACTCTGTATACACTTCAAGAAAAGCTGGGACAGGCTGTGGAGCAGGTATGGGGATGCTGGGACAGGCAGTGGAGCAGGTATGGGAATGCCCTAACAGCAATGAAACTGATTCTATGAATAGAATAGAACACAATACAGATGCCTTTCTTAACTCTAGATTACGATACCAGTGAGTCACATTTTTACGCCTTCATAAAATTTACAAACACTAATAGTTACACCTGGAGGTAAGAAAATAAGGTTTTCTTTGAACATTTGTCACACAACTTTAAAGAGACGACCCAAGAAGAGACACAGGAATCTGATGCATTAGTCATGTCCTGGCTTAGGTTCCATTTATGGCCTGAAATTCGACTGCATGGCACCGTGGCAACCAGATGTGTTACGTTGTTTATTGACACATCAACTGTTTTCCGTCATTCCAGTCGAATACTCTGCTTCCTCTTAGCATCATTCACTGCCTATTGTTCCAGTGTCACCACATTAAGATCATACTTCAACTTGATGGAATGAACAACAAGATCTTCCACAAAATAGCAGTTAGTTTATTCCATTCATTCTCTGATCTTCTCAATCTAATCTACAATATTTGTAATTTACTCAGCTAGACTAATCCTGTACTAAGGAGCAACTGACTGCCAACTGCTGACTACTTTCTAACTGCTTGAATGTAACTGCTCTGCTCTGACTGCTCCACTGACCGTTGACTGCCTCTAAGCTTTATATTTCCCCCTGGTTGCAATCCCAAGCTCCTTCACTCAGTCAATTAAATTCTGCCACTATAATTTTCTTTGTCTCCTAGTTACTACACAAAGACGTCACAACCGTTAAAATAATACATCACCCCTTTTAGAAATTTCCAGTATGCACCATCTTGAACACCTCATGTACCTATGCTCTATTCCCATACTTTGCACACTTTCCACAATCTCCTAGTTCACCGATACCCTAGCCAGTGACTATTACATTATCACGTGTTACAAAGGTTTGTTTGATATCTCGCCGGCAGTCAAATAGATTTCCCCTGTCAAAAAAAAAAAGGAAGGGAAAAAATAATAAAATTCTTGAAAATTGAACGAATTTATTTTTTTTAAAAAAAAAGCTGTATTTTTACAACACCGTAATTTTTATGAAGTGCAAGTGATTTTAAAAAAAAAAATCAAACAAAGAAAACACTCAGGGGCCAAAAGAAGCAATAATTAGGATGTATGATGGTTACACATGTGCAGTTCGAACAGAGGAAGGACTGAGCGAATGTTTCCCAATAGAAACTGGGGTTAAACAAGGATGTATTTTATCACCCATGTTATTTGGATTTGTTATGGACTTCATAATGAAGAAATGCTGCACTGGTAATAAAGGCATCGAATGGATACAAGGAGACCATTTGGAGGACCTCGACTTTGCTGATGACATAGTTCTCATCAGCAGCCAGATAAAAATGATGCAGGAAAACACAAATGAACTATCATCAATTGCCAGCAAAATTGGGCTTGAGATCAATCATGAAAAAATTAAGGTCATGAAAAGCTCATTCCAACAGACGACAAAATATACATGGAAAACAAACCAGTGGAAGAGATCGATCACTTTATCTATCTTGGAAGTCACATTGATCGAGAAGGGCATACAAGCAAAGAAATTAGAATCAGAATAGTTAAAGCAGCAATGTCTTTCAGAAGCCTTGAAAGGTTGTGGAAATCAAAACTAATCAGCACAAACACAAAACTTAGACTATTCAAATCAAATGTACTATCAACCCTTACGTATGCGCGTGAAAGCTGGAAAACAACAAGAGATATAGAAACAAAGTTAAACACATTCGAAAATAAATGTCTAAGGAAAATACCTGGTATAGCGTGGAACGAATTCAAAACAAATGAGGAAATTAGAGAAATCGCAAATCAACCACTAATATCTTCAGTAATAAAGAAAAGATGATGCTCATATGTTGGACACGTGATGAGAAGAGATAATAACCGAATAGCAATTGATAAGAAAGGCAAGAGCAGCAGGATTCGGTTCCCTTAGTGAGATAGAGCTGCTTGCACAGAACAGAGACAAATGGCAAGATTTGATAAAATATCTTTAAAAGAATTGAAAACTGCTAGAACAAAAATTCAGATAAGAGAAGGAGTATCTTGGTCTACGCCCTATGGGCCAGCTACGGCTTGAAAGGTCAATAGATAGATAGATAGGGATGGGGGAAATGATTGCCTGTTGCAAACTGTTGAATTCTAAGATTTTGTATTTTTTGTTCGTAAATTTTGCAACGGTTATTATTTCAAAGGGAATTAATAGGCAGATCACTTTCAAATTTTGTAAAACTAAATATAAAACTATGGAGCAGATGTATTTTAATGGATGTAGGACTCAAACATTCATTTTTTAAACTCTGCACTAGTAAATAAATAATTTAAAATATTTGAGGAAAAAAGCACACCTACTGCATTCAATATCTTGAAAAGTTAATCATGCAAAACTGACAGTGATTATGTCAAAAATGCTTTAAACCCATGGGAAAACAAAGAGTAGGGTAAAGGTAAATTACGAGACTTGAACTGGCGTCTAAGCACGCGAGTTTCCACCCATATGTGCTCGGCCGCCTATCCAGAAATGTTCGGAGATTTCTGGATAGTGTCGCTTCAAGCATCGAAACTCACGATGCGAGGCAACATTCCTCACCTTCCCAGGGTAATACCCTGGTACCCATTTCTGCCAACAGCTGGGTCGACCATGGGGGTATTTTTTTTTTCCAACCACGAGTACAATCCACACTGCTCCCAGCGGGAATCGAACATGGGTTGTCCGAATGTCAGTAGTCCAGACGGGAGGTTTTCCCAACTAGGCTACCGAGGCCCCCAGTAAGATACTGTGGCATATATCGTTGCAATGGGAGTTTCGACTATTTTTTGTTTGAGAATTATCTGTTCAATCTTAGACTAAGCATTCTAGGTTATATTGAACCGCAATTGTCATCCCAATTAACGGAAAACAAATCCCAAAATAAAAATGAAAACTATTATGGGCTGGAGCCCAAGTGTGTGACCAGCAAATTGTATTGTGATATTACTTTCCAGACCTTTCAATTTACATTTGTAATATGTTTATAGTAACACAAATGTATTAAATCTGGTTAAATGCAAGTCCCTTAAGCAGTTTTCTGTAACTCCCCGGCCATGTAGAAAAAATAGGTTTTGACTTCTGTCGCTTATGGAAGTAGCTGATATTGTTTTCAAAAAGTTTTATGTGTGTGTAGATTTTGTTTATTTGAACTCACGTCTTAAGGTCTTAAGACTGGTGTCTTGCCTCGATATCAACCAGTCCGATAATTTAAATATCTGTAATTCATATTCAATACAGGGTTTCTTTTCCTATGTTGTAGATAATTTTAAGGAGAAAAAAAAAACAGCGATTTTACAAACTTGGTCTTTGCTGTGGAATCCCCAGAAGAGGAGACAAAGAGGAAGGCCATAATATACATGGATAATACAGGTGAGGCAGAGATGATGAGGATGAGGAATATGTGGAACAATCTTAAGTGTGTGAAGAAACAGGAAGGCTTGAAAAGTATTTGGTGAATACCTATGCTCCACAGAGAGTTGACAGGAATAAGAGGAAACAGGCACTTTTTGGTACGTCTCAAGATGGTTGTTTGTTTTAGCCAATTTGTTGTCAAGGACACATAATTTCATTTATGTGTTAAAAGCTCATGGTATTTCCACGTGGCGGAGAGTTGATTGACTGGAGAAAATGGCAGCTTATTTATATTCGAGCCATGGACTGGACTAAGCAATGTTTACTTTGAACACCACGATATCTGTTATTGCAGCGAGTTGGCAGATTTTTGAAAATGTATTCAAGGGTTTGAACATAAATGTTTGTTCACAGTTCGTCAACCTTCGCTGTAGATAAAGTCTTTAATTTGATGGCTTCGTATGTGACCTTGGTAGCTAAGGATCTAACTTGCGCAAACGGATGGCATTGGCAAGGATCATTTTGAATCTTTGAAGTGGGCTCATTTTGTGTTTAACTCAAAAGCATATGTGCTTTTTAACCAAAGACCTTTTTTTTTTTTGGGGGGGGGGGGGGGGGGGGGGGGGGCTCAAGGAAGATATCCCCGATGGAAGAATAAATTGTATTATTAGTCCCACAAATGATTCGCTTCCAGAGGTTTATGATGTAAACAAAGCAGTTTTGTCATTGCAAGTGAATAATGTCCACACCTATAATTGGTCAGGATTGTGTGGCAGCAGCAGCTTTATAGCGAACACAGAAAACATCATAGGATTGTGCTGTTCTGAAACAGCTATGCCATGCTACCCTAGAATTGCCTTTAATGGGATTACTGTGACCACAAACCACTCTCCATGTGTGTGCCACATATTTACACCCCAGAAAGAAATACTGAATATAACAACATCATATGCCATCTGTGATATTAATGACCACAAACCAGGAGCCTCCTGTATGACTGATACAACTGTTGCACCAAGCACTTCATTAGCAGAGCCAGATCTATGGAATGTTAATCTGACATTGTTCTTGAATGATGTCCAAGTTAATGAGACATCAGAATCGTGTGGCAGCAGCTACAAGAAGGGAGCAGAGAACATCAAGTTCTGCTGCTACAAAGGAGACTTGCCTTGCTATCCCAGAATTGCCTTAAATGGGATCACTGTAGTTGAAAACTTCTCCTCTTGTGTAACTACACATTCACATCCAAGAGTGAATCAGTGAAGGTCACAAAATCATATTCTCTCTGTGGTTTTACTAACTACAGGTCAGGTGGCTTCTGTTGGATTGGAAATGATAACTTACCACCACTGTGTGTCTATATGTTTGGAATTGGAGTCATCAACGATGGCCTAACATCATCAAGTGCTACGAGATCATCATTTTCGGGAGGACGCGAACTTCCATGGTAAATGGTGGATAGGCGGCAGGAACCATTGAAGGCTATGTCTGAAAAGTGTTCCTTCTTGCAGTTTCCTCATATTCCAAGTCCAGCTTGTTGTAGGAGCTACTGAGTTAAGTGCTCTGTGCACACCGTGAGCTGTGTGTCTCATCCGTTTTGATCCTGTTTCGATATCCCGCTTGTTTACGATGAATGATGATATCGTATGACAGGGAACAGTTGGCTGTGTTCACTTTCTGCGCGGTTTCACCTTATGTCTTTTGGCATGTGCTGAGACTGCTACGATGGGGACTACAGTTACCTTTCTTTGTTTGGGAGATGTGTTAGTAATTCGGATGATTCCACTGGCATGGGCGGTTGAGCAATTATGGATTTTAATTCAATTCCAGTGATACCGAGGCCTTCCATAACCAATAACCAATGATTGACTGGAGTTGGCCAGTCTATAACGTGGAAACGGGTTCTAGACCGTGCAACTGAGTGAGTGCACATGAGTCTAGACGATCCACAGCATCGACTTTCAGACAAAATTATGGACATGTTTGGAGTGCAATGATGATGACTCACCAATAACTTAATAACTCGAAAAGGAAGCAATTGGGAACAATTTTAAGTTTACAAGGAATACTAAGTACAAGAGAGTTTGGGTGATAAGTAAGCAGACTAATACTGCATTACAAGAATGATCAAAAATGCAAAAATTTATGTTAATGGAAATAAGAAGAAAAGATCATGGTAGAAAACAGACAAGAAAATTGTTGGAGGCCACAGGAATGCGGTTTTATAGAAGAATATTAAAAATACCCTGTACAGTCAAAAAGAGTATAAGGATGTTCTAAACCGGACATAACAAAATAAAATAATTTTTTAAAAAGTCTATTTCCAACATAAGAAATATCTCGACTCTTGAGGTCTTAAAAATTCTATCTATCTATTGTACTTTCAAGCCGAAGATGGCGCATAGGGCAGAAATTCTAGACTGTGTCCACTGATCTTTGTTATCAAGTGTCAGACTTTGCACAGGATCTGCACTGTATCTCACCACACGTTTTATTATTGACTTATTTAGTTATTTGCGGGTCATCATCATTGCACACTGAACATATCTGAGCTTTTTTCTCAGTTCTTCATTTCTGACCTTATCTCTCAGACTGTTTCCTCTCATTCGTCTAATACATTTCATCTCAGTAGAGGTTATTTTTCTTATTGTTCTTGCATCTAGGGTCCAGGTCTGGCATTGATAGCACAACATTGGGATGAAGATTTTTATATATTATATTATTATAAAATAAGGAGTCAGGCAAAGCTGTGTTCTGTCGCCGGATTTGTTCTCACTTTACAGCGAGCATATTATGAGTAGACAAAAGAGGAATTGACGTCAACGGTCACAAAATAAACAAATTTAGATATACGGATGAAACAGTCAGAGACTGTGAATGAACTACAAGAAATGATGGACATAATAGTGAAAGAAAGCAATAAGAATGGAGCAGCGATAGCTCAGTGGTTAGTGAACTGGACTACAAAGGACAAGGGATAGGATTCGATCCCAACCGACGGCATCCGGGTTCACAGCCTTAAATGGGTACCGGACTTTTTTCTGGGAAAGTAATACGGCACATGCGTAATACCAACCACATTACCCCGAAAATCATGTGCTGAAGGTCTGTAAAATGTATGGTCACTAACACCATATTCCCTATACACCACTTGGCGTGACGGGGCTCTTTACTTTTTTAAAGCAAATCTCTCTCTCTCTGCGTTCAGGACTCAATCAGAGTAAGGATTCCAGACTTTCATATGAAGTCAGCTGTCAGGCTAAGTGTGTTGATCGCCCCCACAGACAGAACATCGCAATTAGAGTCTGTCAGATCCACTCTGACTGAATACCCGTTAGTACGTTGCACTGTGTTCTGCGCCAGTGGCCCAGTGCATCCAATTTCAGCCAGCATTTTATTCGGGTTTGCTTTCCCTAGCCTTTGATTGACCCCAATCTTCCTGCAAGGCAGCAGATTGTCTTTTCTGTAGGGGATTCTGCCCTTAGATGGTAGGCCCTCCCAGGTTTACGAGCACCATCTGCCCGAGTCACTAGAGGTGACTAACACAGACATGCACACACAAAGATGTGAGATGTGACTAACACACACAGACACGGACACACAAAGAAATGAAATGTGACTAATACAGACATGCACACAGCGATACGAGGCATGACTAACACTGACACACATTAAGATATATGACACATGACTAACATAAACATGCACATAAAGATATGAGATATAACTGACATTGACATGCACACACAAAGATATGACACATGCCTAACATAGACATGCACACAAAGATAAGAGATATGACTAACATAGATATGCACACACAAAGATATGAGATGGGACTAACATAGCCATGCACACACATGGATATGAGATGTGGCAAACACAAAGATATGAGATATGAATAACATAAACATACACACAAGATATGAGATATCACTAACCCAGACATGCACACACAAAGATATGACATATGACTAACACTGATACACACTAAGATATGAGATATGACTAAACACAGACACACATAAGATATGAGACATGATTAACACGGACACACCGAGATATGAGATATGACTAACATGACACACACCAAGATATGAGCCATGGCCAGCACACACAAGCTAAGATATGAGCCATGGCTAGGACAGAAACACAGCAAGATATGAGCCATGTCTTCACTAAAAAACACACAAAAATGAACCATGTCTAGCACAGAAACACATTAAAGTGTCCATATGCTTGGGCTTGTTGTAGTCGGCAGACTCTTCTGAACGTGGGAATCACAGGTTTCGTTAAACAGTTGTCCGGAGATTTGAGAGTGCAGTCTGACCCATAGAAAGTTCTCTTGCATGTACAGATTCCCGATCGACTGTTGACAGGTGTCGTTGAAACAGTTGTCCGGACATTTGAGAGTACATGTGATGTCACAGCCATCAGAACACATCTGTTCGCACTGTAGCCCAAAATTACCACCGGGACAAGTGTCATTACAGGTATAGCCAAGATGTTTACATTGTAGGCATTTTCCAGATTTTTCCTCAAATAAAGGACAGACACTGAGACAAGACCCGGAACAGTCATGTCCATAGATCCCATGTGAACAGTTGCCGTGACAAGTACCGATGATGACATTGCAGCATTTACTACACCCACTACACACTGCACAAAACGACCAAGAATGCTCGTCCAGACAATAGGTGTCTGTAAATGTTTGCACCTCACTCACCGTCAGTGCACTGTCGGCCTGCGAAATGGTCGGTGAGAACTCAATCTTAATGTGTGCCATTGACGTTTGTATTTTGACTACAATAGTGTTCACAGATAAATTAGGGTACGATATATCATTATACTGGAACACTACTCCGCCACTGTCAGAGAAAGCATTTAGAGTGCCATTCTTACCGAATCATAGTGCTAGCTCGATGATAGATTCGAATGATGTCTGGGGCGTTGCAAAGTTCAGATACCAGTAAACAGAATTGGTTCCACTTCTCCATTGTGTGTGTGTGCAGTCATTGTCATAGAGATTGGTCTTTGTTTTGCTATTAACTGCGGCCTCTGGTCCACATCCGTCTCCTGTATAACAAGCATCAAATTTGTCGGTCTGGTTTGTGATCTGTTTGAGAGCCACTTTCCGACCCCCGCCAATGTAGATGGAGCAGATATTTGCAACTATCGCTCTTTCAATCCGTACTTGTTGATCAGACCAGCCCCAGAGCAGAAGGCATCAATCTCGTGCGGACTAACTACAAACCTTGATACATTGTGTACATGAGGCAGAACCATTCAGTTTTACCGTGAAACTGTCCGGATATTTTAAGTCATTCGCATAAATCCTAAACCAGGAGCACGGCAAAGATTGATTGAGAGTTGCCTCAACTGATGTAGAATCTGTGTCCGGATTACATGAGGTGTCGTTGTTATCAAAAAGGAAAGTAGGTTCAGATTTTTGGGCATATTTGTAAATAAAATCCAAGTACTGACACTGGGGTCCGAAAATGTTGTGCTGACAACTGTCATTGTTTGGGCATGTCCCTGTTGTTTTGTCACAAACTAAGCCATTATAGCTGTGACATTGTAACGTACAATTTGCCCCAAACCAACCGTTGGCACAAGTAAGGTCATTAGCTTCTATGGTTGCTAACGAAGCCAGCGAATAAAGACTGTGGTAACAGATAGCGTGAAATTCTCTAATAGAATGAGATAAACCATTGGAGACAAGGAAAGTCAACATTGTTTTTAAAGCAAATAAGAAAGATCTGTCTAAATAGTAAGAAAATAAAAGTAATGATCATATTGAAAAAACAATCATCACCATCATGCAGCACAAAAATAAAGAAGACAAATCTGAAACAAGTGCAACTCATCAAATACTTGGGTACAATAATAATAGATGGATGATGCACCACAGAAATAAAAAGCAGAACAGCTCAGGCCAAAATAGCATTTCAGAAAATTACAAATATCTTATGCAACAAATCTATGTCAATAGAAGTGAGAAAGAGAGTTCATCGGCGCTATATAGAACCAATTCTGACCTATGTAGTGAATCTGTGGACAGTAGACAAAGAAATGAAAAGACAATTAGAGGCCACAGAGATGGGGTTTCTCAGAAGAATGTTGAAAGTTACCTGGGCAGCTAAAAATACTGAGAACATTCTCAAAGAGGTCAACACGAAAGGAGAGCTCCTCTCAAAAAACAATCAACATTTTTTAGACACATGAGAAAAGTTGGAATCTTTGGTTCTATCTATCTCTCTATTGGCGTTTTGAGCCGTAGCCGGCCCATAGGGCGTAGACCAAGATACTCCTTCATCTGAATTTCTGTTCTAGCAGTTTTCAATTCTTTTAAAGATATTTTATCAAATCTCGCCATTTGTCTCTGTTCTGTGCAAGCAGTTCTATCTCATTGAGGGAGCCGACACCTGCTGTTCTTGCCTCTCTCATCAATGTTCTCAGTGTCTCTCTGGGTCTTCCTCTTTTTCTCTTACCTGTTGTTTCCCACATGAGGGCTTGCTTTGCTATTCGGTTATTATCTCACATGTCCAACATATGACCATCGTCTTTTCTTTATTACTGAAGATATTAGTGGTTGATTGGTGATTTCTCTAATTTGGCTTTCCATGCCATGACACCAAGCCATCTAGTATTTTCTCTCTTTGCCATCTGTGATCTATCTTTCCTTTTACTATCATCAATAGCCAGCAAAATTGGGCTTGAGATCAATCATGAAAAGACTAAAGTCATGAAAAGCTTAATTCCAACAGACGACAAAACGTACATGGAAAACAAACCAGTGGAAGAGATCGATCACTTTATCTATCTTGGAAGTCACATTAATCGAGAAGGGGATACAAGTAAAGAAATTAGAATCAGAATGGCTAAAGCAGCAATGTCTTTCAGAAGCCTTGAAAAGTTGTGGAAATCAAAACTAATCAGCACAAACACAAAACTTAGGCTATTCAAATCAAATGTACTATCAACCCTTACGTATGCCGTATGCGTGTGAAAGCTGGAAAACAACAAGAGATATAGAAACAAATTTGAATGCATTTGAAAATAAATGTCTAATAATATTTGGTTACAACTGGCAAAATATAGGGAAAGACAGATTGCAGAAGACAAAGAGAGAAGTGAAGAAACAAGATAGCTTGGTGTCATGGTATGGGAAAAGTCAACAACAGAATTGATACGATGTACTGTGGATAGAAAATTGTGGAAGGAGATGATGGCCTACGCCAACCGGTATGACACATGATGATGACAACAAGATAGGCTATCAGTGTCAGAACTGTTAATGGTTGTGATGGGTACCTTAAGTCATTTCGGTGAAGCAAACATGTGTAGTCAAGCCATAAAACCATAATGGTGTCAATCCCACTAATTTGTTGATGTTATGGCATTTCTTACATATTTGTGAAAATATGTTGTTGCTATATGAATGGGCATGTATAATATCAATTGCTACTTCAAATTAGATTTTTTTAATGCAACTTAACTTACAGCTTTTATACTGAAATTTGTAATGGAACACAAAAAAAGCAGTTTATTCAAGCTTGGCCAAATTAATTGTGCGTATGCATGAAAAATAAGAACAGTTAATCTACAAATGTTATTATTGCTAATTTTAATTTTTTATGGTATAAAAGAGATTATTCAAGAGAATAACATAAAATTGTCAACTTAACATAAATTCTTTTTAAGTATTTACAGTTGATGTATCCTAAAATACTTCCAGAAACTATATTTTACTGAGTTCATTGTGTTATGGTTATGGAAGGCCCTGGCATCACTGCAAACGAATTAAAATCCATAATTGCTCAACCGTCAGTGCCGTGGAATTATCCGAATTAATATCTCATCTCCCAAACAAAGAAAGTTAGCTATAGTCCCCATCATAGCAGTCTAAGCACACGCCAAAAGACATAAAGTAAAACCACACAGTAAGTGAACACAGCCATCTGTTCCCTGTCACTCAACATCATCATTCATCGTAAGCAATCGGAATATTTAACACGATCAAAACGGATGAAACGCACAGCTCACGGTGTGCACAGAGCACTTCAGTAGCTGCTGCATCAAGCCAGACTTGGAATATGAGGAAACTGCAACAAGGAACACTTTTCAAACACTGCCATAACCAGTTCCTGCTGCCTAGCTGCCATATTGACCAGTATTCCAATGATGACATTTAATGCAATCAACACAGAATGCACTTTTGCGCACACTGTATAGGATTTCAGATCACATGCACATAATCCACTTCACCGGCGAAGATCCCAACAGCGGAACTTCCTATCTATACACTTATCTGCATTGGAAAATAGAATTAACTATCTTTCGGCAAAAAACGTAACAGTGAACATTGATGCAAACATGACTGCGCCATCTTGAAACCGGAAGTCATTGTGTTATCCCTTTCCACTGCAAAAAAGGGAGATAACTAAAATATATGTAGCAAAGCACCCAGTGAGCAGTAAAAAAAATGTTTCCCTCACAAAACCTGTTACACAAGTGAACACTAAGTATAGAATGGTTAAATGGCAGTGACCTAAATTAAAAAATTTAAACTTACTTTCTCAACCAGCACTAAGCCTTTCATCATGAATCCAAATTGACGAATAGTAGCACCTAAAAATGTTGGTACCAAGCAAAAGCAAACATAAAGGGGTACCTCCAACTTTATTGCAAGACGCTGGGCATATAAAATGGCCCAATTATCTGAAATTAAAAGATATTTAATTGGTACATTGAATTTAGATATGAATTAGCACTATTTATTTATAAGTTTCTAAAATTAAAATTTAAGAAAGAAATGCCTGGATCTCACCCATCATGGAACCATATCCAAAATAAGCGTGAAGCAAAATTAACCATGTTAAATGTCAAGATTGATTTAGGTAAAAACTAGCCAAAGTAAGATATAAAGACCTCGATAATAAGATGAAAAACTCTGCAAAAGTGTGACAAAAGAACATATAGATAATCTGGCAGTTGAAGCAGAATTAGCCTCCAAAACTGGAAATAGTAAAGCATTATATAATTGAGTTATTGAGTTATTTGCGGGTCATCATCATTGCACTCTGAACATGTCCATAGGTGCTCAGATCCCCTCCTCAGCAATTCCCTCAGTGTCCAGCGACTGACGACTCCAGTTCTATGTTGGTTGATAAGTCTTCTTACACGGCCACCAAGTTTCTCATTTCTGGCTGTGCCCATCTTAACTCCCATTTCCATCATCCGAAGAAGTGACGTTGATCTGTGTTTGTCGAAGTCCTGTGCTCTTCCCACATCTCGGAGTGCATTGATGATGTCCGCCCGATCCATCGGTTGCCCGTCCTCAATGACAGCGCAGCTAGCCAACCTGTCTGCTCTCTCATTTCCCCGTACTCCCGCATGTCCAGGGACATAGACAAAGGTGACCTTACGTATTTGGATTTCTGCAACGACTCTACCCATTGCATGCGTACAAAGCCCGCCTCCACTTTTTTTATCATGCTCATCGAATCACTCAGTATACATGCGTGGATGTAGTCTTGTGACTCTAACCATTTGAATGCCTTGGTCACTGCCATCACCTCCATTGTCATGCTACTCGTGGTCATGGCGTATCACCACTGTCTTCCTTGGCTATTCTGCCTGCCGAGCGTGCTGTAAAGCCCATGCACTTCTTTCGTGTCGTCTCACAGATCCGTCTGTATAGATGACTGCATCTTTCTCATTGGTGTTATCGCAGATGAGACCGTTGACCTCAGCATTAACCACGGCCGGGTTCTGTTCCCTACTTTTCCTGTCAAGTGTGACAATACATGAGAAAGTCCCCTTGAATGACGTAGGCACCGGTATCCACTCCTCACCAACGCTGATATTGGTAAGCCCACAGACCTGTTTGATGACATCAAACTAGGCCCACCCATGATTTGCCTCTTTTTAGCATGGTACCTTTCTCTGTGTTGAGCACGTGGTGCAATGGATGTTCTGTATCTGTACTAATCTTCAGGTATGCTCGTGCTCTCCAGATCTTGATTCTGTCATCCATGGTTGGAAAGTCAAGAAGATACCTCATTGCTACACAGGGAGTGTCCCTCGTACATCCCAGGATAATGCGCATGGCTTCATTTTGTATTTTCTCCAGCCTATCAATTTGAGTCGTACTGACAGTAAGAATGGCCAGGGCATACTCGATTGGTGCGAGGACTAATCCCTGGAACAGAAGAGTAAGTAGCCTCTGCTCGATGTTGGCAGCTGCCATGACCTTCAAGGCGGCTAATCCTTTGCGGGATTTTGTTATCACATGGTCGACGTGGTCCCGAAAACACAGGCTGCGATCAAACTAACTCCGAGGTATGTCATCAACTTGTCCCTGGTCACCTCATCAGCTCCCATTCGTACTACCGGTGTGGTCGTATTAACGATGTGATTGTTAAGGGAGAACCATGAAACTGATGCTTTATTAGGATTAACCAAGGCACCTGAAACCCCACACCAGGAAGAAATGCGATTGAGTTCGTCTTGCATTGTGGAGGCGATTCCCCGTCTGTCTCTTCCCTGTCGATATACCAGAATATCATCAGCAAAAGTCATAGTTCTTCCCCTCCCATCCAGCTGTTGGGCCGTGATCATTATTGTGTACACGTTAAATAGAACTGGTGACAATGGTGAGCCTTGTGGCAGCCCAGGACAAATGGATGTTGGATCGGAAGACCAACTTCCACATCTGAGTATTACCTTCCTCTGAAACAGTGCCGCGGCGAACCATCTAATGAGGAAGGGGTTCACCGCCAGTTTGAGAAGCATATGCATGAGATATTCAAATGGTACCCTGTTGTATGCATCCTCCAGATCTATAGCAGCAGCACATGTCTCCTCTCGTCTGTGGAAGCCTTCGAAGACGTCATAGGCAAATACTGCCGCATTGAGCCATGTCTCTTTGTTATATCTATAACCTCAGAGTGTGGATGGGAACACACGTTTCTGTTCAAGGCGACAGGTGAGGACATGGGCAACTATTTTCTCCAGCAGCTTGCCCGCAGTGTTCTGCATTGTGATGATTCTGTAGGCACTGATCTGAGAATGGTCCTTGTTTGGCTTCGGTAGCGGTAGTAAGTAGCCACTCCTCCTTAATCTGGCCACTCCGAATACTGGCATTAAACTCATTGGCCAGTGTTGTCAAGTCGTCATCAGCTAAATCGCCTATGTCATCATACCGAACACCATCTGGACCAGGAGCAGTGGTGTGTGACCTTTTAAGTGTCGTGCAAATGGTATCGGTTGTGATTGTGAGATCTTCTTCCAGTCCTACATCCTTACACAAATTTGACAAAGATCCCCGTATCCTCATTCTTACAGACTCATTTCTTTGGTCCGTCTGCTCAATGTAGCGGGCAAGCAGGGCCTTCCCTTTGCTCTCATCAGATTTGTGCCATATCTGGCCTGTGCTCTGAAAGTCTGGTATACCTCTGTGTCGTGGTGTGCCATTCATGCACTGATGAAGGCGCCAGAATGTGGCATCCCATTTGGCATCCTTAGCCTGCTTAGCACATAGTTTAAAGTGCATCATTTTTTGGTCGACCTCTACTTTCAGATGCTTCAAGAGCTCAGGTTGTGTTCTACCATACCTTCTGGCTTTCTGGACTGTTTTTCTCTTGCTCCGCCAAGCTTCCTCAACATCTACGTTCCACCAGGGTGGCTGCGTCCATCTCTCCTGCCTCCTACGAGGGGCACTCTGTTTCCTATGTCTGATTTTGCTAATGACGTCCTGGTCTGTTTTCTCGTAGTTGAATGTGTGGAGCTTTCTTCTCTGGCTTTTATTTCTGCCTTTCTCAATTAGGAGGACACATGGATAGTGATCACTTCCGTGGAACCCCAGTGCATTCCACCTGCAAACCGGTGCGAAGGTGGAAGACACCAGTGCCAGGTCTATGACACTATCAGAGACCCTGTTCGAGTGGCCATTCTTGTTGCCCTTCCATCATTCAAGCACACTAAATCGGCCGATACCAGTGCGTTCTCTAGGTCTTCTCCCTGCTTGTTGTTTATGACGTTACCCCACTGGTCTCCTCTAGCATTAAAGTCTCCGCAGAAAATGACATTCTCTTCATCGAACTCGAAGAGATTCTGCCATTGTTGTGTGTTCACCTTCCCATTACAGGCATACACATTAACAATCACGAAATGAACTGGGGTCTGCACCCTAACCGCATGTACCTGCAATTCTGCATTGTTCCACATAGACATATCAACCTCAGCTGCCATCATATTGTTGCACACAAGGATGGCCTGCCCAAGGTGTCGTCTATTGTAAAAACAATGAAAGCCAGGAGTACTTACTGTCCTGTCACCAAGAAGAGTTTCTTGCAAAACCATTATATCGGCGCCGCACAGTAGCTTATCAAGAATGGGCCGTCCTTGATTAATGGACCCACAATTCCAATAAGTAGAACGCACATACTTTAGGCCTAGCCTCTCACACTTTGACAGTTTAGTGCCACCCCTCTTGCCCCGTCGTGTTTTCCTTCTTCGATGATGTAGTTTGGGCTGCATCTGAAAACTTACACTTACCGTCGTCTTTGATGAACGTCGCTGAACGTTGATGCTTTGGATGGTCCAGACTCATGTGCACTTGCTCAGTCGCACGGCCCAGAACCCGTTCCACATTATAAACTGGCCAACTCCAGTAACTTGCTCAGCAGCACGCAGAAACACTGTGAGCTTTCTACAAATTAAATGACTTACGCGTCCTTGACGACAGACCGGCGTAAACAACCGCCATTTTTTGACGCGTTCAATAGTGCAACAACAATGATGAGTGATGAAATAAGGAAATTATAACAAAATGCAATGAATCAAAGAAGCAAAGTGATTTACATCAAATAGAAAGCGCGTACACTCACATGAACCCTTAAAGAATAATAAAAACAAACAAATAAACAGGAAATTTCACTGGAAAACAGCACTTATCTGTGAGTCTTATGAAGAGGCTAGTTAACATGGCGCCATCTTGGTGTGTTTCCATCATTATATAATATAGAGAAACAACTAGCAAGCTCCTTTACACCAAATACACTAAAAGCTGTGAGTAAAGATGAAACCTTAATAAATTCTATCTATTGACCTTTCGAGCCGTAACCGGCCCATAGGGCGTAGACCAAGATACACCTTCTCCTATATGAATTTTTGTTCTAGCAGTTTTCTTTTAAAGATATTTTATCAAATCTCGCCATCTGTCTCTGTTCTGTGCAAGCAGTTCTATCTCATTGAGGGAGCCGATTCCTGCTGCTCTTGCCTCTCTCATCAATGTTCTTCTCAGTGTCTCCCTGGGTCTTCCTCTT
This sequence comes from Megaustenia siamemsis, assembly GCA_032433765.1. NCBI lineage: Eukaryota > Metazoa > Mollusca > Gastropoda > Stylommatophora > Ariophantidae > Megaustenia > Megaustenia siamemsis. Next base: position 37,398,083 of record JAVIAB010000108.1, on the reverse strand, counting down.
TTTCTTTTACCTGTTGTTTCCCATATGAGGGCTTGCTTTGCTATTCGATTATTATCTCTTCTCATCACATGTCCAACGTATGACCATCGTCTTTTCTTTATTACTGAAGATATTAGTGGTTGATTGGCGATTTCTCTAATTTCCTCGTTTGTTTTGAATTCGTTCCATTCTATACCAAGTATTTTCCTTAGACATTTATTTTCGAATGCGTTCAACTTTGTTTCTATATCTCTTGTTGTTTTCCAGCTTTCACACGCATACGTAAGGGTTGATAGTACATTTGATTTGAATAGCCTAAGTTTTGTGTTTGTGCTAATGAGTTTTGATTTCCACAACTTTTCAAGGCTTCTGAAAGACATTGCTGCTTTAGCCAGTCTGATTCTAATTTCTTTGCTCGTATCCCCTTCTCGATCAATGTGACTTCCAAGATAGATAAAGTGATCGATCTCTTCTACTGGTTTGTTTTCCATGTATATTTTGTCACTTGTTGGAATTAAACTTTTCATGACTTTAGTCTTTTCATGATTGACCTCAAGCCCAATTTTGCTGGCTATTGATGATAGTTCATTTGTGTTTTCCTGCATCGTTTTTATCTGACTGCTGATGAGAACTATGTCAACAGCAAAGTCGAGGTCCTCCAAATGGTCTCCTTGTATCCATTCGATGCCTTTATTACCAGTGCAGCATTTCTTCATTATGAAGTCCATAACAATTCCAAATAACAAGGGCGATAAAATACATCCTTGTTTAACCCCAGTTTCTATTGGGAAACATTTGCTCAGGCCTTCCTCTGTTCGAACTGCACATGTGTAACCATCATACATGTCTTTGATAATATTTATGATTTTTGATGGTAAGCCATATTGCTTCAGAATTTTCCACAAAGAATCTCTATGAATACTATCAAATGCTTTTTTGAAGTCGATGAAGTTAAGTACAAAAGGTTTTTGCTTTTCAATATGTTCCTCCAATATAAGTCCTAGAGTGAAAATGTGGTCAAGACAGCTTCTCCCTTTTCTAAACCCAGCCTGTTCTTCACGCATTACTGTATCTATTGAATCCTTTATTCTATTTAGGATGATTTTACAGAATAACTTTGAGGCAACTGACAAAAGTGTCACGCCTCTCCAGTTGTTACAATCTCTAAGATTGCCCTTTTTTGGGATCTTAACAATGATTCCTTTTTTCCATTTATGAGGCGTCTTCTCTGTTTTCCAAATGATGTTGAACATTTTTTGGAGATGTATTAAATTATGGCTATCAATTGCCTTGAGGATCTCAGCTGTTAACTTATCCTCTCCAGCAGCCTTGTTATTGGTCATTAGCTTTAAGGTGGTTTCTATTTCACTCAAGGTGAAGTCATCTAAATTTACATCTAATTCTGCTGCTGGTGTTTCAGCTTCAAACTCTATTAAACTGTGAGGTAGTGGACGGTTAAGAATTTCTTTGAAGTGTTCCGCCCAACGGGCTTTTATGTCTGCGCTTGTTGTTAGCATTAATCCAGATTTGTCTAGAATTGGTGTTCCACTGGATGTATAGGTGTTTGTCAGCATCTTTTGTACAGTATAGAGAGTTCTGCTGTCTCCTGTAATTGCAGCTGTCTCTGCTTTCTCTGCCAAGTTGTCTATATAAGCTCTTGTATCTCTTCTTGCCGAACTTTTCACTTTGTTGTCTAATTCTTTGTATGTTGCTTTTGCCAGAACCTTTCCAAGATCTGTCTTTACATTAGTCATGGCTCTCTTCGCTTCTCTTCTTTCTTTGATGTATTTCCACGTGGAAATTCCACGTAATAAATTCTAGTGCTAATAAAAAAGCCCTATGGACTGAACATTTCCTGGATATTCATAACCGCTCACATCCCAGTCATCTGATGCACTTTGAAACAGATACACCAACTCCACATTTAGATATCAATATAAAAGAAATCACTATAACAGGCATTGAATTAATATGGCTAACATGTCTAATAGTAAAGCCTCTGGTCTAGATAAAATAACCGCAGAGATGCTGAAAGCATTTAATACTCAAAACTTATTCCACCTAAGAAAATTATTTAATCAAATTTATGATGAAGAAAACGTTACTACAAACTGGCAATCTTAAAGATTGCAATAATTGGATAGGGAGATATTACATTTTTATCGGTTACCTCCAGTTTTCTGTAGAATCATGCTGAATAGAATAAAAGATGATGTAGATAATATTATGCGGGAAGATCAAGCAGAATTCAGAAAGGGGAGACGCTGTCTTGACCAAATATTCACTCTAAGGATAATACTAGAAGAACATATAGAAAAACAACAACAATTAATCTGCAATTTCATTGATCATAAAAGTGTTTGACAGCATATATAGAATGTCTTTGTGGAATATCTTGAAATGGAATTCCACCAAAAATTGCCAACATTATAAAAGACATATATGACGTCTACACTTGTGCAGTTTGCACAGAGGAGGGAATGAGTGATTTGTTTCAAATTGAAACAGGAGTCAAAAAGGGATGGATCTTCTTCTTCATTCCTTCCTCATTTGCTTTTCAGCGTTGAAGGTAGATATAATCTGCGGTCTTTTGCTCTTCTGTTCGCTTCTGCTGCTGTTATGTTTCCTAGTGCTTCTAATATTCCATCGATCCACCTTTTTCGTGGTCGATCCTTGGGTCTAGTGTTCTCGCAATACTTATTGAAGGCTCATTGTGTTTAATATATAATAGGGATGTATACTATCACCATTGTTATTTGGAATTACCATTGATATAATGAGTAAATGTTGCAAAGACAATAATGGCATTAAACGGTTGACAAGAATTACTTGGAAGATCTAGATGTTGCAGATGATATAGAGCTCCTAAGTAACAATATCAACAAGATGTAAAATTTCTTAGAATCCTTATCATCCATGGCAAAAAAAAAAGGACTTGAAATCAACAGGGATAAAAACAAATAATGAAAAATAACAATACCCAGAGGGCAATATATATCTTGATCACCAGGCATTGGAAAGAGTAGACCACTATATATATATATATATATATATATATATATATATATATATATCATGACTTTTAAAAAATCCATGTAGGAGGTGCATACTAGTTCTGGCCAACAATGAAACTAACAGAAAAAAAAACTTGAATAAAATCTGGATAAGGAAAACTAATTAGCCAGCCTAGTAAGACTCCTTTCCTAGAATAAACAACTCTGACAATAAACAATATTTAGGTTAACCAGTTCCTAAATGGGTACCAGATTATTAACTGACCTTGCACTCTCTGGTCTCGAGACATCCAGTAAAGTACACCATTGGAATTTGCAGAAAACTCTTCAGCATCTGAAATCACTCTGACTCGCTTCTTATTAAACTTAAATTTTGCAACACTTTCACAAACTGATTCCCTCTGTTCATGGATTCTACGAACAAAATCTCCAGAACTTTCAACTGTGTTTTTTTCCACAACTGTAACAGGTTGTTCAGAGTTCTGTGATAAAAGTTAACATAATCAATAACTATTGAATTCTTTCTAATGAAAAATCTAATGATTTAAAAAATGTGAAGGGCCATCTAACTAAATTTATATTATAACTCATTCAGAAATTCATGCCCACAGAGTTTATCAATTATCTCGGAAACTGTTTGATGAATTTTAGTAATTTTTTTCAAGACCGTAAGATTTTATATTTAAGTACAAAGGTAGTTGGAATTTTGCACAAATCGTTTTTTGTTATATAATTTTAGGAAAATATCAAACCGTGTGGCCTAAACATTATATTTTACTGTAAATTACGCTAATTTTCTAACAATGCAAGTCAAAGGTGTATCCGTATCACATTGAAGAGTGCACAATTTTTTATTTGATTTTATATCTTCGTCATAGAGATAGGTAATTATTACCAAAGCATCAAACAAACATAGTCGCCAAATAGCAGGCATGTCATGAACAAAGATATATAGGATGAACAGAACATCAAACACACATAGTCAGTAAATAGTAAGAGTGCCATCAACAAAATTGTGCGCATATCATACATACCTCATTCTGAATCAGAAGTCTCTAAGAGGTTAATATTTGTTATCAGTTGGACAAACTGCATTCCGTCTCGTTGCCAGTATTGTTACTCTTCTTTGAGCACATGGCCATCCCATTTTCTCCAGAACTCAATGTCTATCGTATCATCATGTTTCAATTCTTTATTTAACAACACAAATTTTAAACATTGTGTTCTGCGCATAAGCTTGCCCTTTGACTTTGCAATTATTTTGTCAATTTGATATAACTTTGTCTGTCTAACAAGTTGCAACAACTCTAGTTTTAATGGGTCCATTAAAGGAACAATTTTCATTTCTAAGCCATGTGATTATTTAAAAAGACTGATTGAAAAATAAGTTGTGTGTCATTAACAAGTCCATTTTCTCTACTGCCACAGCACATACTATAGTTCGTTCAGAAATTCGTGCCCACAGAATTTATTAATTATCTCAGAAACTGATAAATTTTAGTAATTTTTTTAATGAAATCTTATTTTTTCATCCACCTTAAGCCTGATTTTTTTCCTCTACTGTCATGCATTTAGGAAACATTTTTCTTTCTTTAAGGTATATAAAAATATGATTTTCTTGGTTGTCCTAATTTTTAGGAATTTACAATACCAATTTGTTGTAATCAACATTGTTATCTAAAAAGGCAAAATGTCACATGTTTATCCACACAATCACACTTACTGAGCGTGATTTTGAAAGACGCACCACTTTTGTCATTTCCGATTTCTTGTTAAATAGGTTCAGAGGTGTATTTTGACAAAATATTTACTATTAATGTATCTTCCTTTGCATGTGATAATTTGTAAGCTGTTGTGAAGTGTCTACTTGATTTTTAAAATCACGAAGAGTTTAAAGTGTAAATTCATCACTATGCAAAAGCTAACTGTGTTATTGTACAGGCACTTTTGCAATTACCTATCTCTATGACAAAGATATAAAAACAAATGAAAAATTGTGACCCTCTTCAATGTGATACGGATATGCCTTTGACTTGCATTGTTAGAAAATTAACATAATTTACAGTAAAATCTAATGTTTAGAGCACAAGGTTTGATATTTTCCTAAAATTACATAACAAAAAACGATTTGTGCAAAATTCAGAATACCTTTGTACTTAAATGTTATAAAATCTTAAGGTGGTTGAAAAAAATAAGATTTCATGAAAAAGAACTACAGAAATTCATCAAACAGTTTGGAGATAATCTATCAACTCTGTGGGCACGAATTTCTAAACGAACTATAATATAATGTGTTGTCCCTTGCTGCTGGAATGCTTCTTTTATTTTCTCTGTCAACTGATTACCATTCTTTCTCATATGTATGGTGAACATTGATCCATGTTTCATCCAAATATACTATATCATAGCCTTCCCTTCGTCGCTCACGGATCTGCCTCAGGTATTTGCTCCAGACAGCAATCAGGTGTGGTTTTTCACAAACAATAATGTTACCACTTGCAGATTTTCTAAAAGTGAAACCAGCACCTCTTACAATCTTTCAAAGAGTCGTTTTTGATATTTTAATATCATATTCTAATTGCAGTCAAACTTTAAGTTTGCGCAGCGTAACAAGTTGATTTGATTCAAACATTTTCAAAATCTCACATCTAATAACGTCTTTCTCAAAATCATCAACTTTAATTTATCTTCCTTGCTTGACTGTCACCTCTGCAGAGTTCTGTCTTCTCCATCAATTGAAAGACTTTCTATCTAAACATAGAGCTGCCTGTGTTATTTTTTTTTTTTTAACATCGTGATAAATCTTATATAATATAATAGGTGTATAGTGAGATTATTTTATGATCCATTAGGGGCATGCCTGAAATAACAATCAGAGGTCATAGTATAAATAATCTAAGGTATGCTGATGATAGTCTTAATCGCTTAGAGTAAAAATGAGTTGTAAGAAATGTTAGACTTATAGTGAAAGAAAGCAAAATAAGAACTCAGCCTTAATAGCAAAAAGACAGAAGTAAGGGTAACAACAAAGAAAAAGACATTAACGCAGTGAAACTTACAAATTATCACATATATATATATATATATATATATATATATATATATATATATATATATATATATATATATATATATATATATATATATAATTATACATTAATAGTAAATATTTTGTCAAGATACGCCTATAATCTTTTTTCACAAGAAATCAGAAAGAAAAAAACTGCTTTCTGAACGCGTCTTACAATTTATGGTTCAATAAGTGCGAAATGCCAGTGTGCTGCTGGAGCCTGAAAGGGGAGTAAAGAATAGTAGCGCTGTACCCTACCAGGCATGTTCGTAAGAGGCGAGAAAGGACGGTTGGGCATGGGACTGGCTATCCTACCTATACTGTAAAAAAATACGCCGAAAAAACTTCACAAACATGCACAAGTCAAAGAAAAGAATAAAAGTAAATCCGCCATCCAGAAAAGATATAGGCTCTCTGTCTAAGAGACGTATGACGCAAGCCGGAGAAAGCCGTAAGGAGTCCGGGTTGCCAACTCACCTTTTGTCTACCAAGAAATCCTCCAGAATTGGCACCTGGAATGTACATACCCTAAACGAACAAGGAAAAGCTGCACAGGTAGCAGCAGAAATGAGAAATTACAAAATAGATATTCTGGGAATGTGCAAAACAATATGGCTAGGCACGGAAAGAATAAAACTAAATACAGGAGATATGATTTTATCATCAGGACACCAGCAACCTGGAGCACAACATAGTGAAGGGGTAGCTATAATGTTATCAAGGAATGCACAGAAGACACTAATAGAATGGGAAGCAGTAGGGCCACGACATCAGTAGGGAAAGCAACATTTAAAACAGAAAACAAAATAAAATTACACATTATCCAATGCTATGCACCAACCAATAAAGATGATTTAGTTAAAGATAAATTCTATAAACAGTTACAAGGTCAGATGGATGAAAGACAAGCCAAGGATATTATAATCTTGATAGGAGATCTAAATGCTAAAGTAGGATCAGACAACAGAGGCTTCGAAGAGATTATGAGAAAACATGGACTTGGGGATATAAATGAGAATGGAGAGATATTTGTGAATTTCTGTGCCCTTAATCAAATGAGCCTAGGAGGAACAATATTCCAACATAAAGGAATACATAAAGCTAAATAGGTGTCACCAGATCATAGAACGGAAAATCAAATTGATCACATATGTATTAATAATAAGTTTAAGTCATCCATACAGGATGTAAAAGTATATAGAGGGGCAGATGTAGCTTCAGATCATCATCTTCTGACAGCCAAACTTAAAATAAACTAAAAAGATATCCTACAACGAATAAGGGTAGAAAATATTTCAATGCAGGGTTTCTTAAAGAACAAGGAATTAAAGATAAAATTCGCAGTCACAATAGCAAACCAATACCAAGTCCTCCAACAACTAGAAAATACAATAAATATAAAAGATCATTGGAAACAGGTAAAGGATATATGGTAATAGACATGTGAAGAAACGCTGGTGAAAAAAGAACGCCAGAATAAGGCATGGATGACAGCAGAGACCCTGGATAAAATTAAAGAAAGAACAAGAAATCAGATATAAATAAAAGCAAAACGAGAAGCAATAAAGTCAAGACACAGGAAGCTTACACAGAGGTGAACAAAGAAGTGAGAAGATGCATTAAAAGGGATAAGAGGAAATATATAAATGAACGAGCTAAAGAGGCAGAGGAAGCAGCAAATAAAGGGAATATGAAATAACGCCAGAATAAAGCATGGATGACAGCAGAGACCCTGGATAAAATTAAAGAAAGAAAGAACAATAAAGCAGACACAAATAAAAGCAAAACAAGAAGTAATAAAGCCAAGACACAGGAAGCTTACACAGAGGTGAACAAAGAAGTGAGAAGATGCATTAAAAGGGATAAGAGGAAATGTATAGATGAACTAGCTAAAGAGGCAGAAGAAGCAGCAAATAAAGGGAATATGAATGAACTGTACAACAGCACAAAGAAATTAGGTGGAAAATACAAACAGATCAACGCCTTTATCAAAGATAAGAAAGGAAATCTGCTTAGTAATATAAGGGAACAAATGGAGAGATGGAAAGAGCACTTTGAGGAACTTTTGAACAGACCCAGCTCAAATAATCCTCCAGATATACTACCTGCATAAGAAGAGTTACACGTTAACTGTGGAAAACCAAGCAAAGGAGAAATAATGAAAGCCATCAAGCTATTAAAAAATGGTAAAGCCACAGGACCAGATGAAATTCCTTTGGAAGCCATCAAAGCAGATATTAACACTTCTACCAAGATGTTACATAATCTATTAGTTAAAATTAGGGAGAGGGAAGAAACACCTAAAGACTGGAAAGAAGATTATGTGATCAAACTACCAAGAAAGGAAATGTACAGGAGTGCACAAATTATAGGGGAATTATGCTACTATCAGTGCCAGGAAAAATATTTAGCAGAATCATTCTGGAGAGACTAAATGAGGCCATAGAGAAACATTTGAGAGATGAACAAGCAGGTTTTAGGAAGAACAGATCATGTGCTGATCAAATAACCAATCTACGTATAATAGTTGAACAAAGTTTAGAACTACAGTCCCCACTTTATATTGGATTCATAGATTACGAAAAGGCATTTGATAGTTTAGACAGAAGAATGCTTTGGAAGTTACTGAGTTATTACGGAATCCCCATAAAGTTTATTAACCTGATAAAAACAATGTATGAAGGAATGAAACGTAGTGTGGTGCAAGAAGGGCAGCTTACAGAAGCATTTGAAATAAGAACAGGAGAAAGGCAGGGATGCCTTCTGTCTCCATTTCTCTTTCTACTGGCCATAGAATGGATTATGAAAATAACTCAAAACAACAGAAATGGAATCTAGTGGTCACTGTCCAAGCAACTTGGTGATTTAGACTTTGCTGATGACATCGCTCTCCTATCACACAGCCATCAACAGATGCAGGATAAAATTAGCATGCTTGATGAGAGATCACAACAGCTCAGACTGAAAATTAATAGAGATAAGACCAACATTATGAGAATTAATGCAGTTGACAAAAACCAAATAAAATTAGGAGAAATACCTCTACTAGACGTACAATCTTACATATATCTGGGTATAGATATATATAGATATAGAGGAACAGAAAATGATACCAAAATAAGGATATTAAAAGCAAGAGGAGCTTTTGTTGCACTGGGAAACATATGGAAGTCCAAAGAAATTAGGTTAAATACAAAAATAAAAATTTTCAACTCCAATGTTAAGTCAGTCCTATTATATGGCTATGAAACATGGAGAACAACAAAATTGAAAATCATGAAGATACAGACTTTCATTAATGGATGCTTACGCAGAATAAAAGGATGGAAATGGCAGGACAAAATTACTAACATAGAATTATGGAAATGTACCAGTCAAATACCAGTGGATAAAGAGATACAGCGAAGACGATGGTGCTGGATAGGATACACACTGCGGAAGCCAACTGAGAGTATTACACAGCAGGCGCTTTTTTGGAATCCCCAGGGGAAAAGACAAAGAGGAAGACCAAGGAATACTTGGAGAAGACAGATAGAAACAGAGATAAAGATGATGGGGTAGACATGGAATGATCTTAAAAGAATGGCAAGAAACAGAACGACTTGGAAAGTGTTTGTTGAAGACCTAAACTCCACAGGGAGCTGAAAGGTAGAAGAAGAAGTATGAAACGGTGCGACGATTATGTGGAGAACACGTGAGGTTTCCTTTTTTAAAAGATGAGTTGATTACAACATATGTGGGTATTGTAAACTTCTAAAAGTTAGGACAGCCAAGAAAATCATACTTTTATATACCTCAAAGAAACAAAAATTTTTCCTAAATGCATGACAGTAGGGCAAAAATCAGACTTCAGGTCTGTGAAAAAATAAGATTTCTTGAAAAAGAATTACTGAAATTCATCAAACAGTTTCCAAGATAATAAATAAATTCTGAGGGCACGAATTTCTGAACGAAGTATAATAACTATTTTCATTGCAAACTACAGTATTAAATGAATATAATTAAAGTATTCAGGTAAGTGTAGAACTGTAGACCGATATATAAAACATGTTTTAAACATAATCCAGCTATTCATATAATCATATAATTTATTTCATACATTTTAAAAAAAATTATCATAAAAGGAAACATTGAATTATTTTATAAATGCTCATCAAACTAGTCTTACAGTCTTGAAGACCTGTAATGTTAATTTAATGTGATTTTTTAACTTGCTTTTCAATGAACAATATCTCAATATTAGGTGTAATTTTTTATGTGCACAGAACAAGTATATAGGCAAGATGTGCATCTGTAACAGTTAAACGTAATTTATTCGTAATAACATTCATGGCAGAAAAAGTTTGCTCACAAATGTATGTGGAGCCAAATCTGCACATGAGCCTTAGAGCATGATCGTGAATTTCAGGAAACCAGTCTAAAGAGACATATTTCCAAAATTTGGTCAAATTAGAAGTGGGTGATCCACAATGTTCTTTAAATTTAGTACAAAGTTCTGAATGGTTTTAGATTTCTATTATTTCAATTTGCAGGATGGGGTGTATTTATGAATCTCAGACTCTGAAATACAAAATGGATTTATGAATAAATCAATGTTACTCTTTTCAGATTCAAAAGAGGAAAATCGAGTTGAGAATGCCTCGCTCAAAGCTATAACTGCTTCTTTGTATTTTAAATGATCCATGATAAAGTACTGCATTTACTTAACATGTGCTGAATGCTTGGAAAATGATCAAGTTTACACTGTGCTAAGCTGTTACAAAACGACTTAAGCTTCATTAATTCCTAATGTCCATGGGAACGCTGTCATGGTTACTTACTTACTACATTTTGCCAAGCGAACGCTGACATGGTTACTTCCATTTTGTTTCATTATAGTAAATACTACACATTTTAAGCTACCACAAACGCAAGGAACTCTAATAGAATTTCCTGTCTTTAGACGCGCTTTGGCCGATCAACATGGGCTTCATTTGTTCACAAAATCATCGAAATTTGTGTTGTTTTCTAAAGTCTCCAATCAGCTGATTCGTGTTTATAAGTGAAAATGGCTAGCAGCTGTGAAGTATCTATCGCTCCTAAACGTGAATTATTAACAGCAGAAAAAGTTAGTAATTATGTTCTGAGAACTTTAAATGTAATAGTGATCTTAGTGACTAAGTTTTAGTAGCAATGTTGGATTAAAATGGACCCCCACTTTGGGTAGGTGAGTACCATTTTTTATATAATATTTTTTTTTTACAAAATTCTTTTTTCTTAATTGCTTAACTCTTTCAGGACCAGAACAGGAATTTTCAGATTTGGACCAGGTTAATTTTCCTGTTTCCAGAAATTTTACCATATACCTTTTTCATTTGACTACTTCACACAATAATTTAGATAAATGTGACATGTGTTATACATCACTGGAAAGGGAAATGGATACAGAAAATGAAAATAGCAATATATTTATGATATGTAATTATTTAAAGGAATAAATATATTTTTAAAAATATAAAATATAATTTTAAATTTAAAATATTGTAATTGACTTACCTTTTTCCATCTTTATATGTGTTGCTATCCATTTGTCTTGAAATATTACACAACATAATCCAAATTCCTCCAAAATACAGTTTATTTGATGAATTTATGTCCAAAAATAACAAAATTATGTACATTTTTGTAAATGATCCCAGAATGAAAAATATTACAAATTTGTGTACATCACAACAATATTATTTACAAGTCTGGTTTATTATTTTTATTTACACAACTGGACTTATTGTGTGTGATATTTCCTAAAGCATGTTTTAGCGCACAGATGTGGCTTATCTGGACAACCTGTACAATAATAGCTGCTTCGTTTTCTTACTTTCCGCTGCTCCGAACAATGAACACACTGCAGGTCTTTCCCATCAAAATCAATGAGATGGATGGCACCCCAATATCTCTGCGGTTTCATGTTCCATGATTTTTCCCCTGGCTTTGATAAAACAACTCGAAGAAGATTGTTAGGTGCCTCTGCTCCTACTATGTTACACAATTCATTAATAAGCAGCTCCTTGAAATCTGCAAAAGGCATAGGCTTTTCGGTATTAGGGCGGCTCAAGTTATATAAAATATGAGCATTGAGTTGTATGATCTCAATTATCCACATAAATATTTTCTTCCACCACTTGACTGTCTTCCTTGTGTGGTTCCTATAATATGAGATCATCTGGTCTACTCTGTCACATCCATTCATTGAGTGGTTGTAGCTATGGATGGGCGACGGCTTCCTGACTTGACTCCTGCCTTCAGTTCTGACCTCATATGTGACACTTCCATGTGTTGTCACCAATTGGCAGGGTTTTTTGGATTTTTTATCTCTCCAGCTGACACACATAACTTGCTCCTCATCATTGATGAACCACTTTGCTTCATTCATTGATATTTTTTTATTTGTGACTTCTGCTGGAAATCCGCGTCTGTTGGAATTTAACGTTCCAGTGTAGTTGTGATTTTTCTGCCTCAGAAATTTAACAAGTGGCAGGGAAGTATAATATCGGTCAGCAAACAAATGATGATGATCTGTGATGCCTTCCAGTAACTTGTCGAAAACTTTGACAGCAAGTGATGAATGTGGGTCTGTTTCAGGCCTGTAAGCTGTGTCCGCACTAAAATATACCAGGAGGTTGAAAATGTATCCGGTGATCGAGTCGCAAAGTCTGTATGATTTTATATGATTTTTTTGGGCTTACTGGCATTGTACTGCTTGTACTTAAATCTTCCCTTGTAGCCTATAACCATCTAAAAAATGCAGATATTTTCAAACGGACGGATAAAATGCTTCTTTAAATTTTTCTATCAATGAATTGATGAACGGCTCAATTTTACATTTTCCAGCTGCACCAGGAACAGCCGCATGTAGCATAAATTGATAAATCAGTAAAAATCTGGTCCGACTAAATATGCACCTAAACCAAGGACTACTTTTATATGATTGAATGGACCTGTAATCCTTTATAGAATTTTTTGCATTCATTCCCATATCAATCAGGACTGCCAGAAACTGAAAAAAAGTATTACGGTCCAGCGGTGTCCATTTAGTGAAAACTGAATACCTGTGTACAGGTGTACTCAATTCCATTTTTTGCTGAGCATAAATGTTGATATTTTGAATCAGATTGTCAACAATTGTGTCAGTCAACAGACTCAGAAAATACTTGAAAGGTGTAGTATTTTCTGGAAGATCTAACTTACATCCAGAATTTATATTTTTGAAGCTAGATTTTCCAATTGTATCTCCATCTCTGGCTTCATGCCATCCATCAGCAGGCTTCCTAGCTACATGTCCTGTCTTGCCAGCTTTGGCTAGCATAGTATCAGTTTCATTATCAGAATCACTGCCACTCGATTCCTCTGAGTCATTGATAGTGCTGGACTGGAGGCATCGACCAGCTAAACCTAAACAAGATCGTCTTGGTTTCTTAGCGCTCGACTTCCCACTACGGTTACTTATATCACGACTATCATTCTTCTTTCCTTCCTCATCTGCCTTTCAGCGTCGAAGGGAGATATAATTTGTCGTCTTTTGCTCTTCTGTTCGCCTCTACTGCTGTTATGTTCCCTAGTGCTTCTAATATTCCATCAACCTATCTTTTTCATGGTCGACCCTTGGGAATGGTGTTCTCACAACTTTTGTTAAAGGCTCGTTGTGTTGTGTTTTGTTCTTTCTGCCTTGTCACGTGGCCAAACCATTTTATCTGTTGTTTCCTTATGTATTCTATGGCGGGGGCTATTCCTAGCTTTTTTCTCAGTTCTTCATTTCTGATCTTATCTCTCAGACTGTTTCCTGTCATTGGTCTAACACATTTAATCTCTGTAGAGGTTATTTTTCTTATTGTTCTTGCATCTAGGGTCCAGGTCTGGCATTGGTAATACAACGTTGGGATGAAGATTCTAGATGATTATCTATATATCTTATAAAGATTTTAGATGACTATAATTATCACCACAAAAACTGTCGTCCGAATCTGAATAGTCAATTTCAGAATCACTCAATAACAAGTTTTCGAACATAGATCTAGTTTGTTCCGCACTATATCGTTTTGGGCAAGAAGCACTGCAAGAAGTACCAGCAGTGGGCATGGCCATTATATGACAGAAATTTCAGAAATAAACAATGAATATAAATTAACAATTTTCAACGTTCAAAACTTCGACCATGCCGGTATAAACAGGAAGATCAAGAGAGAGAACTCTCCTACTTCCGGAAATCAAGTATTGGTTGAAATAAAAACAAAAATCAGTGAAAACGAATAAAATATTCAGCTACACCCGAAATAACCGATGTGTCTGTGAGTGGTTAGAACTGATCAATTTCATAGAACCGAGATGTCAGATAATAGTCCGGAAAGAGCTAAATTGTTATCCTTCATTTTTTTTTTCAAAATATTGATTCTGGTTATGAATCGGTGTCCTTTTCCCTTCATTTTGATGCCTAATATATATATGTCTATGACTTGTTATAGTGAAATTATGAAAGATTTAGTAAAAGCAGTATTTTTCAGGAAGAAAAAATTATGGTAAAACACTAGTGACTGGGTAGAAAAACACTGGACATTAAGAGTTAAGGTCCTTAAGACCCAGAGTAATTGGGAGAGGGTGCAGTTATCATTGTTAAACCCCTTGAAGTGGTGCCATGAGTACCAAAATCCCCTTCAAGTGGTGCCATGATCATATCCTTCAAATGGAGGGACAGAAATAAACCCCTTCAACAAGCCAAGAAAAAAAGTGGTTTCAAAACATCAAAGAGACCTTGAACACGACAGCATAAGAAATGGTAGATCTGTCTAAAGAGACAAATATTCCTTCAGACAGGCATGAGTACAAAGTTCTGCAAAGGACATGCAACCCAATAATGATGATACTGCACTTTTATCCACCTCAAACAAAGTTGCAATGAGAAACTGATTACATCAGTTCAGCAAAAACAGTGAAAAATAGCACCTCCATCTCAATGCAACAAAAACAAAAATCTCTTGTTGCCTTTGCTACTGTTATGTGTCCTGGTGTTTCTAATATTCCATCAACCCATATTTTTCATGGTCGCCCCTTGAGTCTCGTAAAGTGTATTGAGGGCTTGTTATGTTGTGGTCCTTCTGTCTTATGCAGACAAACCATTTTATCTGTTGTTTTGTTTATGTGTTCTATGGCAGGAATTATTCTTAGCCTTCGCAGTTCATTTCTGACCTTATCTTTCAGGATGTTTCTAGTCATTCAAATGACATAAACGCAAGAAAAATAAAATATTTTGAACATGTAAAATGGCATAATTGCCTAGAGAAGATAATTATAGAGAACACATTTCCAGGTGAGAGAGGAAGACCTAGAAGAAAGTGCATGCAAGATATCACAATGAGCTGGTGATGACTGCTGCAAAAGCTGGACATTTTGAGTAGCACAGGGAAAACTGTTAGCTATCACAGGAGCCAAGTTCCAACATGGATAAGCTAGATTAATTATTTGTCTTTACTGGATGTTCTATTTATTGATAGAATGAATAATTACACAACTGTTTGATAAATAAATTAAATTGAAAACCTTGTGGCACATATGAATAACATTTTAAGGAGGTCATATGTGTGCATTTTGACCAACATAAAAAAAAAGATAATGAAATAGATTGTCCAAACAATGAAAACCAGTAATATTTTGAAGATGATAAAAAAAAATATCTTACTTCAGGTCTAGATGTCTTGGCACTTTCTGCAGAAATTCTCTGAGGACTGTGCTTTCTTTTCAGTGATTCTTTAATTTCATTTTTTAACTCATTTTTCTTTATATCTGTTGCCTTTGCAATTTTCTTCATCCTGCTTTTTTTACAAGAGTTAATAAGTAAAATAGATTCTTTTGCTGAGCATAAATGAAGTGACAAAATGCTCCTGAAAATCCACAAGGATGCAATCTCTGGCCGTGCTGCTAATCCACGTAAATGGACTGATAGGAATTTAACCTGTAGAATAAACAAGCTGTACAATATCAGTATCTTTAATGTCTTTCTGAAAGTATACTTCACTATTGAATATTGTGCAATATTTAAAAAGCACACATATGGTAATATAACATTCTATTTTCATATTACGTCTTAAGTTTTCTCTCAAAACCAAATCATTTAAATATTTTGTCTATCAATTTTGTTTAAAATTACAAATAAAAGCTGAAAAGTCCTAATTTTATTAAAGATATTCTCATGGCAACAGATGTTAAATATTTTTTTCAAAAACATATTTGCACATTAAGAGAGAAGGAAAAACAGAGAGAAAAAGAATTTTGAAATTTTACAAAGATATTGGTATCAAAGAAAAGGACATACAATACACAATCCTGCAGTTGAATTTGTAACTCTGTGTGAACAGTTCTTAAAATATTACTTTTAAAAACGGGGAGTCAGGGGTTTTGTTTGATGTATCATAGACATTATCCGTGTTTTGGAGATTTACTAATTTTTTTAAATAATAAAACACATCCCTATTCTTTTTTAATTAAATGAATGACCTCTGTATGTTACAGTAAAGATAATAGATTTGATAGGATGACAGATGTTATTGTAAAGTATAGTTATAGTTATTCAAAGGCCCCTGTATCACTGCAAACAAATGAAAATCCATAATTGCTCAACCACCCGTGCCAGTGGAATCATTCGAATTAACATCTCATCAAATATCTAAACAAAGAAAGACAGCTGCAGTCCCAATTATAGCAAACACAGCACATGTCAAAAGATTAAGGCATATCAGCACTAACAGTGAATGTAGCTAAACTGTCCTTCATCATACAATATTATTATTCATCATAAGCAATCTGAATATAGAAACACCATCCGGATGAAAAACAAAGCTCATGGTGTGCACAGAGCACTAAACTCAGCAGATCCGGCAGCAAGCCAGACTTGGAATATGAGAAAACTGCAACAAGGAACACTTTTCAGACAGTGCCTCATTGGTTCCTGTCGCATATCCGCCATATTGACCGGAAGTTCACATTCTCCTGAAAATGTTGATTGTCCTATTTTTTTTTTTATGTATAGCGCTTGATGATGTTAGGACATTGTTTTTGTCCCCAAATCCACCAAACATATGAGACAGTAATTCATCGGATTTTCCACAGCGGACATCGAATAACAGTCCATAAGCGCTGAGATCTCCCCTGTAATGTGAATCTATGAAATGATAAACCAGTCAACAAGTCTACTCCTAATCTCACAGTCTTGAATCTAGACAACATCCCTCCTGACAAGGCCTGAGGAGCATTACTGCTTTGGAAAAATTTTGTGGCATAATATGCTTACCACCAACAGTTAAAAAAGTTTATACAAACGAATCAAGGTGATTATTTTAAAAATCCTCTTGATCAGCTTAGTTTGAAAGCATGAAGCAAACAGCACAGACAAATTAAATTAGCTAAAGTGCCAGTAGCAAAAGATGTGTGTCAAAACGTCAATGTATCAATTAACAGAATTTGGGTCACAGAAGAAGATCTATTTATTGATCACAGATGGAAATCTGGAGTGACATCACCCAAAACACTACCTTGCACTGGGATTCAAACCATGAAGAACTAATGGCAGATTTCAAAATAAGGGCATAAAATGTGGTGAGTGGGGCACAATGAATATGGTCATATATGATATAAATGTTATACCATCAGAATATTGAAATAAAAACACAAATTTGATTTGTTGATAATAGTACAAGAAGATATGTCACCAGACAAGCTTGCCAAACATGCAAGAGATACTCTCATCTCAACAGTACAAAACATCATTCCAAGAAAAGCACATAAGAAACAAAACTCATCATCATCGAGTGCCATCTCCGCAACGAAGGTTGGCTATCATGGAGCGTCATTCTGCTGGCATGTATCTTGCTTTCATGGTGCAGGTTGTCATAGGCTGGTTTGTCCATCTTTTGATGTTACTCGTCCATGTTAGTCTTGGTCTGCCTCTGCCTCCTTGTATTTTCCCCTCCAGGATTACTTTTAGCAGGCTGTTGTGTCTTTTAATATGGTCCAAAAATCGCATTTGTCTTGTTTGAATTGTCTTTAGTAGTTCTCTTTTCATTTTTAGTTGTTTTAAGACTTCATCGTTTGTTTTCTTTTCCTTCCATCCAATTCTACCTATTCTTCTATATATCCACATTTCAAAGGCTTCAATTTTTTGTTCTGTTTTCTTGTCTAATGTCCATATTTCTGAACCATATAGAAATGTTGAGAATACATAATATTTTGCTATTCTTAGTTTTAGCCCTGGTGTTATTTGTTTTGGTGTTAGTATGTTCTTCATGACATTAAAATTACTTTTTGCCATTCCTATTCTTTTGTTTATTTCAGTTGTACATTTTCCATCACTGATTATAGTGTGTCCAAGGTAGTTGTAGTTCTGAACTATCTCCAGGTCCATTCCATCAATTCTGATATCCACGTGTGGGTTTTGAGTATTCTCTTTGTTTATGATCATAGTTTTAGTCTTTTTGATATTCATATCTAGTCCATATTTCTTGCTTGTCTTGTTTATTTCATTAAATAATTGTAGATCTTTAGGAATTTCTGCTAGTAGTACAGTATCGTCAGCATATCTTAGGTATATCTTAATCTTTCCATCTGATGACTGCCATTCCCTTTGGTTAGTGTGGTGAGCATTGATCCATGTTTCATCCAAGTACACAATATCATAACCTTGCTTGCGCACCTCTTTTACTTCACGTAAGTACTTGCTTCTCATGACTACTATATGTGGCTCCTCACAGATGATGTTTCGTCCATTGGAATACTTTCTGAATGTAAAGCCTGCAGCTTTCACATTCCTCCATAATGTAGACTTTGATATTTCAATACTGTTGTTCTTTTTCAGCGATACTTTTAATTTTCTTATTGTAACAGTTTCATTCATACCCAACATTTTGCGAATTTCACTTCTAATAAGTCCACTGTCGAAATTATCCAACATTTTTGCTCTTCCTTGTGATTTTGTATATTTTGAACATTGACGGTCACGTGCTTGAATCCAGCGATTAAATGACTGTATAGATAAATCCAAAATGTGTCTTGTCCTATTCTCAGGGTTTTCTAAAGAATGAAATAATCTTCCTCGTTTAGCCTCTTTGCAAAAATAGTCATACATTTTTATTGCGATGTTTTGTAAACTGCAGAATTTCATTTTAAGACTCATGATAAATGTTATCGTTCCACGTCTCCACCTATGAATGAACGGAAATGGAACACACAATTTCTTGTGTTTTTTACAAGTGTCTAATTGTGTCAAAAAACCACGGTGAAAGCGTGCAAACACGTCAATTTTACTGTGTATGGATTTTTACTCGCTATTTTTAACTTAAAATACTGTAAACATTAAGTTTTGACTACATCAATGGGTCGTTATAAATTTATATAAATCAAATAAGCAACAATAATAACCAAATGTTTTTTTTTTATGAAATTAATTCCCTGTTGGGTTCTAATCATTATAACTTTACATGCAAATTTTGAACAACTTACAACAAGCGGTTAAAAAGTTATTGATTTTAAAAGTTGGGCACGAGTTATGAAACAAGCTATAGTCGTATGTCCATGTCATCTAGATGTATCACTTTTAGGCCTTCTATAAGTTGTACTACCTTGGACATACTATAACCAGTGATGGAAAATGTACAGCTGAAATAAACAAAAGAATAGGAATATCAAAAAGTAATTTTAATGTTATGAAGAACATACTAACATCAAAACAAATAACACCAGGGCTAAAACTAGGAATAGCAAAATATTATGTATTCTCAACATTTCTATATGGTTCAGAAATATGGACATTAGACAAGAAAACAGAACAAAAAATTGAAGCCTTTGAAATGTGGATATATAGAAGAATAGGTAGAAATGGATGGTAGGAAAAGAAAACAAATGATGAAGTCTTAAAACAACTAAAAATGAAAAGAGAACTACTAAGCACAATTCAAACAAGACAAATGCGATTTTTGGGCCATGTTAAAAGGCACAACAGCCTACTAAAAGTAATCCCGGAGGGGAAAATACAAGGTAAAAGAGTTAGAGGCAGACCAAGATTAACATAGACGAGTAAGAACAAAAGATGGACAAATCAGCCTATGACAACCTGCACCATCAAAGCAAGAGACAGAGCAGAATGGCGCTCTATGGTAGCCAACCTTCGTTGCGGAGAAGGCACTCGATGATGATAAGTTGTTTGTGGTGTACTCTATCAAAAGCTTTGGTGTAGTCTATAAAGCAGGCATATATTGGTTTGTTTACTTCTGTGTACTTTTCGATTAATGCTCTCATGCAGTATATGGCTTCTTTTGTCCCACTATTTTTCCTAAATCCAAATTGCTGCTCATCTAATTCAGTATTGATTTTATTCTGAATCCCTTCCCTGTATAACTTTTAGCAAGATTTTTGTAACATGGCTCATTAGGCTTATTGATCTAAAATCACTGTATTCAACTGCACCATTCCTTTTAGGCAATGCAATAAAAGTTTATGTTTTTAGTTCATTTGGTATGTATCCTGTGTGGTATACGTCGTTGCATATGTCTGTAATAACTTCAATGCCAAAATCTTCTAGTGCCTGTATCATCTCTCTCTGTATGTTGTCAGGTCCTGCTGCTTTTCCCTTTTTAATTGTTTTTATAGCATTTTCCACCTCAGATTTTAAGATTTATAGCCTGATGTACATTTTATAACTGGTTTCTTGTCCCTTTGATCATGAAATAGTTCTGTTATATATTCCTGCCATCTATCTATAATATCTTTATTGTCTGTTAGCATTTTTCCTTTTTTGTCTGCAATGCATCCACCTTCTGTGGCTTTTTTATTTTTATTAGTCATTCTCTTTATTTCTGTGTGCATTCCTCTTAAGTCTTGTTTGCTTTCCATAGTTTCTATTTCTATACATTTTTGGCTGAGCCAGTCTTCTTTTGCCTTTTTGCACATTTCATTATCTATTTTATTGTATTGGGCAGTGTTCTTCACTTGTCTCCTTTCTTCCATTTTTTCTAAGATTGTGTTAGTTATCCATTTTTGTTTTTTGTTCTTTTCTCATTTGGGTAAGGTGTCGCAGGTTTCTTGTATGCTTTTCTTTATGCATTGCCATTTGGTTGTTACTTTTTCATCAGGATTTTCTCTTCTGTATTGTTCAATTCCTTCTTCTAGCAGCATCTTTATGCTGCTTTATACATTATTTCATGACGAAAGGGGCAAAAAGCCAGACATAAAATGTACATACAACTATAAAATCCTGAAATCTGAAGTAGAAAAAGCTATAAAAACAATGAAAAGGGGAAAAAGCAGCAGGGCCTGACAATATACAGATAGAGATGATACAGGCTCTAGAAGAGTTTGGCGTTGAAGTGATCACAGACAAATGCAATGACATATACCATACAGGATTCATATCAAACGATCTAAAAACATCAACTTTCATTGCATTGCCTGAAAAGAATGGTGCAGTTGAATGCAGTGACTTCAGAACAATAAGCCTAATGAGCCAGGTAACAAAAATTTTACTAAAAGTTATACAGGGAAGGGATTCAGAATAAAATCAATACTGGAATTAGATGAGCAAGTTTGGATTCAGGAAAAACAGTAGGACAAAAGAAGCCATATTCAGCATGAGAACATTGATTGAAAAGTACACAGAAGTAAACAAACCAATATATGCCTGCTTTATAGACTACACCAAAGCTTTCGATAGAATACACCATAACCAACTTATAAACTGCCTAAAGGATATAAATCTAGACAACGCAGACATACGACTAATATGTAATTTGTAATGTGGGGGCCTCGGTAGCCTAGTTGGGAAAAACCACCTGACTGGACTACCGACGTTCGGACAACCCGTGTTCGATTCCCGCTGGGAGCAGTGTGAATTGTACTTGTGGTTGGAAAAAAAAATACCCCCACAGTCGACCCAGCCGTTGGCAGAAATGGGTACCAGGGTATTACCCTGGAAAGGTGAGGAATGTTGCCTCGCATCTGAGTTTAGATGCTTGAGGCGACACTATACTGAAATCTCCGAACATTTCTGGATAGGCGGCCGAGCACATATGGGTGTAAACTCACGTGCTAAGAATCCCGGTTCAAGTCTCGTACTTTACCTTTACCTTTATCTAATTTGTACTGGGAGCAAACAGCAATAATAAGATATAACAAGGAGAACTCTACACCCATGGACATAAAAAGAGGAGTAAGACAAGGATGCATCCTATCACCAAGCTTGTTCAATCTAAACACTGAGCAAATCTTTAAAAACATCTCAGAGATACCAGGCCTAAACATTAATGAAAAGATAATCAATAACCTGAGATATGCTGATGATACTGTTCTACTAGCAGAAATTCCTAAAGACCTACAACAAATACTTAATGTGATAAACATAACAAGCAAAAAATATGGACTAGAAATGAATATCAAAAAGACTAAAACTATGATCATAAACAAAGAAAATTCTCAAGACCTACAATTAAATACCACAGTTGAGGGAATACATCTGGAGACAGTCCAGAGTTACAACTACCTGGGACATACTATAACCAATGATGGAAAATGCAAAACTGAAATAAACAAAAGAATAGGTATGGCAAAAAGTAATTCTAATGCCATGAAAAATATACCAACAACAAAACAAATATCAGCAGAGCTGAAACTAAGAATGGCAAAATGTTACATCTTCTCAATATTCCTGTATGGCGCAGAAACATGGACATTAGACAAGAAAACAGAACAGAAAATTGAAGCCTTTGAAATGTGGATATATAGAAGAATAGGTAGAATTGGATGGAAACAAAAGATAACAAACGATAAAGTTTTAAAACAACTGAAAATAAAAAGAGAACTACTAAAAACAATCAAGACAAGACGAAATTTTTGGGGCATGTTAAAAGACACAACAGCCTACTAAAAGTAATATTGGAAGGAAAAATACAAGGTAAAAGAGGCAGAGGCAGACCAAGACTAACATGGACGAGTAACATCAAAAGATGGACAAGTCAATCTATGACAGCCTGCACCATCAAAGCAAGAAACAGAGTAGAATGGCGATCCATGGTAGCCAACCTTCGTTGCGGAGAAGGCACACGATGATGATGATGAGCAGCATCTGGTATGTGTTCTTCACCTGCATTGTACAGGTATCTTTAATATCTTTTTTATTTAAAGTTGTTACATCTAGTGGATTTGTTGATGAATTAGACTTTTCCTTGTTTCTCTTTAGTTTGATTTTCATTTCTCTCTCTCTCTCTGCGATCAGGACTCAATCAGAGTAGGATTCCACACTCTCACATGAGGTCAGCTGTCAGGTTAAGTGTGTTGATCACCCTCACTGACAGAACATCACAATTAGAGTCTGCCAGATCCTCTCTGATTGAACACCTGTTAAAACGTTGCACTGTGTTCTGCGCCAGTGGCCCAGTGCATCCGATTTCAGCCAGCATTTTATTCAGGTTTGCTTTCCTTAGCCTTTGATTGTCCCCAATCTTCCTGCAAGGCAGCAGATGATCTTTTCTGTTGGGGGATTCTGCCCTTAGATGGTCGGCCCTCCCAGGTTTACGAGCACCATCTGCCCGAGTCACTAGAGGTGACTAACACAGTCATGCACACACAAAGATATGACATGTGACCAACACAGACATGCACACAGCGATACGAGGCATGACTAACACTGACACACATCAATATATATGACACATGACTAACACAAACATGCACATAAAGATATGAGATATGACTGACATAGACATGCACACATAAAGATGTGACACATGCCTAACATAGACATGCACACAAAGATATGAGATATGACCAACATAGACATGCACACACACAAGGATATGAGATGTGACTAACATAGTCATGCACACACAAGGATATGAGATGTGACATAAACAGACATGCACACACAAAGATATGAGATATGACCAACACAAACATGCACACAAAGATATGAGATATCACTAACCCAGACATGCACACACAAAGACATGACACATGACTAACACAGATACACACTAAGATATGAGATATGACTAAACACAGACACACATAAAGATATGTGACATGATTAACACGGACACACCAAGATATGCGATATGACCAACATGACACACACCAAGATATGAGCCATGGCCAGCACACACACAAGCTAAGATATGAGCCATGGCTTCACGGAAAAACACCAAGAAATGAACCATGTCTAGCACAGAAACACATTAAGGTATCCATATGCTTGGGTTTGTTGTAGTCGGCAGACTTTTCTTAATGTGGAAATCATCGATCTGCGATGTCGCAGACCCTGATTCACAGGTTTCGTTCAAACAGTTGTCCGGAGATTTGAGAGTGCAGTCTGACCCATAGAACGTTCCCTTACATGTACAGTTCCCGGTTGACTGTTCACAGGTGTCGTTGAAACAGTTGTCCGGACATTTGAGAGTGCAGTCTGACCCGTAGTATATTTCCTTGCACGTACAGTCTGCACTTTCCAGGGCACATATGATGTTACAGCCATCAGAACACGTCTGTTTGCACTGTAGCCCAAAATTACCATCGGGACAAGTGTCATTACAGGTGTAGCCAGGATGTTTACATTGTAGGCATTTTCCTGATTTTCCCTCACATAAAGGACAGACACTGAGACAAGACCCGGAGCAGTCGTGTCCATAGATCCCATGTGAACAGTTGCCGTGACACGTACCGATCATGACGTTGCAGCCTTTGCAACACCCACTACACACGGCACAAAACGACCAAGAATGCCCTTCCAGACAATAGGTGTCTGTAAATGTTTGCACCTCACACACCGTCAGTGCACTGTCGGTCTGTGAAATGGTCGGTGAGAACTCAATCTTAATGTGTGCCATTGTCGCTTGTGCGGTGACTACAATAGTGTTCACAGAAATATTTGGGTATGATATATCATTATGCTGGAACACTTTGCCGCCAATGTCAGAGAAAGCCTTTAGAGTGGCATTCTTTACCCGAATCATAGTGCTAGGTCGATGATAGATTCAAATGGTGTGAATCTTCTGGGGCGTGGTAAAGTTCAGAAACCAGTAAACAGAATTGGTTCCACTTCTCAATTGTGTGTGTGTGTGCAGTCATTGTCATAGAGATTGGTCTTTGTTTTGCCATTAACTGCGGCCTTTGGTCCACATCCGTCCCCTGTATAACAATCATTAAATGTGTCGGCCTGGTTTGTGTTCTGTTTGAGAGCTACATTCTGACCCCTGCCAATGTAGATGGAGCAGATATTTGCAACTATCGCCCTTTCAATCGGTAACTTGTTGATCAGACCAACCCCAGAGCAAAAGACATCAATCTCGTGCGAACTAACTACAAACCTTGATTCATTGTTACATGAGGCAGAACCATTTAGTTTTACCGTGAAACTGTCCGGACCTGTTAAGTCATTCACATAAATCCTAAACCAGGAGAACGGCAAAGATTGATTGAGAGTTGCCTCAACTGATGTAGAATATGTGTCCGGATTACATGTGGTGTCATTGTTATCAAACAGGAAAGTGGGTTCAGAATTTTGGGCGCATTTGTAAACAAGATCCAAGTACTGACACTGGGGTCCGAAATATTCGTGCTGACAACTGTCATTGTTTGGGCATGTCCCTGTAGTTTTGTCACAAACTGAGTCATTTTAGCAGTGACATTGTAACGTACAATTCACCCCAAACCAACCGTCTGCACAAATTAGGTCATTAACTTCCAAGATAGCGAACGAAGCCCGCAGAATAAAGACTTGATCTACAGTGGAGGTTAACGAACTGTGTACAAACATTTATTATCAAACCCGTGGTTACATTTCTAAAACTTCGCCAACTCGCTGTGATAGCAGATAGTGTGATGTTCAAAATACAATGTTTAAACCATGGCTCGAACACGGACAAGCTTCCATCTTGGTGCGCCCCATGACGTCATATCTCCATTTTCATTTTAATCATTACAGGATTGTGATCGGAATTAATATCTGCTCCTGGATAGGTTTCAAGAAACAAAACTACATCTAAATAAAAACACTGACCCTAATAGAAGAAGAAAACAAAAGCAAAGTGAAGCGATGAGTACAGAAAATACACAAAAGCAGTTAGATCAAGTAAAACAAAAAGAAGTATATTAAGAACACTTGTGGCAAAATTGAAGAGCTCTTTAATCAAGAGAGAGGTGGAGAAAATGGTTAAAGAAATCTGAATAAAAACAGGCAATTTTAGACCATCTAATTAATTACTTCAAAATGGAGGAATTATTTTTTTCTGGCTTGGTATAGAACTGTTGATCAGTTTTAACAAGCCGCTATTGTAAAAACGATTTTGTTAATGAAATGTAGATCTGATGAGAAGAGATAATAACTGAATAGCAAAGAAGCCTTCATGTGGGAAACAACAGGTAAGAGGAAAAGAGGAAGACCCAAAGAGACACTGAGAAGAACATTGATGAGAGAGGCAAGAGCAGTAGGAATCAGCTCCCTCAATGAGTAGAGCTGCTACGCCCTATGGGCGGGTACAGCACGAAAGGTCAATAGATAGAATTAATGACTCTGACTGCAGTGACAATAAATTAACAATACATTAACCAAACATTAGGATTTAATTTATAGCAAAGATGGAACACAGCAATACCCTATCATAATTTAGGGTTAATCTTATCAATATCACTGCTGCCTATTACTATAGCTTGTTTCATAACTCGTGCCCAACTTTAAAAATTGATAGCTTTTTAACCACTTGTTGTAAGATATTCAAAATTTGCATGTAAAGTTATAATGATTAGAACCCAACAGGGAATTAATTTCATTAAAAAAAAACATTTGGTTATTATTGTTGCTTATT
This sequence comes from Megaustenia siamemsis, assembly GCA_032433765.1. Lineage (NCBI taxonomy): Eukaryota > Metazoa > Mollusca > Gastropoda > Stylommatophora > Ariophantidae > Megaustenia > Megaustenia siamemsis. The sequence goes on along the minus strand of JAVIAB010000108.1, from coordinate 37,371,156 downwards.
TGATTTATATAAATTTATAACGACCAATTGATGTAGTCAAAACTTAATGTTTACAGTATTTTAAGTTAAAAATAGCGAGTAAAAATCCATACACTGTAGAATTGACGTATTTGCACGCTTTCCCCGTGGTTTTTTTTGACACAATTAGACACTTGAGAAACTGTGTGTTCCATTTCCGTTCATTCATAGGTGTAGACGTGGAACAATAACATTTATCATGAGTCTTAAAATGAAATTCTGCAGTTTACAAAACATCGCAATAAAAATGTATGACTATTTTTGCAAAGAGGCTAAACGAGGAAGATTATTTCATTCTTTAGAAAACCCTGAGAATAGGACAAGACACATTTTGGATTTATCTAAACGGTCATTTAATCGCTGGATTCAAGCACGTGACCGTCAATGTTCAAAATATACAAAATCATGATGATCAAAGAAATTCGCCGCTTTAAGAAAACTGCAGCTGCAAGATATTTGTTAAATATACATTTAAAGGGTCTTTTGCATTCTAATAACATTTGGAAAATTTCAACAGTATTTAACAAACGGTTTCTGAGCAATAGCGTTTTGAAGTTGGGCAAGTGATTTGAAACGAGCTATAGTATTAAACTGTGTACATGTTAGATAATCTCATATTTTCATTAATCGAAAGCAGTCAGTCAGTGGCTCATAGAGTCATTGCTGGCAGTTTCAACCAGGTCAAGTAAACAGGGACAAGAAGTGGTGAAGGAAGTCAACCTGGTACCAAAAAATGACAATCTAAAATGTAAATTAAAAGTGTTCGGCTCAAAGTTACAAACATTCATTCAAACAAGTCAACAACATCATAGCCTGAGAGCCAGTGGTGGGGAGTGTTAATTAAACACTCCAAGGTATGGGAGACACTAGACAGCTTTACAGTTTACAAGGGACTCCCAAGGGAGGAACACAACTTTTGTAAAAGCTGTCTTCATACCTTGGAGTGTTTAACACTCCCCCACCACTGGCTCCTTGCTACCAACTTTACAGCAGCATCGCATTTATTTGCCTATCCTAACACTAAACTAACATCATAGCATAGTTTACTTTAAATTTAAACCACAGCACAATGCATTTATCCCCGATGAAATTATTAAATGTTTTGGTGGTGGACAATTAAATTAGTTATTTTGTCCTGCCATTTGATGTGCATATTCTGCGCAGACATCCGTGACATCGCATGTGATATAATGATAGATTAATTATTAATAATTAATAGATGGACGTCACAAAATAAATTAGTTGAACACGCACAGCCGCACAGTGACTTTAAATGTTTAAAATCAAGAAATTGGAAAAGGACAGTCACCTTCTTACACTTGAAAAAGTCATATTTGCCGAATCATAATCAGGCACAAACTACTTGGGAATCTTGAAGTGTAGCGTAATTGTTAAATTGTGCAGTGCAGTCATTACTTCTCATCATTTCCCGCAATTAATGCCCGAAGCAATAACCCATTTGCTTGCTGAAGCAACACTTCCTCTCCGCTGTTATTCGGTTTCGTCATTAATGTTACATTAATATTTTTTATTGAGTTATTTGCTTGTCATCATCGTTGCATTCCAAACATGTCCATAGGTGCTCAGATCCCCTCCTAGTCTCGCAGTGTCCAGTGACTGACGACTCCACAATTAATATTTTTTTCCATGCAAACTAAATGCCTAAGAAGAATACTCTGTAATAGAGATCCGTTCTTTGGTTCTTTGGTTATGGAAGGCCCCGGTAACACTGCAAACGAATTAAAAATCCATAATTGCTCAACCGCTCGTGCCAGTGGAATCATCCGAATTACTATCTCATGTCTTATCTCTCTATATTAGAGATCAGTGTTAAAAGCTATAAGTTTAGTTTTCATGTTTGGATTTCTGCGTTTAGTTTAGAATAGTTTGTGTTTTGCATCTGATGAAGGCTTTTGCCGAAACGTCGTAGTCTGTATCGTCTCTATTTGTTTATCTGTTACCGTGTTTATTTTACAATACTCTGTATAAACTGAAGGAGTTCAAAACTAATATAGAAATAAGAGAAATGGTCACTGAGTTATTTGCGGGTCATAATCATCGCACTCCGGACATTACCATAGGTGCTCAGATACCCTCCTCAGTAAGTCCCGCAGTGTTCAGCGACTGACGACTCCAGTCTGTGTTGGTTGATAAGTTTTCTTACACGCCCACTAAGTTTCTCGTTTTTGGTTATGCCCATCTTTAAGATCTCTCTCTCTCTCTCTCTCTCTCTCTCTCTCTCTCTCTCTCTCTCTCTGCGATCAGAACTCAGTCAGAGTAGGATTCCAGACTCCCACATGAAGTCAGCTGTCAGGTTAAGTGTGTTGATCGCCCCCACAGACAGAACGTCACATTTAGAGTCCGCCAGATCCACTCTGATTGAACACCCGTTAATACGTTGCACTGTGTTCTGCGCCAGTGGCCCAGTGCATCCGATTTCAGCCAGCATTTTTTCAGGTTTGCTTTCTTTAGCCTTTGATTGTCCCCAATCTTTCTGTAAGGCAGCAGATTGTCTTTTCTGTAGGGGGATTCACCCTCCCAGGTTTACGAGCACCATCTGCCCGAGTCACTAGAGGTGACTAACACAGACATGCACACACAAAGATAGGAGATGTGACTAACACAGGCATGTACACAGCGATACGAGATATGACTAACACCGACAGACATCAAGATATATGACACATGACTAACATAGACATGCACATAAAGATATGAGATATGACTGACTTAGACATGCACACACAAAGATATGACACATACCTAACATAGACATACACACAAAGATATAAGATATGACTAACATAGCCATGCACACACACGAATAGGAGATGTGACAAACACAGATATGCACGCACAAAGATATGAGATATGACTAACATAAATATGCACACAAAGATATGAGATATCCCTAACCCAGACATGCACACACAAAGATATGACATATGACTAACACAGATACACACTAAGTTATGAGATATTACTAAACTCAGACACACATAAAGATAAAAGACATTATTAACACGGACACACCAAGATATGAGATATGACTAACATGACACACACCTAGATATGAGCCATGGCTAGCACACACACACACACACAAGCTAAGATGTGAGCCATGGCTAGCACAGAAACACACCAAGATATGAGCCATGACTAGCACAGAAAAACATTAAGATATGAGTCATGTCTTCACGGAAAAACACCAAGATCTTAACTCCCATCTCTTTCATCCGAAGGAGTCATGTGGACTCTTGGTTGTCGAAGACCTGTGTTCTTCCCACATCTCGGGGGCACTGATAATGGACGCCTAATACATTGGTTGACGTCCTCAACGACAGTGCAGCTAGCCAACCTGTATGTGTGCAGAACCCGCCTCCACTTTTCTTATCATACTCATCGAATCACCCAGTCTGCAGCCGTGGGTGTAGTCTTGTGAATCTAACCGGATGAATGCCCTGACCACTGCCAACACCACCATCGTCATGCTACTCGTGCTCATAACGTACACTGTCTTCCTTAGATATTTTAGGCATATCAGAAACAAGATGACAAGAAAGTGGATACATACAACGATAGATATACATTTATACACATTTATATTACACAACAAAACATCAAAGAGGGGTAGGCATACTAATAAAATGAGAGCTATAAAAATATATAAGTATCCACTGGACATACAATGAAGGATTATACCACTCAAGATGAAAGCAAAACCATTCGACATAGCAATAATACAGACATACGCACCTACTCAAGACTAAACAGATGAACAAATAGAAGCATGCTATGAAGATCTAAATACAGTTATGAAGCAAGTGAAATCTTCGGACATCTTGATTGTAATGGGTGACATGAACGCTAAAGTAGGAAAACGTAGATATAAGACCATTATAGGAAATCATGGTTTAGGAAAAAGAAATGACAAAGGAGAAAGATTAACACAATTTTGTGAAGAAAACAGGCTGATAATATGTAACACCTTCTTTGAGCAAGAGAAAAGGGAATTATACACATGGAAAAGCCGTGAAGATAAGAAGAGGAATCAAACAGATTACATAATGATAAAAGAAAGGTTCCGTAACAGCGTAAAGAAAGCCAAACCTACCCAGGAGGAGATATTAATTCAGATCCCAATTCTGTAATGATTAAAATGAAAATCAAACTAAATAGAAACAAACAAAAGACTAATTCATCAATTCCAATAGATATAACTTAGGGTAACCATTTTTTCCCATTGTTTTCGGGGACATTTGTCATATTTTTTACATTTCAGAGGATTTTTTTGCTCATTTCTTAGACTGTCCCACAAATCGGGGACGAATATAATATATATATATTATATATATATATATATATATATATATATATATATATATATGTTTGTGTGGTTATGATTATATATATCATATATTATATATATTATATTTATATATATTGTGGGTTTATGTACTGTACTGTGTGTCGCAGTTTGTGTAACCTTGTGTGAGAAAAATTTAATTTCCACTGTGTTGAATTTTTGTTTATTTTGTTTTTTTGTTTATATTCAACTTACTAAATTAAGCACTTAATGAATTTAATGTTTTATGAGAAAGTACAAAAACAAATTAAAAATAAAAAAAAAACAACATATGTGCATATGTATAAAGTATGTGTTTACTCAGTACCTATTTCAGAAAGAGTTGTTGCCTCGGCATGGTACTTACTTTTTTTAGTGTATCTTTCTCAAGATCTCATGATTTGAAGCAAGTTTTTCACTGAAGCTTTCACACGATAAATAATTTTTTACTGTTAACATGGCTGTTGCACCCTGCCCCTCACATTAATCCGTGATTTTCTCTTCGGACCAGACGTCTTCTTGAGAAATAGTCTTTCTACGGATATTGCTGCCAGGTAAGCACATAAAAAGTTCAAGAATTCTCTCTCACATTAGCATGTGGTACATTATTTTCTTTCAAGTACCTGAGTACTTCATTCCATTTTCTACATGGAGGCTTGTTACTGAACCACCCACATTCTTTTTGCAAAGATGGCCTCGCAAATAAGTAAATCATCAAAGAGCTCATCACGATTGACGTTTACAACTTCATGACACTTTGAAGATATCTGCTCTACTGCATTATCAAAATGTTTTCCTTCAGGCACATTATCCAAGAGAAGGCAGGCAGCTCAGTTGTGACTAGTCCTCATTGTGCTTGTCCCAGACTGCATGTAATGTACAGCAGTATTATAGAATTCTTTACTTATTTGGAAATACCTTTCCATTTGGATGTCACCACTTTCTACTAATCAGTTAGCAAATTCTTTACCATGTGTGGGATGAAATTTTCATCGCGTCGAGTTTCTAATTTTATAATGAGATTGTTCACAGCTAGTGCTGATTCTGTTGCACTCTTGTCGTCGCCTTCGATCGCCTTAATTGTTTCATGGAAGAGTGATGCGTGAGAATGAGCAAAGCTGAGCAAAAGCTCCGATTCACTGTTTTCACAGAATTGTTTCAATATTGTAGGACAGTGTGTTTCTGACAAGAAGTAAGATCTCAGTGATTAATACAGTTTCAATTTTCTTTCAAGGCTGGAAGTAATGGCAACCACCTTTTATTCGAATAACCTAATAATTGCTTAAACAGAAGTCTTTTAGGCGTTCTACACGAACCGTGTAAATGTGAAAGTATCCAAATATTTTTGTTACAATCACTTCAATATCCATAGGCATGGAATCAAACGCTGTTTTTGCACAATTGTGAATTATGTGTGCGTTGCAACCAAGACCCATTATGTGTCTGTTTAACTTGGACTTTATTTTAGTTATGACATTATCTCTCCCTTTCCTCAACAAGCCTCCAAAGTTTGTATTTGTATTGTCTGCTGAGAGTACAACAATCTTTTTGTTTAAGTCAAAATTATCAATTGCTTTCAACAATTGTTCAGATATTATGTCGGACGTTTCTCCTGGGATATCTATGAAAGCAATCAGTTTGGTCTTTACTGGAGTTCCAGCTCATAAGCCTGAAAATAACGAAGTAAAATAGGAGGTAGCTTAACATGTTTATGATTAGATGTATCGCAAGACAATGTTACGAAGCTGACATATTTGAGGTATTTTTTTACTTCATCAATAGCCCAAGGAGCAAAAACATTGGTAATTATGGATTCACACTTTGTTCTTGCACAGGAAAATTGTTTCGTTGAAAATTTCTTTGTAGAATTGTTGTACAATCCATACTGTGGAAACTTTTATTATGAAGTATAGTATGATATGCGAAGGTTCCTTCATGAACAGCTAGAGTGTATTCATCTTTTGAGGGTTTCTGTTTTACAAAAATAATTTGTCATACACCCAGACTGAGACTTACAAAGCAGCGCATCCTTATGCTTTTTTGCATGTAGATGATCAGCTATTGATGTCCTTCCACCACTTGCTATAGAAAAATTTGAACTACATATATTACATTTCACTAGCATTCCATCCTCTAAAATTGCTTGTATAATAAATGGAAATTCAGCTTTCAGCGAATCACTAAAATGACGCTTACGTTTTTGGAAAGCATTGTTTTATGCAACAGATGTCCACTGATCACAAATAGAAAACACGACTGCACTGTACTGTCATTACACTCGGACTGATTTGAAAATTGGCCGGGAAAGATACTTTGGCATGAGATGTCGGAAAGGCAGGGGTGGGGGGGGGGGGGGAGAGAGAGAGAGAGTGTCTGCTTTTTAAAAAATTTAAACGCACCCAATAGAAGTCAGTGGCTGGAATAGAAGTGACGTAGCACCGCGCTTTAAGATTTCAAAGAGCTACTCCGACACAACGCGTCCAAGTCCTCTTTTATCTTCCTGCTAATGCCGCTCAGTCTGGGATAAAGAAACACAACTCAGTAACGTACTGAGTCCTAGTGATTATTTTAAAAGAGGGCCGATTCCGTGTATGAACATTTATTTATTCACTGAAATCGGAGACAAAATCGGGGACAAATTTCTTTCGGGGACAACTTCTACACTTCGGGGACTGCCCCCGAAAATCGGGGACGAATGGTCACCCTAATATAACTGTCTTATGTCAAAAAGATGTTAAAGAAAGGTATACAATACAAGTAAAGAACACATATCCGAAGCTGCTAGAAGAAGGGATTGAGCAGTACAGAAGAGAAAATCCTGAAGAAAAAGTTACATCTAAATGTCAATGCATAAAGAAAAGCATACAAGAATCCTGTGACACATTACCCAAAAAGGAAGGGAATAAAAAACAAAAATGGATAACTGACACCATCTTAGAAAAAATGGAAGAAAGAAGACAAGCGAAGACTGCCAGATACAAGGAATTGATGAAATATACAAAATGTGCAAAAAGGCAAAGGAAGACTGGCTCAACCAAAAATGTATAGAAGTCGAAACTATGGAAAGTAAACAAAATTTTAGAGGGATGCACACAGAAATAAAGCGAATGACTAATAAAAGCAAAAAACTGCAGGAAGCGGATGTATTGCAAACAAAGAAGGAAGAATGCTAACAGACAACAAAGATATAATGGTATGAATATATAACAATATTAGTTCATGACGAAAGGGACAAAAACCAATTATTAAATGTACGTCCATCTATAAAATCTTAATTGGAAAAAGCTATAAAAACAATGAAAAGGGAAAAGCAGCAGGACCCAACAATATACAGATAGAAATGATACAGGCACTAGAAGATTTTGACATTGAAGTGATCACAGACATATGCAATGACATATACCATACATGATACATACCAAATGAACTAAAAATATCAACTTTCATTGCATAGCCTAAAAAGAATGGTGCAGTTGAATGCAGCGATTTTAGAACAATAAGCCTAATGAGCCAGGTAACCAAAATTTTACTGAAAGTTATACCGGAAGGATTCAGAATAAAATCAATATTGAATTAGACGAGCAGCAATTTGTATTCAGGAAAAACAGTAGGACAAAAGAAGACATATTCAGTGAGAGGACATTGACTTAAAAGCGCATCCATACATTTGCTTTGTTTGTGAGTAGTGTTTTAGGGATCAGGGGATACATAAAATTAGAAGCGGAGGCGGAATTAATCTGAAGGAGATACGCCGGATTTCTAACTAATTAGCTTGAGTTGAAGATGGAGTTGATGGAGTTATAAAGACAAAAAGATGACGTTACTTACCACAGAGAACTACACACTAAAATAACGCGTTATTTTAGAAAATAAGACATGAATATTCACTAATGGTTAGAATTGGAAATATTGCATACATCTGGTGATTACCTTGGTAATAAAGTCAACGTCTGTTGTGCTCACGGGTAATAGAAAGCATAATTTTTCGGGTGGAAAAAGTCAGTATGAATAATTAAACCCATAACATTAGCAAGAGAGTGAGAAAAATGATGTGTTATTTTGTTATAAAATACTGTCTGTTCGAGGGTGATTTTGTATTTTTTATACTCCGTTTTTTTTTGTTCCCAAATGTTAAACAGATTTGTAAAAATGTTTATTAATTTTTCTTCGTGGGCTTAAGATTTCCTCGATCTCTACTAAGCTTCTCTTCATAAATTGGTGGTTTCGCTTCGCACTTTTTTTTCAAATACATGTTATACGTGTTATACTTTGTGATACTGTGCTTTTATTTGTGGATCTTTCGTTAATTGTTTTAATTGTCCCATTCTTCTTGGTTTTGGTGCTATGGATACATCTGTGGTGATTCGACTAACTTTTTTTAAAGGGTGAATTCGTATCGGAGCCATGGGTAGGAAATTTGGTAAAAGTGTGTAAAAAGAAAAGAAAGATGCTACATGCTTTGGAAGTCGATAGGAGGGATTTTGACGAGTTTGATGGAGTTGCTAAGACAGATAAGTCGGAGTTTTTCACACAGACAGACACACATTTAAAACATAGAGTTATATATTGTAGAAGAAAATATGACACACATATTCACTCCTGGTTGCAATTGTGATTAGCGCCCACATCTGTTGTTGATTAGCGAAGTGGTAAATTTTCCAAGCAGAAAATCGCAGAAGGCTGTGCAGTGGAGACGTGTATTGCATTGTAGTATAAGCGTATAGCAATCACCAGAGTAAATAAATAGGTGAGAAGAACTGAAGATAGGAGCGCGAATCAGCAATACAAAGTCAAAGTAACGTCGATGCTTAAAGATAACTAACCAAATTGACGTCGTAACATTTGATGCCATCACAATTGATAATGAAGATGAAGATAGTAGTACATATATGAACCACAGACATAATACCGTTTACATTGATGTTACACTTAGTATTCGCGCAAAAGTAATACAATTTATGTGTACTTTTACACTAGCTCCCTCATGCAGAAGATGGCTTCGCTTGCTTCATTTCTTTGTTTTAAAAATCAAAATGGTTTCTTCAACTTCATACTGATTTTATTTTCAACTATTCCTTGTATCTGGATTACGTTATGCAAAATGTGTGTTTCGTGATTCATCAAACTTATTGTTCTAAAGTTGTTGCACTCTACCTCACCAGTCCTTGTTATTCTATCTATCTATTGACCTTTCGAGCCGTAACCGGCCCATAGGGCGTAGACCAAGATACACCTTCTCCTATATGAATTTTTGTTCTAGCAGTTTTCTTTTAAAGATATTTTATCAAATATCGCCATCTGTCTCTGTTCTGTGCAAGCAGTTCTATCTCATTGAGGGAGCCGATTCCTGCTGCTCTTGCCTCTCTCATCAATGTTCTTCTCAGTGTCTCCCTGGGTCTTCCTCTTTTTCTTTTACCTTTTGTTCCCATATGAGGGCTTGCTTTGCTATTCGATTATTATCTCTTCTCATCACATGTCCAACGTATGACCATCGTCTTTTCTTTATTACTGAAGATATTAGTGGTTGATTGGCGATTTCTCTAATTTCCTCGTTTGTTTTGAATTCGTTCCATTCTATACCAAGTATTTTCCTTAGACATTTATTTTCGAATGCGTTCAACTTTGTTTCTATATCTCTTGTTGTTCTCCAGCTTTCACACGCATACGTAAGGGTTGATAGTACATTTGATTTGAATAGCCTAAGTTTTGTGTTTGTGCTAATGAGTTTTGATTTCCACAACTTTCAAGGCTTCTGAAAGACATTGCTGCTTTAGCCAGTCTGATTCTAATTTCTTTGCTCGTATCCCCTTCTCGATCAATGTGACTTCCAAGATAGATGAAGTGATCGATCTCTTCTACTGGTTTGTTTTCCATGTATATTTTGTCACTTGTTGGAATTAAACTTTTCATGACTTTAGTCTTTTCATGATTGACCTCAAGCCCAATTTTGCTGGCTATTGATGATAGTTCATTTGTGTTTTCCTGCATCGTTTTTATCTGATTGCTGATGAGAACTATGTCATCAGCAAAGTCCAGGTCCTCCAAATGGTCTCCTTGTATCCATTCGATGCCTTTATTACCAGTGCAGCATTTCTTCATTATGAAGTCCATAACAATTCCAAATAACAAGGGCGATAAAATACATCCTTGTTTAACCCCAGTATTATTGTTACTAATGATGTAATACCCGACTCAAATAATCCTCCAGATATATTACCAGCAGAAGAAGAGTTACACGTTAACTATGGAAAACCAAGCATAGAAGAAATCCTCATCAAACTATTAAAAAATGGTAAAGCCACAGGACCAAATGAAATTCCTTCGGAAGCCATCAAGGCAGATATTAACACCTCTACCAAGATGTTACATAATCTATTAGATAAAATTTGGGAGAGGGAAGAAATACCTAAAGATTGGAAAGAAGGTTATATGATCAAACTACCAAAGAAAGGGAAGTTTACAGGAGTGCACAAATTATAGGGAAATTATGCTACTATCAATGCCAGGAAAAATATTAAGCAGAATCATTTTGGAGAGACTAAAAGAGGCCATAGAGAAACATTTGAGAGATGAACAAGCAGGTTATAGGAAGAACAGATCATGTGCTGATCAAATAACTACTCTGCGTTTAATATTTGAACAAAGTTTAGAACTACAGTCCACACTTTATATTGGATTCATAGATTACGAAAAGGCATTTGATAGTTTAGACAGAAGAATGCTTTGGAAGTTGCTGAGTCATTACGGAATCCCCCATAAAGTTTATTAACCTGATAAAAACAATGTATGAAGGAACGAAATGTAGTGTGGTGCATGAAGGACAGATTACAGAAGCATTTGAAAAAAGAACAGGAGTAAGGCAGGGATGCCTTCTGTCTCCATTTCTCTTTCTACTGGCCATAGATTCATCATCATCATCATCATCGAGTGCCTTCTCCGCAACGAAGGTTGGCTACCATGGATCGCCATTCTACTCTGTTTCTTGCTTTGATGGTGCAGGCTGTCATAGATTGACTTGTTCATCTTTTGATGTTACTCGTCCATGTTAGTCTTGGTCTGCCTCTGCCTCTTTTACCTTGTATTTTTCCTTCCAATATTACTTTCTGTAGGCTGTTGTGTCTTTTAACATGCCCCAAAATTTTCATTTGTCTTGTCTTAATTGTATTTAGTAGTTCTCTTTTTATTTTCAGTTGTTTTAAAATTTCATAGTTTGTTAACTTTTGTTTCCATCCAGTTCTACCTATTGTTCTATAAATACACATTTCAAAGGCTTCAATTTTCTGTTCTGTTTTCTTGTCTAATGTCCATGTTTCTGCACCATACAGGAATATTGAGAAGATGTAACATTTTGCCATTTTTAGTTTCAATCCTGTTGATATTTGTTTTGTTGTTAGTATATTTATAGATTGTGGCCATAGATTGGATTATGAATATAACTCAAAACTACAGAAATGGAATCCAGTGGTCACTGACAAAACACTTGATGATTTAGACTTTTCTGATGACATAGCTCTCCTATCACACAGCCATCAACAGATGCAGGATAAAATGAGCATACTTGATGAGAGATCACAACAGCTAGGACTAAAGATTAATAGAGATAAGACCAACATTATGAGAATTAATACAGTTGGCAATAACCAAATAAAACTAGGAGAATTACCTCTATTAGATGTACAATCTTACATATATCTGGGTAGTAATATAGATAAAGAGGGAGGAACAGAAAATGATACCAAAATAAGGATATTAAAAACAAGAGGAGCTTTCATTGCACTAGGAAACATATGAAAATCCAAAGAAATTAGGTTAAATACAAAAATAAAAATTTTCAACTCAAATGTTAAGTCAGTCCTATTATAGGGCTGTGAAACATAGAGAATAACAAAATTGACAATCACGAAGATACAGACTTTCATTAATGGATGCTTGCGCAGAATAAAGGGATGGAAATGGCAGGACAAAATCACTAACATAGAATTATGGAAATTTACCAGTCAAACACCAGTGGATAAAGAGATACAGCGAAGACGATGGCGCTGGATAGGACACACACTACGGAAGCCACCTGAGAGTATTACACAACAGGCCGTTTTTGGAATCCTCTAAGGGAAAAGACAAAGAGGAAGACCAAGGAATTCTTGAAGAAGACAGATTGAAGCAGAGATGAAGATGATGGGGAAGACATGGAATGATCTTAAAAGAATGGCAAAAAACAGAACGACTTGGAAAGTGTTTGTTGAAGACGTATGCTCCATTGGGAGCTAAACAGTTAGAAGAATAAGAAGAAAGAATGATGTAATAATGACCAGTTTGGAAAATAGTGATAACACCATACACGATGAAGCTACGAAATTTAATGTAAGAGCATTTGCAATTAAAAACATTGTCATGTTATGACCCCAATACTCATCTTTTGATACCGTTGTCTTAAAGAGTGAGTAAGATTTTACTGCATAGCAGATCTAGTAAGTCATTTCGTGCCCGTTGACTGCGCTAACATTTTCAATGCGAAATCCATAATTGTTCAACTGTCTGTGCCAGTGGGATCATTCGAATCTAATCTCTCAAACAAAGAAAGGTAGCTCCAGTCTCCATCATAGCAATCTCATCACACACCAAAAGACTTAAGGCGAAGCCGCACAGAAAGTGAACACAGCCATCTGTTCCCCGTCATACTATATCATCATTCATCGTAAGCAATCGAAATATCAAAACATGATCAAAACGGATGAAACGCACATCTCACGGTGTGCACAGAGCAGTTAACTCAGTAGCTCCGACAGCAAGCCGGACATGGAATATGAGGAAACTGCATCAAAAAACACTTTTCAGACACTGCCTTTAACGGTTCCTGCCGCCTATCCGCCATATTGTGCGGAAGTTCACGTCCTCCTGATAATATTGATCGTTATATTTTTTAAGGTATAAAGCTTGATGATGTTAGAACATCGTTTTTGACTCCAAATCCGAACATATGAAACAGTTATTCGTCGAATTATCCTGATCGTACATCGAACAACAGACCGTAAACGCTCTGATCTCCTGTGCAATGTGAATTTGTAAAATGATAAACCAGTCCACAAGTCTACCCTCGATCTCACGGTAGCCCTCTGACTCTAGACAACATCCCTCCTGACCAACATGAAATTCTAGGAGTCACACCGGGGCTGCAAAGTCATGAAAAAAAACTCATTTCGCCCGTAATTATAAGAGTACCGTCGGTTTAGAGGTATACGATGAACCATCATGATGACGTAACTTGATGATTTAGACTTTGCCGATGATATATCTCTCTTATCACGTAACCATCAACCGATGCAAGATAAAATGAGTATACTTGATGAGAGATTACAACAGATGTGACTGAAAATAAATAGAGATAAGACTAACATTATGAGAATTAATGTAGTTGGCAATAACCAAAAAAAAAAAATAGGAGAAATACCTCTACTAGACGTACAATCTTACATGTATCTTGGCAGTAATATAGACAAAGAGCGAGGAACAGAAAATGATACAAAAATAAGTATATCAAAAGAAAGAGGAGCTTTTGTTGCACTTGGAAACTATATGGAAGTCCAAAGAAATTAGGTTCAATACTAAAATAAAAATGTTGAACTCTAATGTATTATTCGGCTGTGAAACTTGGACAACAACAAAAATGACAATTATTAAGATACAGACTTTCATTAATGGATGCTTACGCAGAATAAAAGGATGGAAATGGCAGGACAAAATCACTAACATAGAATTATGGAAATGCACCAGTCAAATACCAGTGGATAAAGAGATACAGCGAAGACGATGGTGCTGGATAGGACACACACTAAGGAAGCCAACTGAGAGTATTAAACAACAGGCCCTTTTTGGAATCTCCAGGGGAAAAGACAACGACGAAACCAAGGAATTCTTGGAGAAGACAGATAGAAGCAGAGATGGAGATGATGGGGAACGATCTTAAAAGAATAGCAAGAAACAGAACGGCTTGGAAAGGGTTTGTTGAAGACCTTTGCTCCACAGGGAGCTGAAAGATAGAAGAAGAAAAAGATCATGATGACGTTCCGCACACAACAATGGATGCGTACACAAATAATCGATTAATCTAGTGAATGTTGTCAACAACGATGAAACGCCGTGACGATGGTGCTAAAATCCCTGAAGTGAAACCTTCGGTTGACTTGTCAGAGCAGTCCATATTAATGAGTTGTAACTTGTAAATAATTGGCGTCAAACAATTCTATCGACGGCCATTGAACAGCACTCCATGTGTTGACATAAACTCGTATATCAACTACAAGACGGGTGAAGGTCACATTCACAACATTTGGCCTGCCAAAAAGGAATATTGCCATGTGCAAAATTCAGCAGCACCGGCGCAAATGCGTTAAGTGGAACATCAGGTTGACTTTAGTGCAGAAATCTGCGTTGGACACTGACATAATTCTGATTACATTAATTTAAAATAAAAATAACAATGACAAGGGGAACAAAGTGCCACCGCACTTCCACTAGTACTAAAACCTCTTTTCTACATATACAATTATATTTGTGTAGATTCTTTTCTTTACTAAAACTTCAATCAAAAAATAACGTTCTATTTTCGTTGATTTTTTTTACAAACAATACTATTAATTTGATGTCCAATATAGAGGAACAGCATATATTTAAACTTACCAAATGCAAGGATCTCGCCACCGAGCTGAGACAGTTGGAGTTCCAGATTATAATGTTCGCTGTGAAAACTAGTGCCAGAGAACACACGACCTAATTTCTCTACGGCTCTTTAGAGAGGCTATGAATTGAGAGTGGATGCGAACAAGAGTAATGAAGAATATTGCTGAGTCAGCCGAAAGAGCATCATGTCCGCTTTGGCGAAACACGAGACATATCAACAATCTCAGAATAATCTAATGCTCAGACGATTAGGCGACTAATTTACACATCGACTACCACATAAGTCAACAGCATAGCGACAGTTTAATCCTTGAATATCGGAAGCGCAGATAAGAAATTACATCATCGACCATAGGTAAGTTATACCGGACGATTGCAATACTGACAGTTCAATGGAATGAAGTTCTCAACCCGACCTATCTTCATCACCTATTATCATAATTTTAGACTGCTACCACCACGACGAGGACATCAATGTACTGGATTAAAGCTAAGACAAGTAAGTGTACGACAGGACAGATACCGTATTTTCGACCTGAAGTTTTGCGTAGAATAAGTAGTTGTTGTGTGCCGAATATATATTGTAAGATTTAGAGTTCAAGAGGCAGGAGGTCGAGGGTTGGGAGTCATGACCCAGGCCGGCCAACCTCCCTTTCTGGACGGGGGACCGCGTCTGATGATCAGACTACCTCCTGCTACGAAGCTCTGTATAAAGAGTTTCCTGTTACTCGTGTTTGTGTATCATATTAACATATAATAAAAGGGAATAAAAAGATCATGCGACACATCAAATGTTAAGATTAAATATTAATATTTTATACATTTTATTGACTCCATTTGTGGGTTTGAGTATGCCTTAAATTTGAGCCGTTTATTTGTGTAACTGCCAAATAGGCCAGGTTTATAAATTGAAAGAATAAATATAATATCAAATTTTGGCGAAACATCCTGCTATTAGGATAGTTATATTTGTAAAATTGTAACTGTATGTAATGTGTATTCCTAGGTATACATCTTTTAAACTAAGTAGCATTTTGTACGCGTAATGTTAGGTGCATATAATTCAACATTTTTCATCAGTTAATGTGGAAAAAGGTATGTCGACACCTGTGCACGTATCTACGATGTCTATCATCATCATCATCATCGAATGCCGTCTCCGCAACGAAGGTTGGCTACCATGGATCGCCATTCCACTCTGTTTCTTGCTCTGGTGGTGCAGGCCATGTTAGTCTTGGTCTGCCTCTGCCTCTTTTACCTTGTATTTTCCCTTCTAATATTACTTTTGGTAGGCTGTTGTGTCTTTTTGCTATAAAAATTGCATTTGTCTTGTTCTAATTGTGTTTAGTAGTTCTCTTTTTATTTTTAGTTTTTTAAAACTTCATCGTTTGTTTTCTTTTGTTTCCATCCAATTCTACCTATTCTTCTATAATCCACATTTCAAAGGCTTCAATTTTCTGTTCTGTTTTCTTGTCTAATGCCCACTATGTCTATAATCAATAGAAACTGAGACTATAGCATAGGGCAGTTAATTTTTGTGATGGTCTCCCTTTTATCAGGGGTCAACGTTAACAATTAACTTGGTTGCTTTACACGCAGAAAAAAAAAATGTGGCTAAATGCAATTTTTTAACTGTGTTTGTTTCTTTCTACTTATATTATTCTATTCCCATATTTAGTAAGGATACTTATATTTTTATTTTGTTCCTGACTTTTTTGCGCGTCGCAGAATTTTCAGCAACATTATTATTTACTTTTTTGTTCTTTTTTCTTACTTATTAGTAATGATGTTAAAAATTAGAAATACTGTATAAGCAACCAACATTTGTCAATACAGATAAGCAAAATCTGTTTTCAGTGATATGTGAGCCAGTAATAACATATGTGAGTGAATAATCGAACGATGGTCAAGAAAATCGTCACAGGCAACATAAAATGTGGTCAGTGTGGAAGAAAAAGATACAGTGGCGTCTCGAAAACGCTCTCAAATGAAGCGAAATAGAAAGCCTATTTCCAACACAAGATTAAGCGATAGTTTTGATCATCTCACTTACTCCAACTACCTTCATGCTATATATGGTCAAATCTAATTTGATCAACATCATCAAGACTCATCATGACTGAAGCGGCCATTGCAGTGCTATTCCAATCGTAACAGTTGTTGACATACACAAAATGCTGAATTTGTGAATGAGTAATTTGAAAGTAAAGGAATAATTCTCAACCTTTTATTTGCAGTCTGCTGGCCGTTCCCGCTGACATGAGTAAAGGAGTAAAGGCATCAAGATGCATAAAGATGCGAAGCTGCTGTAAAGCTGATAATAATGACAATTTTAAAAAAGAAGAAAAAAGTGGTTTTTGTAACTGCTTTACTGTGAGTAACAAAACAAAAGTCGACGTTTCGGCCAAGTAGGCCTTCAGCTGGAACAACAAACAACACACAAATATATATATATATATATATATATATATATATATATATATATATATATAAGGATATATACACAAATCTAACTATATGGAAATAATATGCTAGATACTCAAGAAAGAAAATAAAAAATGTCACTTCCATGCGGTCCAGATCTTGGTCAACTTCTGACTGAACTAAAATAGTTGGGCGGACTGACCAACTATATATCTCACTGGCCAGGCAGTCAGGTGAGAAATAAAAAGGAAGGGTTTTAAAAATATAAGAAGGTAGTTACAAGATGATTTCTAGTGTTACTATTTCATAAATAAATCCTATCAGCTCTTGCTTCTATTGTTCGTATTGCATGTGTTGATTTATATTGTTCGTTGTATTATATTATGTTCGTTCTACTCTAACACATGACATATCTATCTATCTATTGACCTTTCGAGCCGTAACCGGCCCATAGGGCGTAGACCAAGATACACCTTCTCCTATATGAATTTTTGTTCTAGCAGTTTTCTTTTAAAGATATTTTATCAAATCTCGCCATCTGTCTCTGTTCTGTGCAAGCAGTTCTATCTCATTGAGGGAGCCGATTCCTGCTGCTCTTGCCTCTCTCATCAATGTTCTTCTCAGTGTCTCCCTGGGTCTTCCTCTTTTTCTTTTACCTGTTGTTTCCCATATGAGGGCTTGCTTTGCTATTCGATTATTATCTCTTCTCATCACATGTCCAACGTATGACCATCGTCTTTTCTTTATTACTGAAGATATTAGTGGTTGATTGGCGATTTCTCTAATTTCCTCGTTTGTTTTGAATTCGTTCCATTCTATACCAAGTATTTTCCTTAGACATTTATTTTCGAATGCGTTCAACTTTGTTTCTATATCTCTTGTTGTTTTCCAGCTTTCACACGCATATGTAAGGGTTGATAGTACATTTGATTTGAATAGCCTAAGTTTTGTGTTTGTGCTAATGAGTTTTGATTTCCACAACTTTTCAAGGCTTCTGAAAGACATTGCTGCTTTAGCCAGTCTGATTCTAATTTCTTTGCTCGTATCCCCTTCTCGATCAATGTGACTTCCAAGATAGATGAAGTGATCGATCTCTTCTACTGGTTTGTTTTCCATGTATATTTTGTCACTTGTTGGAATTAAACTTTTCATGACTTTAGTCTTTTCATGATTGACCTCAAGCCCAATTTTGCTGGCTATTGATGATAGTTCATTTGTGTTTTCCTGCATCGTTTTTATCTGATTGCTGATGAGAACTATGTCATCAGCAAAGTCCAGGTCCTCCAAATGGTCTCCTTGTATCCATTCGATGCCTTTATTACCAGTGCAGCATTTCTTCATTATGAAGTCCATAACAATTCCAAATAACAAGGGCGATAAAATACATCCTTGTTTAACCCCAGTTTCTATTGGGAAACATTCGCTCAGTCCTTCCTCTGTTCGAACTGCACATGTGTAACCATCATACATGTCTTTGATAATATTTATGATTTTTGATGGTAAGCCATATTGCTTCAGAATTTTCCACAAAGAATCTCTATGAATACTATCAAATGCTTTTTTGAAGTCGATGAAGTTAAGTACAAAAGGTTTTTGCTTTTCAATGTGTTCCTCCAATATAAGTCGTAGAGTGAAAATGTGGTCAAGACAGCTTCTCCCTTTTCTAAACCCAGCCTGTTCTTCACGCATTACTGTATCTATTGAATCCTTTATTCTATTTAGGATGATTTTACAGAATAATTTTGAGGCAACTGACAAAAGTGTCACGCCTCTCCAATTGTTACAATCTCTAAGATTGCCCTTTTTTGGGATCTTAACAATGATTCCTTTTTTCCATTTATGAGGCGTCTTCTCTGTTTTCCAAATGATGTTGAACATTTTTTGGAGATGTATTAAATTATGGCTATCAATTGCCTTGAGGATCTCAGCTGTTAACTTATCCTCTCCAGCAGCCTTGTTATTGGTCATTAGCTTTAAGGTGGTTTCTATTTCACTCAAGGTGAAGTCATCTAAATTTACATCTAATTCTGCTGCTGGTGTTTCAGCTTCAAAATCTATTAAACTGTGAGGTAGTGGACGGTTAAGAATTTCTTTGAAGTGTTCCGCCCAACGGGCTTTTA
Source organism: Megaustenia siamemsis (assembly GCA_032433765.1). Lineage (NCBI taxonomy): Eukaryota > Metazoa > Mollusca > Gastropoda > Stylommatophora > Ariophantidae > Megaustenia > Megaustenia siamemsis. The sequence continues at coordinate 37,351,572 of JAVIAB010000108.1, read as the reverse complement.
TGTCTGCGCTTGTTGTTAGCATTAATCCAGATTTGTCTAGAATTGGTGTTCCACTGGATGTATAGGTGTTTGTCAGCATCTTTTGTACAGTATAAAGAGTTCTGCTGTCTCCTGTAATTGCAGCTGTCTCTGCTTTCTCTGCCAAGTTGTCTATATAAGCTCTTGTATCTCTTCTTGCCGAACTTTTCACTTTGTTGTCTAATTCTTTGTATGTTGCTTTTGCCAGAACCTTTCCAAGATCTGTCTTTACATTAGTCATGGCTCTCTTCGCTTCTCTTCTTTCTTTGATGTATTTCCATGTGGTGTCTGAGATCCAAGCTCGTTTTTCCATTTTCTTCAGTCCAGCACTTGCTTCTGCTGCTGTCATTAGTATTTTGCTCTGTGAGTCCCACATTTCATTGATATCTAAGTCTATTTCACCAAGTGCTGAATAACAATTACTTAGCTCTATGTTAAACTTTTCCTTTATTGCTTCATCTTTCAGTTTATGACTATCAATTTTATGTGTAATTGACCTCTTCTGTTGGTTTCTAAATTTTAATCTTATTTTCCCAATGCACAGGTTGTGGTCACTATTAACATCAGCACCTCTGTATGCTCTTACATCTATTAATGATGATCTGAATTGTTGTTTAATACATAGGTGGTCAATTTGATTTGATGTTCTATCATCAGGAGATATCCATGTTGTTTTGTGGATATTTTTATGTGGAAATAATGTCCCACCTATAACTAAATGTTCTATTAAACATAATTCTATTAATCTTTCTCCATTCTGACTTGTTGTATTACAGCCTTCTCTCCCCATCACATGTTCCACTCCTGCGTTATCTTGTCCTACTTTGGCGTTGAAGTCTCCCATTACAATTAAAAGATCGTGTTTTGGTATTTTGTTTATAAGTTGTTGCAGTTGGTTATAAAAATCATCCTTAACTTCATCATCAGCTTCGTTAGTAGGCGCATAACATTGAATAATTGAAAGTCTTCCATGTTTGTTTTGTATCGTGTTCGTATCAGACGGCTATTTACCGGTTCCCATTCTAATAAACTTCTTGCAGCTTTGTCTGTCATCATTATGCCTACTCCTTCACGGTGTTTTCCATCTTCCCTTCCAGAAAAAACTACTATTTTATTATCAATAGATCTCCTACCTGTTCCAGGCCAGCGCATTTCGCTTAATCCTAAAATATCTAGATCGTATCTGTCCATCTCGCTCGCGACCTGTGCATGTTTCGTCGGAGCGGCCATTGTTCGCACATTCCAGAATCCTATTTTTGTTGTTGTTTTAGGGCCGAAAAAACTATCACTACTATCTATTGGTCGTTTCAAATCTAAATGTTCACGATTAACATGAAATATCTCCTCTTTCCCTGCACTTACAAACTTGATTTTTTGCATCTGGCCTTGTTTTTCCAAGGTCCCACCGATTTCACAAAATTTAATGATGTAGGAAGTATGCTTCATCATGAAGCAGCTCTTTCCTTTGATCTCAGTGAATTTACGGATCTTTTTGCTCCTGGAGAAAATAATTTACCGTACATTAATGGAAATCAGCTTCTCGACATAGGCGTCTCTACACAACTTGAAAGTTGGAGGCGTTTATCAACTGTTTACTTTCTATTGTTTACTTTCTTTAAAATACTATGAGAATGTCAATGTTATAGCCTTTACAGACGGTCTAAAACAAATCAGCGTATAAACAGTTCCATTAATGAAAACTATTTAAACAATATACAACAAAGAATACATTTAAAAAAATTAATTATCCGTTGCGAGCGATAACGAGCATGACATATCAAGCAAAGTTATTGTTTATGGGTACGCATGTGACTAAAGAGTCCGATGTAAGCACGGGATCCTCTTCACTGTAAAGAGCTACATTGTTCGTTTTATGTCTTTCCATGTGACTTTCATTATTTTACGAAAACAAGACATATGAAAGTGATTTAGTTTCTTTGCATGCCTGCAGTACACATATCAAGAATCTTTACATTTTCAAAACGTTATCAACTTTAGCTAAAGATTGATCATGCGGACATATAAAAACGTCCATTATTATTTCATTTATTCTGAATCAGAGGAGTCTAACATATTGATTACTAATCTGGGCTGAACGAACGATTGGCCATCTTTTTTCCAATAGTCATTTTCTTCTTTTAAGACATGATCTTCACATTTGCACCAAAAATCTTTGTCAATCTGTGATAGAGCAGCATATGTCAGTCCTTTTATATCGCATAGTTTAAAACTTGTATTCTCAGCTGCCACCTGCCCTTTAATTTTTGCCCAAACGAGTTCAATGGGGTTTAATTGTGGATGATAAGGGGCAGTCTCAAGCACGTATGACCATGCTGTTGAATGATTTTGTCTATTTGGAATACTTTGGTCTTTTGCGATTTCTTAACAAGTGACAGTAATTCAGGTTTCAAAAATCCCTCGTTAAATGGAATTCCTTCCTTTCTTAGCCAAATCTTTATAACATCTTTTGTACTGGTAGATGTAGGAATTTTGTCTTCTTCTGCTACAGCGTTGTGGTACGACGCGTTGTCCATTACCAGACAGGATGGTCTGTCTAGAATTGGAAGAAGAGTATTTTCAATCCACTCTCTAAATATATGGCCATTCATCTCGGTGTGATAGTCCCTGTTGTCAGTATAATTAGAGGTGAATATAAGTTCTGCATTTTTCACCAACCCTTCTTTTCGGCTGCCTGCATGTGCCATTATAATACGCTGTCCTTTTCAGTGGGTACACATCTTTTAATACTTCCATCTGATAACTGCCATTCCTTTGCACTTGTGTGGTGAGAATTTATCCAAGATTCATCTAGAAATACAATATCATAACCTTGGTTACGCATTTCCCGTACTTCACGTAAATATTTACTCCTCATAGAAACTAAGTGCGGCTTCTCGCAGATGACATTTCTACCACTATCGTACTTTCTAAACGTAAAACCGATGCTTCTAACAGTTCTCCATAATGTTGTTTTCGACACAACAATGTCATTTTCTGCTCTCAGTCGAATTTTCAGTTTTCTTAAAGTCACAGTTTCTTTGGAATCGAACATTTTACAAATTGCTCTTCTAATCACTTCCTTGTCAAAACTATCTACTACTTTCTTTCTTCCTAGCGTCCTAGTCTTGATTGAACTGGACACTCCGTTAGCTTTAAGCACTTGTTTGAAAAAGCGTTTGCTTATACCCAATGCGTGAATAGTTCTCTTTTCTGGCTTTGAGATGCTTCGATACAGTTTTCCACGCTTAGCTTCTATGCAAAAATATTTATACACCTTTATTGCCACTGATTGCAATGTAAGGAACTTTACTTTTATACCCATTGACTAACAGATCACAAATTTAACGAAATTACCCAATAATTAGGATACGCCGTTGCACATAAATCACAACAAAACGACAGGAAATGGGATGCACCGGATATAAAATTATAACTATGACGCGTTTTATGTGTTTTTTAGTGCTTAAAACAGGAAATTGGCGCGCATTACGTTCAAGATGACAAGTCCGTGGGTGCTCACTCATATGAAGCGGTAATTCCTCCAAATATATGGTTTGACCAAAATGCCTTAAATTTGTATACTTCAAATAAAGAATATTTAAAACTATACGTTTGTTGGTGAGGAAATAAATGTACTTCTTGGGACCAAAAAATCACAAGACCATATGCAAAATTTCAGCATTATCAATCAATTGGTTGCAGAGATATGGAATTTTAAACACCTTCAAAATATTTTGAAACGACCAATACTGCTAATTTACACATTCTGTATCAGGTCTACGTTTCATTAACAACATCGTTTTTACGATAGCGGCTTGTTAAACCTCTGATCAACGGTTCTATACCAAGCCGGAGAAAAATAATTCCTCCATTTTGGAAACAACCGGAAACCAACCATTACTGTAAAGTAATGTTTACAGTACCTTATTTCTACTGAAGAGATTGTTGCCTCGGCATGGTACTTGTTTTTTTAGTGTATCTTTCTCAAGATCTCATGATTTGAAGCAAGTTTTTCACTGAAGCTTTCACACGATAAATTAATATTAGTTTTTACTGTTAACATGGCTTGCACCTGCTCACATTAATCCGTGATTTCTCTTCGGACCAGACGTAGTTCATTTGAGAAAATAGTCTTTCTACGGATGCATTGCTGCCAGGTAAGCACATAAAAAGTTCAAGAATTCTCTTCACATTAGCATGTGGTACATTATTTTCTTTCAAGTACCTGAGTACTTCATTCCATTTTCTACATGGAGGCTTGTTACTGAACCACCCACATTCTTTTTGCAACAGATGGCCTCGCAAATAAGTAAATTCATCAAAGAGCTCATCACGATTGACGTTTACAACTTCATGACACTTTGAAGATATCTGCTCTACTGCATTATCAAAATGTTTCCTTTCAGGCACATTATCCAAGAGAAGGCAGGCAGCTCAGTTGTGACTAGTCCTCATTGTGCTTGTCCCAAGACTGCATGTAATGTACAGCAGTATTATAGAATTCTTTACTTATTTGGAAATACCTTTCCATTTGGATGTCACCACTTTCTACTAAATCAGTTAGCAAATTCTTTACCATGTGTGGGATGAAATTTTCATCGCGTCGAGTTTCTAATTTTATAATGAGATTGTTCACAGCTAGTGCTGATTCTGTTGCACTCTTGTCGTCGCCTTCGATCGCCTTAATTGTTTCATGGAAGAGTGATGCGTGAGAATGAGCAAAGCTGAGCAAAAGCTCCGATTCACTGTTTTCACAGAATTGTTTCAATATTGTAGGACAGTGTGTTTCTGACAAGAAGTAAGATCTCAGTGATTAATACAGTTTCAATTTTCTTTCCAAGGCTGGAAGTAATGGCAACCACCTTTTATTCGAATAACCAAATAATTGCTTAAACAGAAGTCTTTTAGGCGTTCTACACGAATCGTGTAAATGTGCAAGTATCCAAATATTTTTGTTACAATCACTTCAATATCCATAGGCATGGAATCAAATGCTGTTTTTGCACAATTGTGAATTATGTGTGCGTTGCAACCAAGACCCATTATGTGTCTGTTTAACTTGGACTTTATTTTAGTTATGACATTATCTCTCCCTTTCCTCAACAAGCCTCCAAAGTTTGTATTTGTATTGTCTGCTGAGAGTACAACAATCTTTTTGTTTAAGTCAAAATTATCAATTGCTTTCAACAATTGTTCAGATATTATGTCGGACGTTTCTCCTGGGATATCTATGAAAGCAATCAGTTTGGTCTTTACTGGAGTTTCCAGCTCATAAGCCTGAAAATAACGAAGTAAAATAGGAGGTAGCTTAACATGTTTATGATTAGATGTATCGCAAGACAATGTTACGAAGCTGACATATTTGAGGTATTTTTTTACTTCATCAATAGCCCAAGGAGCAAAAACATTGGTAATTATGGATTCACACTTTGTTCTTGCACAGGAAAATTGTTTCGTTGAAAATTTCTTTTGTAGAATTGTTGTACAATCCATACTGCGGAAACTTTTATTATGAAGTACAGTATGATATGCGAAGGTTCCTTCATGAACAGCTAGAGTGTATTCATCTTTTGAGGGTTCTGTTTTACAAAAATAATTTGTCATACACCCAGACTGAGACTTATAAAGCAGCGCATCCTTATGCTTTTTTGCATGTAGATGATCAGCTATTGATGTCCTTCCACCACTTGCTATAGAAAAATTTGAACTACATATATTACATTTCACTAGCATTCCATCCTCTAAAATTGCTTGTATAATAAATGGAAATTCAGCTTTCAGCGAATCACTAAAATGACGCTTACGTTTTTTGGAAAGCATTGTTTTTATGCAACAGATGTCCACTGATCACAAATAGAAAACACGACTGCACTGTACTGTCATTACACTCGGACTGATTTGAAAATTGGCCGGGAAAGATACTTTGGCATGAGATGTCCGGAAAGGCAGGGGTGGGGGGGGGGGAGAGAGAGTGTCTGCTTTTTAAAAAATTTAAACGCACCCCAATAGAAGTCAGTGGCTGGAATAGAAGTGACGTAGCACCGCGCTTTAAGATTTCAAAGAGCTACTCCGACACAACGCGTCCAAGTCCTCTTTTATCTTCCTGCTAATGCCGCTCAGTCTGGGATAAAGAAACACAACTCAGTAACGTACTGAGTCCTAGTGATTATTTTAAAAGAGGGCCGATTCCGTGTATGAACATTTATTTATTCACTGAAATCGGAGACAAAATCGGGGACAAATTTCTTTCGGGGACAACTTCTACACTTCGGGGACTGCCCCCGAAAATCGGGGACGAATGGTCACCCTAATATAACTGTCTTATGTCAAAAAGATGTTAAAGAAAGGTATACAATACAAGTAAAGAACACATATCCGAAGCTGCTAGAAGAAGGGATTGAGCAGTACAGAAGAGAAAATCCTGAAGAAAAAGTTACATCTAAATGTCAATGCATAAAGAAAAGCATACAAGAATCCTGTGACACATTACCCAAAAAGGAAGGGAATAAAAAACAAAAATGGATAACTGACACCATCTTAGAAAAAATGGAAGAAAGAAGACAAGCGAAGACTGCCAGATACAAGGAAATTGATGAAATATACAAAATGTGCAAAAAGGCAAAGGAAGACTGGCTCAACCAAAATGTATAGAAGTCGAAACTATGGAAAGTAAACAAAATTTAAGAGGGATGCACACAGAAATAAAGCGAATGACTAATAAAAGCAAAAAACTGCAGGAAGCGGATGTATTGCAAACAAAGAAGGAAGAATGCTAACAGACAACAAAGATATAATGGTATGAATATATAACAATATTAGTTCATGACGAAAGGGACAAAACCAATTATTAAATGTACGTCCATCTATAAAATCTTAATTGGAAAAAGCTATAAAAACAATGAAAAGGGAAAAGCAGCAGGACCCAACAATATACAGATAGAAATGATACAGGCACTAGAAGATTTTGACATTGAAGTGATCACAGACATATGCAATGACATATACCATACATGATACATACCAAATGAACTAAAATATCAACTTTCATTGCATAGCCTAAAAAGAATGGTGCAGTTGAATGCAGCGATTTTAGAACAATAAGCCTAATGAGCCAGGTAACCAAAATTTTACTGAAAGTTATACCGGGAAGGATTCAGAATAAAATCAATATTGAATTAGACGAGCAGCAATTTGTATTCAGGAAAAACAGTAGGACAAAAGAAGACATATTCAGTGAGAGGACATTTACTGAAAAGCGCATCCATACATTTGCTTTGTTTGTGAGTAGTGTTTTAGGGATCAGGGGATACATAAAATTAGAAGCGGAGGCGGAATTAATCTGAAGGAGATACGCCGGATTTCTAACTAATTAGCTTGAGTTGAAGATGGAGTTGATGGAGTTATAAAGACAAAAGATGACGTTACTTACCACAGAGAACTACACACTAAAATAACGCGTTATTTTAGAAAATAAGACATGAATATTCACTAATGGTTAGAATTGGAAATATTGCATACATCTGGTGATTACCTTGGTAATAAAGTCAACGTCTGTTGTGCTCACGGGTAATAGAAAGCATAATTTTTCGGGTGGAAAAAGTCAGTATGAATAATTAAACCCATAACATTAGCAAGAGAGTGAGAAAAATGATGTGTTATTTTGTTATAAAATACTGTCTGTTCGAGGGTGATTTTGTATTTTTTTATACTCCGTTTTTTTTTTGTTCCCAAATGTTAAACAGATTTGTAAAAATGTTTATTAATTTTTCTTCGTGGGCTTAAGATTTCCTCGATCTCTACTAAGCTTCTCTTCATAAATTGGTGGTTTCGCTTCGCACTTTTTTTTTCAAATACATGTTATACGTGTTATACTTTGTGATACTGTGCTTTTATTTGTGGATCTTTCGTTAATTGTTTTAATTGTCCCATTCTTCTTGGTTTTGGTGCTATGGATTCATCTGTGGTGATTCGACTAACTTTTTTAAAGGGTGAATTCGTATCGGAGCCATGGGTAGGAAATTTGGTAAAAGTGTGTAAAAAGAAAAGAAAGATGCTACATGCTTTGGAAGTCGATAGGAGGGATTTTGACGAGTTTGATGGAGTTGCTAAGACAGATAAGTCGGAGTTTTTCACACAGACAGACACACATTTAAAACATAGAGTTATATTTTGTAGAAGAAAATATGACACACATATTCACTCCTGGTTGCAATTGTGATTAGCGCCCACATCTGTTGTTGATTAGCGAAGTGGTAAATTTTCCAAGCAGAAAATCGCAGAAGGCTGTGCAGTGGAGACGTGTATTGCATTGTAGTATAAGCGTATAGCAATCACCAGAGTAAATAAATAGGTGAGAAGAACTGAAGATAGGAGCGCGAATCAGCAATACAAAGTCAAAGTAACGTCGATGCTTAAAGATAACTAACCAAATTGACGTCGTAACATTTGATGCCATCACAATTGATAATGAAGATGAAGATAGTAGTACATATATGAACCACAGACATAATACCGTTTACATTGATGTTACACTTAGTATTCGCGCAAAAGTAATACAATTTATGTGTACTTTTACACTAGCTCCCTCATGCAGAAGATGGCTTCGCTTGCTTCATTTCTTTGTTTTAAAAATCAAAATGGTTTCTTCAACTTCATACTGATTTTATTTTCAACTATTCCTTGTATCTGGATTACGTTATGCAAAATGTGTGTTTCGTGATTCATCAAACTTATTGTTCTAAAGTTGTTGCACTCTACCTCACCAGTCCTTGTTATTGGTGATGTATTATTGTTACTAATGATGTAATACCCGACTCAAATAATCCTCCAGATATATTACCAGCAGAAGAAGAGTTACACGTTAACTATGGAAAACCAAGCATAGAAGAAATCCTCATCAAACTATTTAAAAATGGTAAAGCCACAGGACCAAATGAAATTCCTTCGGAAGCCATCAAGGCAGATATTAACACCTCTACCAAGATGTTACATAATCTATTAGATAAAATTTGGGAGAGGGAAGAAATACCTAAAGATTGGAAAGAAGGTTATATGATCAAACTACCAAAGAAAGGGAAGTTTACAGGAGTGCACAAATTATAGGGAAATTATGCTACTATCAATGCCAGGAAAAATATTAAGCAGAATCATTTTGGAGAGACTAAAAGAGGCCATAGAGAAACATTTGAGAGATGAACAAGCAGGTTATAGGAAGAACAGATCATGTGCTGATCAAATAACTACTCTGCGTTTAATATTTGAACAAAGTTTAGAACTACAGTCCACACTTTATATTGGATTCATAGATTACGAAAAGGCATTTGATAGTTTAGACAGAAGAATGCTTTGGAAGTTGCTGAGTCATTACGGAATCCCCCATAAAGTTTATTAACCTGATAAAAACAATGTATGAAGGAACGAAATGTAGTGTGGTGCATGAAGGACAGATTACAGAAGCATTTGAAAAAAGAACAGGAGTAAGGCAGGGATGCCTTCTGTCTCCATTTCTCTTTCTACTGGCCATAGATTCATCATCATCATCATCATCGAGTGCCTTCTCCGCAACGAAGGTTGGCTACCATGGATCGCCATTCTACTCTGTTTCTTGCTTTGATGGTGCAGGCTGTCATAGATTGACTTGTTCATCTTTTGATGTTACTCGTCCATGTTAGTCTTGGTCTGCCTCTGCCTCTTTTACCTTGTATTTTTCCTTCCAATATTACTTTCTGTAGGCTGTTGTGTCTTTTAACATGCCCCAAAATTTTCATTTGTCTTGTCTTAATTGTATTTAGTAGTTCTCTTTTTATTTTCAGTTGTTTTAAAATTTCATAGTTTGTTAACTTTTGTTTCCATCCAATTCTACCTATTGTTCTATAAATACACATTTCAAAGGCTTCAATTTTCTGTTCTGTTTTCTTGTCTAATGTCCATGTTTCTGCACCATACAGGAATATTGAGAAGATGTAACATTTTGCCATTTTTAGTTTCAATCCTGTTGATATTTGTTTTGTTGTTAGTATATTTATAGATTGTGGCCATAGATTGGATTATGAATATAACTCAAAACTACAGAAATGGAATCCAGTGGTCACTGACAAAACACTTGATGATTTAGACTTTTCTGATGACATAGCTCTCCTATCACACAGCCATCAACAGATGCAGGATAAAATGAGCATACTTGATGAGAGATCACAACAGCTAGGACTGAAGATTAATAGAGATAAGACCAACATTATGAGAATTAATACAGTTGGCAATAACCAAATAAAACTAGGAGAATTACCTCTATTAGATGTACAATCTTACATATATCTGGGTAGTAATATAGATAAAGAGGGAGGAACAGAAAATGATAACAAAATAAGGATATTAAAAACAAGAGGAGCTTTCATTGCACTAGGAAACATATGAAAATCCAAAGAAATTAGGTTAAATACAAAAATAAAAATTTTCAACTCAAATGTTAAGTCAGTCCTATTATATGGCTGTGAAACATGGAGAATAACAAAATTGACAATCACGAAGATACAGACTTTCATTAATGGATGCTTGCGCAGAATAAAGGGATGGAAATGGCAGGACAAAATCACTAACATAGAATTATGGAAATTTACCAGTCAAACACCAGTGGATAAAGAGATACAGCGAAGACGATGGCGCTGGATAGGACACACACTACGGAAGCCACCTGAGAGTATTACACAACAGGCCGTTTTTGGAATCCTCTAAGGGAAAAGACAAAGAGGAAGACCAAGGAATTCTTGAAGAAGACAGATAGAAGCAGAGATGAAGATGATGGGGAAGACATGGAATGATCTTAAAAGAATGGCAAAAAACAGAACGACTTGGAAAGTGTTTGTTGAAGACGTATGCTCCATTGGGAGCTAAACAGTTAGAAGAATAAGAAGAAAGAATGATGTAATAATGACCAGTTTGGAAAATAGTGATAACACCATACACGATGAAGCTACGAAATTTAATGTAAGAGCATTTGCAATTAAAAACATTGTCATGTTATGACCCCAATACTCATCTTTTGATACCGTTGTCTTAAAGAGTGAGTAAGATTTTACTGCATAGCAGATCTAGTAAGTCATTTCGTGCCCGTTGACTGCGCTAACATTTTCAATGCGAAATCCATAATTGTTCAACTGTCTGTGCCAGTGGGATCATTCGAATCTAATCTCTCAAACAAAGAAAGGTAGCTCCAGTCTCCATCATAGCAATCTCATCACACACCAAAAGACTTAAGGCGAAGCCGCACAGAAAGTGAACACAGCCATCTGTTCCCCGTCATACTATATCATCATTCATCGTAAGCAATCGAAATATCAAAACATGATCAAAACGGATGAAACGCACATCTCACGGTGTGCACAGAGCAGTTAACTCAGTAGCTCCGACAGCAAGCCGGACATGGAATATGAGGAAACTGCATCAAAAAACACTTTTCAGACACTGCCTTTAACGGTTCCTGCCGCCTATCCGCCATATTGTGCGGAAGTTCACGTCCTCCTGATAATATTGATCGTTATATTTTTTAAGGTATAAAGCTTGATGATGTTAGAACATCGTTTTTGACTCCAAATCCGAACATATGAAACAGTTATTCGTCGAATTATCCTGATCGTACATCGAACAACAGACCGTAAACGCTCTGATCTCCTGTGCAATGTGAATTTGTAAAATGATAAACCAGTCCACAAGTCTACCCTCGATCTCACGGTAGCCCTCTGACTCTAGACAACATCCCTCCTGACCAACATGAAATTCTAGGAGTCACACCGGGGCTGCAAAGTCATGAAAAAAAACTCATTTCGCCCGTAATTATAAGAGTACCGTCGGTTTAGAGGTATACGATGAACCATCATGATGACGTAACTTGATGATTTAGACTTTGCCGATGATATATCTCTCTTATCACATAACCATCAACCGATGCAAGATAAAATGAGTATACTTGATGAGAGATTACAACAGATGTGACTGAAAATAAATAGAGATAAGACTAACATTATGAGAATTAATGTAGTTGGCAATAACCAAAAAAAAAAAATAGGAGAAATACCTCTACTAGACGTACAATCTTACATGTATCTTGGCAGTAATATAGACAAAGAGCGAGGAGCAGAAAATGATACAAAAATAAGTATATCAAAAGAAAGAGGAGCTTTTGTTGCACTTGGAAACTATATGGAAGTCCAAAGAAATTAGGTTCAATACTAAAATAAAAATGTTGAACTCTAATGTATTATTCGGCTGTGAAACTTGGACAACAACAAAAATGACAATCATTAAGATACAGACTTTCATTAATGGATGCTTACGCAGAATAAAAGGATGGAAATGGCAGGACAAAATCACTAACATAGAATTATGGAAATGCACCAGTCAAATACCAGTGGATAAAGAGATACAGCGAAGACGATGGTGCTGGATAGGACACACACTAAGGAAGCCAACTGAGAGTATTAAACAACAGGCCCTTTTTGGAATCTCCAGGGGAAAAGACAACGACGAAACCAAGGAATTCTTGGAGAAGACAGATAGAAGCAGAGATGAAGATGATGGGGAACGATCTTAAAAGAATAGCAAGAAACAGAACGGCTTGGAAAGGGTTTGTTGAAGACCTTTGCTCCACAGGGAGCTGAAAGATAGAAGAAGAAAAAAGATCATGATGACGTTCCGCACACAACAATGGATGCGTACACAAATAATCGATTAATCTAGTGAATGTTGTCAACAACGATGAAACGCCGTGACGATGGTGCTAAAATCCCTGAAGTGAAACCTTCGGTTGACTTGTCAGAGCAGTCCATATTAATGAGTTGTAACTTGTAAATAATTGGCGTCAAACAATTCTATCGACGGCCATTGAACAGCACTCCATGTGTTGACATAAACTCGTATATCAACTACAAGACGGGTGAAGGTCACATTCACAACATTTGGCCTGCCAAAAAGGAATATTGCCATGTGCAAAATTCAGCAGCACCGGCGCAAATGCGTTAAGTGGAACATCAGGTTGACTTTAGGAGGCGAAGGCGCGCCCCCCCCCCCCCCAGCACCAGAGCTGGAAGTCGTCAGTGACTCATAACTGATTGCTTGCGCCAGGATCGGTGAACCAGAACCATCCAGACCCTGCTACACCTCTTCGTGGTGCCTCTAGAAACAGACTAACCTGTCTAGTCTGGCCAAGCGAGCAGGGATCGAAGTGGGAAGACGAACCCGGTACACAAAAAAGCGTCGGCTGAAATCGGATGTGTTGGGCCGAAAGGCGCAGATATCACAGTGTTACACTGCAAACTGCAACACAACGTAACTACGTCCACTTAACGTCCTTTTAAGGGCGGATGACGAGGAGGAAGTCTACGGTTCGTATCCGTTAGAATACCTCAAATCATCGGACGAACGCATCATCATCATCAGGTTGACTTTAGTGCAGAAATCTGCGTTGGACACTGACATAATTCTGATTACATTAATTTAAAATAAAAATAACAATGACAAGGGGAACAAAGTGCCACCGCACTTCCACTAGTACTAAAACCTCTTTTCTACATATACAATTATATTTGTGTAGATTCTTTTCTTTACTAAAACTTCAATCAAAAAATAACGTTCTATTTTCGTTGATTTTTTTTACAAACAATACTATTAATTTGATGTCCAATATAGAGGAACAGCATATATTTAAACTTACCAAATGCAAGGATCTCGCCACCGAGCTGAGACAGTTGGAGTTCCAGATTATAATGTTCGCTGTGAAAACTAGTGCCAGAGAACACACGACCTAATTTCTCTACGGCTCTTTAGAGAGGCTATGAATTGAGAGTGGATGCGAACAAGAGTAATGAAGAATATTGCTGAGTCAGCCGAAAGAGCATCATGTCCGCTTTGGCGAAACACGAGACATATCAACAATCTCAGAATAATCTAATGCTCAGACGATTAGGCGACTAATTTACACATCGACTACCACATAAGTCAACAGCATAGCGACAGTTTAATCCTTGAATATCGGAAGCGCAGATAAGAAATTACATCATCGACCATAGGTAAGTTATACCGGACGATTGCAATACTGACAGTTCAATGGAATGAAGTTCTCAACCCGACCTATCTTCATCACCTATTATCATAATTTTAGACTGCTACCACCACGACGAGGACATCAATGTACTGGATTAAAGCTAAGACAAGTAAGTGTACGACAGGACAGATACCGTATTTTCGACCTGAAGTTTTGCGTAGAATAAGTAGTTGTTGTGTGCCGAATATATATTGTAAGATTTAGAGTTCAAGAGGCAGGAGGTCGAGGGTTGGGAGTCATGACCCAGGCCGGCCAACCTCCCTTTCTGGACGGGGGACCGCGTCTGATGATCAGACTACCTCCTGCTACGAAGCTCTGTATAAAGAGTTTCCTGTTACTCGTGTTTGTGTATCATATTAACATATAATAAAAGGGAATAAAAAGATCATGCGACACATCAAATGTTAAGATTAAATATTAATATTTTATACATTTTATTGACTCCATTTGTGGGTTTGAGTATGCCTTAAATTTGAGCCGTTTATTTGTGTAACTGCCAAATAGGCCAGGTTTATAAATTGAAAGAATAAATATAATATCAAATTTTGGCGAAACATCCTGCTATTAGGATAGTTATATTTGTAAAATTGTAACTGTATGTAATGTGTATTCCTAGGTATACATCTTTTAAACTAAGTAGCATTTTGTACGCGTAATGTTAGGTGCATATAATTCAACATTTTTCATCAGTTAATGTGGAAAAAGGTATGTCGACACCTGTGCACGTATCTACGATGTCTATCATCATCATCATCATCATCGAATGCCGTCTCCGCAACGAAGGTTGGCTACCATGGATCGCCATTCCACTCTGTTTCTTGCTCTGATGGTGCAGGCCATGTTAGTCTTGGTCTGCCTCTGCCTCTTTTACCTTGTATTTTACCTTCTAATATTACTTTTGGTAGGCTGTTGTGTCTTTTTGCTCTAAAAATTGCATTTGTCTTGTTCTAATTGTGTTTAGTAGTTCTCTTTTTATTTTTAGTTTTTTAAAACTTCATCGTTTGTTTTCTTTTGTTTCCATCCAATTCTACCTATTCTTCTATAAATCCACATTTCAAAGGCTTCAATTTTCTGTTCTGTTTTCTTGTCTAATGCCCACTATGTCTATAATCAATAGAAACTGAGACTATAGCATAGGGCAGTTAATTTTTGTGATGGTCTCCCTTTTATCAGGGGTCAACGTTAACAATTAACTTGGTTGCTTTACACGCAGAAAAAAAAAATGTGGCTAAATGCAATTTTTTAACTGTGCTTGTTTCTTTCTACTTATATTATTCTATTCCCATATTTAGTAAGGATACTTATATTTTTATTTTGTTCCTGACTTTTTGCGCGTCGCAGAATTTTCAGCAACATTATTATTTACTTTTTTGTTCTTTTTTCTTACTTATTAGTAATGATGTTAAAAATTAGAAATACTGTATAAGCAACCAACATTTGTCAATACAGATAAGCAAAATCTGTTTTCAGTGATATGTGAGCCAGTAATAACATATGTGAGTGAATAATCGAACGATGGTCAAGAAAATCGTCACAGGCAACATAAAATGTGGTCAGTGTGGAAGAAAAAGATACAGTGGCGTCTCGAAAACGCTCTCAAATGAAGCGAAATAGAAAGCCTATTTCCAACACAAGATTAAGCGATAGTTTTGATCATCTCACTTACTCCAACTACCTTCATGCTATATATGGTCAAATCTAATTTGATCAACATCATCAAGACTCATCATGACTGAAGCGGCCATTGCAGTGCTATTCCAATCGTAACAGTTGTTGACATACACAAAATGCTGAATTTGTGAATGAGTAATTTGAAAGTAAAGGAATAATTCTCAACCTTTTATTTGCAGTCTGCTGGCCGTTCCCGCTGACATGAGTAAAGGAGTAAAGGCATCAAGATGCATAAAGATGCGAAGCTGCTGTAAAGCTGATAATAATGACAATTTTAAAAAAGAAGAAAAAAGTGGTTTTTGTAACTGCTTTACTGTGAGTAACAAAACAAAAGTCGACGTTTCGGCCAAGTAGGCCTTCAGCTGGAACAACAAACAACACACAAATATATATATATATATATATATATATATATATATATAAGGATATATACACAAATCTAACTATATGGAAATAATATGCTAGATACTCAAGAAAGAAAATAAAAAATGTCACTTCCATGCGGTCCAGATCTTGGTCAACTTCTGACTGAACTAAAATAGTTGGGCGGACTGACCAACTATATATGTATCTCACTGGCCAGGCAGTCAGGTGAGAAATAAAAAGGAAGGGTTTTAAAAATATAAGAAGGTAGTTACAAGATGATTTCTAGTGTTACTATTTCATAAATAAATCCTATCAGCTTTTGCTTCTATTGTTCGTATTGCATGTGTTGATTTATATTGTTCGTTGTATTATATTATGTTCGTTCTACTCTAACACATGACATATACATGGTGTTTATTTAAGAAAATCCAATGTCAATCATGCATTTGTTTTCTTAATTCTTTGCCTCTGGCTTATTTGTCAAAAGCTTTCCTGTCCTGAGTCTAATACTGTATTATAGCTCGTTTCAAATCACTTGCCCAACTTCAAAACGCTATTGCTCAGTAGCCATTTGTTAAAAACTGTTGAAATTTTCCAAATGTTATTAGAATGCAAAAGACCCTTTAAATGTATATTTAACAAATATCTTGCAGCTGCAGTTTTCTTAAAGTGGCGAATTTCTTTGATGTTTGTCAAAATTGTAAATTGTGAACCCCTAAATAATAGAAATTACCGTAGTTGCTGGTCTATGATTAATTTTCACTAGGTAAAGGCGTGGCCGTAATGGGGAAATAACTGAATAAGACAAAACACCAGGAGAATTATTGTCTTCTCAGTTCGAGAACGGACGATAATATCAAGATATACCTGTATGTCCAATTTTCATAGTTGTGTGGTCCTGAAAAGGACCGTTTGTTGAACTAATTTAAGGTAATATAGGGGCCAACATTGTGGGGGCTATATACTTTCATTCTGAATCAGACGAGTCTAAAAGATTAATAACTGTTTGGGGTTGAACATTCCACAAACCATCATTTTTCCAATATTCCTCTTCCTGTTTTAAGACGTGGTCTTCACATTTAGCCCAATAATCTTATATTTAATAAAGCGAGATTAGCAAGAGTCTTTACATCGCATATTTTGAATGTTGTATTTTCATCTGCCACTTGTCCTTTTAATTTTGCCCAGATTAGTTCTATTGGATTTAAATGAGCATGGTAAGGTGGCAGCCTCAAACTTATATGACCGTGCTTTTGGATAATCTTATCTATTTGAAAAATCTTTGTCCTTTGTTTTTGATTTACTAGAGATAGTAATTCAGGTTTTAAGTACATATTATTAAATTGTATGTGCTCCTTTGTGAGCCATATCTTAATAGCATCTTTTGTACTGGATGACGTCGGGACTTTATCTTCAAATTCAACAATGTTGTGGTACGCTGCATTGTCCATTATTAGGCAAGATGGTCGATCTAGTGATGGGAGAACAGAATTTTCAATCCAATGTCGAAATATGTGACCATTCATCTCAGAGTGATAATCCCGATTGTCTATGGATTTTGAAAGAAAAATGAGCTCTGCATTCTGTATTAGTCCATGTTGACGACTACCTGCATGAGCACTTATCAAGCGCTGTCCTTTGCTGCTGGGTATTAATCTCTTAATCTTTCCATCTGATGACTGCCATTCTCTTTGGTTAGTGTGGTGAGCATTGATCCATGTTTCATCCAAGTACACAATATCATAACCTTGCTTGCGCACCTCTTTTACTTCACGTAAGTACTTGCATCTCATGACTACTATATGTGGCTTCTCACAGATGATGTTTCGTCCATTGGAATACTTTCTGAATGTAAAGCCTGCAGCTCTCACATTCCTCCATAATGTAGACTTTGATATTTCAATACTGTTGTTCTTTTTCAGCGAAACTTTTAATTTTCTTATTGTAACAGTTTCATTCATACCCAACATTTTGCGAATTTCACTTCTAATAAGTTCACTGTCGAAATTATCCAACATTTTTGCTCTTCCTTGTGATTTTGTATATTTTGAACATTGACGGTCACGTGCTTGAATCCAGCGATTAAATGACCGTTTAGATAAATCCAAAATGTGTCTTGTCCTATTCTCAGGGTTTTCTAAAGAATGAAATAATCTTCCTCGTTTAGCCTCTTTGCAAAAATAGTCATACATTTTTATTGCGATGTTTTGTAAACTGCAGAATTTCATTTTAAGACTCATGATAAATGTTATCGTTCCATGTCTACACCTATGAATGAACGGAAATGGAACACACAATTTCTCAAGTGTCTAATTGTGTCAAAAAAACCACGGAAAAAGCGTGCAAACACGTCAATTTTACCGTGTATGGATTTTTACTCGCTATTTTTAACTTAAAATACTGTAAACATTAAGTTTTGACTATATCAATGGGTCGTTATAAATTTATATAAATCAAATAAGCAACAATAATAACCAAATGTTTTTTTTTTATGAAATTAATTCCCTGTTGGGTTCTAATCATTATAACTTTACATGCAAATTTTGAACAACTTACAACAAGCGGTTAAAAAGCTATCGATTTTAACAGTTGGGCACGAATTATGAAACAAGCTATAGTTATTTTTCTACATTGTCTCGTGGTCTAGTACCAAGGGCAGAGATTATAGGAATAATAGATGATATCTATAGATATTATCTATTATTCTATATATAATAGAAATTTAGATGACATCTGTCCATTAATTTCAGGGGAATATGAGTGGTATGTAATATGGTTTTCGATACTAGTTTTGAGTGGAGACATCATTGAGTGCCGTCTCCGAATCAAAGGTTGGTTACCATGAGCGTCATTCAGTTGTCTCTTGCTTTGATAGTGCAGGTTGTCATAGGCTGATTTCTCCATCTTTTACTGTTACTTGTCTATGTTAATCATTGTCTGCCTCTGCCTATTTTACCTTGTATTTCCCTTCCAAGATTACTTTTAGTATGATGTTTCGTCTTAGAACATGACATAAAAATCTCATTTGTCCTGTTTAAATTGTGCTTAGTAGTTCTCTGTTCTCTTTCCATTGTTAGTTGGTTTAAGACTGCATCGTTTGTTTTCTTTTTTTTTTCCATCTATTTCTTCATATGCTTCTATAAATCCACATTTCAAAGGCTTCAATTTTATGTTCTGTTTTCTTGTCTAATGTCCAGGTTTCTGCCTAATACAAGAATGTTGAGAAGATAAATTATTTTGCTATTCTTAATTTTAGCTCTGGTGTTATTTGTTTTGCTGTTAGTATATTATGCATATCATTAAATTACTTGCTACCATTCCTATACTTTTCTTTATTTCAGTTTACATTTTCCATCACTTGTTATAGTATATCCAAGGTAATTGTTCTATGAAATAAAATATGTAATTGATTACTAAATAGAAATAGCGAAAAAAAAGATGAAATGCTTTCAAAAACGAGGTAGTAAGTTGAGTTGAGAAAATCCAGATGATATGAAACTCAAACGGAAACGCCAATCATAACTACAGTGTTAGTCCCTTTCATTGAGTTATTGAGTTATTTGCGGGTCATCATCATTGCACTCCGAACATGTCCATAGGTGCTGAAGATCCCCTCCTCAGCAAGTCCCGCAGTGTCCAGCGACTGACGACTCCAGTTCTATGTTGATTGATAAGTCTTCTTACACGGCCACTAAGTGTCTCATTTCTGGCTGTGCCCATCTTAACTCCCATTTTCATCATCCGAAGAAGTGACGAGGATGTGTGTTTGTCGAAGTCCTGTGCTCTTCTTCCTACATCTCGGAGGGCATTGATGATGTCCGCCCGATCCATTGGTTGCTCGTCCTCAACGACAGCGCAGCTAGCCAACCTGTCCGCTCTTTCATTTCCCCGTACTCCCGCATGTCAGGGACATAGACAAAGGTGACCTTACGTATTTTGGACTTCTGCAGTGACTCTACCTATTGCATGCGTACAGAGCCTGCCTCCACTTTTTGTTATCATGCTCATCGAATCACTCAGTATACATGCGTGGGTGTAATCTTGTGACTCTAACCATTTGAGTGCCTTGGTCACTGATATCACCTGCATTGTCAAGCTACTCGTGGTCATGGCGTATGCACCACTGTCTTCTTTGACTAAGCTGCCTGCCGAGCGTGTTGTAACTGCCCATGCACTTCTTTGGTGTCGTATTACAGATTCGTCTGTATAGATGGCTGCATCTTTCTCATCGGTGTTATCGCAGATGAGACCGTTGACCTCAGCATTAACCACGACTGGGTTCTGTTCCCTACTTTTCCTGTCGAGTGTGACAATACACGAAAACGTCCCCATGAATGACGTTGGCACCGATATCCACTCCTCACCAACGCTCACATTGGTAATCCACAGACCTGTTTGATGACATCTTCTGCTCGGCCCACCCATAATTTGCCTCTTTTTAACCTGGCACCTTTCCCTGTGTTGTGCACGTGGTGCAATGGATGCTCTGTATCTGTACTAATCTTCAGGTATGCTTGTGCTTTTCAGATCTTGATTCTGTCATCCATGGTTGGAAAGTCAAGAAGATACCTCATTGCTACACAGGGAGTGTCCCTCGTACATCTCAAGATAATGCGCATGGCTTCATTTTGTATTTTGTCCAACCTATCAATCTGAGTCGTACCGACAGTAAGAATTGTCAGGGCATATTCGATTGGTGCGAGGACTAATCCCTGGAACAGAAGAGTAAGTAGCCTCTGCTCGATGTTGGCAGCTGCCATGACCTTCAAGGCGGCTAATCCTTTGCGGGATTTTGTTATCACATGGTTGACGTGATCCCGAAAACACAGGCTGCGATCAAACTTAACTCCGAGGTATGTCATCCTTTTTTTAGGAGCTTTATATTGTATATACACTTTATATTGGATTCATAGATTACGAAAATGCATTTGATAGTTTAGACAGAAGAATGCTTTGGAAGTTGCTGAGTCATTACGGGATCCCCATAAAGTTTATTAACCTGATAAAAACAATGTATGAAGGAACAAAATGTAGTGCGCAGCATGAAGGACAGCTTACAGAAGCATTTTAAATAAGAACAGGAGTAAGGCAAGGATGCCTTCTGTCTCCATTTATCTTTCTACTGGCCATAGATTGGATTATAAAAGTACATCAAAACAACAGAAATGGGATCCAGTGGTCATTGACCAAACAACTTGATTATTTAGACTTTGCTGATGACATAGCTCTCCTATCACACAGCCATCAACAGATGCAGGATAAAATGAGTATATTAGATGAGAGATCACAACAGCTAGGACTAAAGATTAATAGAGATAAGACCAACATTATGAGAATTAATGCAGTTGGCAATAACCAAATAAAACTAGGAGAAATACCTCTACTAGACGTACAATCTTACATATATCTGGGCAGTAATATAGATAAAGTGGGAGGAACAGAAAATGATACCAAAATAAGGATATCAAAAGCAAGAGGAGCTTTCATTGCACTGGGAAACATATGGAAATCCAAAGAAATTAGGCTAAATAAAAAAATAAAAATGTTCAACTCCAATGTTAAGTCGGTCCTATTATATGGCTGTGAAACATGGAGAATAACAAAATTGACAATCACGAAGGTACAGACTTTCATTAATGGATGCTTGCGCAGAATAAAGGGATGGAAATGGCAGGATAAAGTCACTAACGTGGAATTATGGAAATGTACCGGTCAAATACCAGTCGATAAAGAGATACAGCGAAGACGATGGCGATGGATAGGACACACACCACGGAAGCCAACTGAGAGTATTACACAACAGGCCCTTTTTTGGAATCCCCAGGGGAAAAGACAAAGAGGAGGACCAAGGAATTCTTGGAGAAGACAGATCGAAACAGAGATGAAGATGATGGGAAAGACATGGAATGATCTTAAAAGAATTGCAAAAAAACAGAACGACTTGGAAAGTGTTTGTTGAAGACCCATGCTCCACTGGGAGCTAAAAGGTAGAGGAAGAGGTATGTCATCAACTTTTTCCTGGTCAGCTCATCAGCTCCCATTCGTACTACCGGTATTTCCGTGTTAATGATATGATTAATAAGGGAGAACCATGAAACTGATGCTTTATTAAGAATTAACCAAGGCACATGAAACCCCACACCAGGAAGAAATGCGATCGAGTTCGGTTTGCATTGTGGAGGCGATTTCCCCGTCTGTCTCTTCCCTGTCGATATACCAGAATATCATTAGCAAAAGTCATAGATCTTCCCATCCAGTTGTTGTTTCGTGATTGTTATTGTGTACACCAATTGGGAATGTTTCAACAAATAAAACAGGGTGTTAGACAAGGTTGTGTGCTGTCACCAGATTTGTTTAATATTTATAGTGAGATTATTTTAAGATCCATAAGAGACATGCCTGGAATAACAATCGGTCATAATATAAATAATCTAAGGTATGCTGATGATACAGTCTTAATCACTAAGATTGAAAATGAGTTACAAGAAATGTTGGACATTATAGTGAAAGAAAGCAAAAATAAAAGACTTAGCCTTAATAGCAAAAAGACAGAGGTAATGGTAACAACAAAGAAAAAGACATCACCTCAGTGCAAAATAAAGACAAGTGGAACAATATTAAAACAGGTAAATGAATTTAAATATTTGGGAACTTTGTTAACCTCAGACGAAAGATGTACAAAAGAGGTGAGATGCAGAATGGCTCAGACTAAAGCAGCTTTCCAAAAAATTAGGAAGATACAATGCAATCCATTTTTTACAATAGAAACAAAAAAAAAGAGTTCTTAAATGTTACGTAGAGCCAGTCTTAACATATGGATGCGAATCATGGACAATAAGACAACAGACAAGAAAATCACTGGAGTCTGTAGAAATGTGGTTTTACAGAAGAATGTTGAGAGTATCATGGACAGCTAAGAAGAGTAATGAAAAAGTTCTGAAAGAGGTCAAAGCAAAAAGAGAACTAATTTCCAATATTAGGAAGAGACAATCATCATTTTTTGGCCATGTACTGAGAAGAGAACAGCTGGAATATATTGTAACAACTGGAAAAATTGAGGGACGAAGAGATAGAAGGAAGCAAAAAGAAAAAAAAATAACAGACAGCTTAAGAGAATGGCTTGGCAGAAGGTCAACAACAGAAATGATAGATGGCTGCCGAGATCGAAAATTGTGGAGAGACATGATCACCTACGCCAGTAGTCACGGTGCTTGATGATGATGACATACAGATGTAGCAATAAAATATATATAAATTTCAAAACATGCCTCGTTTTATTATTCTTTTCTGTGTATATATCTATTGTATAGGAATGTGCAGGTTTGAAAGTCATATAACCAGCTTTTTGTCCAACAGATCCAACAGGTCCTGTTCAATAGGTGCACGTAAAATTATTATAAAATTGCAGAGTTAGATGGTGGTTGGTTTTGTGTGTGTGTGTGTGCGTGCGTGCGTGCGTGCGTGTGTGTGTGTGTCTGTGTGTGTGTGTGTGTGTGTGTGTGCGCGCGTGTGCGCGTGTGTGTGTGTGTGTGTGCGTGTGCGTGCTTATATCATCTATGTCTTTATTCTGTTTAACCACACAAGGTTTAAGGCAATTGCGATATTATTAAATAAGCATTTTATTGTTGCAATACAGTACAGTATCACCTTAAAAAAGATTAAGACGTTTGATATATTTTTAATACATTATTAGCATAGCAGCAGCATAGACAAAACAGTTGGGAATTCATAATAATTTATCATTTCAATGTACATAAAACTATCACAGACTTTTCATTATCACTGTATATACTAATAATATGCACTAGATAGTTAGAGGGGAAGAGGTCACTTTACCTTCGTGCATATTGTGTTTTATATAAAAGAACAGACAATTCCTATACTTTTGCAAGTATAGACGCCCGAGTTACATTTTTTAAACCCAACGTTTTTCCCTCCTTGTGCCTGATGAGTATTGAGAACATTAATGAACATGTTTTTGTTTAGTTTATTGTGTTGTTTGTTAAACCCTTCTTGATAGATTTATCATACTTTTCTAAACAATGGTATGCTTTGCTGCATAACAATAACATCACATCTCCTTTGTACTCTAGCTTGAATAAGCCCGTTGTCCACTTATGATAGAATTTTCTCTCCTCACGAACCCGGTAATCGGTCTTAATTAACACTACCTCTACTCTTTAAAAAATGTCACGATGAACGCTACAAGTTCTGATGGGAACCATCATTGTCATACTCTTTATTAAAATCGTCTAGCATCTTTGATCTAACAGCTTCATATAAAGTAGGCTTATTTAATGACAAATAAAAACTGTCAATGTCACTTTCACATAGCTGAAAGTCTGTTCTGTCTACGAACCTTTCCAAAAAATCGTAATAAAATTCTAATATGCGCAGCCTTGTGATAGACAAAGTGGCCGATTTGTAACGGAAGGACCCAGTTCGTTGTCTTTTAAGTATCTCCACCTCATAGATATTTCCTTGTCCTGAATCTGTTATATTTTTAAAAAGAAGAAAATTAATCAATTTGGACGAATCCTCACCCTTACGTTACGCTACGCCCTTGTGTTTCACTTTATTTCTGAGATTTTTGCCGTGTGCCACATTTACTAAAAAATATCATGGTCTCACTAGTAATAGACTGGGTCTCATCTGCATTCTCTTTGCGTCTGGCGTTGGATACGGTGTTTCAAATTGCTTGAAAAAACTAATAGGGCGATAGTCGAGCACCTGGTAGATGTAGACAGTGATTGAGGTACCATTGCAATAAGGGTGGAGCGGAAGTAATTTATTACCCACATAGGACCGGATAAGCGTTCAACGCGAAGTTGTCAAATAGTTATTTTTCATTGCGTGCTCTTCCATAAACTCTCCTATATCATCTCTTGAGACGTCGGTACTTTTTTTTATATGAGTGTCATTTTGCTAAAATGCTTTCTCAAGTTTTTTTTTGGGACATGTATATCGCATTCGATTAAGACAAAACACATTTCATCTAAAACAAAGTCCAGAATTTGACTGCAAATTACGGGTAATATATGTGTGTCTTTCAAAGGTTTTGAGTTAAGGAAGGCCTGTCTAAAAAAATGGAGTAATGGTGCTTTCAATTTTCTTCCTCCTCTGCCATTCACATTCCCAAATCCCGATTACTCTAACATTAATCACTGTGTTAAAATATTAGTGAATTTTATTGATATTCTCATATAACTCGTATCTATCTATCTATCTATTGACCTTTCGAGCCGCAACCGGCCCATAGGGCGTAGACCAAGATACACCTTCTCCTATATGAATTTTTGTTCTAGCAGTTTTCTTTTAAAGATATTTTATCAAATCTCGCCATCTGTCTCTGTTCTGTGCAAGCAGTTCTATCTCATTGAGGGAGCCGATTCCTGCTGCTCTTGCCTCTCTCATCAATGTTCTTCTCAGTGTCTCCCTGGGTCTTCCTCTTTTTCTTTTACCTGTTGTTTCCCATATGAGGGCTTGCTTTGCTATTCGATTATTATCTCTTCTCATCACATGTCCAACGTATGACCATCGTCTTTTCTTTATTACTGAAGATATTAGTGGTTGATTGGAGATTTCTCTAATTTCCTCGTTTGTTTTGAATTCGTTCCATTCTATACCAAGTATTTTCCTTAGACATTTATTTTCGAATGTGTTCAACTTTGTTTCTATATCTCTTGTTGTTTTCCAGCTTTCACACGCATACGTAAGGGTTGATAGTACATTTGATTTGAATAGCCTAAGTTTTGTGTTTGTGCTAATGAGTTTTGATTTCCACAACTTTTCAAGGCTTCTGAAAGACATTGCTGCTTTAGCCAGTCTGATTCTAATTTCTTTGCTCGTATCCCCTTCTCGATCAATGTGACTTCCAAGATAGATAAAGTGATCGATCTCTTCTACTGGTTTGTTTTCCATGTATATTTTGTCACTTGTTGGAATTAAACTTTTCATGACTTTAGTCTTTTCATGATTGACCTCAAGCCCAATTTTGCTGGCTATTGATGATAGTTCATTTGTGTTTTCCTGCATCGTTTTTATCTGACTGCTGATGAGAACTATGTCATCAGCAAAGTCGAGGTCCTCCAAATGGTCTCCTTGTATCCATTCGATGCCTTTATTACCAGTGCAACATTTCTTCATTATGAAGTCCATAACAATTCCAAATAACAAGGGCGATAAAATACATCCTTGTTTAACCCCAGTTTTGTTTACCGGTTCCCATTCTAATAAACTTCTCGCAGCTTTTATAACTCGTATAATGGTTTCTTATTTATGGGGTTGTTTAGGTAATCGCCAAGTTTGAATTTGTGACCGTGAAATAAACAGTCCAAAAATTGATAGGCCGTTCGACTCCTTTAATCCAAACCATCAACTCCAATGGATAATCATGCCCATTGAATTGAGTTTGCAACTCACAGTTATACTGGTGAGCTACCTTCATCAACCACTTTCTACTATGTTGATAATTAACCTTACGTTGTTCAAAGCCGCCCTCTTTTTTACGTATAATATTCAAGACAGTGGGCATTTCTGCATCAATGTCAAAAGATACAAGGCATTAGCATCGTATTCCTTTATACTAGCTACAGGGTTAAATTTATCCCCTCTAAAATATTTCTGACTCTTCGTTGTGGCGATGGAAAATAACTATATTGTCTATATACTGAAAAGGGAAAAAAACTATTGTCTTTGCAAGGGTCTTAAAAATATTTTGTAATGTCGCACCGGGGACGGAAATGGCGTCTTTAACGTATCCATTCCGAGTTCGGCGTAAAATTTATTTTACTTGGCTATCAAAGACAGTTAGAAAAGGTTTGACGTCTTTATTGTTATAAAATACTAAAAAAATCTTTGAGTGTGGGAATGATCTTTTCTGTTAATAACTTCTGATACTCTGAATTCTTCGTCTGAAATATTACAGCTTGTTAGGGCTGAAAAAAGGTGAAATGCGGTGGGGGAGATGTTTCGTCTAATTTTTTAAAGTCGATCGATTCGCAACAAAATACTTCTTTATTCTCATTAACCTTGTACGCCGTTAGGTACTTACTGTAAGAGAACCCCTGAATGAGAACATTTATAATGTCGAAAAATTTAACCGTTTGTTGAAGACGCACATAAACTTAGGTTTAACAGTAAATTTAAAAGGTGAATCCTCCACTTTTTGAAACTTGTCTTGATTCGGTTCCTCTTCTTTGTCATTATCTTCTTCTTCATCTCTCACTTCATCTTCGTTCAAGTTGCGTCGCTCAATTCATCCTCTTCTTCTACTTCAGATTTTTCTATTTTGTTCTCAAAATGTACAATGGGCCTTACTAAATATGGTTTTATAACATTTAAGTCATATTTTCTCAAGTTCAATTGTGTAACGGGGAGTTATCGTAAGTATGCTTGAGCTTCCCCTATGATGTGACAATATATATATACGCCCATGTCATTCAGTTTTTTATATATCTGATTAAAACTGTCACATAAGATTCTATATGTCGTATTCGCTAGGTAATCTTGGTTTTGTTATCATGGGGTTGTTTAGGTAATCGTCAGTAAGTTTGAATTTGTGACCGTGAAATAAACAGTCCAAAAATTGATAGGATTCGACTCCTTTTATCCAAACCATCAACTCCGATGGGCAATCATGCGCATTGAATTGAGTTTGTTGACACCCCTAACCGCCCCCCCCGGAATTAATTAGTAGAATAATTGATTAATTATTCTACTAATTAATTCCGGGGGGGGCACCGTCGATAACTAAATGCACTGGATTTTCATACCCAAAATATTACTAGCTATGGAATACGACATTGATATACGCTCGGCAACATAACTGGCTACACTACCCGCTCTTTAAACTCGACGGTTTAAAGTAGCATTTATAATCATAGGTTGCTCTGAATTGTAATACATGGCATTGGAGACCTCTATAGCAGGACTAGATATCGCCTTCAAAAAATTTTACGAGGAAAAAAGGACTCCGCTTACATACTTATTTTTTCTCATTTTCTGAGTGCATATTTTCTCATGTTTAAAGAAAGATCTACTAAACCTCCACAATTTTCCACATTTGGGACAAGAAAAAGACCAGGCCATCGTACCGATATCTGCTATATATACATACATCTTTTTTGTAATACAAAACTTGTTAAGTATCTCAGCAACTCGTACTACCTCTTAACATTGGGGACATAATTTATTCGGTATCAAATGCAAAAACACCAATTTCAATGCCAAAACACTGTACTAAAAATAAACATTAGCTAACGTTAAGCCCAGGAACTCGCTATCTATATCTAACCCTTAATTGTTTTCATTGTTTTAGGAAATTGCTAATGGGCCTGTGTACGTTATTAATGTTAAACCCCCATAATAGAGCTACGCACATAAAGAAACAGATTATCGTTATAGGCTGGCCGTTTTTGTTATGTTGTAATGTATAGATGGTTTTATTTTTGTAATATGTAGTGGGAGATCGATGTTAGACATCCAATGGGATATTCGACATAACTAAAGAGATAGAAGGTTTCAGACGCGATGGACTTAACTGATAATTTAGTAGAAGGCCTGTTATGTGTGGCGTGATTTATGGTTCGTTATCTTGTAAATGTGTAAAAAAAAAAACCTATCAAAGTGTGCTCTGTTATTGATAACCATAGGTGAGTCAAGAACATATATATTATTTACGGAGTTATGCAACAGCCAAAGTTCGTTGGTCTCCCAATCCTCAAAACCAAATTGGCGAGTAATTTATTTAAAGCGACGTTTTTGATGTTGAAGAAAGGCGTTAGATGGCTGGACCTGTTAGGAGAGATAGTATTGTTTGATTTGAAAAACACAGTGTGCACTGAGAGATGTCTGTTAACTCTATTATGTATTTTTTTTTGGCGGACCAGTGATATAAATAAATTTGTCTAACATCTATGGGTAATGTGGCTATACTATCTAAATTCCATTTCCGTTCAAGCTTTCTTGTTGTGTTGATTTTCTATCAACCAAATATTCTTCCTCTTATTTCTTGCAACCGATAAGGTCGATACCGCTGATAAGGTTGGTCGTGTCGAGGTAGATAATGATGATGCTTATGTTGCTGACGATACCGTAGCTGCTTATTGATGTTTACTGAGATTGTGGTTTTTAGGTTGTCTAGTATGTTGTATACACATGAGCGTAAATGACGCGATCATAACTGTATACTGTGGACACTGTTTACGGTTTCTTCTTATATTTTTGGCGTGTGCTGCGACTGCTATGATGGGGGCTGCAGCTACCGTTCTTTGTTTGGAAGATGAGATATTAATTCGGATGATTCCACTGGCACTGGGGGGGGGGTGGGAGAGGGGTTAGCAATTATTAATTTTAATTCGTTTGCAGTGATACCGGAGCGTTCCACAATCATAACCATAACTGGCTCTATGGCGATATTTACGGAGTAAAGGCTTATGAATAAAGGCTTTCTCGCAGTATATTTACATCTGTTAAGCAGATATTTGTTCACTAGATTCAATGAGTGGAAACTCCTCGTTTTTATTAACTGTACTGTCCATACATAAAGATTGCTCACTCATTCAGCCGTCGTCTAGTGGGACTTTTTAATTAGGCTGTTGTTCACCCCATTTCTTTTAACATTGTCTGTTCCAGATAATACTGACGGGGATGGTACTGTAACTGGTGATGCAGCAGATACTGATGCAGATGTTGCATGTTTTTTATTATATTTTTTAAAGATTCTTTGTGCTTGAAAAGAAACAGCCACATATGGGATACGGATATATTTGTTTACCGTGTCTGGATAGATTGTGTCGCTTTGTAAATTTATTTACACAGGTGGGGTGGTATGCTTGTCAGTTCATTAATTGAGGCTATCTGTCAAATAAAAAAACGTACATAAAATCTACGTTTAGTGTACATGCACTAAATACATCGTAATTATACACACACCCACATAGATACAGGCACAGAATATACTATATAGTATATATATATATATATATATATATATATATATATATATATATATATATATATACTACCATTCGGTTTAGAGCTACACATTCTCCCTTCTTATTAATACGATAATCAAATTCACCAACTTTGTTGTAATACAACTACCCGTACTGGTCAATAGTCAAGCCCCAACCTCCATCTTACTCCCATAACTCGAAAGTAAGTTATGTTCATTTCTCCACCTTCATATTTCCTCTTTCCCTCCCTTTCTCTTTCTTCCTTTCTTTCTTTCCTTCTTTCTTTCTTTCTTTAGGTATGTGGGGTGGTGATTACTCTTGACACTTTTGACACTACCAAAGGTGAATGAAACGTTCATAGTCTTTTATTCACCAAGTGATGTGGTTACTGAGTGAGATGATATTTTTTTCTGTCATAACCGAATCTTCAGGTTAATGCAGCAAGTCCAGGATGATTCCAGAAGAAACACCATTTTCTAGCCGTCTTAGATGACTTGCAACAAGTTTACGATCAAGTCTGGAGGAAAGGACTCCATTAAAGGAGAGAGAGACGTGGATAAACATATACAATTTTACAAATGAGTTAAATACTTCATAATTAATAGGAAAATCCAAACCAAATTTAATGATTCTATATCACACAAATATGTTCTAGTAGAAGGGCTACCACATGATTCACAAATTGGTTGCTCCGTCCTTTTATTATACATTAACGGTCTGGCCATGACTCTGACTACTGGAAGCTCGTTACTAGTAACATGCAGCGAAAAAACCTCTTAGCAGGATACAAAATTGTGCACTACGGCTCATATGTGGCGCAACCAGGTCAACACTGAATTGAGCATCACAATACACTGCAATGTAGAACCTTTAGAGATGAGAAGAGATATGGTTCCTATGGTACTATATGAAAGACAAAAATGAATGGAGAAAGACCATCCTAACAGAACGTTAGTGGATACAATGGGTCCTTTGCAAAGAATCAAACAGATCTCAATTTTGCAGCATGTCAGCAGCATGCAAGAAAAATACCACCTACCTGAAAAACGTCAACAAACACCAAGATTCATCAAAGAACTTTCACCAAATGCATATTACACAAACCCAGAAATCGGTATAGAAATATATAAGTAAATAGATAAACATGCTGACCCAGTATCAATAATAACCGACGGAAGGAAAACTATTGATATTTATTCAGATGACTGAATACATGTATATACTGATGGTGGAGCCAGAAAGGCAACTAACAAAGCTGGAAATGAGATGTTTGTACATTATCCAGATAGAACAGCAGAATAAATATTTGGCCCACGTTTTGAAGTCTTCAACAATTACGAAGCAGAAATAACAGCCTTAGAAACAGAACTTTGCCATCCGAATACTGTTTTTGATACCATACATCAAAGAAAAGAAATATATTCATTTTTACTTATTTCAAACCAGCGCTACTGGCGCTTGAAAGTTTTAGAAACAAGCCAGAACTCACACAGCTCACTATAGACATAAATAGCTTCATTAGCACACATGACATAAGGCTAGGGATGCAATGAATCCATGGACACTTCAACACGCCAAAAATGACACGGTAGATACAATAGCTAAGAGAGGATCCAGATAGACACAACTTAGCACCAACATCTCATTAAACACAGCCAAACAAATCATAAACTTCAACAGTAGGAAATATTGGCTGGGTGGATGGGTCATAGAAAAACATGAAAATAGCTTTTTAAATACAGGTCAAGTCTAACGTCATATGACTACATTAACAACTTAAAAAGAAGAGACCAAACCACCATCTTTAGACTGTGAACCGATCATGTACCATTGAACAACCACATCAACAGAATACAACTAAACAAAACTCCAATATATCCATTCCGTGAACACCAACACAAAACAGTACAAGATCATCTTTTCGACTGTCCAAAGCTTACTGAAATCAGAGCAACTCTACTTTCTCAAAGAGTTGATAAATGAAACACCTTGTACGGAACTGTAAGGGAACTCAGAAATACCTGCAGATATCACTACATGGAATTGGTCTCACAGACTTCTGGATCCATGACAACAACGACACCATTCAGTTATACTTCCATAAGGTAAACTGATCTTTCTTTCTTTCTTTCTTTCTTTCTTTCTTTCTTTCTTTCTTTCTTTCTTTCTTACTTTCTTTCTTTCCTTCTTTCTTTCTTTCTTTCTTTCTTTCTTTCTTTTTTCCCTCCATCTTTCTTTCCTCTTCACTCATTTTTCTTTCATTTTTCTTCCTCCTTCTTTCCACCTACCTTCCTTCATTCCTTTCATTTTCTTTCCTTCTTCTTTCGTTCCTTCTTCTTTCGTTCCTTCTTTCTTTCTTACTTTCTTCCTTTCTGTTCATCACTCAGTCATGGTTCACCCACACATTTCATCTTACTACCGTAAACCGACTGTCATTTATGACTAGTCCCTTCATATTCATCTTATAACCATAGCTCTACCTTTTTCACGATGTTACAACCTCCCGCCTCAAGCCAGCTAGGAGTCTCTATAAGAGACATAACGATTAGCTCGGTTTTTAGTAAATACAGATTATGGTCAACTAGGGTTCTGTAATGTCTGCGATTGTGTTACTACAAACACCAGGATATATATATATGTTTGTGTGTGTGTGTGTGTGTGTGTGTGTGTGTGTGTGTGTGTGTGTGTGTGTGTGTGTAATAACACAAATAGGAAACATTCTGAATATTATAGCGTAATGGCCATTCTAGTGTCTACAATCATCATCGTGCTGGCGTAGGTGATCATGTCTCTCTACAACTTTCGATCTCGACAGTTATTTATCATTTATATTGTTTAACCTTCTGCCAAGCCTCTTAAGCTGTCTATAATCTTTTCTCTTTGCTTCCCTCTACCTCTTCGCCCCTCAATTTTCCCAGTTGTTTCAATATATTCCAACTGTTCCTTTCTCATTACATGGCCAACAAATGATTATTGTTTCTTCCTAATATTGGAAATTAGCTCTCTTTTTGCTTTGGGCTCTTTCAGAACGTTTTCATTTTTCTTTTCCATGGTATTCTCAATATTCTTCTGTAAAACCACATTTCTACAGCCTCCAGTGAATTTCTTGTCCGTTGTCCTATTGTCCATTATTCACATCCATATGTTAAGACTGGCTCTACATAACATTTAAGGACTCTTTTTCTTGCTTCTATTGTCAAAAATGGATTGCACAGTATCTTCCTAATTTTTTGGAAATCTGCTTTTGCTTGAGCTATTCTGCAAGCTTTATTCTAAAGCTTTGATATTTAAACACACGCTTTGAGTGTCCGTTGTTTGAATTGTGTATGATCCAAACTAAATTTTATAACATTAGTACTCAATCCTTATATATTGACCAACTGATTTAATTGACCAGTAATTCCACCTTAGTGGATACAAAGTATCTTAAATCGTCCAAACGATTTACTTTTACAATTGTACAAAAATTATACAAAATTAGAAATTAGAATCAGAATGGAGTTGTTATGGACTGTTTCCGGTTGTATTCAAGATGGAGGAATTATTTTTCTTCGGCTTGGTATAGAACCCTGGGAGCCGCGATAGCTCAGTGGTTAGTGAACTGGACTACCACGGACAAAGGGTAGGGTTCGATCCCAACCGACGGCTTCCGGGTTCACCCAGCCTTAAATGGGTACCGGATTTTTTTTCTGGGAAAGTAAAGCAGCACAGGCGTAATACTGACCACATTACCCAAAAATCATGTGCTGAAGGTCTGTAAAATATAGGGCCACTAACACAATATTTCCCTATACGCCACTTTGCGTGACGGGGGCACTTAACTTTACTTTGGTAAAGAACCGTTGATCAGAGGTTTAACAAGCCGCTATCATAAAAACGACTTTGTTAATGAAACGTAGACCTGATCATAATGTGTAAATTAGCAGTAGATAATAGTGATAGATTTTCGGCCATAAAACAACAACAAAAATAGGATTCTGGAATGTACGAACAATGGCCGCGCCGACGAAACATGCATACGTCGCGAGCGAGATGGATAGATACGATCTAGATATTTTAGGATTAAGCCAAATGACTTGGAACAGGTAGGAAATCTTTTGATAATAAAAACACCTATACATCCAGTAGAACACCAATTCTAGACAAATCTGGATTAATGCTAACAACAAGCGCAGACATAAAAGCCCGTTGGGCGGAATACTTCAAAGAAATTCTTAACCGTCCACTACCCCGCAGTTTAATAGATTTTGAAGACTAAACACCAGCAGCAACATTAGATGTAGATTTAGATGACTTCACATTGAGCGACATAGAAACCACCTTAAAGCGTATGGCCAATATCAAGGCTGCTGGAGAGGATAAGTTAATAGTTGAGATACACAAGGCAATTGATAGCCATAATTTAATACATCTCCAGAAAATGTTCAACATCATTTGGAAAGCAGACAAGACGTCTCATAAATGGAATAAAGGAATCATTGTTAAGATTCCAAAAAAGGGCAATCTTAGAGATTGACACACTTTTGTCAGTTGCCTCAAAGTTATTCTGTAAAATCATCCTAAATAGAATAAAGGATTCAATAGATGCAGTAATGCGTGAAGAACACGCTGGGTTTAGAAAATGGAGAAGCTGCCTTGACCACATTTTTACTCTACGACTTATATTGGAGTGGAGGAACACATTGGAAAGTAAAAACCTTTTGTACTTAACTTTATCGACTTCAAAAAAACATTTGATAGTATTCATCGAGATTCTTTGTGGAAAATTCTGAAGCAATATGGCTTACCATAAAAAAATCATAAATATTATTAAAGACATGTATGATGGTTACACATGTGCAGTTCGAACAGAGGAAGGACTGAGCGACTGTTTCCCAATAGAACTGGGGTTAAACAAGGATGTATTTTATCGCCCTTGTTATTTGGAGTTGTTATGGACTTCATAATGAAGAAATGCTGCACTGGTAATAAAGGCATCGAATGGATTCAAGGAGACCATTTGGAGGACCTCCACTTTGCTGATGGCATAGTTCTCATCAGCAGTCAGATAAAAAACGATGCTGGAAAACACAAATGAACTATCATCAATAGCCAGCAAAATTGGGCTTGAGATCAATCATGAAAAGACTAAAGTCATGAAAAGTTTAATTCCAACAGACGATAAAACGTACATGGAAAACAAACCAGTGGAAGAGATCGATCACTTTATCTATCTTGGAAGTAACATTGATCGAGAAGGGAATACAAGCAAAGAAATTAGAATCAGAATAGCTAAAGCAGCAATGTCTTTCAGATGCCTTGAAAATTTGTGGAAATCAAAACTCATCAGCACAAACACAAAACGTAGACTTCTTCTTCTTTCTTCTTTTCTCTTTTCACTGATACCTAAAAGGTGTCGTGGTTTATATCATTTGTCGTTCTTGTGCTGCTCGAATTGTCTGAATTAGTGATTTTCCTTTGTTGTTACATGTCTCTGTCACTGCATCTATCCATCTTCTTCTGGGTCTTCCTCTTGGTCTTTTTCCATGCATTCTCGAGAAGAACGCCTTTGATGGTGATTGGTGAGGATTCATTCTGATCAGGTGACCAAACCATTTAAGTTGTTGTTCTATATATTCTTGGCAGGGTTTTGTTCCTACTATTTTTCTTATGGTTTCATTTGGTATTCTATCTCTTCTTGGTTGTTTTTCTCAAGCAACGCATCTCACATATATTGATCTTTCTTAAATGTGATTTAGAAAGGGTCCATGTTTGACTTTCATAGCATAAAGTTGGTATGAAGATGCTATTTATCATTTGTTGTTTAGCTGGCATAGAAATGTTTTGATGTCTTAGCAATGGTGAAAGCTGGTATGTGACAGCATTTGCTTTTTGTATTCTCATGTCAATTTCTCTGTCTAGTTTTCCATCTTCTGTGAACATTGTGCCTAAATACTTGAATTCCTCTACTTGTTTTATTTCTTTATCTTAGATCTTGATGTTTAATGGGTGTCTTAATGTGCTTATTCTTATAGCCTCTGTTTTTGCTGTGTTAATTTTCATACTGTAGTTTGTGCAGCTTTTATCTAGAGATGTTAAATGCTTTTGTAGCAGGTTTTCATCCTCATATATTAGGCATTGGTCATCTGCGAAGAGTAGCTCATTGATGTTGGAGTTTTCTACCTCTATGTTATTATTTGATTTGTCCTTATTGTTGGTTGTTTCCTGATTTATTTTGTCCATATATACGATGAAGAATTGAAGAAAGAAATGAAGAATACGATGAATTATATGGCTGTGAAACACGGAGAATAATAATATTGACAATCACGAAGGTACAGACTTTCATTAATGGATGCTTGCGCAGAATAAAGGGATGGAAATGGCAGGACAAAGTCACTAATGTGGAATTATGGAAATGTACCGGTCAAATACCAGTGGATAAAGAGATACAGCGAAGACGATGGCGATGGATAGGACACACACTGCGGAAGCCAACTGAGAGTATTACACAACAGGCCCTTTTTTGGAATCCCCAAGGGAAAAGACAAAGAGGAAGACCAAGGAATTCTTGGAGAAGACAGATAGAAGCAGAGATGAAGATGATGGGGAAGACATGGAATGATCTTAAAAGAATTGCAAAAAAAACAGAACGACTTGAAAGTGTTTGTTGAAGACCTATGCTCCACTGGGAGCTAAAAGGTAGAAGAAGAGGAAGATACGATGAAGAGGAATGGTGAGAGGACTCATCAAAACTTAGACTATTCAAATCAAATCTACAAACAATCGTTACGTATGCGTGTGAAAGCTGGAAAACAAGAGATATAGAAACAAAGTGGAACGCATTCGAAAATAAATGTCTAAGGCAAATACTTGGTATATATCGTGGAACGAATTCAAAACAAAGGAAGAAATTAGACATATCGCCAATCAACCACTAATATCATCAGTAATCAAGAAAAGATGATGATCATATGTTGGACATGTGATGAGAAGAGATAATTACCGAATAGCAAAGCAAGCCCTCATGTGGGAAACAACAAGTAAGAGAAAAAGAGGAAGACCCAGAGAGACACTGAGAAGAACATTGGGAGAGAGTCAAGAGCAGCAGGAATCGGCTCCCTCAATGAGATAGAGCTGCTTGCACAAAACAGAGACAAATGGCGAGATTTGATAAAATATCTTTAAAAGAATTGAAAACTGCTAGAACAGAAATTCAAATGAAGGAGTATCTTGGTCTACGCCCTATGGGCCGGCTACGGCTCGAAAGATCAATAGATAGATAGATATAATTCCACCTAGTTGTTTTGTAATTACTGCGTTTAATTCCAATACACTTCCCATTTCTATTTTGAACTAAAAATAGTTAACTATTTACGTGAACGTATGTCATCATCATCATCATCAACTACCGGGCCTACTGGCGTAGGTGATCATGTCTCTCCACAACTTTCGATCTCGGCAGCTATTTATCATTTTTGTTGTTGACTTTCTGCCAAGCCATTCTCTTAAGCTGTCTGTTAGTTTTTCTCTTTGCTTCCCTCTATCTCTTCGTCCCTCGACTTTTCCGGTTGTTACAATATATTCCAGTTGTTCTCTTCTCATTACATGGCCAAAAAATGATGATTGTTTCTTCCTAATATTGGAAATTTGCTCTCTTTTTGCTTTTACCTCTCTCAGAACATTTTCATTACTCTTATTAGCTGTCCATGGTATTCTCAACATTCTTCTGTAAAACCACATTTCTACAGACTCCAGTGATTTTCTTGTCTGTTGTCCTCTTGAACGTATGTATTACAGCAATATTATTCAGTTCTTTCAATGTACATTTTCCCAAGAAAAAAATAGCAGTCTTATATCTTTTACATTGTTGAGTCGAAGCCAGTCACATCATCTAATTGGTAATATTGATGTTCACATTGCATAAGCGAAATATATTTCATTTTTAGACATTTTAAAAAATACATACAAAACAAAATGATAGTAACTTTCTTGATCTGAAAGAAATGCTATGGTATTTTTAATCTTAACATTTTTTAAGATTCACTTTTATGGTACAAATATTTAATATTTTCTTATTTCCATACACATTTCTCAACATTTTACTTTTACAATTGATCATTAGCTAATTAAATGTGAACTACTGTCTTGCTTCTCCAGAAAGAAAACAAAGCCTCGAATTTGCACTCAGATGCACGAGATGGTCATATATTAAAGTGCAACGCAATAAATGTCTTCACACAATGTTTATAAATCTATGTTCTTCCTTTCTACTTTGTTGCACACAAAGGGAATTCAAACACATCTGGAACAATGTTTATGTTTCTAACTCTAGTTCTATCTATTGACCTTTCGAGCCGTAACCGGCCCATAGGGCGTAGACCAAGATACACCTTCTCCTATATGAATTTTTGTTCTAGCAGTTTTCTTTTAAAGATATTTTATCAAATCTCGCCATCTGTCTCTGTTCTGTGCAAGCAGTTCTATCTCATTGAGGGAGCCGATTCCTGCTGCTCTTGCCTCTCTCATCAATGTTCTTCTCAGTGTCTCCCTGGGTCTTCCTCTTTTTCTTTTACCTGTTGTTTCCCATATGAGGGCTTGCTTTGCTATTCGATTATTATCTCTTCTCATCACATGTCCAACGTATGACCATCGTCTTTTCTTTATTACTGAAGATATTAGTGGTTGATTGGCGATTTCTCTAATTTCCTCGTTTGTTTTGAATTCGTTCCATTCTATACCAAGTATTTTCCTTAGACATTTATTTTCGAATGCGTTCAACTTTGTTTCTATATCTCTTGTTGTTTTCCAGCTTTCACACGCATACGTAAGGGTTGATAGTACATTTGATTTGAATAGCCTAAGTTTTGTGTTTGTGCTAATGAGTTTTGATTTCCACAACTTTTCAAGGCTTCTGAAAGACATTGCTGCTTTAGCCAGTCTGATTCTAATTTCTTTGCTCGTATCCCCTTCTCGATCAATGTGACTTCCAAGATAGATGAAGTGATCGATCTCTTCTACTGGTTTGTTTTCCATGTATATTTTGTCACTTTTTGGAATTAAACTTTTCATGACTTTGCAACTCTAGTTGCACGGGATGAATATGTAGTCTAAATCATTTGATTGACAGCTGGTTGACCTTGTTTATTTTAAGTTCATTAGGCTCTTTCTTTTCCACCATAGTCAGTTCTTGAATAGACATTCCTATACTTGCTGATCATGACAGATTTGAGAGTCTTCAGCCCCTTCCATAACCCCCCCCCCCCCTTTTTTTCATTTATCCACTTCTGTATTTCCATTTTTAGCAGACCACCTCTCTTTATCTACTCCTAGTACACCACTTCTCATTTTACACTACCTCTCTAATATTTTCTCTAGTTTACTACATCTATATTTATCCACTTCTAGGACCCTACTCCTGTATTATTATATATATACTTTAAGATATAATAGACTTTATACATTTTATAATTTTTTTTCTTCTATATTTTATAATAATTTATTTTCAGTTCCACATTATTTCTCTTTACTTACGATTTTATGTCTCTACATTTTACCTATCCTCCAACATGTGACACATCTGTGTCTCGTCTCACTATACCATCTCTCATCGCTTTGTCCACCTCTCCCCAACTTCATCATCCGACATGTAGCTATTGGTATCTACGCCTCACCGTTTGTTGTCGTTGTCCTCGTCTTCTGGAGAAGGCCACCGGCCGAAACGTCAGTATTTTGTTGTGTTCCTTTTTTTGTAAAGCTGTCACCATACCTTAAGTGTATACCACACCCCACTACTGGCTCCTAATTTATAAGAAGACTTAACCAACACAGAACTGAAGTCGTCAGTCGCTGGACACTGCGGGACTTGATAAGGAGGGAATCTGAGCGCCTAAGGACAAGTTCGGTATGCAATGTTGATGACACTTGCTATTGATCACTAGATACACACACACTGTACCCCCGTCACGCCAAGTGGCGCATAGGGAATATGGTGTTAGTGTCCATACATTTTACAGACCTTCGGCACAGGATTTTTGGGGTAATGTGGTCCGTAATTATACGCCCGTGCCGCTTTGCTTTCCCAGAAAAAAATCGTCGGTTGGGATCGAACCCTACCTCTTTGTCCTTTGTAGTCCAGTTCACTAACCACTGAGCTATCGCGGCTCCTGATCACTAGAATAGGTCTCACTTTATTATTATACTTTATTATATTGTATTTGCATTGAGTTCTATTGTATTGCATTGTTACTTCGACTTCCGATAGAGATCTACTCCCTGATTTTCAGTTTCCAGGGAAAAGTCCAAATGGCTTCTCGCGCATGCTCAAAACTCTCCGAATTTTACATCGTATGTAAATCGTTTTCCGACGATGTTTCCGGACGCTATTATACGAAACTTAAGTTGTTTTCTAACAATGAGAGTTCCGTCCACCGATTGAAAAAGTCGGAAGTGATAGAAAACGAAAAAATTTTGTCTTACAACGGATTTTTCAGCTACATACGACGATTTCATCATATTTTTACCCAAAATAAGGAAAGAATAAGTTAAATAATTGTGTATTTAGATTCAGCGTCCATTTTTACATAAGTATGTGAAATTTCAAAGTGATCCGTGTTATTATAATACGGCAATCACGAAAATTCAAGACAATGCTTGTTCCATTGATAAAGCATGGCCGATCGGCGACTATTTCCACTGTTGAACTTATTGCAGAATAAAAACCAGCTTTTGCTGACTGAAGTAATAAGATAACCTGATTCTATAGCCACTTCTACATATTTGTGAGAAATTTTAAATTGATATGTCGGCTCCTATTGAAATTATCGGCATTTTAACGACCACACCATTATCAGAAATTTCCCCATTGGAACAACATGGCGGCGATCAGCTGGATCAGCGACTATGTCCACTGTTGAACTTAAGTCATTGGAGAATAAAATCCAGATTTTGCTGACTGAAATAATAAGATAATCTGATTCTATAACCACTTCTACATATATGTGAGAAATTTTAAATTGATCTGTCTGCTCCTATTGAAGTTATCGGCATTTTAACGACCACACCATTATCGGAAATTTCCCCCATTGAATAACATGGCGGCGATCAGCTGGATCGGCGACTTTTTCCACTGTTGAAATTCATTGCAGAATAAAAACCAGCTAAACCTAACTGAAATATTTAAGATAACCTAATTCTATAACCACTTCTACATATTTGTGAGAAATTTTTAATTGATCTGTCGGCTCCTATTGAAATTATTTTATTATCGGTATTTTAACGACCACACCATTATCATAAATTTTCTCCATTGCGATAATCAGCTGGGCGATCAGCCGGCTATGCCGTGCCGTAAGCGACGCCGACTATTACCTATTTCCACTGTTGAACTTTAAGTCATTGCAATATAAAAGTTTTCTACCTATGGTAAAAAAAATTAAGTTTATTGAACAGCTAATGATAATTTTTTTTTAATTTTTTTTATTAAATAGCTATTGCAGTGTCTAATTCACTGATATCTGGTTGGTTTATTTATATATTGTATACACATTTTTAAAATGAATTTTAAAAAATAAATTAATAATATAATTATACTTCTTATACATAAAATAACAATAATGATGTGACTTCTTTAGCAAAATCAAAATAGATTAGTTAAAATTAGGCAAAATCAGTATGATTTTTATGTGAATCATAGAAATTTATAATTATTCTTACATAAATTGCAGAGAATGACTGTTTTTTTTTTGACGTAAATTCCTGGAAATGACCGTTATTTTGATATAAATCAATTTAAATGACTATTATTTTTGACGCAAATCAAATCAAAGTATTATTTCTTTTATATGAAAAACCAAATATTATGATTATTTTTAAAATGTACACCACATATAATGATAATAATTTTTGGCTTTTAAAAAAAAATTTGGCTTCTTTTTTAAATTTTGGCTTTTTTTGCATGGCCAACCTGGCTCTATGGTTTTTTCTTCTTTGCATCATTTAACACAGTAATAATTCACTTAAAAAATCGTAACCTGTTTTCTAATTGTCGTACAAACATGATTCAGGTATCATTGTTTTACTCACTTCGAGAGCTATTTAGCTATCCTGGTTTCAATTATTAGAAATTATTTTGAAAAAAAAGTCAAAGTACCTCCTATCGTATCGTACTGTATTGTATCGTATCGTATCGCATTGCATTGCATAGCATTGCATTGCATTGTTTTGTATTGTATTGCATTGCATTGCATTGTATTGTATTGTATTGTTTTGTATTGTATTGTTTTGTATTATATTATGTTATGTTATGTTATGTTATGTTATGTTATGTTATATTATATTATTGTGTTCGGCATTGTTGTGTGCTACGTCATCGAAATGGTTCCCTAGACCGGCCGTGAGCTGGTCTTACGGTCTGCTGTTTGGTGTGCGACGGGGATAGTTTGACGACTGACTGTGTGTCTATATGTTCGGAATTGGAGTCAACAGCGATGACCTAATATCATCAAGTGATACGACGATCATCATTTTCAAGAGGAAGTGAATTACCGGTTTATGGGGATAGACGACATCCGTGTCACTGGAATTGTCGTTTGTTACTCTGACGATCGCAGCCGCTATATTTTGGAAAATCGCCTCATAGTCCAATATGGGTCGCAGACCCCACGAGGCATGAATGTATCACACTCATACACATAGTTTCCTTTTGGTTGCTCCTTCCCTTTTTGCATAGCCTTCTCTACTGCACATTTTGGGGATCTTTGGTCTATCTACTATACCATGCTATTTATAGTTCTTCTCCTATAGTCTCTTATGAGACACTTCGGTGTTCTCCTCTATACTTTTTTCTGTGCTCCTTACCCATCATTGGTTTTTATTGTACCCCACTCTCAGGCATCTCACACTTACCGCCTTTTGAACACCTGTTAGTCTACTGTTCTATTCTTTCTCCTTTGTGTTTGCACACTGCCCCTTTGTGAACTCCTCTGGTTCGGTGTGCAATTGCGCACATTTTTGCACATTTCTACACATTCACGAAAGCCACACATTTGTTACCATTTCCTTTTCATACACACAGGATAGAGATTTTTAGTTTATTTTCTTTAACATATTTCGAATATTTTTGTTTTAATGTTTCGTTATTAGTTTTGTGTGTGTGTTTTTCTTGTTTGTTCCTGCTGAAGGCCTATTGGGCCGAAACGTCGTTTAGTCTGTGTCGTCCACTTATCACGTAAAGCTTCTAACATACCATTTTTTTATTTTTCCACATATTCAGCTTTACTGCAGCTTCGCATTTTTATGCATTCATTTGCATTTATTTGCCTTAACCCCTTATGGGGATAGGCGGCCTGAACGATTGAAGGCTATGCATGAAAAGAGTTCCCTGTTGCAGTTTCCTCATATTCCAAGTTGCATGTCTGTGTTAGTCACCTCTAGTGACTCGGGCAGATGGTGCTCGTAAACCTGGGAGGGCCGACCATCTAAGGGCAGAATCCCCCTACAGAAAAGATCATCTGCTGCCTTGCAGGAAGATTGGGAACAATCAAAAGCTAAGGAAAGCAAACCTGCTGGCTGAAATCGGATACACTGGGCCACTGGCGCATAACACAGTGCAACGTTTTAACAAGTATTCAAGCGGAGTGGATCTAACAGGCTCAAACAGACGGCTGTCTTCGTGTGAGAGTCTGGAGTCCTACTCTTGATTGAGTCCTGATCGCAGAGAGAGAGAGAGAGATTATATTATATTATATTATATTATATTATATTATATTATATTATATTATATTATATTATATTATATTATATTATATTATATTATATTATATTATATTATATTATATTATATTATATTATATTATATTATATTATATTATATT
Source organism: Megaustenia siamemsis (assembly GCA_032433765.1). Taxonomy (NCBI): domain Eukaryota; kingdom Metazoa; phylum Mollusca; class Gastropoda; order Stylommatophora; family Ariophantidae; genus Megaustenia; species Megaustenia siamemsis. The sequence continues at coordinate 37,307,611 of JAVIAB010000108.1, read as the reverse complement.
ATATTATATATTATATTATATTATATTATATTATATTATATTATATTATATTATATTATATTATATTATATTACATTACATTACATTACATTACATTACATTACATTACATTATATTATATTATATTATATTATATTATATTATATTATATTATATTATATTATATTATATTATATTATATTATTATATTATATTATATTATATTATGCTATGCAATGCATATATCTATCATATCATATCATATCATATCATATCATATCATATCATATCATATCATATCATAATCATATCATATCATATCATATCATATCATATCATATCATATCATATCATATATCATATCATATTGTATTGTATTGTATTGCATTGTATTGTATTTATTTGTATTGTATTGTATTGTATTGTATTGTATTGTATTGTATTGTATTGTATTTATTTGTATTGTATTGTGTTGTATTGTATTGTATTGTATTGTATTGTGTTGTAAAAAGTAAAAAAAGTAAAGTACCCCCGTCACGCCAAGTGGCGTATAGGGAATATGGTGTTAGTGACCATACATTTTACAGACCTTCGGCACATGATTTTTGGGGTAATATGGTCGGTATTACGCCCGTGCCGCTTTACTTTCCCAGAAAAAAATCCGGTACCCATTAAAGGCTAGGTGAACCCGGAGCCCTCGGTTGGGATCGAACCCTACCTCTTATCCTTTGTAGTCCAGTTCACTTACCACTGAGCTATCGCTGCTCGTATTGTATTGTATTGTATTGTATTGCATTGCATTGCATTGCATTGCATTGCATCGCATCGCATCGCATCGCATCGCATCGCATCGCATCGCATCACATCACATCACATCACATCACATCACATCATATTATATTATATTATATTATATTATATTATATTATATTATATTATATTATATTATATTATATTATATTATATTATATTATATTATATTATATTATATTATTATATTATATTATATTATATTATATTATATTATATTATATTATATTATATTATATTATATTATATTATATTATATTATATTATATTATATTATATTATATTATATTATATTATATTATATATTATATTATATATATTATATTATATTATATTATATTATATTATATTATATTATATTACAATACAATACAATTGATTGAACGGGTACATAGATACTGCCATACAGAAGGGGGAGTCCCTGGTGTCCCCGGATGCTTGGAGCACGCGACAATGATATGGGACGCGATACAGAGAGCAAAGACAGAGAAGCTAAATCTAGACGTCATATGGTCGGATCTTGCAAACGCTTATGGATCAGTCCCACATCAGATGATTTGGCAGGCTCTCCGAATGTGCCATGTACCCCAGCGTGTGACCGCCATGCTCAGACTGTATTTTACCGGTTTCACTGTGCGTTTCTCCACACAGGAATACACGACCGACTGGATATAATTGCAAGTCGGCATTGCGATGGGATGTACAATTTCGCCCATACTCTTCGTGATGGCTATGCAGATAATACTGAAAGCAGCAGAGGGAGTTGGAAAAGGACCAGATCTTGCAGGTGGATACCACATGCCACCACTTAGAGCATTTATGGATGATACCACGGTCCTAGCGTCAGAAGAGAGCCACTCCCGCAGAATGCTTGAACGCCTGGACGAACTCATCGTGTGGTGGCGGATGAGCTTCAAACCAAGGAAGTCACGAAGCCTATCCATCAGACGAGGAAAGACCAAGCAAGTCACATTCAGTGTGGCGAAACAGAGGATCTCAACCGTCTGCGAGGACCCAATAAAGAGTCTAGGCAGAGTATATGATGCCTCATTGAAATACACGAAAGCAGTCCAGAGAGTAAGAGAGATGACAGAGCAAGGGCTACATATCATCGACCGGAGTAGACTTTTAGGAAAGTTCAAAATCTGGTGCCTCCAGTTCATGTTGATACCTACATTGTTATGGCCTATTCTGATATATGAGATCAGCTCAAGTACGGTGGATGCGATGGAGAGAAAGATTAACAAGTACACGCGGAAGTGGCTGGGAGTACCACCAGGATTGACAGATGTTGCGCTGTACAGTAAGAAAGCCAAGCTGGTCCTTCCGTTCAAGTCAGTCCTAGAGGAATATAAGGCCGGCAAGGCCAGACTGGCAGTTATGCTGCAAAGCTCGTCAGACGAAGCTGTCCGAACAGTGGAACCCACTGTGAAGACCGGTCGGAAGTGGCAGGCGCGCGCAGCAGTACACGAAGCACGTGAGAGTCTCCAGCTAAAGGAAGTAATGGGCTACACGCAGACCAACAGGCGTGGATTTGGTCACGGAGACATCCGATGGTGGTCAAAAGCGTCAAATAGACAACGTAGGGACATGGTAGTCAGGGAGATCAGAGATGTCGAGGAGAACAAGCGTGTGCAAAAGGCAGCACAACAGGTGCAGCAAGGCCAATGGACCACATGGGATATGGCCTTGCAGAGGACACTAACATGGAATGGCATGTGGCATATGGCACCGCTGCGGCTCAGCTATATAATCAGATCACTGTACGACCTTCAACCACCAGCATGCAACCTTGTGAAGTGGGGGAAGACAGATGAAAATCGATGTCCTCTTTGCGGAGAAATACAGACGATGGAGCATGTTCTTTCCCAATGCAAGACAGCACTAAGTCAAGGGAAGTTCACATGGCGACACAACAGAGTGCTGCATGAACTGGCTGCCACCGTGGATGGGGCGACACAACAGAGTGCTGCATGAACTGGCTACCACCGTGGATGGGGCGACACAACAGAGTGCTGCATGAACTGGCTACCACCGTGGATGGGACGACACAACAGAGTGCTGCATGAACTGGCTACCACCGTGGATGGGACGACACAACAGAGTGCTGCATGAACTGGCTGCCACCGTGGATGGGACGACACAACAGAGTGCTGCATGAACTGGCTGCCACCGTGGATGGGACGACACAACAGAGTGCTGCATGAACTGGCTGCCACCGTGGATGGGGCGACACAACAGAGTGCTGCATGAACTGGCTACCACCGTGGATGGGGCGACACAACAGAGTGCTGCATGAACTGGCTACCACCGTGGATGGGACGACACAACAGAGTGCTGCATGAACTGGCTACCACCGTGGATGGGGCGACACAACAGAGTGCTGCATGAACTGGCTACCACCGTGGATGGGACGACACAACAGAGTGCTGCATGAACTGGCTACCACCGTGGATGGGGCGACACAACAGAGTGCTGCATGAACTGGCTGCCACCGTGGATGGGACGACACAACAGAGTGCTGCATGAACTGGCTACCACCGTGGATGGGGCGACACAACAGAGTGCTGCATGAACTGGCTACCACCGTGGATGGGACGACACAACAGAGTGCTGCATGAACTGGCTGCCACCGTGGATGGGACGACACAACAGAGTGCTGCATGAACTGGCTGCCACCGTGGATGGGACGACACAACAGAGTGCTGCATGAACTGGCTGCCACCGTGGATGGGGCGCGGATGAAGGCCAACAATAAAGTTCGACCAGCTACGACTAACACCTACTTTTTGAGAGCGGGACAGGTCGCACGTCCCAAGTAGAACAACTGAAACGACTCCACTATCCTGGACGTAGCAAACTATTGGGAGATGGCGGTTGACCTCCCAGCGCGAGGAAAGTACCCAGAGTGCATTAAGAGATCTAAAATGCGTCCTGACATTGCACTCTACACGTCAAATATGACCCACGTCATCTTAATAGAGCTTACAGTGCCATTTGAATCTAGGATAGAGGAACAACACATATTCGAACTATCCAAACACAAGGATCTAGTCACCGAGCTGAGACAGCAGGGACTCCAGAGTAGAGTGTTTTCGGTAGTGGTTGGTGCCAGAGGACTCACAACCCCATCCCTCTACGACCTCTTAAAAATGCTAGGAATTAAGGGGAGGTTGCGGTCAAGAACAATGAAGACTATTGCTGAGTCAGCAGAAAGAGCGTCGTGCTGGATGTGGCAGAATCGTGACAGACCAACAGTCAAATAATATTATGTCCAGCCCAGACGATGGGACGACTATTTTACACCTTGACCACTTATTGCTCCCACATAAGTCAACAGAGTAGGGAGAATCGAAGTAGGGCCCGAGACGAAGTGATAAGAAGTTACATAACTGGTCGGAGGTGAGCATCAGACCAGGTGTTTGTGGCGACGGCAGTCCAAACAAATAAGTCCTCAAACAATAGGAAGGCTGGAATTTTTCATCCGTAACTTCTGAATTCCCACGGAAGTCAGACACTGACGGGTTTATAAAATTGCGTTGTCAATAGTAGCCACGTTATTTCGACTGGAAAGCGCAGAAACGTGCTAGGATAAACCAAGACAGGTAAGGTAAACTATTTTCGAGTGTCTTGTTATTTTGTGCTGAACATACGATGTAAGCCGTAGGTTAGGTTAGTTAACTATTTTCGAGTGGTTTATGTATTATGTGGTAGTTATTTTGTGCCGAACATACCGTGTAAGCCTTAGGCTAGGTTAGTTAAACTATTTTCGAATGTTTTGTTTATTAAGTGTAGCTATCTTTTGCCGAACATACTGTGTAAGCCTTAGAGGCAGTGCAGCAGGAGGTCGACGCCTGGGAGTCATGACCCAGGCGGGCCCACCTCCCCTAGAGTGTCAAGAAGCTAAAGGCCGTAGCACTTCCTCGACCGGGGGGGGGGGGGCTTTTCTTCTGATGATCAGATTGCCTCCTGCTGCGAAGCTCTGTACAAAGAGTTTCCTACCACAATACAACACAATACAAAACAAAACAAAACAAAACAAAACAAAACAGTACAGTACAGTACAGTACAGTACAGTACAATACAGTACAATACAATACAATACAATACAATACAATACAATACAATACAATACAATACAATACAATACAATACAATACAATATATAATATAATATAATATAATATAATATAATATAATATAATATAATATAATATAATATAATATAATATAATATAATATATATAATATAATATAATATAATAATATAATATAATATAATATAATATAATATAATAACATACATATATATAATATAAATTGAAACAAAACAGAAAACATGTGTTACATTTGTCGACAAATCACATGTGACCATGGGGCTTTGACATCAAAGACAGCGTCTATGTTGTTCACTATTTGGTTAAAATGAGCCATAAAAGGTAACACAAATGCTATTCTTCTGTATACAAAAGTTATGAGTACATTACAGACGTCAGACACACTGTAACACCTTTTTATTAAAATCCCCGCTCTCCCACTCTCTTTTTCGTATATATACATATACACACACATTAACACATATACGCACACACACATATATATATATATATATATATATTATATACACACATACACATGCATATATGCATATATACACATATACACATATAGGAAAATAGAAAAAATACAGATATGCAATTTATTCTCGAGTTGTGATTGCAGCCCTATGCTATAGTCATGAAAACATCTGCGTGAAAGACATCGCCAATGATGGCTAATGTTTTTAGTTAGCCGAGTTGGCAATGTTCCCTACCATTTGGCTTTTCGTGGCAAGGCGCTGTGCCAAGGAGTGCGGGTTCGATCCTGCTTCGGACCCATAAAATATGTTTTTTTTTTTCTGTTGTTGATTATTTGTCATTTTTTCCGAGTGCAGTAAACATACCTCTTCCTCTGAATTGATTCTCTTACACATATAGTATAGTTTATTTTTGTCTCCCTCTTTCACGCCCAATTGTTAAACTTCCTCTCACTCTGACTCTTGGCTCTCCCCGTTGATTAGAAATCATGTTGCAGTGTTTAGTATGGCCTGTGGTGTCGCGAGATGTTGTGTTAGATTTCGTGGTTGTTATGAAAGGGGAATCATTGTTGTGCAGGAATGTATGTCTATTGTTTATTGAGTTATTATTTTTTTTGGTGGGTGGGCAACCATCACTGCACTCCGAACATGTCCATAGCGGCTGACGACTCCAGTTCTGTGTTCTTTGATAAGTCTTCTTACACGCCCAATAAGTTTCTCGTTTCTCACTGTGCCAATCTAAACTCCCATTTCTTTCATCCGAAGGAGTGACGTGGACTCATGGATATCGAAAGTCCTGTGCTCTAGCCACATCTCGGAGGACATTGATAATGTCAGCCAGATCCATTAGTTGACCGTCGTCAACGACATTGCAGCTAGCCAACCTGTCCGCTCTTTCATTTCACCGTACTCCTGTATGTCCAGGGACGTAGACTAAAGGTGACCGTATGTATTTTTTTTAACTTGACTTCCGGTTCCAAAATGGTGGAACGCAGTTCATCTTTTCTCAACCGCTCAAGAAATTTCATTCGGGAACTGATTAATTTCGGCTCTTCAATGCAATTTTTTCTGCGTTAAAGTCAATCTGATGATCCACTTAACAAATTTTCGTAGATGATGCTGAGTCGCACACACCTCAATGTTCCTCTTTGTCAAATCCAGTTTTGTGAATGCGACCTTCCCATGCCTAGAGTTTATATGCGGTTTACGTCAACACATTGAGTGCTGTTCCAAGGCCGTCGTTGGAATTGTTTGACGCCAATTATTTACATATTGCAATTCATTAATATGGACTGCTCTGCCAAATCAACCGAAGTTTTCACTTTAGAGATTGTGTACCATCTTTTCGTTGTTGACTGCATTTATTAGAGTAATCGGGATTTTATGGGCGCAGCCATTGTTGTGTGTCCTGTGTCATCACAATAGCTGATTGTATATCCCTGAAACGGCCATACGATAATAGTAAAATGCGAAATGGAGTTTCTTTCCTGACTTTATAGCACCGGGGTGACTCCCGGAGTTTATATTAGTCAGGATGGATTTATAATTTCACAAATTCACAGATCTTAGTCTGTTTGATGTGCCACGGGGATAATGCGACGACTAATTAATTATGCGTGTTTAATATGTTCGGATTTGGAGTCAAAATTATGTCCCAACATCATCAAGTGCTATACATTAAAAAAAAGATATGACGATCATCATTTTCAGGAGAACATGAACTTCTGGTCAATAGGATGGATAGGCGGCAGGAACAATTAAAGGCTATGTCTGAAAAGTATTCCTTGTTACAGTTTCCTCATATTCCAAGCCCGACTTGTTGCAGGAGCTACTGAATTTAGTTATTGAGTTATTGAGTTATTTGCGGGTCATCATCATTGCACTCCGAACATGTCCATAGGTGCTCAGATACCCTCCTCAGCAATTCCCTCAGTGTCCAGCGACTGACGACTCCAGTTCTATGTTGGTTGATAAGTCTTCTTACACGGCCACTAAGTGTCTCATTTCTGGCTGTGCCCAACTTAACTCCCATTTCCATCATCCGAAGAAGTGACGTGGATCTGTGTTTGTCGAAGTCCTGTGCTCTTCCCACATCTCGGAGGGCATTGATGATGTCCGCCCGATCCATTGGTTGCCCGTCCTCAACGACAGCGCAGCTAGCCAACCTGTCCGCCCTTTTATTTCCCCGTACTCCCGCATGTCCAGGGACATAGACAAAGGTGACCTTACGTATTTTGGATTTCTGCAAAGACTCTACCCATTGCATGCGTACAGAGCCCGCCTCCACTTTTTTTATCATGCTCATCGAATCACTCAGTATACATGCGTGAGTGTAGTCTTGTGACTCTAACCATTTGAATGCCTTGGTCACTGCCATCGCCTCCATTGTCATGCTACTCGTGGTCATGACGTATGCACCACTGTCTTCCTTGACTATTCTGCCTGCCGAGCGTGCTGTAAATGCCCATGCACTTCTTTGGTGTCGTCTTACAGATCCGTCTGTATAGATGACTGCATCTTTCTCATCGGTGTTATCGCAGATGAGACCGTTGACCTCAGCATTAACCACGACCGGGTTCTGTTCCCTACTTTTCCTGTGGAGTGTGACAGTACACGAGAAAGTCCCCTTGAACAACGTAGGCACCGGTATCCACTCCTCACCAACGCTGATATTGGTAAGCCCACAAACCTGTTTGATGACATCTTCTGCTCGGCCCATCCATGATTTGCATCTTTTTAGCCTGTCACCTTTCCCTGTGTTGAGCACGTGGTGCAATGGATGCTCTGTATCTGTACTAATCTTCAGGCATGCTCGTGCTCTCCAGATCTTGATTCTGTCATCCATGGTTGGAAAGTTAAGAAGATACCTCATTGCTACACAGGGAGTGTCTCTTGTACATCCCAGGATAATGCGCATGGCTTCATTTTGTATTTTCTCCAGCCTATCAATTTGAGTCGTACTGACAGTAAGTATTGCCAGGGCATAGTCGATTGGTGCGATGACTAATCCCTGGAACAGCAGAGTAAGTAGCCTCTGCTCGATGTTGGCAGCTGACATGACCTTCAAGGCGGCTAATCCTTTGCGGGATTTTGTTATCACATGGTCGACGTGGTCCCGAAAACACAGGCTGCGATCAAACTTAACTCCAAGGTATGTCATCAACTTGTCCCTGGTCAGCTCATCAGCTCCCATTCGTACTACTGGTGTGGTCGTATGAACGATATGATTGTTAAGGGAGAACCATGAAACTGATGCTTTTTAAGGATTAACCACAGCACCTGATACCCCACACCAGGAAGAAATGCGATCGAGTTTGTCTTGCATTGTGGAAGCGATTCCCCGTCTGTCTCTTCCCTGTCGATATACCAGAATATCATCAGCAAAAGTCATAGTTCTTCCCCTCCCATCCAGCTATTGTTCCGTGATCGTTATTGTGTTCACGTTAAATAGAACTGATGACAATGGTGAGCCTTGTGGCAGCCCTGGGCAAATGGATGTAGGCTCGGAAGACCAACTTCCACATCTGAGTATCACCTTCCTCTGAAACAGTGCCGCGGCGATCCATCTAATGAGGAAGGGGTGCACCGCCGGTTTGAGGAGCATATGCATGAGATATTCAAATGGTACCCTGTTGTATGCATCCCTAGATCTATAGCAGCAGCACATGTCTCCTCTCGTCTGTGGAAGCCTTCGAAGACGTCATAGGCAAATACTGCCTCATTGAGCCATGTCTCTTTGTTAGATCTATAACCTCCAAGTGTGGGTGGGAATACACGTTTCTGTTCAAGGTGACAGGTGAGGACACGGGCAACTATTTTCTCCAGCAACTTGCCCGCAGTGTTCTGCATTGTGATGATTCTGTAGGCACTGATCTGAGAATGGTCCTTCTTTGGCTTCGGTAGCGGTAGCAAGTAGCTGTGTAGCCACTCCTCCTTAATCTGGCCACTCCGAATACTGGCATTAAACTCATTGGCCAGTTTTGTCAAGTCGTCGTCAGCTAAATCGCCTATGTCATCGTACCGAACACCATCTGGACCAGGAGCAGTGTTGTGTGACCTTTTAAGTGTCGTGCGAATGGTATCGGTTGTGATTGTGAGATCTTCTTCCAGCCCTACATCCTTACACAATTTTGACAGCGATCCCCGTATCCTCATTCTTACAGACTCATTTCTTTGGTCCGTCTGCTCAATGTAGCGGGCAAGCAGGGCCTTCCCTTTGCTCTCATCAGATTTGTGCCATATCTGGCCTGTGCTCTGAAAGTCTGGTATGCCTCTATGTCGTGGTGTGCCATTCATGCACTGATGAAGGCGCCAGAATGTGGCGAGCGATTTTTCTGAGCACACTTTTTTTACAGAAGTCATCCCATTTGGCATCCTTAGCCTGCTTAGCGCATAGTTTCAAGTGCATCATTTTTTGGTCGACCTCTACTTTCAGACGCTTCAAGAGCTCAGGTTGTGTTCTTCCATTCCTTCTAGCTTTCTGCCACGTCTTGACCGTTTGTCTCTTGCTCCGCCACGCTTCCTCGACATCTACGTTCCACCACTGAATTAAGTGCTCTGTGCACAATGTGAGATGTGCGTTTCATCTGTTTTGATCGTGTTTCGATATTCCGACTGTTTACGATGAATGATGATATCGTATGGTGGAGAACAGATGGATGTGTTCACTTTCTAGGCGGTTTCGCCTTATGTCCTTTGGCGTGTGCTGAAACTGCTATGATGGGGACTACAGCTACCTTTCTTTGTTTGGGTGATAAGATAGTAATTCGGATGATTCCACTGGCACGGGCGGTTGAGCAATTATGGATTTTAATTCGTTTGGAGCGATACCGGGGCCTTCCATCCCCATAACCATAACCATTACCATTTTTTGCTTCTGCAACGACTGTATCCATTGTATGCGTACAGAGCCCGCATGTACTTTTTTTAAAAAAATCATGCTCATCAAATCACTTAGTATGCAGGCGTTGGTGTGGTCTTGTGACTAACCAGATGAATGCCTTGGTCACTGCCATCACTCCAATCGTCATGCTACTCGTGGTCATAACGTATGCACCACTATCTTCTTTGACTGTTCTGCCTGCCGAGCGTGCTTTAAATGCCCATGAACTCCTTTAGTGTTGTATTACGGATCCGTCTGTATAGATAACCTCATTTTTCTAACCGGTGTTATCCCAGATGAGACCGTTTACAGCTTCATTGACCACGATTAAGTTCTGTTGCCTATATTTCTTGTCGAGGTGTGACAATACACGAGAATGTGCCCCTGAATGACGTAGACACCGGTATCCACTCCTCGCCGGCGTTGATAATGGGTAAGCCCACATACCTGATTGATGAAATTTTCTGCTCGTCCCACTCATGATTTGCCTCTTTTTAGCCTGACACCAACTATCTGAAGTCTGAAGGATGGCAACACCTAAACCTGTATTCCGGATGCGTGGGCTGAAACATTAATGTCTCAAACTCAATCTGAAAGTGATGAGGGATGCGTGTATATCTTTGTCTATGTTGGTCTCCTGCAGAAGTATAAAGTCAGGGTGGTTTTTGTGTTTGAGATGAACAATGTAGCCTATTTTTATACCGGAGACCGCGGATGTTGATGATAAATATTATATAATCTCTCTTGCTATTCGGTAAACGTATAAACGTTGGGAGGGCTGCGTTTTATTAATTGTCTATGTGTAGTCTGAGTATTGGGTGGTCGTTTTCATCCCACCACCGGCTGTGTCTGGTGCTACAAAAAATGACGTATTTATACGGGAATCTGGAAGAACTCCTTCCCTCTCTCCTTGATGATGTCTTGTTTGTACTTATTGCATGAGGTGTCTCATAGTGTTTCTGAATAGTCTAGAACCAGTTTTGGGATGAGCTCTATACGATTTCCCTGTTGCTGTTAAATCTGATGGGTTCGTTGTTCGATTTTTGCTTGTTTGGTTTTGTATGTCTGCTTTGTTTTGTGGGCTGTTTGGATCAGATACGAGGCGCCTTTTTCACGTCACCAGTTAGAAGTCTGTTTTTCTTTGTCTGAATGCAGGTTGGTGGAGTTGGTGGAGTTGGTGGCAGCGATGGCGCTGGTACCATATGCTGGTGTCTGGCTGTGCACCTGTTCACCCAGTGGGCTGTCTGGTGACAGTGTGGATACTCTGTTCTCCATCCTGCTATATTTATCATGAGTTTAAGGGCTGAGCTGTCTGTTTTACTGTGAACGTGGCAGAGAAATTTTAGGTGTACAATTGATTGGTCCACCTGTCTATCCCAAAATGGGTGTTTAGGATATCAAAATCAGGATTGTTTGATATTTGTACCTGGCTGAACCCTGTTTGTATGAAGGTAGGAGCTAGTTAAGGCTCGTTTTTGACCTTTCCTTTTCTAGATGCTCTATTGTCGCCGTGAAATTAATGTCCAACTATTCCATGGTTTTACCAAGGAGACCTGAATAGTGGTCTGCATGTGTCGCAGGATGCAGTGTCGGGTACCGCCTGTTGGAACTCTCCATGAGGTATACGCTTTCTACCTCGTTTCTGTCGACCCCACAAGGTCCAGTCAACATATACGACATCAAAGCGTGGGTAGCCCGGTCCGCCTTCGGTACAGACATCGATATTATTAGGGTGCCGAGTCTGTGTAAGGATCCCTTTCGAGACATATTAAGATCTTACTTTGTTTACGAAACAAAACATAAAGGTCACTGCACGGTTAATTCGCAAAAGCACTCAAAGTTCAGAAATCACGACTGAGAAATGTGATTCCCGAAAGCACCTTAAAATTCCGACCACGTTTGGGATGAAATTTCACACTTTACCAAAATGCGAAAGATTGGTTGATATTAAATATTGAGTTTTACTGGCAATGAAATTGTTTAATATAAAATGTTGTCTATTAACTGCAAAATAAAACATTAAACGTTTCCTTGTAATTAAATATATAAATAGTAAATGATTTTTGCTAAATATAATTTAACGCTAAAGTTATATCTCTTCTTCTTCTACCTTTTAGCTCCCAGTAGAGCATAGGTCTTCAACAAACACTTTCCAAGTCGTTCTGTTTTTTGCAATTCTTTTAAGATCATTCCATGTCTTCCCCATCATCTTCATCTCTGCTTCAATCTGTCTTCTCCAAGCATTCCTTGGTCTTCCTCTTTGTCTTTTCCCCTGGGGATTCCAAAAAAGGGCCTGTTGTGTAATACTCTCAGTTGGCTTCAGTAGTGTGTGTCCTATCCATCGCCATCGTCTTCGCTGTATTTCTTTATCCACTGGTATTTGACTGGTACATTTCCATAATTCCACGTTAGTGACTTTGTCCTGCCATTTCCATCCCTTTATTCTGCGCAAGCATCCATTAATGAAAGTCTGTACCTTCGTGATTGTCAATTTTGTTATTCTCCATGTTTCACAGCCATATAATAGAACCGACTTAACATTGGAGTTAAACATTTTTATTTTTGTATTTAGCCTAATTTCTTTGGATTTCCATATGTTTCCCAGTGCAATGAAAGCTCCTCTTGCTTTTGATATCTTTATTTTGGTATCATTTTCTGTTCCTCCCTCTTTATCTATATTACTGCCCAGATATATATAAGATTGTACGTCTAGTAGAGGTATTTCTCCTAGTTTTATTTGGTTATTGCCAACTGCATTAATTCTCATAATGTTAGTCTTATCTCTATTAATCTTTAGTCCTAGCTGTTGTGATCTCTCAACTAATATACTCATTTTATCTTGCATCTGTTGGTGGCTGTGTGATAGGAGAGCTATGTCATCAGCAAAGTCTAAATCATCAAGTTGTTTGGTAAGTGACCACTGGATCCCATTTCTGTTGTTTTGATGTATTTTCATAATCCAATCTATGGCCAGTAGAAAGATAAATGGAGACAGAAGGCATCCTTGCCTTACTCCTGTTCTTATTTAAAATGCTTCTGTAAGCCGTCCTTCATGCACCGCACTACATTTTGTTCCTTCATACATTGTTTTTATCAGATTAATAAACTTTATGGGTATTCCGTAATGACTCAGCAACTTCCAAAGCATTCTTCTGTCTAAACTATCAAATGCCTTTTCGTAATCTATGAATCCAATATAAAAGGGGATTTTAGTTCTAAACTTTGTTCAACTATTATACGTAGAGTAGTTATTTGATCAGCACATGATCTGTTCTTCCTAAAACCTGCTTGTTCATCTCTCAAGTGTTTCTCTATAGCCTCTTTTAGTCTCTCCAGAATGATTCTGCCTAATATTTTTCCTGGCACTGATAGTAGCATAATTCCCCTATAATTTGTGCACTCCTGTAAACTTCCTTTCTTTGGTAGTTTGATCATATAACCTTCTCTCCAGTCTTTAGGTATTTCTTCCCTCTCCCAAATTTTATCCAATAGATCATGTAACATCTTGGTAGAGGTGATAATATCTGCTTTGATGGCTTCCGAAGGAATTTCATCTGGTCCTGTGGCTTTACCATCTTTTAATAGTTTGATGGCTTTCATTATTTCTTCTTTGCTTGGTTTTCCGCAGTTAACGTGTAACTCTTCTTCTGCTGGTAGTATATCTGGAGGATTATTTGAGCCGGGTCTGTTCAAAAGTTCTTCAAAGTGCTCTTTCCATCTCTCCATTTGTTCCCTTATATTACTAAGCAGATTTCCTTTCTTATCTTTGATAAAGGCGTTAATCTGTTTGTATTTTCCACCTAATTTCTTTGTGCTGTTGTACAGTTCTTTCATATTCCCTTTATTTGCTGCTTCTTCTGCCTCTTTAGCTAATTCATCTATATATTTCCTCTTATCCCTTTTAATGCATCTTCTCACTTCTTTGTTCACCTCTGTGTAAGCTTCCTGTGTCTTGGCTTTATTACTTCTTGTTTTGCTTTTATTTATGTCTGCTTTCTTATATCTCTTACTTGAGAGGAAAATGTAGTCCTAATTAGTCAAAATAAGTCAACAAAGAAACATATAGGAAAAGCCCCCCCCCCCCCCAAATTAAAAAAAAAATCCACGGTCTCAAATGAATTAAATTTTGATTATAGGTTAGGTAACATGTGACATATCTATAATATATTAAGTGGGTTACGTTACAGTAGATCTGTTAATTTTTACGTCTAAGTGTAACCAATCATTCGCCTGTGGTAAATGGACATTAACATGAAAGGAATGTAATGGGAGACAGGTCTAGTAATATTAATTAATCAATTTTCAGAAACGTTAGTAATTAATTCATATCAAACATTTCTAAAATTAGCATTTAATGAAAGTCAATTCTATGCTATTCTACAAATAATAAATATTACTAATATGGGTAATATTTATATACGTCGTTTAAAAAAGGGGTCCCTTGCGGTGTATTATAATATTTTACACATTTTATTCTTATTATAAGTATTTCAAATAGTCAGGACTTCGCATAAGTTTATTTATATTTACCTATGAATCTTAGATCTTACATTGGAAGACAAGAGCTGGCTTACAGGTATTTTAGTATTCACTCAGTTCATCGACGAGCGTGTTTCATCTTGTATTGTGGTCACCCGTATTTTACAAATGTGCCTTTTCTCTAACTCTCTCTCTCTCCCTCTCTCTCTCTCTCTCTCTCTCTATCTGCGATCAGGACTCAATCAGAGTAGGATTCCAGACTCTCACATGAAGTCAGCTGTCAGGTTAAGTGTGTTGATCGCCCCCACAAACAGAACATCACAATTAGAGTCTGCCAGTTCCACTTTGATTGAACACCCGTTAAAACGTTGCACTGTGTTCTGCGCCAGTAGCCCAGTGTATCTGATTTCAGCCAGCATTATATTAAGGTTTGCTTTCTTTAGCCTTTGATTGTCCCCAATCTTCCTGCATGGCAGCAGATTGTCTTTTCTGTAGGGAGATTCTGCCCTTAGATGGTCGGCCCTCCCAGGTTTACGAGCACCATCTGCCCGAGTCACTAGAGGTGACTAACACAGACATGCACACACAAAGATATGAGATATGACCAACACAGACATGCACACAGCGATACGAGGCATGACTAACACTGACACACATCAAAATATGAGATATGACCAACACAGACATACACGCAAAGATATGACACATGACTAACATAGACATGCACACAAAGATATGAGATATGACTAACATAGATATGCAAACACAAAGATATGACACATGACTAACATAGACATGCACACAAAGATATGAGATATGACTAACACAGACATGCACACGCAAAGATATGAGATATGACTAACATAAACATGCACACAAAGATATGAGATATTACTAACATGACACACACCAAGATATAAGCCATGGCTAGCACACACACACACACACTAAGATAGGCGCCATGGCTAGCACAGAAACACATTAAGATATGAGCCATGGCATCACGGAAACACACCAAGATATGAACCCTGGCCAGCACAGACACCCACCAAGAAATGAGCCGTGGCTAGCACGGATATACACTAAGATATGAACCATGGCCAACACAGACACACACTAAGATATGAATAATGGCCAGCCCAGACACACACTAAGATATGAGCCATGGCCAGCACATACACCCACTAAGATATCAGCAATGACTATCGCAGACACCCTCTAAGATATGAGTTACGGCTAGCACGGATATACAAGAGAAGCAGAAGAGGAGGTAGAAGAGCAGCGATCGCGAAAGGTATCTATATGCTTCGGTTTGTTGTTGTCGGCAGACTCTTCTTAACGTGGGAATCATCGACATACGAGACGCTTCCCCGGTTAACTGTTCAAACAGGTTCCGTTCAAACAGTTGTCCGGAGATTTGAGAGTGCAGTCTGACCCGTAGAACGTTCCCTTGCATGTACAGTTCCCGGTTGACTGTTCACAGGTGTCGTTGAAAAAGTTGTCCGGAGAGTGCAGTCTGACCCGTGGTACGTTTCCTTGCGCGTACAGTCTGCACTTTCCGGGTCACATATGGTGTCACAGCCATCAGAACACGTCTGTTCGCATTGTAGCCCAAAATTACCATCGGGACAAGTGTCATTACAGGTATAGCCAGGATGTTTACATTGTAGGCATTTTCCTGATTTTTTCACACATAAAAGACAGACACTGAGACAAGACCTGGAGCAGTCGTGTCCATAGATCCCATATGAACAGTTGCCGTGACACGTACCGATGATGACGTTGCAGCCTTTGTTACACCCACTACACACTTCATAAAACGACCAGAATGCCCGTCCAGACAATAGGTGTCTGTAAATGTATGCATCTCACACACCGTCAGTGCACTGTCAGCCTGCGAAATGGTTGGTGAGAACTCAATCTTAATGTTTGCCATTGGCGTTTGTGTGGTGACTACAATAGTGTTCACAGAAACATTAGGGTATGATATATCATTATACTGGAACACAACGCCGCCACTGTCAGAGAAAGCCTTTAGAGTGGCATTCTTTACCCGAATCATAGTGCTAGCTCGATGATAGATTCGAATGGTGGGAAACTTCTGGGGCGTGGCAAAGTTCAGATACCAGTAAACAGGATTGGTTCCACTTCTCAATTGTGTGTGTGTGCAGTCATTGTCATAGAGATTGGTCTTTTTTTGTCATTAACTGCGGCCACTGGTTCACATCCGTCTCAATAAAAATTATATATAACGATATATTAACAAATCTAACTACATGGCGATAATATGCTAGATACTAAAGAGAGGAAAAAATAAAAAATGGTCACTTCCCTGTGTTCCTGAGCTGGGTCAGTCTCCAAATGGACTGAAATGATACGACAGGACCGACTATAAATCTCTCTGACCAGCGAGTCAGGTGAGAAGACGGAAAGGAAGGGTTCTAAGAATATGGGGAGGTCGGTACAGGATATGTGTAAACTATGCACGTCTAACTCTGTGTATGCACCCCGAACCGATGTGTAAACATAAGTATGTGTATGTAACAATGCATGCGTACAAGCATAAATCGGCACATATATTGCCGCAAGGCCCACAAAAGAAAAACCCAAAGGAGCCCAAATGTACCAATACATGTGCAGACAAATATATCCACATATACAGGTTAAGTAGCGCATGGGGGTATGAAATATGTAGTAGGTGTCCTATGAGTATGAGAGTGATATGTTCATTCCTTGGGGGGACAGCGAACCCAACTGGGCAATAAGGCGATTCTCAAGGGCGAACCTGCTGCGATTGCTAGAGTGACATGAGACAATGCCAGTAACTTGCATGTCGAGTTTACCACTATGTCCAGGGGTGTTGAAATGGACAGACACCGGGCTGCCAGTCTTTTGCTCAACATCACGAAGATGCTCACAAAATCTTTCACTCAAGCGTCGTCCACTTTCACCCACATACGTCATCTGGCAGTGCTTGCATATTATGGTGTAGATGATATTACGCGACACACAAGTGAACCCCTCCTTGCTGTCGAATCGCTTATTAGGGAACAATACCGAATCGGTGCAAAGCACGTAGTCACAAGTTCTGCAAACCCGACGTCCACAAGGAACAGTACCAAGGTGTTTGTGGTTTGTGCGGGGGAGGCGGCTAGTGACAAGAATGTCTCTCAGACTCCTGTCACGTTTGAAGGCGACCAATGGAGGATCACTGAAAAGTAGGCGGGTAGTAGGATCTGAGTGGAGAATGGAGCGATACCGGTTAAGGATCCTCACCGCAGCCAAGTTATGGGGGTGGTAGGTGAGGGTAAATATGGTCTTATTTGAGGAACGGCGGGTGGATGGGGTGAGTGCCACCGGACGGGGAATATCTAGAGCTCTCTTAAAGGCACATTGGAGAACCGAATCAGGATAGAGACGACGCCTAAAGAAATTTAACATCAGGTGGGCCTGTTGAAGGAAATCGTGATCATCCTGGCAGATACGACGAAGTCGTAATAATTGAGAATATGGAATGGAATCTCTGCAGTGAGATGGATGAGACGAGGTGTAGAGAAGATAACAGTGGGCGTCTGTGGGTTTATAGAAGACGGAAGTGTGGAGGCTGGAGGTACCAGGTCCATGGTCCAACCTCACACTTCAAATTCGAAACCAGATAATTGCACATGATCCACAGAACATAGTAGGTCCAGATTTTTCTATATCACCATACGAGGTATTGGTTATTGGTTATTGTTTATGGAAGGCCTCGGTATCACTGCAAACGAATTAAAATCCCTAATTGCTCAACCGCCCGTGCCAGTGGAATCATCCGAATTACTAACACATCTCCCAAACAAAGAAAGGTAACTGTAGTCCCCATCGTAGCAGTCTCAGCACACGCCAAAAGACATAAGGCGAAGCCGCGCAGAAAGTGACCACAGTCAACTGTTCCCTGTCATACGATATTATCATTCATCGTAAACAAGCGGGATATCGAAACAGGATCAAAACGGATGAGACACACAGCTCACGGTGTGCACAGAGCACTTAACTCAGTAGCTCCTGCAACAAGCCGGACTTGGAATATGAGGAAACTGCAAGAAGGAACACTTTTCAGACATAGCCTTCAATGGTTCCTGCCGCCTATCCACCATATACCATAGAAGTTCGTATCCTCCCGAAAATGATGATCGTCGTAGCACTTGATGATGTTAGGCCATCGTTGATGACTCCAATTCCAAACATATAGACACACAGTGGTGGTAAGTTATCATTTCCAATCCAACAGAAGCCACATGACCTGTAGTTAGTAAAACCACAGAGAGAATATGATTTTGTGATCTTCACTGATTCACTCTTAGATGTGAATGTGTAGTTTACACAAGAGGAGAAGTTTTCAACTACATTGATCCCATTTAAGGCAATTCTGGGATAGCAAGGCAAGTCTCCTTTATAGCAGCAGAACTTGATGTTCTCTGCTCCCTTCTTGTAGCTGCTGCCACACGATTCTGATGTCTCATACGAGGTAACTAGTTCATATGATATTGAACCGTTTTATTTTCGATGGTTTCCTTTTCATACTCTGAACATTTAAAAAAAAATCAAGTAGTTCGCATTTGCTATTTTATCTGTATCATCATATGAGAAATCTAGTAGTTAATTTGATATTGAACCGTCTTTTTGTCGATGGCTTCATTACTCTGAAACAACAAAAAAAAAAGGGGGGGGGGTGAGGGGGTTTGCTGTTTTTACTGTAATACATTTTGAAATTCTCCATTCTTAGCGAAAATGGAGAACAGCTGGAAGCCTGTTGACGAGTACTTAAAACAGCACGAAAATACAAGTGATCGTTTTATGTTTTATATGTATATTGTTCAACAGGTGCGTTCAATGGAGGACACAGAACCCGAGGAAGGATAGGTGCGAAAGCCACCAGAGTACAGTACATCATTTCCACACATCACACTGGACTGAGAATATAGACAACAAAACATCTTGGTCGTTGAGTCGGAAGTCGGGTGTTGATTTTCGAGAGCTCTTCTGAGAGTGACGCAGTTATTTACACAGATGGATCTGTTATTTGGCACGTGCGGAGCTCATGGGCTTTCATGGCTCATGTTGGTGGCAGAACTGTGAAGGAAGACAGTCGTACTTTCGCATTGCTTACAAGTAGTTTTCTGTAGAATATATGGCTGTCACTAAAGCATTAGCATGGCTTGTTTGAGACATAGATTTATACACAAGTTTGTTTCCTCAGTGACCCAGTCAGTGTGCGCAGCTGACTGGGCTCTGCGGCAGGAGTCAGAATTTCTGGGAGGTACATTCTACTAAAAGTCTGTTTCATTTTCGTGCTAGGGCATGCAGGTGTAGAAGATACTAAGAGTGCTGTTATATTTGCCAGTTTTGCTGATGTTGAGTGCGGAAGGGCAGTGAACAGCTCTGATATTTTGAATGCCGTCAGGGACGCTGGACGAAAAAAAATTACTAAAAATTAACCCTGAATGCGCAACCATGAACGGACTACACGAATATCATGCCAAAGTGGGAGATGCCAGACGCGAGGGTTATGCAGGAATCCTAAGATGACATATCAACCAACACTACACTGGTGTTGTTAGTCGTTACACGTTGAGGGATATTTTTTTGGAAGATATCTGAATATTTGACGTGCTTCTTGTGCAGCGAGGATTATCTGCCGACTAAACTAAACTCTTTTACATTACGTTACGGCAAATGTTGCTTGCGGAAATGTTTGTTCGTAATAATAAAGAACTGATGGTCAGCTTCAAAGTCAAACATAAAAAGTCATCCAAGGATGATAACACAAAAGATAACGAAATATACGTACCAGAAAACAGCAGAAGAGAGGAAGAAATAAATGAAATACTATTTGCAGACGACCAAGTTCTGATGCATGAAACAACTGAGGACCTGCAAGAACATATCAACAGGCTAAACAACACTTGTAAACAATACAACATGAAGATCAACACAAACAAAACCGAAGTAATGGCAAAAGCGAGAAAGAAAGAAAAACTAAACATCATAATTGATAATACAACTCTGAAGCAAGTAGACAGTTTTAAATATCTGGGTAGCACGTTAACACAAGACAATAACCAAGAGACTGAGATAGATATAAGGTGTAACAAAGCATGCCAAGTTATAGGCCAAGTATCAACACTATTGAAAAGCAAAGCAATAACTACGGAAGCAAAAAGGGCAATATACAAATCAATTTTTCTACCAACTCTGTGCTATCAGTGCCAGAATTGGACGCTGGACTCTAGAACAATAAGAAAGATAACGACCACCGAAATGAAATGTGTCAGAAGAATGATAGGAAACAGCTTAAGGGACAGAGTAAGAAACACCGACATGAGGAAGAAACTCGAAATTGAACCAGCCATCGAATACATAAAGAAACAACAGATAAATTAGTTCGGCCACATAACAAGACAAAAAGAACTAACAATGACTCAAAGAGCCATAAACAAACGCTACGAAAACGCCAGATTAAGAGGAAGACCGAGAAAGAGATGGATAAAGGAATACTAGAGTCACTAGGAGGGATAACACCAGAAGAGGCCAAAAGAAGAGAAAAGAATCGCAGATTGTATCTCCCCTCGACGCCAAAGGCAATGGAGGAAGGATAGAAGAAGCAGAAGATTCATTCTTGTGCTTTTATCAGTCTCCTTCTATTAATTGAGACTTTATAGGTGAAATGTTTTGTTTTTCCTTCCGTCTTAAATTTGTAAATTGTACATTTTACTCTCTCTCTCTCTCTCTCTCTCTCTCTCTCTCATTATCTCTCACTTACTACCAGATTTTATCGTTGTATCCTAAAACAACAACGCAGTTACAATGACAGCAGTATAAACATAAACCTAACAGTCCTGCAACGTGCTGAGACCCTAACAATCATGTCAATGCTCAGGTTAAGTTGGTTGGTGCACGTCCAGCGAATGGAAGAAAACCGCATTCCTAAACAAATACTTTATTGAAAATAACTGGGAACATCTGGCAAGATGTTGCACAACATGTAGAGCCTGTATAAAAATGGCATAACATCATTTGAGGCTGTACTGTGACATAAATTGGAAGAGAAACGACTCGAAAAAAGATGAAAAACCCTGTGGATAAATGGACCTGACTTGCTAATTCTGTGGCCGAATGTGTTTGCCAAACTTTGGTAGAATGTACACAAACAAGAACAAAACTTCCAAAAAAATACACAATAGCCTCCACTAAACAGCCTGACAAGACGAAAAGAGCTAAACACCAAAACATTAACTAAGACAGTAATATCAACATGACACAGCAAAACCATAATAATAGCATTATTGAAATAAAATAACAACGCAGTAATAAAGACATCAGTATCAACCTAAAACAAAACTGCAATAGCAAAGACAATGGTATTAATAAAACACATTAACAAATACAACAACAGCATTAATATTGTCACTTTCCCTTTTAATGTATCTGGCTTAAATATTATACAAACAAACATTTCACAAACTATGACTGAAGTTACTTAGAAGTTAAGTCTTTTTCTTCTTTTAAATTTCTTGTCTATTATAACCACAATTTTGCAAACAGGAAATAAGAATCTGATTCAACCCGTACCATGTGTTTATAAATTATCGTGTGTAATATACCTAGCACGAGGAAAAGTTCACAATCCCAAGGACAGATAAGTTGACCTAAATAACACATAATCACAGTTAATGATGAAGGAAGCTTATACTTAATAATACAGAAATAAAAATGCTTCGGAAAGGAACAGTTCAATTAACGGGTGGCAGCGGGAAAGTTACTAAAAATGGCGGCAGAACATTTTATAAAGCCTAAGAGAGTATTGAAAAGCGACCAACATTTGATAAAAATGAAATGAAAAAAGTAGTAAACGTGTTTCGCTTAAATGAAATAAAGATAGTTTGTGACCTCTGTGAATATCAAGAAAATAAATTCCCAAACAAACTACTTCATCATAACACAGAGACAATATACTCTGATGAGTGTGAAAGGATGATTTCATAAATCTGAGATCGACAAGTTAGTGCCATTAATTTCGACCCCGGCTCTCCAGGTTAATTGTAAATTACTTTAAAATCTAGTGTAAGTTAAAACAAAGAATGGATAATTAAAAATAATAATTTGCCAAATAATGTACAGAATAGGAAAAAAAGAATTTAATAAAATCTCTGATAGTCGGAACTAATTCAGATTCCGAAGATCATTGTTTTTTTATCACGAGAAACTGAGGCAACCTCATTTCCTTTCTACAGTCTGCAAGCCTGAGAGATCAAAAGGGTAGGAAGCTTTGTCTTTAATAACTGTATGCGTAAGAAAATGAATCATGGTGTAATCATATTTATTGTTCAAGGAGAAAATGTGTGTAAAAAAGTGTTTACATTCGTTAACATCATGGCCGTTGTGGTAGTATGCATGAACTTTATAACACGAAACGGATTCAGCCATCACCAATTAAAAAACTATCATCAAAACTTCCATTCGGTAATCTGCTTTACAACTAAGAACTACTTTGGTTATATCAAGGAAAGATTGTCAAAGAATTATGCAACTCTCTGTGGATCTGTCAACTTGTTTTTGAGTTGACATGGTTTAGAATTTAAATAATCTTAGTCTGATGTTACAGACACAAGGATAAGTGGGGCACGAACAACTTTACGGGTATGTTAAATCCTTCCGTAATAATAAATGTCACTGTGGGAGAGTGACGTGCTGTTTCTGCAAATAGAAGTTACATTATTTTTTTTTTTGTTTTAAACTTCTAAAATCACAAACAATGCAATTATTTGACCGTAACTAAATTGCCATACTTCCTAATTTACTTCCTCCACTAAAAATATCCAATGATCACACCAAATTCCTCAAAAGTGACTCGCTGTTTGGTAGTACATGTACTAATATTTATAAACAATTTTTTTCACAATTAATTGGACCAGATCAAAGAAAGTCAATTAACATGCAAGCATTTGAAAATTACACGTTGCAATCAGTGGAGTAGAGTGGGTTGCTATATCCTGGAGAAGGGTAAGTATGTGAATTAAGATATTTATAATAATATATATAATAATATAATTAAGTTATTTATTTCTTCTTTTTCTTCTGCGATCATGGCTCATTCATTAGGATTCCGGACTCTCTTAGACTTCCGGGGAATATGGCGCCCTGTTAGCTTGCTTCTTTAGAACACTCACAGGTAAGTGCTGTTTTCCAGTGAAATTTTCTGTTTATTCGTTTGTTTTATTGATATTTTAAGGGATCATGTGATTGTATGCGCTTTCTATTTGATGTAAATCACTTTGCTTCTTTTGATTCATTGCATTTTGTTACAATTTCCTTATTTCCTTGTTGATTGCACAATTGAACGCGTCAAAAATGGCGGTTTGTTTACGCCGGTCTGACGTCAAGGACGCGTAATTCATTTAATTTGTGGAAGGCTCACAGTGTATCCGCGTGAGCTGAGCTATTTACTGGAGTTGGCCAGTTCATATCGTGGAACGGGTTCTAGACCGTGCGACTGAGTAAGTGCACGTGAGTCTAGACCATCCAAAGCATCGACGTTCAGCGACATTCATCTATGATGACGGTAAGTGTAAGTATTCAGATGCAGCCCAAACGACATCATCGAAGAAGGAAAACACGACGGGGCAAGCGAGGTGGCATTAAACTGTCAAAGTGTGAGAGGCTAGGCCTAAAGTATGTGCGCGTTACTTATTGGAATTGTGGTCCATAAATCAACGACGGCCCATTCTTGATAAGCTACTGTGCTGCGACGATATAATGGTTTTGCAAGAAACTCTTCTTGGTGACAGGACAGTAAGTAATGACTGGCTTTCATTGTTTTTACAATAGACGACACCTTGGGCAGCCCATCCTTGTGCGCAACAATATGGTGGCAGCTGAGGTTGATATGTCTGCGTGGGACAATGCAGAATTGCAGGTACATGCGGTTAGAGTGCAGACCCCAGTTCATTTCGTGATTGTTAATGTGTATGCCTGTAATGGGAAGGTGAACACACAACAATGGCAGAATCTCTTCGAGTTCGATTAAGAGAATGTCATTTTCTGCAGAGACTTTAATGCTAGAGGAAACCAGTGGGGTAACGTCATAACCAACAAGCAGGGAGAAGACCTAGAGAACGCATTGGTGTCGGCCTATTTAGTGTGCTTGAATGATGGAAGGGC
Source organism: Megaustenia siamemsis (assembly GCA_032433765.1). Taxonomy (NCBI): domain Eukaryota; kingdom Metazoa; phylum Mollusca; class Gastropoda; order Stylommatophora; family Ariophantidae; genus Megaustenia; species Megaustenia siamemsis. The sequence continues at coordinate 37,282,685 of JAVIAB010000108.1, read as the reverse complement.
AACAAGAATGACACTCGAACAGGTGACTCTGATAGTGTCAGAGACCTGGCACTGGTGTCTTCCACCTTCGCACCGGTTTGCAGGTGGAGTACACTGAGGTTCCACTGAAATGATCACTATCCATGTGTCCTCCTAATTGAGAAAAGCAGAAAAAAAAACCAGAAAAGAAAGCTCCACACATTCAACTACGAAAAAAACAGACCAGGACGTCATTAGCAAAATCAGACATAGGAAACAGAGCGCCCCTCGTAGGAGGTAGGAGAAATAGACGCAGCCACCCTGGTGGAACGTAGATGTCGAGGAAGCTTGGCGGAGCAAGAGACAAACGGTCAAGACATGGCAGAAAGCCAGAAGAAATGGAAGAACACAACCTGAGCTCTTGAAGCGTCTGAAAGTAGAGGTCGACCAAAGAATGATGCACTTTAAACTATGCGCTAAGTAGGCTAAGGATGCCAAATGGGATGACGTCTGTAAAAAAAAGTTTGCTCGGAAAAATCGCTAGCCACATTCTGGCGCCTTCATCAGTGCATGAATGGCACAAAACGACACAGAGGCATACCAGACTTTCAGAGCACAGGCCGGATATGGCACAAATCTGATGAGAGCAAAGGGAAGGCCCTTCTTGTCCGCTACATTGAGCAGACAGACCAAAGAAATGAGGCCGTAAAAATCAGGATACGGGGATCGCTGTCAAAATTGTGTAAGGATGTAGGGCTGGAAGAAGATCTCACAATCACAACCGATACCATTCGCACGACACTTAAAGGTCACACAACACTGCTCCTGGTCCAGATGGTGTTCGGTACGATGACATAGGCGATTTAGCTGACGACGACTTGACAAAACTGGCCAATGAGTTTAATGCCAGTATTCGGATTGGCCAGATTAAGCAGGAGTGGGTAAACAGCTACTTACTACCGCTACCGAAGCCAAAGAAGGACCATTCTCAGATCAGTGCCTACAGAATCATCACAATGCAGAACACTGCTGGCAAGCTGCTGGAGAAAATAGTTGCCCGTGTCCTCACCTGTCACCTTGAACAGAAACGCGTATTCCACCCACACTTGGAGGTTATAGATATAACAAAGAGACATGGCTCAATGCGGCACTTTGCCTATGATGTCTTCGAAGGCTTCCACAGACGAGAGGAGACATGTGCCACTGCTATAGATCTCGAGGATGCATACAACAGGGTACCATTTGAATATCTCATGCATATGCTCCTCAAACTGGCGGTGCACCCCTTCCTCATTAGATGGATCGCCGCGGCACTGTTTCAGAAGAAGGTGATACTCAGATGTGAAAGTTGGTCTTCCGAGCCAACATCCATTTGTCCAGGGCTGCCACAAGGCTCACCATTGTCACCAGTTCTACTTAACGTGTACACAATAACGATCACGGAACAACAGCTGGATGGGAGGGGAAGAACTATGACTTTTGCTGATGATATTCTGGTATATCGACAGGGAAGAGACAGACGGGTAATCGCCTCCACAATGCAAGACGATCTCGATCGCATTTCTTCCTGGTGTGGGGTTTCAGGTGCCTTGGTTAATCCTAATAAAGCATCAGTTTCATGGTTCTCCCTTAACAATCACATCGTTAATACGACCACACCGGTAGTACGAATGGGAGCTGATGAGGTGACCAGGGACAAGTTGATGACATACCTCGGAGTTAAGTTTGATCGCAGCCTGTGTTTTCGGGACCACGTCGACCATGTGATAACAAAATCCCGCAAAGGATTAGCCGCCTTGAAGGTCATGTCAGCTGACAACATCGAGCAGAGGCTATTTACTCTTCTGTTCCAGGGATTAGTCCTCGCACCAATCGACTATGCCCTGGCAATTCTTACTGTCAGTACGGCTCAAATTGATAGGCTGGAGAAAATACAAAATGAAGCCATGCGCATTATCCTGGAATGTACGAGGGACACTCCCTGTGTAGCAATGAGGTATCTTCTTGACTTTCCAACCATGGATGACAGAATCAAGATCTGGAGAGCACGAGCATGCCTGAAGATTAGTACAGATACAGAGCATCTATTGCACCCCGTGCTCAACACAGAGAAAGGTGCCAGGCTAAGAAGAGGCAAATCATAGGTGGGCCGCGCAAAAGATGTCATCAAACAGATCTGTGGGCTTACCAGTATCAGCGTTGGTGAGGAGTGGATACCGGTGCCTACGTCATTCAAGGGGACTTTCTCGTGTATTGTCACACTCCACAGGAAAAGTAGGGAACAGAACCCAGTCGTGGTTAATGCTGAGGCCAACGGTTTCATCTGCGATAACACCTATGAGAAAGATGCAGTCGGATACAGACGGATCTGTAAGACGACACCAAAGAAGTGCATGGGCATTTACAGCACGCTCGGCAGGCAGATTAGTCAAGGAAGACAGTGGTGCATACGTCATGACCACGAGTAGCATGACAATGGAGGCGATGGCAGTGACCAAGGCATTCAAATGGTTAGAGTCACAAGACTACACCCGCGCATGTATACTGAGTGATTCGATGAGCATGATAAAAAAAAAGTGGAGGCGGGCTTTGTACGCATGCAATGGGTAGAGTCGTTGCAGAAATCCAAAATACGTAAGGTCACCTTTGTCTATGTCCCTGGACACGCGGGAGTGCGGGGAAATGAAAGGGTGGACAGGTTGGCTAGCTGCGCTGTCGTTGAGGACGGGCAACCAATGGATCGGGCGGACATCATCAATGCACTCCGAGATGTGGGAAGAGCACATGACTTCGACAAACACAGATCCACGTCACTTCTTCGGATGATGGAAATGGGAGTTAAGATGGGCACAACCAGAAATGAGAAACTTGGTGGCCGTGTAAGAAGACTTATCAACTAACATAGAACTGGAGTCTTCAGTCGCTGAACACTGAGGGAATTGCTGAGGAGGGGATCTGAGCACCTATGGGCATGTTCGGAGTGCAATGATGATGACCCGCAAATAACTCAATAACTCTCTTATGAAGGCAGCTGTCTGTTTAAGAGATTCGGTTGGCCGGTATAGTTTCTCTTCCAGGGATGTGGGTGTGGACCACATTGTCTTTCTCAGGTCTGTGTACTGGTGGCAATCCTGTAGAACATGTTTTGTTGTCATGTTATCCAGGGTACAGTGGCATAGGCTGGTAGTTCCTATTTTGAGTTTGATGAACATGTGTTTTATCATTCTATTGTGTCCAGTGCGTAGGCGAAGATTGATGACTTGATCCATCCTTGATAATTAGAGATATCCATCCCTGTCGTTATACTTTAGGTGTTCTTGTTTCATTTTGTCATGGTACTGGCCTTTGATGATTGATTTGGCTTCATCGTAGCTGACCAGATGGTTCTCTTGTTGTAATCTCCCTCCATCTTTAGCTAATTTGTCTGAGCGTTCGTTTCCGTGTATATTACAGTGTGATGGTATTCACTGAATGACCACTCTCTGGAAGTTATTGCATAGTTGGTCTAGGGTTGTTCTCAAGTCATATTGCTCACTCTTCCTGGGGGTTTTTAGAGCTGTTAGGACTGACAGTGCATCAGTCAGTATCACCAATTTCTTGTGCATGTTATTTTTGTGTTGGATAGCCAGTTTTGCAGCGTCTTTGAGGGCTTCAGTTTCTGCTTTATAGTTGTTTTGAGAATTTCCCAATAGCTATTGACTTGGTGATCTCTTCCTGGTTATTCAGCCTCAAGAACACACCTCCTCCTCTATTTCTAGTGGCATTATTAGCAGAGCCATTTGTGTATATGTGTGACCAGGAGTCCTGTGGATAGTTGTTGTTTATGTGTTTTTCTGCCATGTGTTTTCTATATGTGTCTGTTTGGGTGCCTTTTTTCATGGTTCCCCATTAAGTCTTCTTTAAGTTCTGGTATTTTGTGTTTCCCATGAGGAGTCGTATCAGATGGGCTTATGGGTTTTTGCATTGCTTGGGACAGTACTGGAACACTAGTTGTCAGTTCTTTGGAGATTGCAGCGAAGTTGCTCCTCTTTAGTCTTCCTTTTCCGAAACCAGTTATTCTTTGGTGCATGGGGTGGTTAGGGAGCCTTTTATATTTCTCCGCTTGTTGCATTATTTTAGTTTTCCGTCTGTCTTCTAAGGGTTGTAAACCTGTAACTGTTTCTAGAGTCTCGATAGGTGTAGATTTCATAGCACCAGTGATGATACGGGCAGCCTGGTTTTTTGTTCTGTCAATTTTGCTAAGCTGTGTTTTGGAAGCTATAACCCAGGCTGTGACTCCATACTCTAGGACCGGTCTTACTCTTCCTACGTAAAGTCGTTTCAAGATATTGCTGTCTGCTCCCTAGTCCGTTCCTGCAAATTTCTTCATAATATATGTTCGTTTTCTGGCTCTTTGTTAGCTTTAGTTATTTAAGTTATTATGTGCAGTAATTATTGCGCCCACGCCAGCTTTTTCCTTTTTTTTTTTTTTTTTTACAGTTTTTCTTTTTTAAATTTTGCGCCCCAGAAATATCGCGTCCGAGACAAGCGCCCCCTTAGGCATATCCCCATGCTAAGGTCACTAACTGCAGTTATCCACCAGATTCAGAAAGATTTGTTCTAGAATTTAAAGCACACACGTCTCGTTAAATATTTCTAAACTTTCAATTTATAATTTACTGGGCATTTTTGTTCCTCTCTTTCCTCTTTCTTTCTCCCCCCCCCCACCACCCACCCTTCCTCTCTTTGTTTCTCTTCTTTCCGTACCCGATATTTCTCATTCATCCTCCTTCTCCCACTTCAACTTCCATCAATAACATGCTATTTATATACTAATAAAGCACAACATGGGGTCTGTATTGTGTTTCTTATATATTGTTAAAGTGTCCAGGTGTGAGCATGGGCAGAGGACTGATGGCGTTTTCCTCTTCTACAAGACAATATATATTAACGATCGCATCATTTGTCGTTTAGTTAGATAGAGGATATATAGAGTTCGTGCCCGAAGAGCGAAGTTCATGTTGCTCATAATCCTGACGTTATTATGGCGACATGAGTCATGATGGGTACTCTGTCCACGTCCCAGCTTGTCCCAATTGTTAGAATAAATATTACACATGTCGACAGTGGCTAAAAATTAGCTACTATTTCTATACCCGTTTACTTCAGTTTATACGTGGCGTTACAGAGTGCTATAAAAGAGCACTGTTACTCGATAGTTCTAGTCACTTCTGTAGAAGAAAGGGCTGATAACTGTTTCTGTTTCTTTGTATAAAGGGATGCACACTGATTCACCTACAACATTATTACGGTGACTCAGACAAGAAATTACCTACTCGTTGCGAGATAACTCTCTCACGTCATGAAATCGAGACTTCAGTAGACCTGAAGTCCACGATTCTCTCTCAGTACGATAGAATACAAGCCGCCACTGAGTCTTGACGTTCGATTGTACTTCCTGCTATTAATACAGTACTTCATCGCCACCACCAGAGGGACCCCTCAGTTGTTCCTACTGGTAGTACAACATTACATCACTAAAGGGAACCTGGACTCAGTGCTATCATGTCGGATAGCTTCTGACCTACTAACAAATGCGAAATTAAATCGAGATATGTTAAACTTCATGCACCTTATCCATCATACGGGAATAGAAAACCGTTGAAACTTAACATTTAAATATTGTACTATCATGGTAACAAAAACAATCTGACATGACTTTAAATAAAACGTATAGCACATGATGGTAGTCGTAGAACTTCGCCCCTTAGTATATTGTGTTTATTGTTTTTTGACTATTTATATTAACTGTATATATAATATTGTGCTGTTTATATTATATTATAAAAAAAACAATGTGATATTGCATATTTATATATATATATATATATATAAGTTTCGTTTGTAAATTTAAAAAAAATGTTTATTAAACTAAAACCATGCCGTTGTCTTGTTTATGTTTCTATATATTTGTGTGTGTTTTCGTCACCTACTTAGCGATTTAAACAGTTTTTAAAAAATTGCAAATTATAACCATCGTTTTCTATTACATATAATCATTACAAACATAGAATAAATCTCTTTAATAATAAAGCAACATCGATAACTCATCAAGGCTATAATTACATTGCAACCCCAACCTTCGACTATAAACAGCCACTACCGACCAAATAACTATTATGTAATAACTACATACTCCACCCTTTTACTAACACTAGCCAGACTCCAAACATATATCTCTTAACAAAAATCTCATCAATGGCTAATCAATTATCTACTCCATCTCATATACAAATCAGTTTATCTGATTAATCGCTATACCTATGACCATAGATAACCGATTATTCACAATTCCCATGGATATAATTGTTCAAAATGACAATTGCATTTATTAGACAAGGACAGGTATCTCTGACCAATTTTCATATTCTATCTATCTATTGACCTTTCGAGCCGTAACCGGCCCATAGGGCGTAGACCAAGATACACCTTCTCCTATATGAATTTTTGTTCTAGCAGTTTTCTTTTAAAGATATTTTATCAAATCTCGCCATCTGTCTCTGTTCTGTGCAAGCAGTTCTATCTCATTGAGGGAGCCGATTCCTGCTGCTCTTGCCTCTCTCATCAATGTTCTTCTCAGTGTCTCCCTGGGTCTTCCTCTTTTTCTTTTACCTGTTGTTTCCCATATGAGGGCTTGCTTTGCTATTCGATTATTATCTCTTCTCATCACATGTCCAACGTATGACCATCGTCTTTTCTTTATTACTGAAGATATTAGTGGTTGATTGGCGATTTCTCTAATTTCCTCGTTTGTTTTGAATTCGTTCCATTCTATACCAAGTATTTTCCTTAGACATTTATTTTCGAATGCGTTCAACTTTGTTTCTATATCTCTTGTTGTTTTCCAGCTTTCACACGCATACGTAAGGGTTGGTAAGGGTATATATATATATCTAATCAATGGAAAATACTATTTTGCCATATGTTTTTATGGCACTCATCGATTTTTTTAATGCTTTCCTATATATACCTTTGTGACGGGAAAATCTAACAAGAGAACCATTTAACACACTAACAAACTAATGAATACTTTTTAGAATTTCTCTGTATATCCTATATAATCAACAGAAAATAATATTTTGCTACATTTCTTTGTCCGGTCTATAGATTTAATTTTTCCTATATGCAACGGACAAATCTTGTCTGAAAACATCCTACTCGGATAAAAAAAAAAAACTCTGTTCACTTTTCATATTTTCTCTATATCCTATATATGATCAAGTGAAAATTTTATTTTGCTATATGTCTTTGCAGATTACCTACAAAGATGACCCACCCTACCATCTTTTTCGCATTGGGCATTTTTTTTTATTTCGTCCACCACTATTATATCAAATTTGTATCTTTATCACACCGCCCCCATTTCTCTCATACCTACCCATCCTAAAAACCCATTAATATCAAATAAAATACAATGATAACTCAACAAAATCATATTTTTCCCGTTCAATTTTGGTTTGACCACCATTATTACATCAGTCTTCTATATTTACCACACCACCCCCACCCCGCACACACTTATCCGCCATTAAAATCTCACTAAGAATTCTTGAAAATCCAATACAATTCAATAAATTAGAATAAAAATATACCAAAATCATCTTTTTTTCACGGTCTCTTTTGATCCCTCTACTATTACACCAGCCTTTAACCATACCATCCCCACATCGCACATAACAATCCGCTCTTAACGCTACTATATCGATCACGCCACTCTAGACGACACCGAGACGATTCCAATGCTGGCAGTGATTTCCGAGCACGTTTTGATCATAATTCTCTACTTGTAAGACTTCCTCTTACTCAATTCAACCCTAGCAATTATCAGAATACATGGCTGCTCTAAGAACAAGAACATCATTCCGCCATTTATCAGTTGGCGCAGAGGATATAAAAATAAAGGCAGAAAGAGATCTACAGAAGACAAGCGTACGCTAGAGGATATGGTAAACGTGTCAGAAGAAGGACCCCAGTGTGAAATAATTCTGATCGAACAATAATGATCACAACACCACTAGAAAAAAGGAGGCTGTGTGAAAATAAATAAAATCAGTAGAATTAATTTTTTTAATGCAATTGATGCGCTCGCAGGTAACATCAATATTTTTATGTGTTAACGAGACATAGGCAGTTACAACAGGACTCTAAAATAGAACAAAATCCATACAGCTGGTATGTCACAAATACATTTTATACATCTCATACAAAGATTACATCTTTAATGAGACTATTCGTAGTATTGTACTTGAGAACTGATGACCCAATATAATTGTTTTGTCACATAACATCTAATATAATAACCTAAGACATAGTGAACGTCAGATTTAAACGAGAGAGAGAGAGAGAGTGAGAGAAAGAGAGAAATTAAGACACCATAACAGGCCTTGACCTTGTAACACCTAAAAGTTCTACGTCAGACAGAAAAAGATGGAAGGAAATTTAATAGCCAACATCAACTATAAGCAGCAGCACGATATGTCCCGCCCATGTGGCAACCAGGCCCCTGACAACGGTGAGAGGACAACAGAATATAGCCACTGTCGATTGCCACACATGTCGTAAGAGACGACTAAGGAGATTTTTGGGGACTAGGTCTTCGCTGATGCTATGGAGTTCGTGCATCTGAGCTGAAACCATCTTCATTGTTTTCGCTGGTGTGTGGCGAGTGTGCTTCATACCGAGGAACGTGCTGAGGAGGGGATCTAAGCATTATGGATATGCCGTTGTGCAATGAAGATGATCTTTCGACTAAACTAAACTAAATCTATGGACAAAAATCATGAAAATCAAGGGCTAAACGAAGAAACGCATTTTTTTCTATCAGTTCTTGTTTGATACAAAATAAATTATACGGATATTGTATATATCAAATGTCGCAAATTTTGAATGGACTCTCACTGCAGTTTTATTTAAGAGTGATAGTTTGATTATTACCTGCTCTCTTCTTGCGCTTTATGCATTTGACACGGAACTTAGTGTCTGAAAAACTTGGGAGAAATGGCCAGTAACGAGCACAACGAATTTTCATTAGGTACCGTGTAATTAGTGGAATATCGTAGATGGATCGTTGCTTTTCTCCACGTGGCAAATTCTGCTTATTTTTTTTAGGATCGGTTCTATCATTCTCATCATCGTTGACTGTGTGCTCACTTTGAGTATCGTTTATTGCGTCATCATTCACGTGAGACAGGTCAGCATTGTTTGTACTCTTGCCCTTGTCGTCGTTCTCCTTGGAGTTATGCTTAGCTAGCTCCCCCAGCTCGATGTCGTCTTCAGAGACATCTATGACGTATTCTGACTCCATGCGCCATTTCTCAATTCCTCGCTCCGCAATTGTACCTAGGTTTAGAAAAATAGCAGCCATTATCTATAGTTACAATTACTCGGCTATGTCTGCGCTGGGTCAACAAATGTTCTTAAAATGACACACAAAACTAAGGGGAAATCAGTCAGGGAGATTAATTTTGATAACTCCAATGGTGTCTGGTGACAAGTATTTGCATTGTTGTCAATAAACAAATAAATTATCGCTGTTAGCTCGGTAAAAAATTTTTTTAACGCTCGTCCCTCTCTCTCTTTCTCTCTCTCTCTCTCTCTCTCTCTCTCTCTCTCTCTCTCTGCGATCATGACTCAATTAGAGTAGGATTCCAGACTCTCTCATGAAGTCAGCTGTCTGTTTAAGCGAATCGATTGCCTCATACAGTTTTTCTTCCAGGGAGGTGGGCGTGGACCACATTGCTCTTCTCAGGTCTGTGTACTGGGGGCAATCCTGTAGAACATGTTTTATAGCCATATTGTCCAGTGTACATTGGCATAGGCTGGTTGTACCTATTTTGAATTTGTGTGCTAGTCCAGTGATGATTTTGTTTGAAATTATTGCTGTATTTTTCGTTATACATAATCTTGGAGTCAGGAAGTCTATAATAGTTTGGCTTCATTATTGTTCAGTCCAACATTACATCAGGAAAGTCGTGTTAAATGCATTTATTCGAAAATTATAGGCTACGATCTCTGATATTAGATTAGTGTACAGGGTGTGTAAATAGTCATTTTCCGTGTTGATTGTCCCCACTTATTTATACTCTCAAGAAGATTCTAGCTATAGCTGGTACTCTATACTAAATCATACTTCAAATAAAAATACTGTTAGTGACGATAGATCCGTGATGACGAATCCTGCTTGCAACCTCCAGTTCATGGTCGCAAATGAAAATACTTAGAGATTCTGAACTTTAGGCTTTCATGCCAATTTTGGACTAACGCTGAGATAAAATTTCTCGTTGGTAACTTTTCGTTAGTTGTTCATCTCTTTGACTTCACCCGTTTGCTGATGTTTTTGGTTGCCTATTAATTTATTCAGGTACCAGTTTATTGGTGTCAATGAATTCATTTATTAGCTTATTCATCTGTGCGAAGCACCTGTTTGTTAGTGTAATTGACTGCTTATCTATTCTAAACACTCTTTTGTTTGTGCCATTGATTATTGTTATTTATTTATTTGACTCACCTATATTGGTCCCATTGCCTAGCTTTTCAAACATTCGTTTACATGTTTCTGGTGTTATTAGTTAATTGTTCACCAATCCTAGACACTGTTGTCAGTGCCATTGTGCACATTTTCATCTACACTACGTACCTCTTTTATGCTATTAGTTAACAATTCATTTAATTATATATGTTCTTTCTTTCTTACATTCACCCGATGACTACTTAAGGAATGAATTGTTGTCCTCTTTGTCATCAGTCCTTGAAAGGACGTTAAGTGAGCTTCGATGCGTTATATTGTAGTTTGTTTGCGCTTTGTAGTCAAAGACATCCGACTTTAGCACGACTTTTAAAGTACGTGGTTGCTTTCCCTCTCCGATCCAACTTCATCAGACTAGAATGGTTAGTGTACTACTACACGCACCTCGAAGAGGTGGAAAAGGATCTGGGTGGTTCTGGTTCACCGAATCTGGTGCAAGCCATCAGCTATGAGTCGCTGGCAGTTTCCAACTGTTATGGTAAGGTGTGATATGGTCAGGACTTTTCCAGCCGATTATACCCGGAACGGGTTCCGGTAAATCTTTATGGCTTTATCTGTCCCGGGATACATATTTCATAAACAAATGAAAACTATATTGCCGTCAGTTTACATTATCATCATAAGTTTGTTGACGACGACAATATCAATATAGTTACATCAGAGATTCAGAGGTTTATTATAATTTGTTTTATGAGTTGGAATTATAGAGATCTGGTAAAGATTTTTGTAGAAACAAAGCTCTGGATATGGTATGGTACTGTGTAAAGTGGTGAGGTGTGATGAGATGCTGTGTGGTATGGTATGGTATCATGAGCAGTCAGATAAAAATGATGCAGGAAAACACAAATGAACTATCAGCAATAGCCAGCAAAATTGGGCTTGAGATCAATCATGAAAAGACTAAAGTCATGAAAAGTTTAATTCCAACAGATGACAAAATATACATGGAAAACAAACCAGTAGAAGAGATCGATCACTTTATCTATCTTGGAAGTCACATTGATCGAGAAGGGGATACGAGCAAAGAAATTAGAATCAGAATAGCTAAAGCAGCAATGTCTTTCAGAAGCCTTGAAAAGTTGTGGAAATCAAAACTCATCAGCACAAACACAAAACTTAGGCTATTCAAATCAAATGTACTATCAACCCTTACGTTAGCGTGTGAAAGCTGGAAAACAACAAGAGATATAGAAACAAAGTTGAACGCATTCGAAAATAAATGTCTAAGGAAAATACTTGGTATAGCGTGGAACGAATTCAAAACAAACGAGGAAATTAGAGAAATCGCCAATCAACCACTAATATCTTCAGTAATCAAGAAAAGACGATGGTCATATGTTGGACATGTGATGAGAAAGAGATAATAACCGAATAGCAAAGCAGGCCCTCATATGGGAAACATCAGGTAAGAGAAAAAGAGGAAGACCCAGGGAGACACTGAGAAGAACATTGATGAGAGAGGCAAGAGCAACAGGATTCGGCTCCCTCAATGAGATAGAGCTGCTTGCACAGAACAGAGACAAATGGCGAGATTTGATAAAAAATCTTTAAAAGAAAACTGCTAGAACAAAAATTCAGATATGAGAAGGTGTATTTTGGTTTACGCCCTATGGGCCGGCAACGGCACGAAAGGTCAATAGATAGATAGATGGTATGGTATGGTATGGTATGGTATGGTATGGTATGACGCATTACAGTAAGGTGTAATATCGCAAACATTCACCTGACTTATGAACAGTAAGAATATAAAATGTATTTACCCGTCAGTTCATAAATTATTTTTTTTAATAGGAAATTACCTGGGACAGTATTGTCTAATATAAACGCCAAAACCCCTCCTATGAACATTGATGTTCCTAGTAAAACAGCAAGAACACGATCCAAGTCTGAGTTACCTGTTAGAAATATATATATATATATATATATATATATGAATACTTTATTCAGGTTCACCTAGCATTTAAACAATTTTTTTTCTAGATGAAATAGATGAATGGAGAATATGGTGTAATGCCCTTCATAAAGGGAATTAAAGCATGCAATAAACTACTTCGACCATCTCATGACACTGAAGCCTAACCAGTAATTAATATGTTCCATACCAGTCAACTATCTGGTTCATGGGCTCGAGGAAGAGCAGGGGTCAGGTGCTTATAAAATGTTTTTAAAAAAAAATCTAATATTGGAGTGGGCAAATAAATGCCAGATCTACACATGTGAGTCAAGATAGAAACAAATGCAGTTGCTGCTCACAGTGTTTCACTACGCATGTAGATACTATCATCATCATCATCAAGTACCGGGCCTGCTGGCGTAGGTGATCATGTCTCTTCACAACTTGCGATCTCGGCAGCTATTTATCATTTCTGTTGTTGACCTTCTGCCAAGTCATTCTCTTAAGCTGTCTGGTATTTTTTTTCTTTGCTTCCCTCTATCTCTTCGTTCCTCAATTTTTCCAGTTGTTTCAAACTACAGTATGAAAATTAACACAGCAAAAACAGAGGCTATAAGAATAAGCAAATTAAGACACCCATTAAACATTAAGATCAAAGATAAAGAAATAAAACAAGTAGAGGAATTCAAGTATTTAGGCACAATGTTCACAGAAGATGGAAAACTAGACAGAGAAATTGACATAGTAAATGCTGTCACATACCAGCTTTCACCATTGCTAAGACATCCAAACATTTCTATGCCAGCTAAACAACAAATAATAAATAGCATTTTCATACCAACTTTGTGCTATGAAAGTAAAATATGGACCCTTTCTAAATCACATTTAAAAAGATCAATACATGTGAGATGCGATGCTTGAGAAAAGTAACAAACAACACAAGAAGAGATAGAATACCAAATGAAACCATAAGAAAAATGGTAGGAACTAAACCCTGCCATAAATATATAGAACAACAACAACTTAAATGGTTTGGCCACCTGGTCAGAATGAACCCTTACCAATCACCATCAAGGGCGTTCTTCTCGAGAATGCATGCAAAAAGACCAAGAGGAAGACCCAGAAGAAGATGGATAGATGCAGTGACAGAGACATGTAACAACATAGGAAAATCACTAATTCAGACAGTTCGAGCAGATCAAGAACGACAAATGATATACAAAGAGAGAATACTGGATAGCTTAGGGTCATGACATGGAGAGCAGACAACAACAGAACTGATACGATGCACTGTAGATAGAAGATTGTGGAAGAACATGATCGCCTACGCCAACCGGTATGGCACATGATGATGATAGGTTGTTGGCACAAGCACATTGGTGATGTTTTTAATAACAAAACAGAATGATTTTTGTAGACATTTGTAAACGGCTGATAAAAGGCACATTGGCGATAGTGTTAATAAAACAAGATGATGTCTTATAAGCTTCCTCTCAAAGTTATTCTGTACCCAGCTTTGAAATTAGAAGTTAGACACCAAATATAACATCAAAGAATGGATAGGCCTCGACTTCGCAAAATCCCTAACAATAGCGGAAGGAGATACATATAGAAGGTTGACGAAGTCTGTCAGTAGTGTAACGACTCATTGGTTATGAAATTAAGAAGAATGTACTTGAAGTATTTAATATGAAGAGGTGTCATAAAATCACAAATTCCTATAAAACACACACCTATTTATATATAAAGAGAGAGAGAGTGTGTGTGTGTGTGTGTGTGGGAGGAAGTTTAATATCATCAACTTCCGCATATTCCTATCAACTATTATCATCGTGTTGTTGATTATAATAAACATCCAGTTTTCATCTACTTTTAATTTCTTCAAATATTTGTTCATTTCCTAAATTTAGCGGTGTCTCACAAGTTACCTGTATCGATAGCTTTTGGATTGGCTTCTAAGTATCTAGGAATCATCAAACCGACCAGTAGCGATGTTCCAAGAATGGTCATATTCCTGGATGATGACAAATCCACAAAGCTCAAGGCAGACAATCCCACTGATGTGACAATGCCAAAACTAACAAGAACAATACCTCCAAGAACAGGGTCCGGGATGGTGGTTAGAAATGCTCCAACTTTGCCAATGATGCCGCTCAGAAGAAACACTGCGCCTGCCGTATAAAATACAGATCTGCTGGCTACCTGGTAAAAGAATACTGAATGATTTACACGTATGAAGACCACAAAAATAATCATGTTAGATTGTCCCTACGGTTTTAAAAAAAAATAATAATATTGTATTGAAAACGCAGGATTTCATGCCATTTCTTTTAGCCACGATCAATTTTGTACTTCATAGTTCAATTTGTGGATGTCATACATGAATGTCAATGATATACAGCACAGTGTCTCAAGTGGTTTGAACATTTAAGGCGTATGAACCCCTCAGCACCAGCGTTAAGAGTTGATAACAAGAAAATGGAACAACCAAGACATAGAGGTAGACCAACAAAGACGATTGATTGAGGGAATTTACGACATAATAAAATAATGCAATATCACTATGTACCAAGCCACAGAAAGTGCCCTTGATAGAAAACACATAATTGTCTCAAACCTGCAACGTCTGCGGGAAAAAACAGAACAGGTTAAAGAAAGAAAGAAGTTTCCAGGTCGTTGGCAGTACTGAAGATATTGCCCTTGAAAGCCGTCTCTGTTGGTTAGAGATTAGCTCCAACTGGTTTGTGCACGCTGTAAAATTGAAATTTTTTTTTATGTTATTGGCTTTTTCTTGAGATTGACCACACACATACAGAGACCATTACCAAGTTTAAATTTTCAGAACATTAACTGTCTAAGTCTATTGTAGCTAACTCAGCCGATAGATTGTTTAATATTCCTCTAGTGTGATGTTAGAAATGGTGTCATATTTGTGGCGATTCCGGTGGGAGCCGTTACATTTTTCTATAATGTGGCTAATGATGTTCGATTAAATTTCTTAGAAGACTACTCTACTTTTTGTATGTTCTTTTGTGCTACCGGTCCTGCTATTTTTTTACTTTTTTCGTTTCATGGAATTTTGAGTGGCTAGGATTATGATGATGGTTGTTCCTATTGTGGGGAGGCCCACGAACATATAAACTATTTGATGGCTTCACATTTATTTTTTTTTACAATACCAATGACGATCACAATTAGTAAACCCACTTCTGAGCCCCCTCCACTGCCTAGAAATAACCACAACGATTAATGCAACTGTGGAAGTGGAACCCAGACTCCTGAATACTATCTTCAGGAGTGTAACCATTGCCGAAACTTCGACGTCAGTTTGGCACAATCATCAAACAACTAGGAAATGGGGCATTAGTAGAACCAGGAGGGTTCTGTACGCTTCGTTATGGCGAAAGCGAAAAAAAAACAGCATAACCAAAGAATTCTCGATCTGCGAGAGAGAGAGGGAGAGAGAGAGAGAGAGAGAGAGAGAGAGAGTAAATATGATATTTTGATGTAGAAAAAGTCAAGATATTGAATGAGAGAATCAAGAAAAAAAGCATAATTAGTCAGCAAAGTTCTGAGGAATAGAAAACTCAAACGTGCAGGAGAAACTACATAGGTAAGTTACCAAGGAAACATAATCACAAAGCACAGATCAGAAAAGGGGAGCCGCGATAGCTCAGTGGTTAGTGAATTGGACTAAAAAGGACGAGAGGTAGGGTTCGATCCCAACCGACGGCTTCCGGTTCACATGGCCTTTAATGGGCACCGGATTTTTTTTTCTGGGAAAGTAAAGCGGCATGGGCGTAATACCGACCACATTACCCCAAAAATCATGTGCCGAGGGTCTGTAAAATTTATGGTCACTAACACCATATTCCCTATACGACGGGGGTACGTTACTTTTTTTAACAAGGACATGAAGTTCTGCATCAGGGATGTAGAGAGGCTAGCAGAGATTCAGACTTAGCTTAAAGACATAGACATTAAGTCAAGATAACTGAACCGGGGGGGGGGGGGAAGCGATCAATATACACGTGGAATATGGCATGACAATATCTCTAGATAACAGATGATAAGAAAATTGTATCAGACATCTGGAGTAAAAAATGTGCTAAATTAAATCACAGAGATTCTTACACAGCAAACTTGTTCAGACCGTTTAAGGCCAGAAGAGCAAATGATACAAGCTTGGAGATAGACAAACAACCTACTGTACACAAGAAACCACATATTAGAATTAAAAATAGACAAGCGATTGAAGAACCAGATTAATACAGTAGTTTACATTCGGAGCACAGAACACATTCATTTTATAACTAGAACCAATGGATGATAACTCAACACTGGCAGACAATAAACAGTCATTTTGGCGTGGGTAACCTTAGATGGCGTGGGTAACCTTTCACATACTAAGGGCTAGGTCTTTAAAATATTAAGAAGTCGAGCGTTAGGCAATGTCACCTATTGAAACACGTGCATAAACTACTGAATTTTCTTTTTAATTTACGAAAGAACTACAGTACTCATATTACTGATGAAAAGTGCAAGAAAGACAATGGAATGAGAGAAATAGTGCAGGCAGAGACATAGGAAAAAAGGCGCAATAGGCCTTCAAAAGGAACGAACTCGCGGTGAGAGTACCAGATGGGCCAAACAATGGGCTGGTCAAAAACGGGTAAGAGGGTTCTAAAATTATGTGGGGGGGGGGGGCATTGTCTAGGTAACCTCGACTAACTCTACACCGGCCATGTTTATACGTATCAACACAACCACACACACACTCAAACATACATATATATATGTTTATACATATATACATACATATGTACATATACGTATATGTACATACACACACATATATATCAATACGCATAAACATACATACACACCAGAACATACCCATATATACAGCTACACCCTTACGTGTGCGTACACAAGCGTGTGAAATGTGCTAATACAGCCAACATCCCCAGAAGTGTCCACTTGATGTGCATACACAAAGGAGAAAGAAGAGACCAGAAGAATGAACGGTGCTCGATAGGAGGAAAGAGTGAGAGATCTAAGAGTGGGGTTCATCGAGAACATGAAAAAGATTGAGCACCGTGTAGTGTGGGTGGAAAGGGTAATGTCTTACACAAAAGTGAGCAGCCCAGGCAACAGAGACCACCGGAGTATCGCAGTGTCGTTTTAGAGGAGACACCTGTGAATAGCACAACATGTGCATAAACCAATGTGCTCATAGGTAGACAGAAGAGTAGAACATGATATGTAATAGGGATGGAGCACCCACAGTGAAACTATGTGTACGAGTGCGATACATTCATGCCTTGTGAGGTCAGCGAACCCAATTGGAGTATAAGGCGATTCTCTAAGGCGCAACAGCTGCGGTCGTCAGAGTGGCAAAGGACAATGTATGCGTATATATGTTTATGCGCATTTATATATGTGTTTGTATGTGCATATACGTACATGTACATGTGTACGTATAAACATATATATATATATATATATATATATATATATATATATATATATATATATATATTGATACGTTGATACGTATAGACATGGCCGGTGTCGAGTTAGTCGAGGTTACCTAGACAATGCGTCCCCCCCCCCATAATTTTAGAACCCTCTTACCTGTTTTTGACCCGCCCATTGTTTGGGGCATCGAGTTCCCTCACGGCGAGTTATTTTTCCCTCTGGCCACGACACAGGGAAGTAATTTTTATTTTTGTTCCTCGCAATAGTTCAAAATTGTTTTATTTTGGATGCTTCATTATTGGTTAGCTATGTAGGATTTATTTGATTTATTTACATATGTGTGTGTGTGTTGTTTATTTGTTCCCGCTGAAGGCTTATTGCGCCGAAGCGTTGTTCAAATTTTTGTCGTCTACCAATTGCTTAAAGCTTTAACCATACCATTTTTGCAATTATTTTTCCACTTCTTCTGGATGGTTCTATCCCACGAACCGTAGTTTGTCCATCCCTAGTATGGACAATGATGGATAGAGAATGTTGAAGGTACGATAGATGTAGTAGGCCAACTCATTTTCTAAACATTTAACTTCACTTTTAACTATAAAACGCCGAACTCAGTGGGCGTATAAGAAGACTTATCAACCAACACAGAACTGCAGATGTTATTCTCTGGACACTGCGGAACTTGCTGAGGAGGGGATCTGAGCACCTATGGACACTTTCGGAGTGCAATGATGATGGCCCGCAAATAACTCAATTTCAACGTCCTCAATGTATCTTACGCGTTGTTCAGTTATCTTTAAGTAAAGTCTTGCCCTCTCAGTTGTAGACACTGATGATGTGAACAATGTTTGTTTTGGTAATGTGTGTACCATAATCTAGAATGACTGAATAATATTTAAACAAACATTGTTTAATAACGTGAAATAACTTATTATGCGTATACACAAAGATGTAAGCTAATAAAGTAAATCTTTAACATATTGTGTTCACTAAACGAACACGAAACAAGAAAAAATAAACATATTTTCTAAGACAACGGAATTCATGTTCATTAAATAAAAATTGAGTCCCTGTCATAAAATGTTTTTATTTCTCGTTTTTGTAAACATCTACCTCCAAAAAGGTCAGTTTTCTTATTTACAAAAAATAGTTTGTATAATACTGCTAAAAATGTGTCACTTTTAAAAACATACATTTGTACATTTTTTACCAATACTATTCTGTTTTGTGCACCGTTTTTTTTAGCCTTCAATTCACTAACATTTGATTTCAATTGCTCGAAACAGAGAAATATCAGCAAAATTCTATTCTATTCATGGAATCAGTTTCACTGCGGTCGGGTATTCCCCATATTCCCTCCATCTCATGTTGTAGGAACCCCCTAAGCGCGTTGACGCCGTTAGCAAACTGATACTGATATGGTCGATCTCCGTTCGTATTCTAACGGTTGAACAAGTGACCATTTCAAACGACTTCCATCGTAAAGAATGTTTAAAGTCACTTCGCCACTCCCGTTACTTCAAATAAAATACATTGAAAAAAAACAAAGCAACCGAAACAGTTAAGCGACTACACTATTATCTGTAAAAACAAGTCGACATGTGCATTCAACTGTGCCTTGTCGGTTATGACGTTCTTGTGGTCAAACTCCGTGCAAGTTATAGTCACCTGCATAGGCTACAGTTTTAAATGTCATCACTGATGAAGAGTACATACTGCTGCTTCCCTACTCCAGTTCACTGGAATAAATCAATAAACACACCAAAGACTATCAAACCACTCAAAATCATCATCATCATGTGCCATACCGGTTGGCGTAGGCGATCATGTCCTTCCACATCTTCTATCTACAGTGCATCGTTTCAGTTCTGTTGTTGACTGTTTTCAATGTCATGACATCACGCTATCTAGTATTTTCTCTCTTTATCGTCCGCGATCTCTTTTTCCTTTTATTTCTTCCAGTTGTAACCAAGTATTCCAACTCTCCTCTTCTCATGATGTACCCGACAAATGTTTATTGTTTCTTTCTGATGTTTTTTTTAGGAGCTCCCTCTTTGTGTTGGCATCTTTGAGAATTTCCTCACAGGTCTTTTTAGCTGTATGCATTTGGTTACTTAGGCTGAGAATCGACCCACAGTGTTAAAATGCAGTATATTAAACTCTGAACTAATAACAATACACAGTGGTCTTTCACAGGGCTCATCATTATTTAAAGTTCTGTTAAACGGCTACACTTTTAAAATCACAGACGAGCAGATCACTAGTCGCAGAGTATAATGTTTTAAGCCGACGATGTTTTGATGTACCGCCAGGGTAGAGCCTGAAAACAGGTTAAAGACAGTGCTCGACCGCTTAAGCAGTGAGGCAGCAACATTGGTCATGACGATAACGGCAGTTGTAACACGGTTCTCTGTGAACAACCGTATTGTTAAAACATGAACATCAATTGTGAGTTTGTGGACAGGACCAATGAAGTGAAGTACCTATGAGTAGTTTCATTTGAGTCTTGCCTTTACCAAAAAAGTAGACAAAGTGGTTATAAAAGCAAGTAAGGATCTGGCTGCAGAGAAGGTAAAGGCAGGTGCAATTTGTGAGCAGTGGCACATTATGCTCTTACATCAAGAGATGGCCCTTTCTGTATTTGAAAAAAGCTCTGGGTATGCTGGCTCTACCAAACAGAAGCGGAAGCAAAAAGACTGGAAAGGATAAGAAGATTAAGCTAAGCGCATATTTCATGGATGCACAAAAGGCACACCATGTATACGAGTATAGCCATGTGTTACCTCCTTTTCACTATCACCATAGAAGTTAGTACATGTTCAATAGTTTGTCAATCACACGCTTACTTTCGAATCAGCGCTGACACACAGATTCCACTGCACAATGTATACGTCAGAAGTATTGCTGGTTAAAAAGAGGTAAATTATATTTGACTCATGCCGATGATATATTCAACAAGTTTGTTCACACAGAACCTGGTGAAGAATTCTTATGATCATCTGAAGTGTGTTTTCATTTCAGATGCATAAAAACTGAACAGAGTGCAGAAAAATAAAAACAAAATGACGAGGAAACAAAGGTACAGGTTTTGATATTGAGAATTCTCTTGAGGTTGAAGTAGTCATATACACAGACGAGTCTGTTGATCGGCATAGGAGTAGCTAATCAACTTCACAGCTCAGGCAGGGGCAAGGGGAATTATGAAGGAATCCAGCTATGTAAGCGATATCATTATATATATATATATATATATATATATATATATATATATATATATATATATATATATATCTTCACTATAAGTAATTTGACGATGGAAGCCACAGCAGTAAATACATTAATAAAATGTATAACTTGGTTGGAGGTTTCACACGTCTTTTAACCATGTTAGCTTTCTCAGTGATTCAGTGAGTATGATCATAAAGTCTGGATAGAACTAAGCTTGATGTCAGTGGCTGAAGTATTATGATCATGTCAAGACCGGCAGTTTGTTTCATTTTGTCAGCACACCCAGGTTTAAGAGGAAGTGATCAAGCAGACACGTCTTGCTGGGGTTCTGTTGTAGAGAATGGATTAGAAATAGAAGTGCTCTCAAGGAGGATGGACGAGAAAATGAATCATGCAATGGAAGTTAGTCTACAATCTTGAATAGACTGCAAGAATACTGAATCAAAATTGGGTACTGTCAGACAAGAGATATATGCGGGGAGCCAATGAGGACTGGAAAACCAGTACAGAACCGTGGTGACCAGTCGCTACTCGAGGCGGGATATATTGATGAGAGGATCTGAACATACACGGAGTTCGACGTGCAGTGAATATGACTAAGCAACCAAGTAGCCACTCAACCAACCAACTAACCAGAAAACCAACAGCTAATCAACCAACCAATCATACATCTATCCGTTCTTCCGTCTGTTTGTCTTTCTGTCTGTCTATCTATCTATAAAATTATATAACCATCTTTTAACTATCTGTCTATATAATTGTCCATCTATATAACTAACTTAACGAACAAGGAAGACCATGCATTGCATCGTCTCAAGCAGAGAGAAAAGATCACAATTCTTTAACAGACTCCAGGAAATCCAAGCCACTGCAGCCTGCCATTTCAACAATCTAGATCTAAGAGTTAACAGCTTCGCCGACGAACTCGTCAAAATAACTCAACATTCGCCCTTTCTATAAAAATTCTTGCGATTCCTATCGTAATTTTACATAGTTATGTTTGCTTCAGTAAATATTGATACCTATACCTTGGTGAACCCAATGGCTCCAACATTCTGACTATAAGATGTTGTTGCGCCTCCAGAACCCATTGCACCGGAGATAAGGCTACCAATTCCCTCAACTGCGATTCCCCTGTTGACGGCATGCGCTGGTGGTGGAGGAACTTCAGATATTCTAGCGCATGCGTAAAAATTTCCGACTGATTCAATAACAGAGGAAATAGTCACTGCCAACATAGCCACGACTCCAGCGGCACTCACTGTAGGTACTCCCCATTGACCTAGAACAACGCACCAAGAAATAAACATTAAAGGAATTTAAATAATCCAATGCTGAACTACATAAAAAAAAATAAACGATGTGTAGAGTGCATACTATTTATCTAGTCATATCTTCTACAGGCTCCAGGAAATCAAAGCCACTGCAGCCTCATTTCAACAACCAGGATCTAAGAGTTAACAGCTTCGTCGAACTCGTAAAAGTAACTCAACATCAACACTTTCTATAAAAGTTCTTACTATGCCTGTCGCAATTTCACATAGTTTTCACATATCTAGGTTTATCGACAATATCGGCAGCTGTCAGAAAGCCTGCAAGATCATATCTTGTATCTCCACTTCCTCCGTTACATTTTGAACCTTATTTTTTAACCTCCTTGAGCACTTCTTGCCTCCCAACCTCGGTTTTCTATAAACCCACAGACGTCCATTGTTACCTTCTCTATACTTCTTCACATCCATCATCATGTCGTGATTCTATTTTGTTTACTCAATTACTGCGTCTTCGTCGTATCTGCAAGGATGACCAGGATTTCCGCCAACATGGTTATCTTATTTTAAGCTTCTTTAGCCGCGGGCTTTGTTCAGATTCGATCCTCTAATCTGTCTTCAAACGGTGCTCCTTATCTCTTGTTCTGATACAACTCACACCTTCCAAAAGCCCTCCCTCTGAGAGAACAATACTCACCCTCACCTATTATCCTCACAACTTTGCTGTGAGAATACTCAACTGTTTCCGTTCCTTTCTCTACACGGATCCCAACACTCGTTTACTTTTCCGTGATCCTCCTAGGGTCGCCTTCATACGCGACAAGAATTTGAGAGATATTCTGGTAAGAAACCGTCTCCCTCGCTCCGACCACAAACACGTGGGTACAGTCCCTTGCGGACTTAACTGTATTATCTGTGCTTATGTCCTCAACACCGACTGTCTTATTCTCTAACGGACGGTTAGAGATCATAGATGGTTTCACGTGTGTATCCCGTAATATCATTTATGCCATCACATGCCAGCGATGTCACATGACTTATATTGGCGACACTGGAAAGTTTATGTGAAAGATTTTGTGAACACCTTCGAGATGTTCAACAGAATACTGGCACTCCAGTGATGTCCAAATTCAAATCATCAGACCACAAGGGGGAAAACGACATCTGTATCACTGGTATTGTCCTTTCCCACTCCGGCGACCGCAGCCTATTCGCCTTGGAGAATCGCCTTATAGTCAAATTGGGTTCGCTGACCACACGAGATATGAATGTATCACACTCATACAGTTTAGGTATAGTTACACCTTCCCTATTGCATATTCTACTCTTTTGCTCATGTATTAGCACATTAGTATTATGCACATGTATTGCTATTCACAGCTCTCCTCTACTAAACAACACTGCGACACTTCGGCTGTTCCCTATATTTCTTGTGTCTGGGCTGCTTACCTTTGTGCAAGACGATACTCTTTCCACCCGCACTACATGGTACCTTACCTTTTACACGTTCTTAGTGAACCCCACTCTGAGACATCTCACTCTTTTCTGCTTTCAGGTACCCTGTATTCTACTGGTCTATTCTTTGTGCTTTGTGTGTGCACAAGGACCTGAAATAGTGGATAATTAGGGGGACAGAAGGGGAGGCTATTAGGGGTACAAAAGGTCAAAAGGTGAAGGTGAGAGATAGCCGTAAACATGTAGTAACTCATTGTCCACGTGAAATGACATGATTAGGTGAGCGTCTCGAAAAACACGAGGTTTGAAAACGAGACAAAGATTCAGTTAGAGAATTTTAGTTGGTTGAAATAGTCATTCGAGAGATGTGCGAGAAGCTGTGCGGACGGACTTGTCACGTTTGACAACCCGGTACCGAGGGCATTATGTTAGTAGGGAAAAGGAACAGAATGTTAGAAATTAGATTTCAATGTAGGAATGACAGTAAGTAAAAGAAACGTGTGATAGAGATAGAAGAATATTTCATGGACTTAGGAAACTGTGCTAGAAATAGTTGTGATTTAATTCAATAAGGTGTGTGTAGAGTAGGGGAGTTAATTAGAGTTTAGTAGCACAACGAGGACAGTAGTAGGAACTCGGTAGAGTTCATATTGTGCTCAGAGAACTAGGAAGGAGTGTGTTCTTACTAGTATTGGCTGAATGTAAGCCGTATAAGGAATTTCTGAGGCTGAATGTAAGCCGTATCAGGAATTTATGAGGAACTGGGTATGTTCCATGTTCTATGTAGAGACGGTAGAGAGCAGGATTGTTCTTACTGGTCTTAGGCTGGATGTAAGCCGCATAGAGAGATTATTTTGATGAATTTCGTAGATTCAATGTTGTGTGACAATATTGGATATAGAGACTTAGAGAACAGGAATTGTTCTGACCATTAGCAGGCTGTGTGTCAGCCATAAAGAGGCAGTTGATGAATTCAATAAATTCGACATTGTGTGTCAATGTTGAATATAGAGACGTTAGAGAGCAGACATTGTTCTAACCATTAGCAGGCTGTGTGTTAGCCATAAAGAGACAGTTGATGAATTCAATAAATTCGACATTGTGTGTCAATGTTGAATATAGAGACGTTAGAGAGCAGACATTGTTCTAACCATTAGCAGGCTGTGTGTCAGCCATAAAGAGACAGTTGATGAATCCAATAAATTCGACATTGTGTGTCAATGTGAAATATAGCGATCTTAGAGAACAGGAATTGTTCTGACCATAGGCGGGCTGAATGTAAGCCACAGAGAATATTGTTTTGATGAACGCAGTGGGTTCAATGAGTTGTACAAATAGTGTGGAGTATAGGGTGGCGCTGGGCCACTAATAAATTAACTAATTAGGCATAAGGCGTGTTTCCCAGAGGAGACACACAAGCCAGTGAGTAGATGTGAATTCTGTACTTGAATAAGTGTAGGACGTATGAGTGAATGACAATAATGTATTTGTCATACCATGCCATCGTGGGAAGTGCAGTAAAATAAAGCAACGTATGTTTTGTTTACGAGTGTCACTTCAGTCATTCTTGTTGTCACGTCCATCGTTATAGAGTTGCTGTATTCTGTCCCCGTGATGAACGGATGGGGGTGTCGCAGGCCATTAATAACACAACGCGAAGTACAAACGTAAATGATTACGGGCCAACGTGATGGGAAAACAAAGGAATCCTGTCCATCCAGTCCAGTAGAACACCAGGCCGGGCTCAGATCTATACGAGCCTTACCTTTGTCAGACGCAATTGGTCTGAACACAGTCACAGAGCAGGGGAGCTTTGTTCGAGCTGAAAGGGCGCAATCGGTCCTAACGTGTGGGCTCATATGTCAGAGTTCACAGAGTTCTTTCCCGATCAAGTAAACGTGAGGCGATCTTTCGGCGGCTGAGCAAGTGCCGTCGAGAGTTATCAGTGATCGAGGTTCAGTATCTCTATCAAGGTTCAGTATCTGATCAACGCCTCGCTCGCCTCAAAGAAAGTCTTCCCCTTTACAATGGAGCCATAGCCAACGCGGGGCAGAGGTCAAACAGAAGGACAGCAACACAACGGAATTTTTTTTCAGACGTCATCAGAGAAGTGTAGAGTTAGTTAATTAAGATTAATTAATTAGTTATTTAAGTAGTGTATGGTTGGAGTGTGAGAAGGAAACATTCTTTTGTGAAAAAAATAATATAAAGTCGCATTAGTGTGTGAGATATAAGTGTAACAGTATCACAGTTGTGTGTGTCAACCACATTTTTGTAGCTAGAGTAAGGAATTATATACATTAAAGGAAAGGGGGTAGGATAGAGAAACGAGTAGGATTATATGATATGACACACATGGCTGGGATAAGGTGACACCAATATGTGATTGTTATACAAACATGGTAAATTGGATTGTGAATTTGTTTTTTTGGAGTATGTATTGAATTGACAATGTTGTTAATGTATGAAATTGAAAATTGGTTACTAGTGAGTTGAACTCAATTTTTTTGGAGCAGATAAGTAAGGCAATAGAAGATGGAAGGAATAACACAAGAAGGTTATGTATGGCAAGCCATGCAGAAGATGGGGGAGGTGGTAGAAAAGTTAGGAAATACGTTGCAGATGCAAGAGATAACAAGAAGGATACCAATTTTTATGGGAGATACAGAGAGGTTTACAGAATGGGTACAAGCTATTGAATTCTGGGCGAAAAGCAAACAGTTAGCTCAGGCAGAGTTAAAAGAACTGGCGGTAGCTACAAGTCAAGGGGAAGTATCAAGTTGTGTTAGAAGAAGAATAGAGGATAAGAAGGAGGAGTCGTGGCAGGACTTTAAGGCATATTTAGCTAAGAGGTATGGGAAATTTAAAGACGATCAGCATGCCATAATGAAACTAACAGGGGCACAGCAGGGTAAAAGTGAGACGATACAGGAATATGGGGAGAGGATTAGAGAAATGGCGGAACAAGGGTTTGGTGCAGGAGTAGAGACAGAACAAGTGAGTAAAATATTAATAGCAAAGTTTATAGAGGGAGTAAGAGATAGAGGATTGAGGATAATGTTGGTCAGAAAGAGGGTGGCAACAATAGGACAATTAATAGAGATAGCAATAGAGGAAGAGGGATTAACAATGAGGTTTCAAGAAAACGATCAGCATAGAGAGGTGAGAGTAGGAAATAGACAAGAAAGCCCCATGGAGATAGACCACATGAGGCAGAGAAGAATGCAACAGAGAGAAATGCAAGTGGTAAATATCGTACAGGAAACCAGAAGATGCTATAGATGCGGGAAGGTAGGGCATATTAGAAGCCAATGTAGAGAGGGAGATAATAGACAGAGAGAAACAATAAGGTATCAGAGGTGGGGAAATAGACAAGGATATAGAAATTAAGGTAGGAAAGTAGGAAATGGAGGGAAAAGGAAAGGAAATGGTAGTAAGGCACTGATCTGAGAGTGATTAGGCTATGTAAGAAGGTGTAAGGAGTTGTAGCGGAGTACTAATCGGGAGTTGATTAGGCTACAGAGAGTAAACAGGCAAGAAGCAATTAGGGATATTGTAGAAAGGCCTGTGAGAAAGGGGAAAGTAGCGAGGTGTAGTCCCGGAAATGTGTCCGGTCGGAGAAGACTGCACAAAAAGGGAGTTATTGTCGAGACAATACAGATAAATTGCGGAATGCAATGTATGATTAAGGATTGGGAGATAGAAGGAAAACGGAGAGTAGAGGGAGAAGATAGGGATAGGAATAAGATGGGAAAAAAGGTGACAGAGAGAAATATACAAGACAAGACGAGTTGGTGACAATGTTGTGAGGTGTCTAAAAGAGACAATGAACATAGACCTAGTCTGCAGATTCCATAGGGCCCATATCTGGAATCTGTAGATAAGGTGACGACACAGACTGACAAAGACAGAGTATAGGAGGCTCAGAATAAGGTTAGAGAGTGAGGATGAGATAGCATAGTAGGGATGGAATAGAGTAGTTATCAGATAGAGTATAACTACTTATGAGTGGGGAGGCAATGAAATAGTGGATAATTAGGGGGACAGAAGGGGAGGCTATTAGGGGTACAAAAGGTCAAAAGGTGAAGGTGAGAGATAGCCGTAAACATGTAGTAACTCATTGTCCACGTGAAATGACATGATTAGGTGAGCGTCTCGAAAAACACGAGGTTTGAAAACGAGACAAAGATTCAGTTAGAGAATTTTAGTTGGTTGAAATAGTCATTCGAGAGATGTGCGAGAAGCTGTGCGGACGGACTTGTCACGTTTGACAACCCGGTACCGAGGGCATTATGTTAGTAGGGAAAAGGAACAGAATGTTAGAAATTAGATTTCAATGTAGGAATGACAGTAAGTAAAAGAAACGTGTGATAGAGATAGAAGAATATTTCATGGACTTAGGAAACTGTGCTAGAAATAGTTGTGATTTAATTCAATAAGGTGTGTGTAGAGTAGGGGAGTTAATTAGAGTTTAGTAGCACAACGAGGACAGTAGTAGGAACTCGGTAGAGTTCATATTGTGCTCAGAGAACTAGGAAGGAGTGTGTTCTTACTAGTATTGGCTGAATGTAAGCCGTATAAGGAATTTCTGAGGCTGAATGTAAGCCGTATCAGGAATTTATGAGGAACTGGGTATGTTCCATGTTCTATGTAGAGACGGTAGAGAGCAGGATTGTTCTTACTGGTCTTAGGCTGGATGTAAGCCGCATAGAGAGATTATTTTGATGAATTTCGTAGATTCAATGTTGTGTGACAATATTGGATATAGAGACTTAGAGAACAGGAATTGTTCTGACCATTAGCAGGCTGTGTGTCAGCCATAAAGAGGCAGTTGATGAATTCAATAAATTCGACATTGTGTGTCAATGTTGAATATAGAGACGTTAGAGAGCAGACATTGTTCTAACCATTAGCAGGCTGTGTGTTAGCCATAAAGAGACAGTTGATGAATTCAATAAATTCGACATTGTGTGTCAATGTTGAATATAGAGACGTTAGAGAGCAGACATTGTTCTAACCATTAGCAGGCTGTGTGTTAGCCATAAAGAGACAGTTGATGAATCCAATAAATTCGACATTGTGTGTCAATGTTGAATATAGAGACGTTAGAGAGCAGACATTGTTCTAACCATTAGCAGGCTGTGTGTCAGCCATAAAGAGACAGTTGATGAATCCAATAAATTCGACATTGTGTGTCAATGTGAAATATAGCGATCTTAGAGAACAGGAATTGTTCTGACCATAGGCGGGCTGAATGTAAGCCACAGAGAATATTGTTTTGATGAACGCAGTGGGTTCAATGAGTTGTGCAATTAGTGTGGAGTATAGGGTGGCGCTGGGCCACTAATAAATTAACTAATTAGGCATAAGGCGTGTTTCCCAGAGGAGACACACAAGCCAGTGAGTAGATGTGAATTCTGTACTTGAATAAGTGTAGGACGTATGAGTGAATGACAATAATGTATTTGTCATACCATGCCATCGTGGGAAGTGCAGTAAAATAAAGCAACGTATGTTTTGTTTACGAGTGTCACTTCAGTCATTCTTGTTGTCACGTCCATCGTTATAGAGTTGCTGTATTCTGTCCCCGTGATGAACGGATGGGGGTGTCGCAGGCCATAAATAACACAACGCAAAGTACAAACGTAAATGATTACGGGCCAACGTGATGGGAAAACAAAGGAATCCTGTCCATCCAGTCCAGTAGAACACCAGGCCGGGCTCAGATCTATACGAGCCTTACCTTTGTCAGACGCAATTGGTCTGAACACAGTCACAGAGCAGGGGAGCTTTGTTCGAGCTGAAAGGGCGCAATCGGTCCTAACGTGTGGGCTCATATGTCAGAGTTCACAGAGTTCTTTCCCGATCAAGTAAACGTGAGGCGATCTTTCGGCGGCTGAGCAAGTGCCGTCGAGAGGTATCAAAGAAGCATCCTGATTTCAAGGTTATCTTCGCATAATAAACAAAACAGAGTTCCTCCCCTTTACAGACCTAGGTGTGAACACTTCTGGGTATGTATGCTGTATGCGCACTTTTTCACATGCATGTGTACGCATACGTACACGTATACCCGTAGATACATATATATATATATATATATATATATGCATGTATGCGTATATATGGGAATATATATATATATATATATATATGGATATATACATATATATGGATATATACATATATATATATACATATATATATATATATGTGTGTGTGTGTGTGTGGTATATGTTGACGTATGATATACAATAATTCTCCAAATATTTTATAACACTTCCGCCAGAGTTTCAGAGAAATGGGATGACCTGATAATGCTAAGAAAACTTTACAACATCACGTGACAACAGCTGAGGCTTATAGAATGTAAGAACTAGCACTGACCCGAAGGGTTAAAATTATACAATAAAATAATAATAATAATATGATGGAGAAGAAGAGGGATAAAATACATCATTAGCAATACAAAATTAACGCCTAAAATTTACACCTTTCCTTGTGTTCAGCTCTTGGGGAAATGGATGCTCTTTATCTGCACTTATCTTCAGGTATTCCACTGATTCCACTGGCACGGGCGGTTGAGCAATTATGGATGTGCATTCGTTTGCAGTGATATCGGGGCCTTCGAATAACCATTGGAAAGTCAAGAAGATGTTTCATTGCTACACAAAGTGTGTCCCTCGTACACCCCAAGATAATGCGCATCGCTTCATTCTGTATTTTCTCCAGCCTGTCAATTTCGTCGTACTGACAGTAATAATTACTAGGGCATACTCGATGGTGTAAGGACCAGTCCCTGGAACAGACGGTAAGCAGCCTCTGCTCGGTGTTGGCAGTTGCCATGACCTTCAAGGCGGCTAATCCTTTGCGGGCTTTTGTTACTTAGTCAACGTGGTCTCTAAAACACAGGTTGCAATCAAACTTAACTCCGAGGTACGTCATCAACCTGTCACTTGTCACCTCATCAGCTCCCATTCCTAGATATGTTTTCCGTGTTAACGATATGATTGTTAAGGGAGAACCATGCAAGTAACGCCTTATTATGATTAGCTAAGTCGCCTGAAGAGATGCGATTCGAGTTTGTTTTGCAGTGTGGAGGCGATTTACCCTGCCGATATACCAGAATGTCATCAGTAAAAGTTATAGTTCTTCCCCTCATTTTCAGCTGCTGCTTCGTGATCGTTATTGTGTAGACTTTAAATAGAACTGGTGACAATGGTGAGCCTTGTGACAGCCCTGTAAAAATGGATGTTGGCTCGGATGACAACCTCAAAATCTGAGTATCATCTTTCTCTGAAACAGTGCAGCAGCGATCCATCGGATGAGGAAGGGGTGCACCGCCAGTATGAGGAGCATGTGCACGAGGTATTCAAATGGTTTTCTGTTGGATGCATCCTCCGGATCTATAACAGCAGCACATGTCTCCTTTCGTCTGTGGAAGCCTTCGAAGACGCCATAGTTGAAGACTGCAGCATTGAGCTAAATCTTTAACTTTCGAGTGTGGGTGGGAATGCGCCTAATATCTGTTCAAGGTGACAGTCCATCAAATATACACTTTTATTACTTTTTACATCAGTTCTCGGTGCATCTTTCATGTAAACTATAAAAAAAGTAAAGTACCCCCGTCACGCCAAGTGGCGTATAGGGAAATAATATGGTGTTAGTGACCCTATATTTTACAGACCTTCGGCACATGATTTTTGGGGTAATGTGGTCAGTATTACGCCCGTGCTGCTTTACTTTCCCAGAAAAAAATCCGGTACCCATTTAAGGCTGGGTGAACCCGGAAGCCGTCGGTTGGGATGTAAACTATGACAACCTGTATATATTTATTTATAAATCAAAAAAGGAGCGTTGTATAAGATGAAAGCAGATAGTTCTATAACACGACATTTAGAGAGCTTAACTTGCATATCATGAAAGTAAAGACTTGCATAACATGAAATGTGCCAGTTGCATAAAATTGAAGCATATAACGTACAAGCATAGAGTTACACACACACTACGGAAGCCAACTGAGAGTATTACACAACATGCCCTTTTTTGGAATTCCCAGGGGAAAAGACAAAGAGGAAGACCAAAGAGTTCTTGGAGAAGACAGATAGAAGCAGAGATGAAGATGATGGGGAAGACATGGAATGATCTTAAAAGAATGGCAAAAAACAGAACGACTTGGAAAGTGTTTGTTGAAGACCTATGCTCCACTGGGAGCTAAAAAAGGTAGAAGAGGAAGAAGATAGAGTTAGGGAAAACACTCACTTGTATGGACTTCCGGTTTCAAGATGGCGCGGTCATGTTTGCGTCAACGTTCACTGTTACGTTTTTTGAGCCGGAAAGATGGTTAATTCTATCTTTCCAATGCAGATCAGTGTATAGATAAAAAGTTCCACTGTTGGGAACTTCCCCGGTGAAGTGGAGTACATGCATGTGATCTGAAATCCTCTACAGTGTGTGTGATAGTGTGTTCTGTGTTGATTGCAATATACGTCATCGTTGGAATACCGGTCAATATGACGGTTAGGCGTCAGGAACTTTTAATTGCTGTGTCTGAAAAGTGTTCCTTGCTGCAGTTTCCGCATATTCCAAGTCCGGCTTGCTGCAGGAGCTACTGAGTTAAGTGCTCTGTGCACACCGTGAGCTGTGTGTATCATCCGTGTTGATCATGTTTCGATATTCCAATGGTTTACGATGAATGCTGATATCGTATGACAGGGAACAGTTGGCTGTGTTCACTTTCTGTGCAGTTTCGCCTTATGTCTTTTGGCGTGTGCTGAGACTGCTATGATGGGGACTACAGCTACCTCTCTTTGTTTTGGAGATGAGATAGTAATTCGGATGATTCCACTGGCACGGGCGGTTGAGCAATTATGGATTTTAATTCGTTTGCAGTGATACCGGGGCCTTCCATAACCATAACCATAACTCACTTGTATGTTACAGCTTTACGAAAACGAAACAAAACAAAATAACTAAACTCTTCTACCACAAAGTCTTTATCTGTAGACAAAGACACTAGACAAGTAAAGGATCAAATTGGTACTTACCTGTAGGAGGATAAACTTAATTCATTACTATCCCTTAGCTTGCGTTGCTATTTGTTGGAAATGACAGGTCACATTTTTCATGTTCTTCTCTAAATATATTATTTAACGAGGAAAGCAAGGGTTCAGTTTGTGGCAATACTATCAGAGTTTCATCGTGCTGGATTAACTCTGTCTCCTCTGTCCACCTGGTTTCAGTTCACATATGACGCGGCAATAGATGAAGCATCACATAAATTCTGGTAACACTATGTGCGTATGAACAAAAACAACATGCGCTGAAGCTAACATTCACGTCAAGGGCAGTGACAACAGAATAAGCAAAAAAGAGAGCATTGCTGGAAAGATGCTTTATGGAAACATTATGGCGTGGTGAATTTTCACAAGGTGATTAGAGGAACGCTCTCAGGGTTCTTAATATATGTATCAACTGAGAAAACCGTCTGTTCTGAGGATGTGGTTCAAAAGATCAAGACCGCCAAAGCGCTCTAGGGCCGGATGATATAAACCCTCTAAATAAGGCTCAATCTGACATTCTGATGGAAATCACACAGGATTCAATCAAAATATTAGAACCGGGAACATCATAGAAGAATGGTTGAATAATTACCTGGTTCTTCTCCATAAGCCGGGTAAAGATAAATCCATTCTGAACGTTTACCGCATTATTAATCTATAGAATGTGTGGTTCTCGAATAAGTCAATGTCAGCTAATTAGCGGCGGATCATGAGACTAATGTATTGTAGTCAAACACAATAGAACGCTATGAGCGGGCCAGAGACACTGCATTAATGCTACCGTTCTTACATGTGATGCACTCAAGTCTTTTCGAAAGAAAGAATCGTTGGTTCTGGTAGCCCTTGATCTTGGGGAGGCCTAAAGTCGGGTAAACAAAGGAATCTTTACATCTCTAATCTGCTAGACAGGATTTGACTGCGGCTAGGGCCCTGCGTAGTATCGCTACTGATGCGAAGGAGTGTTGCGCTACATTTCGATGCCTCAGTTGAGTAAGTTATCACCTGTTTTGTTAAATGTACACACTGTCAGTTCATAGACATTAAAGCTGTTCAAGATGGCGTTCATGTGTAGACAATGTTTTCCAATATAGCGTATGTTGTTTCCAAATACACCAGTTTCTATTTATGCCTATTGTGGGTGTTTAACTTCTGATGAGTTGGTGGACTGTAAAATTCTTGTTGTTAAAACGGATCTTAATTATTCTTATTTTATATAATATAGACTAATAGTTGGCAAACGAAAATGTCAATTTCATCATTGTTAGGACGCAGCAACAAGAATGAAAAGTAATTTTTTATACTCGACACATGGAACGTTAGAACCTTGCGTTCCGGATAAAGCAATACCGATCTTACAAAAGTTGTGAATATCAGGCAGATAACTGTCATCGCCATTGAGCTGCAGATACTACAGGTTGTTATCGCAGTCCTTCAGAAAACCAGTCTGCGATTTGGTCAGGGAGAACAATTATGCATTGTTTATGGCAAAATTTAAGACTTGAACAGCTTCGCCTACACGAGCGTTAAAGAAATATCGGTACGCAAATCTCACTAATTCAACCAAGGAACTGGATTATTCAATAGCATTAGGCCAAATACTGTGTGTTTATATGTTCGGTTGGTGTACTGTCAAGAACGATGTCCTAACATCATCAAGCGCTATACATTTTTTGTTCTAAATATGACGATCATCATTTTCGTTAGGACGTGAACTTCCATGGTATATGGTGGATAGGCGACAGGAACCATTGAAGGCTATGTCTGAAGGGTGTTCCTTGTTGCAGTTTCCTCATATTCCAAGTCCGGCTTGTTGCAGGAGCTGTGTGTTTCATCCGTTTTGATCATGTTTCGATGTCCCAATTGTTTACGATGAAGGATGATATCGTATGACAGGGAACAGTTGACTGTGTTCACTTTCTGCGCGCTTTCGCCTTATTCTTTTGGCGTGTGCTGAGACTGCTACGATGGGGGCTACAGTTACCTTTCTTTGTTTGGGAGATGAGTTAGTAATTCGGATGATTCCACTGGCACGGGCAGTTGAGCAATTATGGATTTTGATTCGTTTGCAGTGATACCGAGGCCTTCCATAACCAATAACCAACCAATTAGGCCATATATGCACTAACAGTGGCAGCTACCACAGAGGAGACAGACACATTTTACGAGATACCCTTTGACCCTCGAATGAGATGCCTTCGATTACCTTTGATTCAGTCACCAAAGACGAACAGCTCTATGAACTAGGTGGCCTTAATGTACTTATTGAATCCTATTATCACCCATGGTCATTATGCCTATATCATCATTGCAGTTGCAAAATGAATAACAATTGCCAGAGACTTCTGGGAGTTTCTTTCCATAACAACATAATTTGTTTAGTGCGGATAACTGATAAAAAAACAAAATGACGCCATCCTAGATCTAGCCATTGACACCAACTGGAATTTGTCGGAGTTTGCAGACACCATTTAAATAATATCGAGCGTACATCAGTGCAGGCTGGGACACAGATCATGTACCTGCCATTAGTAAAGGCAGACAGCAAACGAATATACACATCCAGAGAACCATTTATCAAATTACTATCACATCAACGAAAACGCCCGGACAGCAAAACCTTATTCAGGAATGCCAGTCAGAAATGCATAGAGAAAACATAAGACCTACAAAATGTAGATGATATCTGGAACCATCTGGAACCATCTGAAACCATTAATCTTTGACAGCACAACTCCATCATTTGGTTAAAAAAATTACTCCAACATCTTCTTATTATTCTTCGTTCCTTTTTCATTTGCCTCTCAGCGTTGAGGGGATATATAATTTGCGGTCTTTTGCCCTTCTGTTTGCCTCTGCTGTTGTTATGTTTCCTAGTGTTCTTAATATTCCGTCAATCCATCTGTTTCGTAATCGACCCATGGGTCTGGTGTTCTCGCAACATTTATTGAAGGTTGTGTTGTGTTTTGATTTTTCTACCTTATGTGGCCAAACCATTTAATCTATTTTTGTCTTTGTATATTCTATGGTGGGGGTTATTCCTAGTTTTTTTCCTCAGTTCTTCCTTTCTGATCTTATCTCTTTTATCTCCTGTAGCTCGTTTAACAAATTTTATCTTTGTGGTTCTTATTTTACTTATTGTTTTTGCATCTAGGGTCCAGGACTGGCATAGGTGGCACAACGTTGGGATGAAGATTGTATTGTAGAGTGTCTATCTTAACTCTAGAGTTATAATACAATAATGGTGATAGCTGTCCAATGATTTGACAAGCTTTGTTGCATCTTGAGTCTATCTCTGCTGTTTGTTAATTGTCGTTTGTCACTAGACTTCCTAAGTATTTAAATTCATGTACTTGTTTTAGTTGCCTGCGGTCTATATGTTGATGTTCTGTTTCTCTTTTGCGATATTCATGACTTCTGTTTTGTTGATGTTGATTTTCATGTTGTATTTTGTATCTGTGCTGTTGAGTCTATTTAAGTGTTCTTGTAGATCTATTATTTGTACACATATTATGCCTGATCGTCTGCAAATAGAAGCTAGTTGATCTCCTCTGTCTTAGATGGGTTGGATAACTTGCCTATGTAATCCATGTATGTAGTAAACAGTAGGGGGTAGTGCGCTACCTTGTCTTACACCTGATCTAACTTCGATCGAACTCAAAGAATTGAATTCAATAAAACTCGAAAAACTCATTCCACTATCTATATTTCGTTAATCTGAAGTATTGTCTATATCTGCAATGCCATTTCCTGTATAAATGTTACTACCTTTTGTAATTCTTGCAGTGGCTCATTTAGTTTTGTCTGTAGTGTTGTATCTATGGGCCAATGGATTTTCCTCAGTCTACTATATTCAGTGCAGTCTTGAAATATGTGTTCATCAGTCTGGGACGCCTGTCCACATGTACATGTAGTTGAGGTGCCGATCTTGAATTTTGTATACATGTGACTATGGAGTCGATTGTGTCCTGTTCTGAGGCGTATAATGATAACTTGTTCACATCTACTAATATTATGAAAGGCATCCTGATTTGGGGCTTGTGGTCCTCTGATTGATGTGATTATCTGTTTCTTATGATGGTATGTAACCGGTGCATCTAGTTGTGTGCCTGTTAAACATTCCATTGCTAAATGATCTGCTTTCTCATTTCCTGGTGAGATGGGATCCACTGCGGGGCAACCCTGTGGTGCCTGCAGAGTTCAGTCAATAAGGTCTGCAGATGTGGTAATTTTCTGGATTGTAGTGCATGGAGTACTAATCTTGCATCTGTCAAAAACACTATAGGCTGTGGGCAAAGATTACTGTTCAGCTGTTTTTCTATCGCCAACTTTATTGCTTGGATTTCTGCATCATAATTGTGACAATATTTCCTTCTTGCTATTTTATTCATATCCCTAGTGTTATTTGGGTACTCTATGTATGCACCTGCCCTTCCCCCCCCCCCACTACTCTTCTTTACTGCATTCTGAGCTGATCCATCTGTGTATACACGAATCCATAGGTTTTGTGGGTATTCTTCACCCAAGGAACTGAGAGTTATTGTTTTACGCTGTAGACTATTCTGTTCCTCCTTGTCAAGTATTCCTTTCACTTCTGTCCGTATTTGTATTGACAATCCTGATTCCTCTGCCCAGGGGGTCTATTCTGGTATGGGCAGTGGAGGGTTAACAACTCTTGGCATGTCTGGTGTTTGTCTACAAAAACGCTTGGCTTGGTGGATAAAACTGCTTTTCTTAAGCCGTCCCAGCGCTAAATTTTGGAATCGGTCCTTCACTGGATGTCTCGGCATGCATGAACATCTTTCTGCCTGTATCAGCATCTTTGTGTCCCTCCGTTTTATCAGTGCTGTATCCTCCACAATTTCTCTCTCTCCAATTTTGGTGTTGAATTCACTGCTCCTGTGAAGACACAATGTGCCTGGTTTTGTACTTTATCCAGCTCTTGCAGTGTAGTGTTAATTGAGGCTAGAAAGTGTTGGAGATAGTACCCCTCCCTGTGGCTCAGTAAGACCTTCTTACTCTTAAGACCATCAAGTTGCCATCTGGTTCTCCTGTTATGCAAGTATGCTCTCACCCATTTGTACATCCTACCATTTACTCCGTAATTTCTCAGTATCTTCAAAATCCCTTTCTTCCATACCTTATCGAATGCTTTCTTTAGGTGTATCCATGCTGCTAGTATCAGTTTCTTTTCTTGAAATGCATCCTCAATTTCCTGGGAAAGATAGGTTGCCTGATCTTCGGTAGAGCAACACTGTCTAAAATCTGCTTGCTGTGGGACAAGGAGGTTTCACTTTCCAGGCACCACTGCAGTCAGATTGATTATACTTTCAATTGTTTAACACAAACAGCTTGTAAAGCTGATTGGTCTATAGCTGGATGTCGTTGAACCATCTGTTCCTGTCTTTATTAATGGTATCATTATACAAAATATTGTAGATCTGCAGTAGTTTTGCTTTAGCTGCAGTTCCCAAATTATTAATCATTTCATTGCACACTCCATCACTTCCTGGTGACATTTTCATTTTTGATTTGGATATTGCCAGCTCTAGCTCTCTTTGTGTAATGGGTATTTCCATGACTTCATGTGTGGTATCTTCTTGTCTTGTATTTTGCTGTTTTAAACGGGTCTCTTGTTTCTCTAGGCTAATTTCAATATTATTGTCATTTGCAAAGGATTCTGCAAAGTAATTTGCTGCATGCTTATCTTTTATGACGTTCCCATCCTTCTTCAGTGTAATTTTGGTGTTCCTTTCTGTACCCTCATCATTCAGCTGTTTTAGAAGCTTTCACACTTTTCTTGTGTCTCATTATTCATTCAAGGACTCTGTTTTCTCTTTCCAGCTTCTCCTTCTGATTTGTAATTTAGGCTATTGAAATTTGGCCTTGGAATGCTGATAGTTATTGTGGTGTTCCTGGCAAGGGTTATTTTCTGCTTGCTTTCAAGATATTGTCATGTTATTGTGCTCTAGTTCACTACTCCAGTATGGTTTGTAGTGTTTCCGTGCCCCTCTAGGTATTATTTCACTGGCAGCTTGTATTATTAGTCTACTGAACTCATCAACTATTTTGTTGATGTCTCTGTCTGTATTTAAATGTTTAGTCAGTACACTGGAGTAATGGTGATAAATTTTCCAGTCTGCCTTTTTGTAATTTCATCCGGAGAGAGTGCTGTTCTCTCTGACGGCCTCGTTTTGCTCCACTAAAAAGACTGTTCGGTGGTCGCTGCCTCCAAGTTGTTTCCCAACAATACATATAATATTCCAATCCAGGTCTGGTGAATGGAAAGCAAGGTTTGGTGTAGATGTGGTATGCCATGATCTGGAATAGAATGTTGGTGAATCTGTTGTCTGGTTTAGCAGTATAAGCTCATTGTCATCTTGCCAATTTTCAAGCTCTTCACCTCTTTTGTCCATATGTTCATGGCCCTAGCTCTGTGAATGGCTGTTAAAGTCTCCACATACAATTATTCTTTCTTTTAATGGAATTTTGTCTAGTGCTGGTGGGCGGTCGCTCGGACAGTAGTAGTTAAGTAGATGAAAGTCTGTATTTCTGTCCTGAGGATGGTTTTCCAGCAAACAACATATGCTTACTTGCTCTTCATGCAGGATATTTTATAACTCCATCTTTTTTTCTGTACCCATCTCTTTTACTGTTGATGCCTTCCGCATTCCAGTGCATTATTTTAAGTGGTCTTAGTTTGTATTGGTCAGTAGCTCTTTTGTCTCGCCCCCTGACTCCACGGGGCGGTTGAGAAGGACATCCAATAATTGTGGTTGGGCCCTTCCTAGGCTGAGGGCCTGGCACTGCACCTGCTTGAGTGTCCATCACAGGGTGAGTGTCATATCGATTCGCAGTTATAGACTTCCCATTTGCGTGAGTGCGTGGTATCTTGATTGTTCGTAGTGCGCCTTTTGGCTGCTTGCCTCCAACTTCAGCACTTAAACTTGCTAGAGCAGACTTTGATCTCGCTCGGTTGTAGAAGGTCTGGCCAGTCATGGTTATCAGTCCCCGGGGACTGTTAAACCCATCCCCACGTCAAGGAGCTAGCCTTGGTGGGGAACTCATTCCACTTATACAGAAGACGAATACAACCTTCTTAACCCGATAGCTGCTGAGCTAGGAGAATAATGTACAATGTCATAAAAGTTGCTCTATACCTAAACGTCTAAAATAAAAAAAATTATTCCATTAAAAAACTCCCTTAGTGTTAGTAACAAAACGAAATATTTCCAAAAGACCATTACTACTCTTAAGATAGTCCAGAAAGTCCACTCTTAGACCACATGGTCCCAAAATACTCAGTGCTGACTGCAACAGTCAATGAACCCACTGACAAGGAGTTTCATGGTGTCATCCACAACTTCTCAAGTGATAAAGCTCCAGGAAATGATAATGTCTCCGTCGAAGCACTCAAGGGAAATCTCTTGCTCCATCTTTGCAAACTCCTTGTCTGATGTTTGAGTATTACCCTCTAGGAAAGTTAACGGTAATAATAACTTAATATAAAGTACAGTCAGCGTGAAAATGGTGGTGTCTTTTCGCCTGTTCACTGGCAAGGAAGTGTAATTTCATTGATGTGTGCTTCTAAATAATCTAACTGACTCGGGCTGGTCAGTCTATAACGTGGAAATGTTAGGGGTATAAGACTTATCGAGACACTAATAGAATGGGAGGCAGTGGGACCAAGACTGGTGAGAGCAACATTTAAAACAACCAAAAACAAAATAAAATTACACATTATACAATGCTATGCACCAACCAACGATAAGGATGATTCAGTTAAAGATGATTTCTATAAACAGCTACAATGTCAGATGGATGCAAGACGAGCCAAGGATATTATAATCTTGATGGGAGACCTAAATGCTAAGGTAGGATCAGACAACAGAGGCTTCGAAGAGATTATGGGAAAACATGGACTTGGAGATATAAACGAGAATGGAGAGATATTTGTGAATTTCTGCGCCCTTAATTAAATGAGCCTAGGAGGAACAATATTCCAACATAAAAGAATACACAAAGCAACGTGGGTGTCACCAGATCATAGAACGAAAATCAAATTGATCACATGTATTAATAAGTTTAAGTCATCCATACAGGATGTAAAAGTATATAGAGGGGCAGATGTAGCTTCTGATCATCATATTATGTTAGCCAAACTTAAAATTAAACTAAAAAGGTATACTACAACGAATAAGGGTAGAAAGTATTTCAATGTAGGGTTTCTTAAAGAACAAGGAATTAAAGATAAATTTGCAGTCACAATATCAAACAAATACCAAGTCCTCCAACAACTAGAAAATACAATAAATATAGAAGATCATTGGAAACAGGTAAAAGATATATGGAAAGAGACATGCGAAGAAACACTGGGGAAAAGAGAACGCCAGAATAAGGCATGAATGACAGCAGAGACCCTGGATAAAATTAAAGAAAGAAAGAAAGAACAATAAAGCAGACACAAATAAAAGCAAAACAAGAAGTAATCAAGCCAAGACACAGGAAGCTTACACAGAGGTGAACAAAGAAGTGAGAAGATGCATTAAAAGGGATAAGAGGAAACGTATAGATGAACTAGCTAAAGAGGCAGAAGAAGCAGCAAATAAAGGGAATATGAATGAACTGTACAATAGCACAAAGAAATTAGGTGGAAAATACAAACAGATCAACGCCTTTATCAAAGATAAGAAAGGAAATCTGCTTAGTAATATAAGGGAACAAATGGAGAGATGGAAAGAGCACTTTGAGGAACTTTTGAACAGACCCAGCTCAAATAATCCTCCAGATATACTACCAGCAGAAGAGAGTTACACGTTAACTGCGGAAAACCAAGCAAAGAAGAAATAATGAAAGCCATCAAACTATTAAAAAATGGTAAAGCCACAGGACCAGATGAAATTCCTTCGGAAGCCATCAAAGCAGATATTATCACCTCTACCAAGATGTTACATGATCTATTGGGTAAAATTTGGGAGAGAAGAAATGCCTAAAGACCGGAAAGAAGGTTATATGATCAAACTACCAAAGAAAGGAAGTTTACAGGAGTGCACAAATTATAGGGGAATTATGCTACTATCAGTGCCAGTAAAAAAATATTAAGCAGAATCATTTTGGAGAGACTAAAAGAGGCCATAGAGAAACATTTGAGAGATGAACAAAGCAGGTTTTAGGAAGAACAGATCATGTGTTGATCAAATAACTACTTTGCGTATAATAGTTGAACAAAGTTTAGAACTACAGTCCCCACTTTATATTGGATTCATAGATTATGAAAAGGCATTTGATACTTTAGACAGAAGAATGCTTTGGAAGTTGCTGAGTCATTACGGAATCCCCATAAAGTTTATTAACCTGATAAAAACAATGTATGAAGGAACAAAATGTAGAGTGGTACATGAAGGACAGCTTACAGAAGCATTTGAAATAAGAACAGGAGTAAGGCAAGGATGCCTCCTGTCCCCATTTCTATTTCTACTGGCCATAGATTGGATTATGAAAATAACTCAAAACAACAGAAATGGGATCCAGTGGTCACTGACCAAACAACTTGATGATTTAGACTTTGCTGATGACATAGCTCTCCTATCACACAGCCATCAACAGATGCAGGATAAAATGAACATACTTGATGAGAGATCACAACAGCTAGGGCTGAAGATTAATAGAGATAAGACTAACATTATGAGAATTAATACAGTTGCCAATAACCAAATAAAACTAGGAGAATTACCTCTATTAGATGTACAATCTTACATATATCTGGGCAGTAATATAGATAAAGAGGGAGGAACAGAAAATGATACCAAAATAAGGATATCAAAAGCAAGAGGAGCTTTCATTGCACTGGGAAACATATGGAAATCCAAAGAAATTAGGTTAAATACAAAAATTAAAATTTTCAACTCAAATGTTAAGGCGGTCCTATTATATGGCTGTGAAACATGGAGAACAACAAAATTGACAATCACGAAGATACAGACTTTCATTAATGGATGTTTACGCAGGATAAAAGGATGGAAATGGCAGGACAAAATTACTAACATAGATCAATGGAAATGTACCAGTCAAATACCAGTGGATAAAAAGATACAGTGAAGACGATGGCGCTGGATAAGACACACATTACGGAAGTAACTGAAAGTATTACACAACAGACCCTTTTTTGGAATCCCCAGGGGAAAATACAAAGAGGAAGACCAAGGAATTCTTGACAGGTCGAAGCAGAGATAAAGATGATGGGGAAGACATGGAATGATCTTAAAAGAATTGCAATAAACAGAACGACTTGGAAAGTGTTTGTTGAAGACCTATGCTCCACTGGGAGCTAAAAGGTAGAAGATAAGACTTATCGACCAACACAGAACTGGAGTCGTCAGTCGCTGGACGGGGCAGGATTTGGTGTGGAGAGGATGTAAGGACACGTTCGGGGTGCAATGATGATAACCCTCAAATAACTTAGAAACACACATCACATTATTCTTTCTCTTTTTTCCACACACAAGCACGTGTACGCATATATTAAATATTACATTAATATATTACATATATTGTGAAAGAAACATGAACTTCAAGCCAACAAAAGTACCAGTTTACATATTTATTTTGTATGTATCATCAAAATACTCTGGTATAAAAAAAACAAACGTAACATAGTGAATTTTTTTTTGACAATTAGAAATGCAATTAGAGTCAAAATATGTTACCCGATGAACCTAACAATAAAGTCAGTTAATTCCAACAGGGACACAAAAATCAATACTAGTAATAGCGATTAACCACTGAGATTACAAAAGTATACAGACAACAAAAATAAAATAAATTAACATGTTGATGTCATACTTGTATTTTACAATAAAATAATGGACGATGAGTGTTTTAATTTTGTCGTGGTGGTAGTACAATAAACTTCCGACATAATATACATTAATTAATAAAACTCATAGAATATCTACACAGCTGAAATTTAATATGCATCAGTACACAAGTCAACAGTATATATTACATCTACACCAAAAGCACAAAAGTTGTATTTGTATTTGCACTTTACAATAAAGATGTGTGTTAAATTAGATTGTTTTTGTCATAGTGATATAATTTTAATGTGTAGCTTGAGTGTTCTTTTAGTCCCGTGTGTTGGATAGGGTGCGCAAAGTTTAACACGTCTCGGCTTTTTTTAAATAACGTGTGAGCTATTAGATATGAAATGAGAATCCCTGTGTTTCTGTGCTGTACCAGCAGTAGGAATACCTCGGGGGCACCCCTGGTTGTGCTGAGCTTTTGTGTTAACAGAAGGACCGACAGAGCACCCTCAATGG
Source organism: Megaustenia siamemsis (assembly GCA_032433765.1). Taxonomy (NCBI): domain Eukaryota; kingdom Metazoa; phylum Mollusca; class Gastropoda; order Stylommatophora; family Ariophantidae; genus Megaustenia; species Megaustenia siamemsis. Next base: position 37,238,460 of record JAVIAB010000108.1, on the reverse strand, counting down.
TGGCTTGTATTCCATTGTACTCGGAGAGGATCGTAGAATGCATGTCTACTAAAGTCTCAAATTCCTGTCGTGATAATGTTATGCCGCATCGGGCTGGAAACTTTTTTTTTGTTTCTCTGTGATATTTCCTCACATGGATGAAAGTCTTCCCCTGATAAATAAAAACAGAAACAGCCTTCAACCCGTTCATTTTTACAGGTGTTACATACTCTCCGTTACAAGCAGCACAGACAAAAAGCAGCATTGCGATCAACAATAGCATAGGAAGATGACATATTAGTGTTCGGCGTCTCCATCAGCAACATTGTTAGGGACTAGTGCGCGTGGTATAAATGACGTGTGTGCGAGTGAGTAGAGGTGTTGAAAACGGCTGTCCTTTATAGTGCACTAACGTGGCGTGGACCGACTAAAACCGCTATTTTTAGGTCTATTTCTTATAGACTGACGTAATGTGTTATTATAATAATTGGGCCGTGTGCAGACATCATTGCCGCCAAAATGACATACTGCTAGTAAGTCATAGAAATTGTGCTGCGCGATGTCGATATATCCATAAATTCAGCAAGCGGTAAATGATACGGTCATTAATATGTTGTCTCGTACAAAACGGCATGAGCACCCTGTTGACTGGGGCACAACGGCACCTTAAAGGTATATAACAAACACAGTACAGGCTGCAAGTGTTGCTCAACAGACCTTGCAACACACGTGTTGTAATAGAATGGAACGTGTGAATTCCTCGCTATCAAGTTTAAAGCGACTGTGTGCACGTCCGTGTGCCTGGAATAAACAAAAAAAGTCAAAATATTCAAATTGCCCCAGTCCGTTGAAAAACAAAGCCAACCAATGTTTATCGGGTTTGTCTATAGGCTCGGTGTTTATGACAAAGACCGCAGTCTTTGTGGGGTCGATGCTGAGTAGTAATCGGTTCCGAGCGACGACGCTAAGGACGGAACAACATCGAACGAAAACGTCGGACATTAAGAGGCTATAAATATTCCTCTTTTTCATTTTTCGTTTAGATCCTGGAGTCTGTTAGAACTTTTCGTGTTTTTGAAACCTCGAGTACTGAATCCAACTCAGTGTAAGACAATAACTTATTGGGGATCACTTGTAGAAGTGGCGAATTTAAGATCCATCGACAAGGGCCCGCTATTGGTTAGCTCAAACTGACTCCCATCAAATAGCTAGACGAGGTCAAAACCATAAACGCAAAATCTCTCCTTGAAGTGGCGATATTCTATATTGTTTTCCGTGTCTCTACCAATCAGACGCATCACCAAATTGGTGTAGAAGAAGGCTCGCATGTAATGGATTCGCTCAAAGTCCATAGTTATGGGCTTTCCGGTAACAGACCTCCCATCGACCGTTAGGTTCAAGTAAGTCAAGCCAAAGGATAGAAAATTGAAAGCGTTATAAACACTGTTAAAGGATGTGGGGGTAATTAGACCTATTACTATGCGATTGGGCGTTTAAATCAAAAATAAATTGTCATGACTATGTGAGTCCATGCCGTTAGGAATGGTAATGTCTTGATGATAACTATTTTGATTGGGTACCGATCATTGCCTTTTAAAAGAGCCTTCTCGTGGGCCAGAGAAATCGGTCGGTTTAGCTTAGCTTTCCGAACTACAAGTGGAAATGTGCGAATTAAGAAAACATCACACTTTTATAACCCACAGATTTATCGTGAACTATTATGTTGAATACATCTTTAGTTTAATTTTTACATCAAATCTGTTAAACATGTATCGATTCTGAACAAAGAAGTCACAGTGCAAGAGCCCATGTAAACATTTTAATTTCCTTACTATGCAAAGGAAAATCGGGTCATGTTTTAAACCTTTCGTTGAAATCACATTGCGTGTCATCGAGATGGCCGGGTGTAAAGGTAAAGGTAAAGTACGAGACTTGAACCTGCGTCTTAGCACGCGAGTTTCCATATGTGCACGGCCGCCTATCCAGAAATGTTCAGAGATTTCTGGATAATGTCGCTTCAAGCATTGAAACTCACGATGCGAGGCAACATTCCTCACCTTCCCAGGGTAATACCCTGGTACCCAATTCTGCCAACGGCTGGGTCGACAGTGGGGGTATTTTTTTTCCAACCACGAGTACAATTCACACTGCTCCCAGCAAGAATCGAACACGGGTTGTCCGAACGTCGGTAGTCGTTCGTTCGTTCGTTCGCTTTCGTCAGCTTTGACCTCTGACGAAAGTCCCACCCACTCAATTTTGTGGGACTGAATTTTGCGTGTAAAGTCTGTTTTATCCCATTACAGGATGCCCCTCGCCTTGCAGACAGATTTACTCCGACTTCAGAGGTACTAATTTTTAGGGAATAGTAAAACCCAGGTGTCCTCGCCAGGGTACGAACCCCGGCTATTGCCGTGGTAAGCCAACTGCCTATTGATTGCGCTAACCGGACACCCACGTCGGTAGTCCAATCGGGTGGTTTTCCCAACTAGGCTACCGAGGCCAGGTGTATTTTTGTAGAATAGAGCGGCCACTAAATATCCTGTATTCGCATCCTCCTAGTTTGCGTAACCTCAAACACTACTCTAAAAGCATATGTATCCTCTTTAAGGTGTAATCACCGTGTCATTCAAAAATATGTCGAATTGTGAAATTAGACTATGGAGATAATTGTTGACGGGGCCAGTTTTAGCAACCGCCGGTAAACTATCCCATTTAGGAGTGTAATTGTTGCCCACAAATGAAACATTTGTTGAAAAGATCTAGATACTCCACACTGTTTTCAGAAATAAAAACAAACTCGATGGGTGCATCTTGGGTCAAGGCAGCGAGTAGCCGAATCTCTGTGAATTTGCCCATGTCGACCACCGTGTAAGTCGATTAATTCTAAATAAATCCAGACCAGAGTGAAGACATTCAAGGGCTTTGAATGAATATGAGACATTTTTTAATTGAATGTATCCTCTGTGACGGGCCGCTTCTTCTACTTCTTGCGCCCAGAATGGGCGGGAGGATGGTCTGTCTCGGGATAAATTTTGTCCTCTTTCTAAAAAGTCACCCGAGAGGTGCTGCTGCCTTCACCTGTCGCTTTCTATGTCGTCTTACACCGCTTCCTGATTGGGTGTTGTCAGCGAGGTGCTCGATAGCCCCAAAAATCAAATCTTTTATCGGTTTGAAAATATAGAGGCTTGCTATGACCAAATATTTCATTAACAGCATCTGCTAAAGATGCCTAACCCTGCCTGTTTGGCCTTTATCGGCAACGCCTAGGCGTAGTTACTGAAAATGTCCACACAAGTTACCAGATAGGTATACTCATCATTGTATTTTTGTCAAATGTCTCAAATCGAGAAGGTCTGCTTGGTATTGCTGCTGGGGCACATTTGTTATAATCAAATCTGCGACTAATTGATTTGTGAAGAGTATAAGTATTCTGTCAACTCAACCACTGTTTGATCTCTTTAGCTTCCCTACTTTGGTACTACGTTGCAAAGCCGTTGCACCACCATACGCCCCGGGTCGACTAGGGTCTAAGTAATGATGTGTCAATGTTTTTCCCACTTTCCCCAATTCAGTGTTGGGATTTTAGACTACTTTTCTCGTGGTCCGCTTATACAATGCAAACTTTGCTTGTGAAATGTGTTCATTACCCGTCTTTGGGGTTTCTAGTGTCTTGTCTACAGCCTTCTCCGGTGGCACATGGAGGGGCAGAGAATGAGGAGGGGGTTAACATGATTTGTTATGTCGACAAGTTATGTTGAATGAGATTGACTGAACTCAACGGCCGTCATTTATACTGTTCCAACCTAGTTAAATACTGACGCAGAATACTTTCGTATACTCTGGCCTTATCAACAGGTGCTAAATAATCGCGGTCTATGAGGCGTTTCATTTCATCGTCTAAACTTCCCAAGTTATTATTGATCGTATCATGTGGGGTATAAGTAGGAGTCTCTTTCAGACCCTCAAGTAACCGAGGATATATCAAGACTACTTTTTGGCCATAGTTACACACCTAACACCCCGCAAAGAACACTTAATATAGGTCGAAGCAAAGCACCTATGAATCCACAAGTTTGTAGAATCTCTTTACGCCTTTATCGTCTTCTTTTTAGTGGAGTCTCAACTTGCTCTTAGGCGACATAGCTCGCACTTCTGGTGATGATTGAAAACATTACCTTTTAGTATGTTATGACAACACTGGCACAAAATGTGAATGAGCTTGTGAGAGGCCGTTTTGGTGGCCGACCGCAGGAATTTCAACATTTCACCCTGTCGCCATGGCGAGTCTGTCCTGTCGTTTTGTTACTTTGATACGTAGTCGATTTGTCTCTCCTCAGTGAATATCTTTGTTCTCAGCCTCAGATAGTCCGATGTTTCCTGTCGAAGGGCCACCAACAAATAACAGTGAGACGCCGGCGCGTCCTTAAAACTATCTTTGAAATACACCACTTTGCCAGGGTACATTTTTTTAGCGAAATTGGTAATTTGACTGCCGTCTCTGGGGTTTTCGAACAGCACTATATAATTGGTATTAAGGCTTATTGTTCGATGCTCCTTATTTTTCACAATTAGGTTTTGAACAATGTAGATTACGGTCATACCCCTGTGGTGACTGCCTGTGATGAATAATTTGGTTATCTTATTATCCGTTTCCGACATCAGGTCGTCGAGGACGATAAACCTTCTCTTCTTACCACCTTCCAATTGATCGAAATCGGGTTGACCCTCGATACATTTCATTGTCCACATAGTCTCGTACATTGGTTTCCATCCCCGTAGCACCATATAATTTCGTCCGTTATGGGCACAACTAGCTCCTGGAGATTCTGCATAAACTTTTGCACAACAACCGTTTTCCCACATCCTGTAGGTCCGGCTAGGAGAGCCGTGAAGGGGTGTTTGCACCGAGGGTTGATCGTCACTAATGTCATTTTGAAGTAGTATTATCATTTTTTTATTCACATGACTCGTATTCTGTGCTAAATTCCTGTCCTTTTCTTCCTTCTGTTTTTTGTTTAGAAAAATGATCTCCAGAGACGACGGGCAAGAAGATACGGGTTTTCCTATTGACCAACCACTAGAAGTACTGTCTGGGATACATAGAAAACCAACCGAATCAGTTTGCTCACACGTGTAAAACCTTGAGTTTGAAGATCTTCTCAGCGGACAATTGTTTTTAATTCTGGAGAATGAGCTGTCACATATGAAACTAATTAACCTGGCTTATAGTTACATACACTACGAAGTGTTGAAATACTACAAAAAGCACGCCATTCAGTTACATCAACAAGAACAACAAACACCGGAAACACCACAAGAGACCGCTGATGATGCAACTGACAAAAAAAAGGGGATTAATATTACGTTTTTAATTATTTACACCTCCTGTCAAAGCAGCGTTGTATTGCCTATACACGATAAATCGCCCTATCTCATGCTCTCTCTTTCATATATAGGCGTATTTACTTCAAGCATTGATCACTGTATATTTTTGCAAATAAAAAAGGCACGTGGTGCCTGTATTAATTTTTTTTTTAAATTTATTTATTTCTCTTCAATCTGTTGATGTCTGACTGCGAAATGAACCAAAATTGGGTCATATATAAGAGGTATGCACGGAATACCTAATATGAAGTGTGAAGTGAAGTACCCCCCGTCACGCCAAGTGGCGTATAGGGAAATATGGTGTTAGTGACCCTATATTTTACAGACCTTCAGCACATGACTTTTGGGGTAATGTGGTCGGTATTACGCCCGTGCTGCTTTCACTTTCCCAGAAAAAATCTGGTACCCATTTAAGGCTGGGTGAACCCGGAGCCGTCGGTTGGGATCGAACCCTACCTCTTGTCCGTAGTAGTCCAGTTCACTAACCACTGAGCTATCGCGGCTCCCACTAATTTTTAGGGAATTAGTAAAACCCAGGTGTCCTCGCCAGGGTACGAACCCCGGCTGTTGCCGTGGTAAGCCAACCGAATACCTAATATATCTAACGATATATGTTATTGTGTATACGTTTTATATTTCGAAAAGGAAAAAAACACTGACAAAACAAAATCATTGAAAAAAATAAGGTAGTTGATAAAAAACAACCAAGGAGGCACTGCGAAGAGTGTGTGGACATGGTGAATGGCATTTTATGGCACACCTGTCACTTATAACTATTTGACAGTCAGGCACCAGCTCTGTAGTGTCTTATATTATGATATATCACAAGGAAAGCTGGCCACTGTGGCGGTGGACGCTGTAGTAGAAGTGGTAAGAGCAGGGTGTGATGAAAGCCACCAGCAGTCATTCACCCACCTTCACCTACTTGGGAAGAAGAGAAGTTACGCCTTTCCACCACCACCTTCACCACTACCCTTACAACATAAGGAAACAGTCGCGCAGAACCAAGGGGAGCAATAGTTCTTATTTTACGTTTCTGATGCTTTTTTATGTCAACGTTTGTAATGTACTTTTGTTTTCTTATTTTAAAGATTACCATAAAATGTCAGCTAACAGAGCGTACATTATATCTAACATTTTGACACTGTGGCAATATGACCCCTTTACGCACTGTCGATGACGTCAGGAAGAACAAGCCAATCAATTAGGGCACTCGTGTCTTCTTCAAGGAACGCGTTCATGCGCAGATAAATGACATTTTATGTCACGAGGTCGGGAAAGATGATGTAGTCTAGCTGCAGAACACATGACATAGCGAATACTGAGATACACCAGCTGGAAATGACACGCCTGCACATCCGTCTCTTTTTCTCCGCCCCACAGTTGGTTAGACAGAATCTGTAGCAAACGATATTTCACCTGTGTTCGTTGAGCTGTCGAGTGACTCATCATCGCCATCCCACATTCTCTTCCCGGCTGATGACCAGACAGGTCCTACAATGGCTACATATGCACCGGTGGTCTTTGATGTTTCAAATGACTCGTCATCGCTATCACCATCCCTATTTCTCTACCCCACCGATGACGAGACAAGCTCGACAGAACTTCAAAAGGCAACTGAAGTGGCTGCTCATTTTTGTTTGCTTTACACTATTAAAGAAACAAGTAATCTAATTAATAAAAATATACAAATTTTAGTTCCTGTTACTCAGTGTTCATTTTATTTATTTTTTACCTGTTCTTGTAACCCATATATCTGCTTGGTTTATCTAAACAGATGTTATTCACAGCTGCTACCAGTTTATGAATAAACCTAGAACAGAACGTTCTATAAATTTAAAAGTTTCGTGACTTTTAATGAATCTGTCATTTGTTTTCACATCTCTGTTCATGCATGGCCATATTAAATAACGTTTATTGTGCTAAGACTAAATTTTGCACTGCAAGTAGTTATTTTAAAAATTTGTTTCTATTTTCTATATGTACACGTTTTTCATACTGTTTAGTATTGTATGTTTAAGCGATGTAGATATTGTTGTTGTTGCGTTCGCCAGCTTTCAACACTGACGAAGTCCCTAGAGACTAGGAACTGAATTTTGCGTGTTAATCCATTTTTCCATGGCAGCAGGCCGTGTGCACAGGGGTCCCTCGCCGTACAGGCAGATAACTCCGACTTCGGAGGTACTCATGTTTTTTCCGTCGATGAGTAACTGACGTTTCAAGCCGGGTCTCGCTGCTGATACCAGGGTGGTTGCCACAGAGAGAAATCATAAATAAAAATCCCAACTGGTGTAGCCGAGATTTGAACCTACAACCTCTCTGTCCCGAGGCCGGCGTCTTGCCTCGAGACCAACAAGTCCCATTGGACTGGGAATATGAGGAAACTGCAACTAGGAACACTTTCATGCATAACCTTCAATGGTTCCCGCCGCCTATCCACCATATACCCCGAAGCCTACGTCCTCCCGAAAATGATGATCGTCATATTTCAGATGTAGATATTACATGTTTATATCTAAATATAAACATGTAATATCTACATCTGAAATATATCTAAATATAAACATGTAATATCTACATCTGAAATTAATCTTTAATTTTTATTTATTTATTATGCCGACAGCCAGTGTTTTTCCGCTACTTGACATTATTTCAGGGGAGAGATGAAGACAATCTTCAGTTGACCACTCATGAGCTCCTGTGTCAGAGGCACTTATATTGGGATATGCTTTTCGTGAACACTTTTTCAAGTATGACTTTACAACAACTCCCACACTTGAAGGAATGTTTTTCGGATCAACATAGATATTTTCTCTCTCTCTGCGATCAGGACTCAATCAGAGTAGGATTTCAGACTCTCACATGAAGGCAGCTGTCAGGTTAAATGTGTTGCTCGTCACCACAGACAGAACATCACAATTAGAGTCTGCCAGATCCACTCTCATTGAACACCCGTTAAAACGTTGCACTGTGTTCTGCGCCAGTGGCACAGTACATCCGATTTCAGCCAGCATTTTATTCAGGTTTGCTTTCCTTAGCCTTAGATTGTCCCAAATTTTCCTGCAAGGCAGCAGATTGTCTTTTCTGTAGGGGGATTCTGCCCTAGATGGTCGCCCCCCCCCCCAATCCCCCCAGGTTTACGAGCACAATCTGCCCGAGTCACTAGAGGTGACTAACACAGACATGCTACCACAAAGATATGAGATGTGACTAACACAGACATGCACACAGCGATACGAGGCATGACTAACAATGACACACACCAAGATATGAGATATGACTAACACAGACATACACGCAAAGATATGACACATGACTAACATAGACATGCACACAAAGATATGAGATATGACTAACATAGATATGCACACACAAAGATTTGACACATGACTAACATAAACATGCACACAAAGATATGAGATATGATTAACATAGACATGCACACAAAGATATGACACATGTCTAACATAGACATGCACACAAAGATATGAGATATGACTGGCATAGATATGTACACACAAAGATTTGACACATGTCTAACATAGACATGCACACAAAGATATGACACATGTCTAACATAGACATGGGCACAAAGATATGAGATATGACTGACATAGATATGCACACACAAAGATTTCTCTCTCTCTCTCTCTGCGTTCAGGACTCAATCAGAGTAAGGATTCCATACTCTCATATGAAGTCAGCTGTCAGGCTAAGTGTGTTGATCGCCCCCACAGACAGAACATCACAATTAGAGTCTGTCAGATCCACTCTGACTTAACACCCGTTAATACGTTGCACTGTGTTCTGTGCCAGTGGCCCAGTGCATCCGATTTCAGCCAGCATTTTATTCGGGTTTGCATTCCCTAGCCTTTGATTGTCCCCAATGTTCCTGCAAGGCAGCAGATTGTCTTTTCTGTAGGGGGATTCTGCCCTTAGATGGTAGGCCCTCCCAGGTTTACGAGCACCATCTGCCCGAGTCACTAGAGGTGACTAACACAGACATGCACACACAAAGATGTGAGATGTGACTAACACAGACATGCACCCACAAAGATATGAGATGTGACTAATACAGACATGCACACAGCGATACGAGGCATGACTAACACTGACACACATCAAGATATATGACACATGACTAACATAAACATGCACATAAAGATATGAGATATAACTGACATTGACATGCACACACAAAGATATGACACATGCCTAACATAGACATGCACACAAAGATAAGAGATATGACTAACATAGATATGCGCACACAAAGATATGAGATGGGACTAACATAGCCATGCACACACAAGGATATGAGATGTGACAAACACAGACATGCACACACAAAGATATGAGATATGACTAACATGAACATGCACACAGAGATATGAGATATCACTAACCCAGACATGCACACACAAAGATATGGCATATGACTAACACTGGTACACACTAAGATATGAGATATGACTAAACACAGACACACATAAAGATATGAGACATGATTAACACGGACACACCGAGATATGAGATATGACTAACATGACACACACCAAGATATGAGCCATGGCAGCACACACAAGCTAAGATATGAACCATGTCTAGCACAGAAACACATTAAAGTGTCCATATGCTTGGGCTTGTTGTAGTCGGCAGACTCTTCTGAACGTGGGAATCACAGGTTTCGTTAAACAGTTGTCCGGAAATTTGAGAGTGCAGTCTGACCCATAGAACGTTCTCTTGCATGTACAGATTCTCTATCGACTGTTGACAGGTGTCGTTGAAACAGTTGTCCGGATATTTGAAAGTACAAATGATGTCACAGCCATCAGAACACATCAGTTCGCACTGTAGCCCAAAATTACCACATGGACAAGTGTCATTACAGGTATAGCCAAGATGTTTACATTGTAGGCATTTTCCAGATTTTTCCTCAAATAAGGACAGACACCGAGACAAGACCCGGAACAGTCGTGTCCATAGATCCAATGTGAACAGTAACCGCGACTAGTACCGATGATGACATTGCAGCCTTTACTACACCCACTACGCACTGCACAAAACGACAAGGAATGCTCGTCCAGACAATAGGTGTCTGTAAATGTTTGCACCTCACATACCGTCAGTGCACTGTCAGCCTGCGAAATGGTCGAGAAGAACTCAATCTTAATGTGTGCCATTGACGTTTGTGTTTTGACTACAATAGTGTTCACAGATAAATTAGGGTATGATATATCATTATACTGGAACACTACTCCGCCACTGTCAGAGAAAGCCTTTAGAGTGGCATTCTTTACCCGAATCATAGTACTAGCTCGATGATAAATTCGAATAATGTGAGTCTTCTGGGGCGTTGCAAAGTTCAGATACCAGTAAAGAGAATTGGTTCCACTTCTCCATTGTGTGTGTGTGCAGTCATTGTCATAGAGATTGGTCTTTGTTTTGCTATTAACTGCGGCCTCTGGTCCACATCCGTCTCATGTATAACAATCATCAAATTTGTCGGTCTGGTTTGTGATCTGTTTGAGAGCCAGTTTCCGACCCCCACCAATGTAGATGGAGCAGATATTTGCAACTATCGCCCTTTCAATCCGTAACTTGTTGAGCAGACCAGCCCCAGGGCAGAAGGTATAAATCTCGTGCGGACTAACTACAAACCTTGATACATTGTTACATGAGGCAGAACTATTCAGTTTTACCGTGAAACTGTCCGGATACTTTAAGTCATGCGCATAAATCCTAAACCATGAGCACGGCAAATATTGATTGGGTCCGAAAATTTTGTGCTGACAACTGTCATTGTTTGGGCATGTCCCTGTAGTTTTGTCACAAACTAAGCCATTATAGCAGTGACATTGTAACGTACAATTTGCCCCGAACCATCCGTCGGTACAAGTAAGGTCATTATCTACCATGGTTGCTAACGAAGCCAACGAATAAAGACTTGATCTACAGCGATGGTTAACGAACTGTGTACACACATTTATTATCAAACCCGTGATTACATTTTTTACAAATCCGCCATCTCACTGTGGTAACAGATAGCGTGAAATTCTCTAATAGAATTAGATAAACCGTCGGAGACAAGGAAAGTCAACATTGTTTACATGGCTTGGACGCAAGAAGCGTCCATCAAAGATATGATATATCACTAACCCAGATATGCACACACAAAGATATGACACATGACTAACACAGATACACACTATGATATGAGATATGACTAAACACAGACACACATAAAGATATGAGACACTATTAACACGGACACACCAAAATATGAGATATGACTAACATGACACACACAAAGATATGAGCCATGGCTAGCACACACACAAGCTAAGATATGAGCCATGGCTAGCACAGAAACACACTAAGATATGAACCATGTCTAGCACAGAAACACATTAAAATATGAGCCATGGCTAGCACGGAAATACACTAAGATATGAACCATGGCCAGCACAGACACACACTAAGGTATGAACCATGGCCAGCACAGACACACACTAAGATATGAATCCTGGCCAGCACAGACACCTACCAAGATATGAGCCATGGTTTGCACGGATATACACTAAGATATGAATCATGGCCAGCAAAGACACACACTAAGATATGAATCATGGCCAGCACAGACACCCTAAGATATGAGCCATGGCCAGCATATACACCCATTAAGATATCACCCATGGCTGTCGCAGACACCCACTAAGATATGAGATACGACTAGCACGGATATACACTGAGAATTGAGCCAGATGTGTTTGTCACATCTCATATCCTTGTGTGTGCAAGGCTATGTTAGTCACATTTCATATCTTTGTGTGTGCATATCTCTGTTAGTCATATCTCATATCTTTGTGTGCATGTCTATGTTAGGCATGTGTCATATCTTTGTGTGCATGTCTATGTCAATCATATCTCATACCTTTGTGTCCATGTCAATGTTAGTCATGTGTCAAATCTTTGTGTGTGCATATCTATGTCAGTCATATGTCATATCTTTGTGTGCATGTCTATGTTAGGCATGTGTCATATCTTTGTGTGTGCATATCTATGTTAGTCATATTTCATATCTTGGTGTGCATGTCTATGTTAGTCATGTGTCATATCTTTGCGTGTATGTCTGTGTTAGTCATATCTCATATCTTGATGTGTGTCAGTGTTAGTCATGCCTTGTATCGCTGTGTGCATGTCTGTGTTAATCAATTCAAGAGAAGCAGAAGAGGAGGTAGAAGAGCAGCAATCGTGAAAGGCATCCATATGCTTGGGCTTGTTGTAGTCGGCAGACTCTTCTTAACGTAGGAATCATCGACATACGAGACGCAGGTCCCGGTTAACTGTTCACAGGTTCCGTTCAAACAGTTGCCCGGAGATTTGAGAGTGCAGTCTGACCAGTAGAACGTTCCCTTACATGTACAGTTCCCGGTTGAATATTCACAGGTGTCGTTGAAACAGTTGTCCGGACATTTGAGAGTGCAGTCTGACCCGTAGTACGTTTCTTGCACGTACAGTCTGCACTTTCCGGAGCAGACATGATGTTACAGCCATCAGAACACGTCTGTTCGCACTGTAGCCCAAAATTACCATCGGGACAAGTGTCATTATAGGTATAGCCAGGTTGTTTACATTGTAGGCATTTTCCGGATTTTTTCTCACATAAATGACAGACACAGACAAGACCTGGAGCAGTCGTGTCCATAGATCCAATGTGAACAGTTGCCGAGACACGTAAGTAGTAGGGTTAGGGGGTTTTGAGCTACGATTTTGTACATTCGTGCAGCACGATTCATCACGATGCAGCACGATACAGGTAGATAAGCGGATGGTCGGCCTCGTGGTGGGGTCTTATCTCAAGGGTCTTATCTCAAGTGGGTGAGAGTGGGTGGTCGGCCTCGTGGGGGGTCTTATCTCAAGTGTCTTATCTCAAGTGGGTGAGCGTCTGTCGGCTCCGTATTTTAAAGACACCAGTGGTTCTAAAACTTGCTTTTTTATGGGTCGTGTTATTAGTATCGTGGCAGGCTAAGGTTGAAAGGGGTGGTCGAGTATCATGTGCCAGGATAGGGGGAAAAAAGGGGTTCGAGTGTTAGTAACCAGGTGTTAGCGATTTTTTTAGTGACACATAATGGGCCACATCATCATCATGCGCCACGTCGGTCATCATCAGGTGCCACCTCAGTCATCATCATCATCATGCGCCACGTCGGTCATAATGGGCTACCTCAGTCATCAGCAGCATGTGCCACCTCGGTCATCATCGGCGGTGGGGTGGTCGCTGATCGGCGGTCGCTGGTCGTCGCTGGTCAGCGGTCGCTGGTCGTCGTCGCTGGTCGGCTCGGGCAACATCATCATGTGTAGTGATTAAATAGTGACGCTCTCTCTCTCTCTCTCTCTCTTATCGTCATCATCATCATCAAGCCACACCCTCAACAACACCATCATCATCATCATCAAGCCACACCGTCCACACTCTCTCTCTTTCTCTCTCTCTCTCTCTCTCTCTCTCTCTCTCTCTCTCTCTCTCACATTCACGGTAAAGCAAAACAAAAAAGTCGCTCTATATTTCACATATATTTATTAATACAACAAATATACAACACATATGAGAAAATATATATTACTGTCCGATTGTTGATAATTTTAAGCGTCTGGGTTTCCTCCCTCCTGTTTTGGCGGTACTGTCTGTTTGTGTTAAATGTCTAGCAAACACAGGGGCGTAGGAAGTCTCATTAGCCTTCACAACACAACCGCCCTCCATTTTGACAAAACCTTGATCAAAGCTGGAATAGGTAATTGGTGACTCAGCTGAAACACCCGGGACATCCATAGTGGCCGCTGGATCTGTCGTCTGATTAACAAGAGCGAGGTTCCCTTGGTTAACAAACGGAGGGGTCGTGTAGTTGTTGAGATTCTGGTTAACAAGAGATGGTGTGTAGTTCTGGTGGTTAACGAGAGATGTCGTGTAGTTGAGTTGGTTAAGGAGAGGTGGCGTGTAGTTCTGGTGGTTAACAACAGGTGGCGTGTAGTTGAGGTTAGCATAAGCGGTTAAAATGTCTTCTCGCATATCAACTAAAGCGATAAATTCCTCTCTCGATAGTGTTATCCCAGTTCGGGTAGGAAACTTAAAAAAACTCTCACCGCTATATGTCCTTATATTTATCAACGGTCTGTTACGAAAAACACAAACCGAGTCTGCCTTAACGCCATCTTTAGACAACGGAACTACAGTCTCATTTCCGCGTGACATAAATATGCGCTGATCACTGGCATCAAACGAAATTGGCGTATTCAAGCTACACGACTCCATATTCAAAGCAAAAACAAACACAAGCCACCCGGCAACAGACGCTGGTTATCTATGTGTGTACACTGCTCGGCTGGGGGTTTTTATACCTGCTACGTTTATCGTATCGAGGACCGTCTATTTATAGTAGCTAACGCAATATGTTATCAGGCGAGGTAATATGTTATCAGGCGAGGTAATACGTTATCAATCGTGTTGCGACATGTTCCGTGACTTCAGGAAGGGTCCAAACAGGGTGATAGGTGGGAAATATGATGTGTGTGAAATAATTGTGTATGTATGTGCGTGTAACAACTCGGTCTCAGGTATTGCGGCTTGAGACTAGGAAACGCCCCTGTAGTGTTTATATAGGATGTGGGTTTTTAAAATAAGTGTTAATTGAAGAGGGGAAACCTGGCGTGCTGATCTAAAATCACTACTTGTTATTTTTGTGTGGTATAAGCACTAAGGTTGGTAGCACTTGTGAGGATGGATCCCCGATGGAATCATCCTTTCACAGCTCTGATAGCCGGTCCTACCGGGTGTGGGAAAACGGTATTTGTACAAAAGTTTATACAGAACCTTCCCGAGTTAGCTGTCCCCGTACCGGAGGAAGTTATATGGTGTTATGCGGAATGGCAACCGATATACGAGACTATGAGGTCAGTGAGATTTATCGAGGGTCTACCAGACGTCAATAAATTGGAAGGTGGTAAGAAGAGAAGACTGATCGTCATCGATGATTTGATGTCTGAGACGGACGAGAGGGTAACAAAATTATTCACCAAAGGTAGTCATCACAGAGATATTAGTGTGATGTACATTGTTCAAAACCTATTTGAAAAAAATAAAGAACATCGAACCATAAGTCTCAATACGCACTATTTAGTACTTTTCAAGAACCCGAGAGATGGGAGTCAAATTATAAATCTGGCCAAACAAATGTACCCAGGACAGGCGGGGTACCTCCAAGATAGTTTTAAGGACGCGCCAGCGTCTCCTCACGGTTATTTGCTGATTGATCTTCGTCAGGACACACCCGATAATCTTAGGGTGAGAACACAAATATTCCCAGGGGAGAGACAAATCGTCTACGTACCAAAGTAGAGAATCATGTGTGATGAATCACTTAGACGGTACGGTGAAATATTGAAATGTATGCGCGCCGCCTCGCCGAGCGGTTTAAGAACCATATTAAAAACAGCCTCTCCCAAACTCATTAACTTTTTGTGCGAGTGTTGTCATAACATATTAAAAGGTAATGTTAGACTCACTCAGCGACAGAAGTGCGAGCTACGTCGACACAAGCACAAGTTGAGACTTCTCACTAAAAAGAAACCGAATCTTAAGCGGCGGAAAGAGATTCTACAAACCGGTGGGTTCATAGGCGTCCTATATTAAGTATTCCCGGGGGTGTACTAGGTGCGTAACAATGGCCAAAAAAATGATATTGATGGATCCTCGACTCCTCGAGGGTATTACACAGACTACTAGCACATCGTATAGCCCACCCGAGGTGATCGGTGACAACTTGAGAGATTTAGATGATGAAATGCAACGTATCCTATTCCGAGATGATTTAGCACCCGCCGATAAGGCCAGAGTGTACCAACGTGCCCTGCATCAATATTTAACTAGATTGGAGCAGTATAAACGTCGCTCATTGGGTTCGGTCGATCTCATTCAACACAACACGACAACAGAAAAAACACATTCCCCACACCACCACCAATCGAAGTATCACCAGCGCAGACCAAGACACCACCAATACCACCAGCAGCCGAAACCCCAAAGCTAGGTAATGAAACCACTCCACCCGTAACCACGTATAAACTGAGACCTAAAAAAAGAAAGAGCGGAATCCCAACACCAAAATGGGAACGGTGGAGAAAATATTGAGACGTCATTACTTTGACCCTAGCCGACCAGGGGCTTATAGTGGTGCAACGGCCCTGCAACGTAACACCAAACTGGGACTCGCAAAGATCAAACAATGGTTGAGTCATCAGGATACCTATACCCTTCATAAACCAATTCGTCGAAGATTTGAAAGGCGTCCCATTATAACGAGTGGCCCCCAACAGCAATATCAGGCAAACCTAATCGATTTGAGACATTTGAAAAACCACAACGACGGCTATTCCTATTTGGTTTCTTGTGTGGACGTTTTCAGTAAATTCGCGTGGTCTGTACCGATACGAACCAAAACGGGGAAATCCTTAGTGGAAGCCGTCGGAAAGATATTTCGCGATGGGAAACCTGCGAGTTTTCAAACGGATAAGGGGTCAGAGTTTCTGAACAAAACATTTCAGGAATTCCTCGCTGATAACAACGTTCCCTTTTTAACTACGCAGAACGAAGATATTAAGGCCGCCGTGGTAGAATGCTTTAATAGGACTCTCAAACAACGGATGTGGCGATATTTCACGAAATCCAATAAGCTGTCTTATGTCCGAGTCCTACCCGCCCTACTTCGAAGTTATAACCATTCGTATCACAGAAGTATAAAAATGGCACCGGTCGACGTCAACGCAGACAATCACGAACAGGTATGGAACACGTTGTATAATAACAAACGCAACTTAAAATTTCAAAGACCCCTGTATAAGCCCGGTGATCGAGTTAGACTGGTCCTAGGCAGAACCAATTTTAAAAAAGGGTTATGCCCCGGCTTGGACGGAGGAACTGTTTTCCATCAGTCGAGTAAATGAAACAAACCCCGTTACATATGTGTTGAAAGACGATAAGGGTGATGAGATAGAGGGGTCATTCTACACACCGGAAATTCAAAAAGTTGGAGACAAGCACGAGTACAGAATCGAGAGTATCATAACCGAGCGACGCACATCATTCGGGCGAAGAGAGAGTTTAGTCAAATGGTTTGGGTACGATTCCTCATTTAACACTTGGATACCGTCCAAGGACATTGTCAGGTACAAAAACTAGAGATGAGAGCAGAAGAAGACGAAGAAGTGGAAACTTTTGGTGGAGAGCCCGATTTGCGAGCCGTAAACTCTGGAGTGAGGATAAAGAGCGAACCACGCAGGGGATCGGTGTTTGGGAAACTATCCCCCTATTTAGAACTTGTCTTTATTTGTCAAGTGGTAGTTATATATACCGTTGTCGCGGTTTCGCTGTTCAATCTGACCACCGAAAAGTCAGACGCCAAGGAGGGAAAACTGTGGATAGCTCTACTGACCAGTTGTTTGGGTTACATGCTACCGAATCCAAACTTGGAGAGGCGACGGTGAAACGAGTAAAAAAATGAGTTTTTATGTCACCCTACCCAGCAATGCATCTATGGAACTTTTTAAGGATAATAACCCCGGCCACTTTTTCGTTAAACTCCCTCAGACCACTGACATTTCGGCGCAGTATGAGATCGCACTGGTGGAGATACAGTTTCCGCTAAATTATTTCAATGTAATAGAGGGTGATGTCTGGATTCGGTACGAGTCTCTCGCTACCGACGTTATTTGCGACGCTAGATTTTATTTCAACGTGACATTGGAGCCTGGGTTATACACGAAACCCGATGCGTTCATCGGCGCGTTGAATGCGTCGATCATAAAAGCGGAGGATGAGTCGAACGGGGATGTGAAAGGGAAAAAAATTATATTCATTTACGCAAAAGAGGTGAATAAAGCCATCTTGAAACTTTATGAAAAAGGAGTCAAAGTTACCATAAGCGACACTTTGAAAAACATGTTAGCCTTCCCCACGACCTCTATATCAGACACGGCTCCCGATATCTTCAGCGTGGGGGTAATGGACTTGGAAAGCGTTGCGAAGAATGTCTACGTCTACTGCGATCTCGTTTCCCCCAGACCGGTTGGGGATGTGATGGTACCTCTCCTAAGGAGCGTCCCTGTTCTCAATAGAAATCACACATCGGTGTTTCAGATCTACGATAAGCCTCACTACCTACCCCTGAGTAGATTTTCCTTCGATACCGTCGAGATCCTTTTAGCCAACGAACACGGAAAAACAATTCCATTCACCAGCGGAACGTCGGTGCTAACGGTACACTTTCGAGCGAAGAAACATCTCGAGCTGGTATAATGGTGAGACACCCCCCCCCCCCTTAATCGCGATGTTGAGTTATACGAAGACTTTTACTGTTGTCAGGCGGGTGATGGGATGCCCGTGTTTATAGGAGGTCGAAGTCAGAGCGGTCGAGGAATCGGTAGTTTCTTCGGTGGAATCGGGAGGGCTATTTTACCCTGGTTAAAAACCTTTTTGTTAACCAAGGGAACCTCGCTCTTGTTAATCAGACGACAGATCCAGCGGCCACTATGGATGTCCCGGGTGTTTCAGCTGAGTCACCAATTACCTATTCCAGCTTTGATCAAGTTTTTGTCAAAATGGAGGGCGGTTGTGTTGTGAAGGCTAATGAGACTTCCTACGCCCCTGTGTTTGCTAGACATTTAACACAAACAGACAGTACCGCCAAAACAGGAGGGAGGAAACCCAGACGCTTAAAATTATCAACAATCGGACAGTAATATATATTTTCTCCTATGTGTTGTATATTTGTTGTATTAATAAATATATGTGAAATATAGAGCGACTTTTTTGTTTTGCTTACCGTGAATGTGAGAGAGAGAGAGAGAGAGAGAGAGAGAGAGAGAGTTGAGGGTGTGGCTTGATGATGATGATAGTGTTGTTGAGGGTGTGTCTTGATGATGATGATGACGATAAGAGAGAGAGAGAGAGAGAGAGAGCGTCACTATTTAATCACTACACATGATGATGTTGCCCAAGCCGACCAGCGACGACGACCAGCGACCGCTGACCAGCGACGACCAGCGACCGCCGATCAGCGACCACCCCACCGCCGATGATGACCGAGGTGGCACATGCTGCTGATGACTGAGGTGGCCCATTATGACCGACGTGGCGCATGATGATGATGATGACTGAGGTGGCACCTGATGATGACCGACGTGGCGCATGATGATGATGTGGCCCATTATGTGTCACTAAAAAATTCGCTAACACCTGGTTACTAACACTCGAACCCCTTTTTTCCCCCCTATCATGGCACATGATACTCGACCACCCCTTTCAACCTTAGCCTGCCACGATACTAATAACACGACCCATAAAAAAGCAAGTTTTAGAACCGCTGACACACAAGTTTTAGAACCACTGGTGTCTTTAAAATACGGAGCCGACAGACGGTCACCCACTTGAGATAAGACACTTGAGATAAGACCCCCCCCCACAAGGCCGACCACCCACTCTCACCCACTTGAGATAAGACCCTTGAGATAAGACCCCACCACGAGGCCGACCATCCGCTTATCTACCTGTATCGTGCTGCATCGTGATGCATCGTGCTCCACGACTGCACCAAATCGTAGCTCAAAACCCCCTAACCCTACTACTCACGTACCGATGATGACGTTGCAGCCTTTGCTACACCCACTACACACTTCGCAAAACGACCCAGAATGCCCGTCCAGACTATAGGTGTCTGTGAATGTTTGCACCTCACACATCGTCAGTGCACTGTCGGCCTGCGAAATGGTTGGTGAGAACTCAATCTTAATGTGTGCCATTGGCATTTGTGTGGTGACTACAATAGTGTTCACAGAAACATTAGGGTATGATATATCATTATACTGGAACACTACGCCGCCACTGTCAGAGAAAGCCTTTAGAGTGGCAATCTTTACCTGAATCATAGTGCTAACACGATGATAGATTTTAATGGTGTGAAACTTCTGGGGCGTGGCAAAGTTCAGATACCAGTAAACAGGATTGGTTCCACTTCTCAATTTGTGTGTGTGCAGTCATTGTCATAGAGATTGGTCTTTGTTTTGCCATTAACTGCGGCCTCTGGTCCACATCCGTCTCCTGTATAACAAGCATTAAATGTGTCGGTCTGATTTGTGCTCTGAGAGCCACTTTCCGACCCCCGCCAATGTAGATGGAGCAGATATTTGCAACTTTCGCCCCTTCAATCCGTAACTTGTTGATCAGACCAGCCCCAGAGCAAAAGACATCAATCTCGTGCTGACTAACTACAAACCTTGATTCATTGTTACATGAGGCAGAACCATTTAGTTTTACCGTGAAACTGTCCGGAAATGTTAAGTCGTTCACATAAATCCTGAACCAGAAGAACGGCAAAGATTGATTGAGAGTTGTCTCAACTGATGTAGAATGTGTGTCCGGATTACATGTGGTGTCGTTGTTATCAAACAGGAAAGTAGGTTCAGATTTTTGGGCGTATTTGTACACGAGATCCAAGTACTGACACTGGGGTCTGAAATATTCGTGCTGACAACTGTCATTGTTTAGGCATGTCCCTGTAGTTTTGTCACAAACTGAGTCATTATAGCAGTGACATTGTAACGTACAATTTGCCCCAAAACAACCGTCTGCACAAGTTAGGTCATTAGCTTCCAAGGCCGCGAACGAAGCCAGCAGAATAAAGACTTGATCTACAGCGATGGTTAACGAACTGTGTACAAACATTTATTATCAAACCCGTGATTACATTTATAAAAATCCGCCAACTCGCTGTGATAACAGATAGCGTGATGTTTTCTAATAGAATGATACAAACCGTTGGAGACAAGCAAAGTCGCATTGTTTACAACATGGCTCGAACGCAAACAAGAGTCTTTTCAAGTAAAATGATACAGAAGCGTTCTATCTCAATCTTAGAAGCAATGGGTCGCATAGCGATACCATGCGAGAGTAGTATCACAAGGATTGTTTCACGTACACTACTGATATTAATAACGTGGCTAGTGCCCTCTCTTGTCCGCACTGTGGGAAATTGTGGTATTGCATTCATCAAATGAGCAGGCACAAAGAAACATGCAACGGCGGTAAACATAAAAATGTTATAAAGAGAGGGGGGAATTTACACACAGCGAGAATATGTGTTAGATGAGATAGAGGAAGAGGGTGTTACCTTACCAGCAATTTCGTGTATCCCTGTAGAGCCACTTTTGATACCAGTTTTTTTTTAATAAAAGCAAGTTGCCCACCATGAAAAGTGACTCTGGTGTGACGAACTTTTTAGCAAAACATGTTCTTCTGGCCGTGTCCGTGGTATCTAACATTTATGGGTTTGAAGAGCCAGCGTGGTTTGTCACCGTGGGAGACCCGCAACAGTTGGTCAATAAAATGGTTAATTACAAAACGCAATGAAGGAAGGCTTATAAAAGCTTAATGCAAGAGTTTGAACAAGTGTATTACGATATATACTGGGTACAAATAATAATACATAAATATTATTATATGGGGAACTTCCGAGGCGATAATAGGGAATAATAGAACAAAGAAGTATGTGTTAGCACTCGGAAAAATTGACAGACAAACAACAATAGAAAAAAAACGAAGAACAATATATGGTCCGAAGTGGGATCGAACCCGTACTCAGTGGCACCGCGCCTTGCCACGAGAAGCCGAGCGCTTGGCACACTACCACGCAGCCAACTAAAAAATTGGCTATTGCAGTAGTGTCTTACACGATGACGTTCTCAATGACTATAGCATAGGGTAACGATCACAGACCGGAAATAAATTGTATATTTGTACTTTCCTATTAATGCAAGTATCTCCCAGTAGGGCTGAATACTTGTGTTGTAGACAAACATTTATTGGACGAAACAGCACGAATAGTAGTTCCCAGTGATTATATACTGGGTACAAATAATAATACATAAATATTATTATATGGGGAACTTCCGAGGCGATAATAGGGAATAATAGAACAAAGAAGTATGTGTTAGCACTCGGAAAAATTGACAGACAAACAACAATAGAAAAAAACGAAGAACAATATATGGTCCGAAGTGGGATCGAACCCGTACTCAGTGGCACCGCGCCTTGCCACGAGAAGCCGAACGCTTGGCACACTACCACGCAGCCAACTAAAAAATTGGCTATTGCAGTAGTGTCTTACACGATGACGTTCTCAATGACTATAGCATAGGGTAACGATCACAGACCGGAAATAAATTGTATATTTGTACTTTCCTATTAATGCAAGTATCTCCCAGTAGGGCTGAATACTTGTGTTGTAGACAAACATTTATTGGACGAAACAGCACGAATAGTAGTTCCCAGTGATTATATACTGGGTACAAATAATAATACATAAATATTATTATATGGGGAACTTCCGAGGCGATAATAGGGAATAATAGAACAAAGAAGTATGTGTTAGCACTCGGAAAAATTGACAGACAAACAACAATAGAAAAAAACGAAGAACAATATATGGTCCGAAGTGGGATCGAACCCGTACTCAGTGGCACCGCGCCTTGCCACGAGAAGCCGAACGCTTGGCACACTACCACGCAGCCAACTAAAAAATTGGCTATTGCAGTAGTGTCTTACACGATGACGTTCTCAATGACTATAGCATAGGGTAACGATCACAGACCGGAAATAAATTGTATATTTGTACTTTCCTATTAATGCAAGTATCTCCCAGTAGGGCTGAATACTTGTGTTGTAGACAAACATTTATTGGACGAAACAGCACGAATAGTAGTTCCCAGTGATTATATACTGGGTACAAATAATAATACATAAATATTATTATATGGGGAACTTCCGAGGCGATAATAGGGAATAATAGAACAAAGAAGTATGTGTTAGCACTCGGAAAAATTGACAGACAAACAACAATAGAAAAAAACAAAGAACAATATATGGTCCGAAGTGGGATCGAACCCGTACTCAGTGGCACCGCGCCTTGCCACGAGAAGCCGAACGCTTGGCACACTACCACGCAGCCAACTAAAAAATTGGCTATTGCAGTAGTGTCTTACACGATGACGTTCTCAATGACTATAGCATAGGGTAACGATCACAGACCGGAAATAAATTGTATATTTGTACTCGGAAGTTCCCCATATAATAATATTTATGTATTATTATTTGTACCCAGTATATAATCACTGGGAACTACTATTCGTGCTGTTTCGTCCAATAAATGTTTGTCTACAACACAAGTATTCAGCCCTACTGGGAGATACTTGCATTAATAGGAAAGTACAAATATACAATTTATTTCCGGTCTGTGATCGTTACCCTATGCTATAGTCATTGAGAACGTCATCGTGTAAGACACTACTGCAATAGCCAATTTTTTAGTTGGCTGCGTGGTAGTGTGCCAAGCGTTCGGCTTCTCGTGGCAAGGCGCGGTGCCACTGAGTACGGGTTCGATCCCACTTCGGACCATATATTGTTCTTCGTTTTTTTCTATTGTTGTTTGTCTGTCAATTTTTCCGAGTGCTAACACATACTTCTTTGTTCTATTATTCCCTATTATCGCCTCGGAAGTTCCCCATATAATAATATTTATGTATTATTATTTGTACCCAGTATATAATCACTGGGAACTACTATTCGTGCTGTTTCGTCCAATAAATGTTTGTCTACAACACAAGTATTCAGCCCTACTGGGAGATACTTGCATTAATAGGAAAGTACAAATATACAATTTATTTCCGGTCTGTGATCGTTACCCTATGCTATAGTCATTGAGAACGTCATCGTGTAAGACACTACTGCAATAGCCAATTTTTTAGTTGGCTGCGTGGTAGTGTGCCAAGCGTTCGGCTTCTCGTGGCAAGGCGCGGTGCCACTGAGTACGGGTTCGATCCCACTTCGGACCATATATTGTTCTTCGTTTTTTTCTATTGTTGTTTGTCTGTCAATTTTTCCGAGTGCTAACACATACTTCTTTGTTCTATTATTCCCTATTATCGCCTCGGAAGTTCCCCATATAATAATATTTATGTATTATTATTTGTACCCAGTATATAATCACTGGGAACTACTATTCGTGCTGTTTCGTCCAATAAATGTTTGTCTACAACACAAGTATTCAGCCCTACTGGGAGATACTTGCATTAATAGGAAAGTACAAATATACAATTTATTTCCGGTCTGTGATCGTTACCCTATGCTATAGTCATTGAGAACGTCATCGTGTAAGACACTACTGCAATAGCCAATTTTTTAGTTGGCTGCGTGGTAGTGTGCCAAGCGTTCGGCTTCTCGTGGCAAGGCGCGGTGCCACTGAGTACGGGTTCGATCCCACTTCGGACCATATATTGTTCTTCGTTTTTTTCTATTGTTGTTTGTCTGTCAATTTTTCCGAGTGCTAACACATACTTCTTTGTTCTATTATTCCCTATTATCGCCTCGGAAGTTCCCCATATAATAATATTTATGTATTATTATTTGTACCCAGTATATAATCACTGGGAACTACTATTCGTGCTGTTTCGTCCAATAAATGTTTGTCTACAACACAAGTATTCAGCCCTACTGGGAGATACTTGCATTAATAGGAAAGTACAAATATACAATTTATTTCCGGTCTGTGATCGTTACCCTATGCTATAGTCATTGAGAACGTCATCGTGTAAGACACTACTGCAATAGCCAATTTTTTAGTTGGCTGCGTGGTAGTGTGCCAAGCGTTCGGCTTCTCGTGGCAAGGCGCGGTGCCACTGAGTACGGGTTCGATCCCACTTCGGACCATATATTGTTCTTCGTTTTTTTCTATTGTTGTTTGTCTGTCAATTTTTCCGAGTGCTAACACATACTTCTTTGTTCTATTATTCCCTATTATCGCCTCGGAAGTTCCCCATATAATAATATTTATGTATTATTATTTGTACCCAGTATATAATCACTGGGAACTACTATTCGTGCTGTTTCGTCCAATAAATGTTTGTCTACAACACAAGTATTCAGCCCTACTGGGAGATACTTGCATTAATAGGAAAGTACAAATATACAATTTATTTCCGGTCTGTGATCGTTACCCTATGCTATAGTCATTGAGAACGTCATCGTGTAAGACACTACTGCAATAGCCAATTTTTTAGTTGGCTGCGTGGTAGTGTGCCAAGCGTTCGGCTTCTCGTGGCAAGGCGCGGTGCCACTGAGTACGGGTTCGATCCCACTTCGGACCATATATTGTTCTTCGTTTTTTTCTATTGTTGTTTGTCTGTCAATTTTTCCGAGTGCTAACACATACTTCTTTGTTCTATTATTCCCTATTATCGCCTCGGAAGTTCCCCATATAATAATATTTATGTATTATTATTTGTACCCAGTATATAATCACTGGGAACTACTATTCGTGCTGTTTCGTCCAATAAATGTTTGTCTACAACACAAGTATTCAGCCCTACTGGGAGATACTTGCATTAATAGGAAAGTACAAATATACAATTTATTTCCGGTCTGTGATCGTTACCCTATGCTATAGTCATTGAGAACGTCATCGTGTAAGACACTACTGCAATAGCCAATTTTTTAGTTGGCTGCGTGGTAGTGTGCCAAGCGTTCGGCTTCTCGTGGCAAGGCGCGGTGCCACTGAGTACGGGTTCGATCCCACTTCGGACCATATATTGTTCTTCGTTTTTTTCTATTGTTGTTTGTCTGTCAATTTTTCCGAGTGCTAACACATACTTCTTTGTTCTATTATTCTCTCTTCTGTATTACGATATAGCCGAGCGCTCAGAGTAATCTGAACTAAGAGGACATCTAACCTGCTACATTCCCAGTCATAGGTTTCAACTCGGGCAAATACGAAATAAATTTAATAAAGCCGTATTTAATACATCGCTTCGCCGCCGCCTCCACACCTGAAGTAGATAGCAACGTTGAGGAATCTGAAGAGGAAGTGGAGAAGCAGGTTGATGAGGAAAACAGGTCAAGTGATAACATTTTTTTAGTTAAACGAAATAATAACATTTTGTGCCTCGCGGCAGACATATTATAATTTCTAAATATCGCAAATTATCTAGAGTCGGGTTTCGGGTACAGCAAGTACTTATCCGCTTACAAAATTGACGAGAATGCGGGAGTATTCTGCTACGAGTACATAGCGGATTTAGTCAAGTTGAACAAACGGCAGTTATCTCCAACTCAACCTTCTTTTCAGAGCTAAACATTGTCATATTTCCGAGCAGTAGTACGGTCTGTGCAAAAAGTTCAAGAAGGAAAACACGATGAGGACCCTAATGGATTTTCGGTGTGGTACAACAAATATATTGATCCGTTCCTACTTGCCCCGGTCTTCAGGTTGACTACGCCGACTTGGGCATCGACATATTTAAGGATACGATTTCGGTCCCTTGAAAAACGATGAGAAACCTTTTTAAAACTCTCCCTAATGACGTGGGTTTTTCTATGTACGCTAAAAAGGGAGGTCGATCAACATGACACCATAAGACAGAACATCTTATGTTCTCCGTCTAGCATCTTTTATCGGTATCACGAGAAAAATAAGAAGTATTAAGAGAAATGAAAAAGTGGTGCGCAACATTAATGGCTATGGCATGAACACCTTTTATCTCTGGTCCACCGATGATGATGTCATACACAAGGCCGATGATGGGTATAAACTCCTTTAAAATGAACTACTACACGCATAAGTGCGGAGAGTATCTTACTTGGATTTCCCACCAAAATCTGATCCATTTGAGAACCCAGTTGAAAGCTCGCAAGAAGGCTTTGATTAGACACACGATTAGAGTGGAAGGATTGGATAAGGTTACAAGAACCGTGTTTCAGTTCAACGCCAGTTCACGGTAATCTAAACTGATATCACTCGCGCTCACGAAATCAATCCGGTGAATATAATATTCAGTTGATGGAGTTAACCAGAAGACCTATGATGGAGTTAACCAGAAGACCTATGAAATAATAGCTTTTTGACAGGTCTCGTCGATGGCCGCGTAATCGTCAAGTGGGAGTGCAGGTGGCAAAAACTGAACAAGACAACACCGGCTATTTGAGCCCTCATAGAAGAGAACTTGCCTGGTTCGAAACCACCCTTCACTAAACATAACCAATCACCGATGAAGATATTCTAGCTTGGGTTCTAGACGACACGGGTTTTGGTCTTGTGGAGTGTGACATTCACATCGAATTTGTTAATGAACCATTTTAGCGAGATGACCCCCATTTAAAAAAAAATGTAACGTAGGCATAGATAACATTGGTCCCCTTATGCGGGAGTACGCAACCAAAAACAAGCTGTTGTGTCGCTCCAGAAGTACCCTCGTGGGTAGTTATAGTGGAAGAAAGATTCTGTTGGCGACGCCTTTGTTAAAGTGGTATTTAGAACATGGTTTTGAGGTCACTAAGATGTATCAGGTAATAGAGTACTTACCCGTTACTTGTTTTAAAGAGTTTGGTGACAAAGTCACAGAGGCGAGTCGGGCGGGTGATCTCAGCGAGGACCATTCTATAACCAGCGACACCATGAAGTCATTGGGTAAGCCGTTTAAGATAAGACCTCGACGAATAAGGCAAAACATGTGGATGTGTCCTACGTTAAGGCGTCAGCTAATACCACCAAGTTGGTAAATAATCTGAGGTTTAAAAAATGACCATTGTGAGCGACGACCTGTTCTAAGTGGTAATGGGAAAACGGTTTATCATGTGGGATCTTCCTTCGTGTTAGGTTTTTTCCTCCACCAGTGCGACAAATTGAGAGTGCTGCAGTGACTTCCTGCATATGTTAGTAGACAGATGAGGTTTTCAACTTTGTGAAATGGACACGGGCAGTCTATACTTGGCGCTCAGCGAGACAACATTGGAAGGGGCCGTTAAAGCCCATAAGATGGGTTTTCTAGCAGTACGACCAGTGGTTCCTCTCTGAGATTTGCGGGGACAATCATGCAGATTTTATTCAGCACAGGGGTAGCGTTAAGTATGACTGTTTAAAGTGTAAGCCAGACAATTATACGACAAACGGACTCCTGGTTAGTTCAAGTTGGAGTATTCTGGTGATGGGATGGTATCCTTATGTTATAGAGTTATTGAGTTATTTGCGGGTCATCATCATTGCACTCCGAACATGTCCAAAGGTGCTCAGATCCCCTCCTCAGCAATTCCCTCAGTGTTCAGCAACTGACGACTCCAGTTCTGTGTTGGTTGATAAGTCTTCTTACACGGCCACCAAGTTTCTCATTTCTGGCTGTGCCCCACTTAATTCCCATTTCCATCATCCGAAGCATTGACGTGGATCTGTTTTTGTCGAAGTCATGTGCTCTTCCCACATCTCGGAGTGCATTGATGATGCCCGCCCGATCCATCGGTTGCCCGTCCTCAACGACAGCGCAGCTAGCCAGCCTGTCCGCTCTGTCATTTCCCCGTACTCCCGCATGTCCAGGGACATAGACAAAGGTGACATTACGTATTTTGGATTTCTGCAAAGACTCTACCCATTGCATGCGTACAAAGCCCGCCTCCACTTTTCTTATCATGCTCATCGAATCACTCAGTATACATGCGTGGATGTAGTCTTGTGACTCTAACCATTTGAATGCCTTGGTCACTGCCATCATCTCCATTGTCATGCTACTCGTGGTCTTGGCGTATGCACCACTGTCTTCCTTGGCTATTCTGCCTGCCGAGCGTGCTGTAAATGCCCATGCACTTCTTTGGTGTCGTCTTACAGATCCGTCTGTATAGATGACTGCATCTTTCTCATTGGTGTTATCGCAGATGAGACCGTTGACCTCAGCATTAACCATGACCGGGTTCTGTTCCCTACTTTTCCTGTCGAGTGTGACAATACATGAGAAAGTCTCCTTGAATGACGTAAGCACCGGTATCCACTCCTCACCAACGCTGATAATGGTAAGCCCACAGACTTGTTTGACGGCATCTTCTGCTCAGCCCACCCATGATTTGCCTCTTTTTAGCCTGGTACCTTTCACTGTGTTGAGCACGTGGTGCAATGGGTGCTCTGTATCTCTACTAATCTTCAGGTATGCTCGTGCTCTCCAGATCTTGATTCTGTCATCCACGGTTGGAAAGTCAAGAAGATACCTCATTGCTACACAGGGAGTGTCCCTCGTACATTCCAGGATAATGCGCATGGCTTCATTTTGTATTTTCTCCAGCCTATCAATTTCAGTCGTACTGACAGTAAGAATGGCCAGGGCATACTCGATTGGTGCGAGGACTAATTCCTGGAACAGAAGAGTAAGTAGCCTCTGCTCGATGTTGGCAGCTGCCATGACCTTCAAGGCGGCTAATCCTTTGCGGGATTTTGTTATCACATGGTCGACGTGGTCCCGAAAACACAGGCTGCGATCAAACTTAACTCCGAGGTATGTCATCAACTTGTCCCTGGTCACCTCATCAGCTCCCATTCGTACTACCGGTGTGGTCGTATTAACGATATGATTGTTAAGGGAGAACCATGAAACTAATGCTTTATTAGGATTAACCAAGGCACCTGAAACCCCACACCAGGAAGAAATGCGATCGAGTTCGTCTTGCATTGTGGAGGCGATTCCCCGTCTGTCTCTTCCCTGTCGATATACCAGAATATCAACAGCAAAAGTCATAGTTCTTCCCCTCCCATCCAGCTGTTGTTCTGTGATCGTTATTGTGTACACGTTAAATAGAACTGGTGACAATGGTGAGCCTTGTGGCAGCCCAGGACAAATGAATGTTGGCTCGGAAGACCAACTTCCACATCTGAGTATCACCTTCCTCTGAAACAGTGCCGCGGCGATCCATCTAATGAGAAAGGGGTTCACCGCCAGTTTGAGAAGCATATGCATGAGATATTCAAATGGTACCCTGTTGTATGCATCCTCCAGATCTATAGCAGCAGCACATGTCTCCTCTCGTCTGTGGAAGCCTTCGAAGACGTCATAGGCAAATACTGCCGCATTGAGCCATGTCTCTTTGTTATATCTATAACCTCCGAGTGTGGATGGGAATACACGTTTCTGTTCAAGGCGACAGGTGAGGACACGGGCAACTATTTTCTCCAGCAGCTTGCCCGCAGTGTTCTGCATTGTGATGATTCTGTAGGCACTGATCTAAGAATGGTCCTTGTTTGGCTTCGGTAGCGGTAGTAAGTATCTGTGTAGCCACTCCTCTTTAATCTGGCCACTCCGAATACTGGCATTAAACTCATTGGTCAGTGTTGTCAAGTCGTCATCAGCTAAATCGCCTTATGTATGAAGACCTATTACTGTTTTGAGGATTATACGAAAGTTAGCACGAAATAAACACCACAACAAGTTAGATAAGAATACTTTCACAGAGTTCCTCACCACAAAGCAAGCGGGAGTGGTAAAAACATTTGTTTTGAAACACACAAGGGTTCAATACACACATACACCCAACACCGAAACTCATTTTCCTTTTTCTGCATTAAACGCCAGGTCCATTCGAATAATGTAACCATCATTCCTTTATCTATCTAACGCTGTCATAAATTGTATTCATATATATTTAATAATATATAAATTGCTTTTTTTTGTTTTGTATATATTATAGGCACATACTTTCCCATGGGGAAAAAAACATTGCCGATATTTTACTTGGTTTGTGTCTAATATATATGTAAAGACAAATATTATAGTTGTTTTTTTATGTAATTACGAAATTACAATAGACCTCGCACATAACTTTTTTGCGTTTCTTTCTATATAAATATGTATTAGTATATGTGTGCGTGTGTGTGTGTATCTGTGTGTGAGTGTCATCTACCTTTCCCATCTCCTACTATTCATGTGTTTATGTCCTCTGTTTTTCGAACCCCCACTTTTGTTTTCCTGTTACACATATTAGCAGCACCCCACATCATGTATTAATTCAAATCCGCCCCTGAAAAAAAATTACAATCTGGAATATTCAAAGAACAATCCCGCACTAAACATCGATACAAATCCGTCCTTTGCACACAACCCAGCAAAATCCGCTCAGACTCTAATTATCTTTACAAATTCATAAAATTATGCAGAAATCCGCATTCTCGCCACCATAATCATGGAGCGTTCAAGACATATTATACTACTTTAGTGCCCCTTGACTGGCACTCTTGAATCAGACTGGCTAAAGCAGCAATGTCTTTCAGAAGCCTTGAAAAGTTGTGGAAATCAAAACTCATTAGCACAAACACAAAACTTAGGCTATTCAAATCAAATGTACTATCAACCCTTACGTATGCGTGTGAAAGCTGGAAAAAAACAAGAGATATAGAAACAAAGTTGAACGCATTCGAAAATAAATGTCTAAGGAAAATACTTGGTATAGAATGGAACGAATTCAAAACAAACGAGGAAATTAGAGAAATCGCCAATCAACCACTAATATCTTCAGTAATAAAGAAAAGACGATGGTCATACGTTGGACATGTGATGAGAAGAGATAATAATCGAATAGCAAAGCAAGCCCTCATATGGGAAACAACAGGTAAAAGAAAAAGAGGAAGACCCAGGGAGACACTGAAAAGAACATTGATGAGAGAGGCAAGAGCAGCAGGAATCGGCTCCCTCAATGAGATAGAACTGCTTGCACAGAACAGAGACAGATGGCGAGATTTGATAAAATATCTTTAAAAGAAAACTGCTAGAACAAAAATTCATATAGGAGAAGGTGTATCTTGGTCTACGCCCTATGGGCCGGTTACGGCTCGAAAGGTCAATAGATAGATAGATAGAACATAAAGTAATATTTTCTAATGACATCAGTACATTTTAAATTACTTACTAGCTGATAGCGTGCGCCAGGATCGGTGAACCAGAATCATCCAGACCTTGCTCCTCCTCTCCGCGGTGCCTCTCAAACAGACTAACCTGTCTAGTCTGGCCAAGCGAGCAGGGATCGAAGAGGGAAGACAACACGGTACTCAAAAATGACGTGCTGAA
This sequence comes from Megaustenia siamemsis, assembly GCA_032433765.1. NCBI lineage: Eukaryota > Metazoa > Mollusca > Gastropoda > Stylommatophora > Ariophantidae > Megaustenia > Megaustenia siamemsis. Next base: position 37,206,126 of record JAVIAB010000108.1, on the reverse strand, counting down.
GTCGTATTTGTTGTGCCCGAAAGGCGCAAATATCACAGTTATACTGCAAACCACAACACAACGCAGACACGCCAAGTTAACGTCCTTTTAAGGGCGGATGATGAAGAAGAATATTCTAGTCTACCAAAATACTCTAGAATACTTTAGTCATCGGGCGAACGCAAGCAAGCAACACATTACTTACTTATTTATATGTTAATTATATCGTCTAGTTTGGGATGAAAATGTCTTGATGACTTTGTCATTGAAAGTACTGTTGGATTGGTTTCTAAATTTCTGAGGGAATGATTTTTCAATGGATATTAATGCCAAACCATATAAGCGTTTTTGTGTCTGAATTGAGCGTCAATAAGATTTGATTCTCTTGAGAGCAGAAAAAGTTCTTTCTACAGATGCTGATGCGCATAACGTAGTTTTAAATAGCTAAGAAGTTCCGGTAATCAGACATAGTTTCACTTTCACGCTTCTAATTGGCTAGAGCTAAAAATAACTCATGAAACCGCATTCCTCTAGCGGTAGCTCCCGCTATATTATTTTGACTCCAATTTTTTAATGTCAAGGTGGTTAATACTAGGTCCGGATAGAGGAAAAATGTACCGCTGGCTACTGGAGGTTTCAATAAAGAGTAGTTTAGATTTCATTCAAAAACGTTATAGTGGCAAGAGGAAAACCTTGCTTTAATAAATGCAAATCAATCATATTGGCCTACGAAATGTGTAATAGAATATTAGAAATTTTATAATATAATTATTAAAAAATAAAATAAATTATCATTTCCTTTTGTAATTCGTTAATATGTTCAAGGCTACCGGCGGTAGCTGCGGAAACAGAGAATACGCCACTGATCAGGAAGAGCTTTTGAAAGTTGTACTTTAATTTATGAGTTCAATAACAATCGTTCAGTGTTATTTTATAATTATTATCGTACAATAATGAACCACTTGTTTTGCTCTTCAGTTGCGTCATGTTAAATGTTTGCTTGTGTTTTTTGTTTCACAATTTTTTTTCAATGTGAGTGTTTGTGAGAAAGGCATGGGAAAAAGCTGTGATCTACTCCTTTCCCAGTGACCATAAATTAGAAGAACTTCTCCTCATGCCCAATTAACCATCCCACTCCAAAATGCAAAACCTGATCTCGAGAACAAAAAAAAAAAGAACTATGAACGTCTCCAAAACACTTGCATAAGAAGTTTAAAACCATCCTTCCTAGCACTCTGACAAAGGTGGAAATACCGGGAAACTACGAAGATGTGATAAGCCCAGAGGAATGAACCAAAATAAAAATATCTATTAGTCATTAGTCGAAAGATCATCCTCCTTGCACAAGGGGCATACCCATAAGTGCTCCGATTTCCTTTTGAGTAAATTCACAAGTGTGTGACGGCTGATCGTGCCGGTTCGCAGTTGGTTAACCATACACCTCTGGCGTCCTGAAAAATGTTCGCTCTTAGCTGTGCCAAGCCTTACGCGACTATGCGTTAGTCTCGCCATTGCGTTTGAATCCTTGTCGTCTCGAAAGTCTGCTACTCTTCCCGCCTCGCGGATTGCGTGTAAAATGTCCGCGTTGTCCATGGCGTTGCCATCTGAAATTTTAGCCTTTTCAGCAAGCTTGTCAGCTCGTTCGTTCCCTTGCACTCCAGAGTGGCCAGGTACGTAGATGAAGACGATTTCTTTTAAAGTTGACAGCTGCAGGGACTTCAACCACTCTCTTCGCCTCCACCCAGCCTCAACCTTCTTAAGCATACTCATAGAGTCACTGAGAAAACATACTCCTGCGAAAGACTGTGTTTCGAGCCATGTCATTGCCTTAGTGACTGCTAAAACCTCCACTGTCATGCTGCTCGTTGTTTGCGAAAAAGCACCACTATCCTCATGCACCATTTGCCCTTTCACCTGCGCTGTATATGCCCATGAACATCGTTTATTTCGTACAACAAAAATATCTATTAATAAAATATAACACACATACATAGCATCGACAAGAAAGATAACAAGTATGCCTACAAAGTCAAAGACTGCCGTGGTAGCATCAGAGCAATATCCATCCTGCATAGTGTGATGATGTTTCCACCGTGCAGTCATGATACATAACTAAGAGTTCGTACCTGGAAAACGCTTTCGATGCAGTGGAAGAAACAAATTAAACATGCTGCATTTAACATGATTTTTCTGGTATTATTGTAAAAAGGATTAATTAATGCTTTCAAGAATAACTACGCGGCAGGAAGACACCATTTGAAATGTAAATAAATCGTTACCTTTCTGTTTTATGAATATAAATTTAGATTCTCGCTGCCGCGTAGTTTTGTCATAATCGTAATTAAATATGTGGATTATGTTGACTTGTTACGGACACGGATCCAAATCTGCAATGACTAGTTTAAACAATTTTTTTAAACCTAAATGAGCATTGTCAGCGGTGAAACTTTACAGAACTGTGAATGATATAATACCTTATTATTTGATGTAGTCTTTCTCTTGTTAGAAATACACAAATATGCAATAGTAGCAAGGAATTTTTATATCATATTTGCGATATTTTTGGGTAAACACCTGGGATCGTGTTGTCGCGTAATAATTTGTGTTGCAGAGTGCTCGCAGAGTTATCATCGAAGACAAAACAAATGTAATCATCGTTACTTAGCAAACTGTGAACTGTAGCTTGAGGTATTCTCTTATCTAGGTGTCCGAGTCAAGTATTTGATCCGAACGAATGAAAATTTACTGGCAGCCAACAATTGCTCATGGTTCAGTGACTTCTACTGGACTGACGCGTTTGTTAATTCCGGCTTTCAGTTGTTGCCCTGCCATTTTGCCGCATGTGAAACTGAATGAAATTTAAGCAAAGAATATAATACAAAAGTAAAGGAAAAACAATCAGTCCATAGGAATAAGACCTGTTCTCTTACCTCGTTCATCTTTGCCACGGCTTCGCATGATTCTATATATAATCATGCTTATTACAATAGAGAGTTGTCCAATGTGAAAGTTCGCGATAAACACTATTTTCAGAGGAAAAAAAAAGAGAGTTAAAGAAGAAGAAGGAGAAAAGAGGGATATAACGGACATATACCTTGACATTAACATACACAATTAGTATAATTCAATATGTAATGCTACTTCAAAGTTAGGTTTCAAGTATTGAAATCTGATAAATGACACATCCGTTCATTCATAGATACAAAACACGGCAAAAAAATTCATGCATGTGAGTCAGAGTTCTACTTGGAGGTTCTCCAAGGGTTCCCTGAAAAGATCTGAAAACTTATTGATGTGTCAGGATTGCATGGATGATGATCTTAACATTACATAGCATAATAACATAATATACACACAATATGAAATTAGGCTAAAACACCTTTACTAACGAATGCACGTTGCAAGATAGCTAAAAATAGATAAGCCTGTTATCGACTGCTACAGTTTTAGCATAAATGTTTTTGAGCCCCTGATAAGAACACAGTGCAACGTTTCAACGGGTGTTCAATCAGAGTGGATCTGGCAGACTCTAATTGTGATGTTCTGTCTGTGGGGGTGATCAACACACTTAACCTGACAGCTGACTTCATGTGAGAGTCTGGAATCCTACTCTGATTGAGTCCTGATCGCAGAGAGAGAGAGAGAGAGAGAGAGAGAGAGAGAGAATGTGTACAATTTTTGTACGTGTTTCTGCGTTCGCGCGTTCGCGCGTTCGCGCGTGTGTTTATGTGCACGTATGTTCAAGTTAACATGCTTACCTGGATATGGAAAGAAAAACCAATCTGCAGATTCTAGAACTTGAGATTTGGCGTCCGTTCTGATAGAGGCCGGAGCTACATCAAAGAGGGTCAAGAGCGCACAAAAGGCCCAAGATATGATGACAGCAAGGATGACCTGTGCATGGAGGAGTGAAAAATTCACAAGAGGTTTGCTCTTAACAAAGAAAAAGCATGAACGAGACATGTAATGCCCGGTGGTGGCGTACAGGAAATAAGGTTTTAATGCCCATATCTTTAATAGACCTTCGGCACATTTTTTCTGTGTGTGGGTGATTTGGTCGGCATTACGCCACTGCGTTCTTTCTTTCCAGACAAATCCGACCTAAGACCGAATGAACCTGGAAACTATCGATTTGGGTCGAACTCGGCCTCATCCAGTCCAGTCTACAAATCAATGAGCTATTTCGGCCTTTTTTTTTTAGCAGGGATTTTTTAAACAAAGAAATAGAAATTAGATGCTAGAAATTGTTGCAATAATGACGACTCGTCATTTCATTCTTTCTTTCTTACTCTCTTTCTTTCATCACTTGCCTTTCAGCACCGAGGAAAGATACAGTTTACTGTCGGTTGCTCTTCTGTTAACCTTTCCTACTATTATATTTTTTCGTGATTGTAGTGTTTCAACAATTCATTATTTTCGTTGTTAGCCTTTCGGTCTGGTTCACTCGTATGGTTTGTTGAAGGCTCGTTGTGTCATATTTCGATCCTTTTTTTCTGTCTCACCTCCTGGCCAAACCATTTTATTTGTTAGTTCTTCATGTATTCTATGTTGGCAATAATTGGCAAACCAACATGGCAGAGAAGTGGTTATGAAGTCTGTCTGGAAAGACATTACGGTGTCCAGAATGAGAATAAAGACCAGACTGATCTACAGAAACACGAAAACAAACACTGAGGCTTGAAGCAGCAAATCAATTCAGAGGAAGAAGTATGTTTATAGTACTCGGAAAAAATGACAAATACTTTCTTGAAGCAGCAACAGTGGGCGTAATTTGCTTAACTGAAATAAAGGACTCTTGCGGGACATGATGTCGATTCTGTACAAAGTCTGACGCTTTATATTGCGCCCGTGCCAATGCCCATTTAAGTGCTGGGGGAACCTGGAAGATGTCGATCAAGTTGGAACACCACCTCTTGTCCTTAGTTGTCCAGTTTACTAGCCATTGAGCTATCGCGACCCCACTGTTGTTACATGCTTCATAAATTTGTATGTAGACTGGTTTCCTGTTTTTTCTAGTCGCTGTAATAATTTTTCACATTTGACACATTTGTTTCTAGACAAATTTTGACAAGGTCCAAGTTATGATAAGATAATCATTTAAAATGAAACATATCGAAATCTTTAAGCTCTTTCGAAAGTTTTAAATACTTCCATATCCATTATAGGTTGCAGTATTGGTTCATATCAGTGGTGGCACGTACGGCTTAAGGGCAAGAGCTGGCCCGACAAGCTATTTTGACAAGCCCGTGTGCTTGATTTTAAAATTACTATACACTCCATTCCCTGATCTCCCAAAAATAATTAAATAAATAAAAAGTAACACATAAAAGCACACAAATTCAGGACCCGTTTAAAAAAAATAGTAAATAGTAATTTGAACTAATTCATCAAAACGAAATAATTTGTATTATATCTTTGATCTATTTCTTACTACGTGCTACACGCCAAGATTACAAAGTTCATTGTTTATGACGATGGGCAATATGCCGTCGGACAGTTCTTTTAGTATCGTTGATTAGTCGACATTACAAGAGTGGTGAAGCCTTTGTTGTTCAAGTCGCGATGGCTCTTGGATGTGGATTGTGCTACTGGATACGCCGTGACTTTTATTCGATGATAATCCACCGTCAGATCAAGGGGATTGTGTGCTTTTGTCATTAGCATCGCTTTGGGTAGGGGTTAAGAATTGCAGTTGTGGACGAATGTTATGTAATTTTTTTTCTAATAGCAATGCATTTAAAATTAGTAACTGATTGTCACCAGTTAGTTATACCTTGGCGCAATCGAGCAGAAGGACGAAAGTGGATTCAAGATTTCGTACTTTTCAAAGATGGACTTTGGATTATTTCTTTATTCTGTATCGCGATAACCTGGTGTGCTTAAAATATAATGAACAAGAGTCTTGTTCTTAAACAATACAACATGAAATGTCACTTCCAATCCAAACTTGAAAATTACAGATTACTGGAATGACAAGTTATATAATAGTGCTCTTTATCCCCGTGTTGATGCCCTGGTACTTTGGTTCCGGCTGCTCTCGGTACACTCAGGCTCAGCTCCCTCTGGTAGACCCAGGAACAGGTCCCTCCGGTGCACTGGAGATCTGCTTCGCCCCTGGTAGGCTCCGGATCGGCTTCGCAGGTGAGACCACTCACCACCACTTCTGCACTGCTACTACACGGCAGTCCTATGCCCCTAGGACCCCGCTATGGCCGTGTCAGTCCCAGACCGACTTCCGTTGTGTATGCGCTCATGTCAACAACCTCAGTGTTCGTTCGTCGCGGTCAACACCCCCCCCCCCCCTTTCCAACTGTAACAGCTCTGAACAACACCAGAGTCAACATAAAATGGTTTAATACTCATGAACACTGCTCTCAGCCGGTCACACGTGACAACTGTGTTACAGCACAATTTCCACACACTCTCGACATGCCATGTCCCTATCTGCCATACTATCTCTGGTGAAGCTTATGCTCAGCTTCACACTATATAGTTCTCAACATAATAATTACCTCTTCATAAGAGTCTCTCAATACTGTAACTGGTGTAGCCCCGTTAAGCTTCACCCAATGTAATCGCTAACATAATAACTGGTTCAACAATGTCTCTGGTGCAGCCTATTCTAGCCTCACTCATTATGATCACTGACATAATAATTGTCTCTACAATGTCTCTGGTACAACCTATTCTAGCTTCACAATATATAGTTTCCAACATAATAATTACCTCTTCATAAGAGTCTCTCAATACTGTATCTGGTGCAGCCCATTCCAAGCTTCACCCAATGTAATCGCTAACATAATAACTGGTTCAACAATGTCTCTGGTGCAGCCTATTCTAGCCTCACCCATTATGATCACTGACATAATAATTGTCTCTACAATGTCTCTGGTACAGCCTATTCTAGCCTCACCCATTATGATCACTGACATAATAATTGTCTCTACAATGTCTCTGGTGCAGCCTATTCTAGCCTCACCCATTATGATCACTGACATAATAATTGTCTCTACAATGTCTCTGGTACAGCCTATTCTAGCTTCACAATATATAGTTTCCAACATAATAATTACCTCTTCATAAGAGTCTCTCAATACTGTATCTGGTGCAGTCCATTCCAAGTTTGTCTAGTACAGCTTGATCTACACACGACCGTCCCCTTCGGCAGCTACATATGCACTCACTTGTCTTCCAGCCCGTGTGAACACTCCCATAGTCCCCAGTATCAGCTCTGTCACTGACAGACGTCTGGTTTGGACCCCACCGTTCTTTCAACTAAACTATCTTTTCCCTTGTTCTTTCTCTTCAATTCCGCTCACTCATCTCCCTCGCCCCGCACGCTTTCTCCTTGAACTCCCTTCCTGATCTCTTGCTTGCGTTTCTCGTGGCCTGTTGCCCCCTACTACACCCCCCCCCCAAACCTATTTATCTCCCCTCTCAACATCTTCCTAATTTCCCTTCATGATCTCCCACCGTAATATCTTTTTATCTCCCTGATTTAGTTAGACATGACAAAATCTCACATTTGAAGAAGTAATTCGAAGGTCAACAGAGTGTGTTTTACAATGTAAATAAATGTCCAGAGAATGATGTTTCTGTGAGCTATATTATTCATCAAAAAATCTACACTATAGCTCGTTTCAAAACATATGCCCAACTTCAAAACGCTATTACTCTCTAACCGTTTGTTAAATACTTTTGAAATTTTCCAAATGTTATTAGAATGCAAAAGACCCTTTAAATGTATATTTAACAAATATCTTGCAGCTGCAGTTTTCTTAAAGCGGCGATATTTCTTTGATGTTTGTCAAAATTGTAAATTATGAAGCCCTAAAGAATAGAAATTACCGTAGTTGCTGGTCTACGATTAATTTTCACTAGGTAAAGGCGTGGCCGTAATGGGGAAATAACTGGATAAAACAAAGCACCAGGATAATTATTGTCTGCTCAGTTCGAGGACGGACGATAATATCAAGGTATACCTGTATGTCCAATTTTCATAGTTGTGTGGTCCTGAAAAGGACCGTTTGTTGAAATAATTTAAGGTAATATAGGGGCCAACATTGTGGGGGCTATATACTTTCATTCTGAATCAGACGAGTCTAAAAGATTAATAACTGTTTGGGGTTGAACATTCCACAAACCATCATTTTTCCAATATTCCTCTTCCTGTTTTAAGACGTGGTCTTCACATTTAGCCCAATAATCTGTGTCTATATTTAATAAAGCGAGATTAGCAAGAGTCTTTACATCGCATATTTTGAATGTTGTATTTTCATCTGCCACTTGTCCTTTTAATTTTGCCCAGATTAGTTCTATTGGATTTAAATGAGCATGGTAAGGTGGCAGCCTCAAACTTATATGACCGTGCTCTTGGATAATCTTATCTATTTGAAAAATCTTTGTCCTCTGTTTTTGCTTTACTAGAGATAGTAATTCAGGTTTTAAGTACATGTTATTAAATTGTATGTGCTCCTTTGTGAGCCATATCTTAATAGCATCTTTTGTACTGGATGACGTCGGGACTTTATCTTCAAGTGCAACAATGTTGTGGTACGCTGCATTGTCCATTATTAGACAAGATGGTCGATCTAGTGATGGGAGAACAGAATTTTCAATCCAATGTCTAAATATGTGACCATTCATCTCAGAGTGATAATCCCGATTGTCTATGGATTTTGAAAGAAAAATGAGCTCTGCATTCTGTATTAGTCCATGTTGTCGACTACCTGCATGAGCAATTATCAAGCGCTGTCCTTTGCTGCTAGGTATTAATCTCTTAATCTTTCCATCTGATGACTGCCATTCCCTTTGGTTAGTGTGGTGAGCATTGATCCATGTTTCATCCAAGTACACAATATCATAACCTTGCTTGCGCACCTCTTTTACTTCACGTAAGTACTTGCTTCTCATTACTACTATATGTGGCTTCTCACAGATGATGTTTCGTCCATTGGAATACTTTCTGAATGTAAAGCCTGCAGCTCTCACATTCCTCCATAATGTAGACTTTGATATTTCAATACTGTTGTTCTTTTTCAGCGATACTTTTAATTTTCTTATTGTAACAGTTTCATTCATACCCAACATTTTGTGAATTTCACTTCTAATAAGTTCACTGTCGAAATTATCCAACATTTTTGCTCTTCCTTGTGATTTTGTATATTTGGAACATTGACGGTCACGTGCTTGAATCCAGCGATTAAATGACCGTTTAGATAAATCCAAAATGTGTCTTGTCCTATTCTCATGGTTTTCTAAAGAATTAAATAATCTTCCTCGTTTAGCCTCTTTGCAAAAATAGTCATACATTTTTATTGCGATGTTTTGTAAACTGCAGAATTTCATTTTAAGACTCATGATAAATGTTAGCGTTCCACGTCTACACCTATGAATGAACGGAAATGGAACACACGATGCCTCGTGTTTTCTACAAGTGTCTAATTGTGTCAGATAACTCACGTTTAAAGTGTGAACAATCGTAAATTTGACAGTGTATAGATTTGTAATCGCTATTTTTAACTTAAATACTGTAAACACTAAGTTTTGACTACATCAATGGGTCGTTATAAATTTATATAAATCAAATAAGCAATAATAATAACCAAATGTTTGTTTTTAATTAAATTAATTCCCTGTTGGGTTCTAATCATTATAACTTTACATGCAAATTTTGAAAAAAATACAAAAAGCGGTTTAAAAAATATTGATTTTAAAAGTTGGGCACGACTTATGAAACAAGCTATAGTTGGTGTATGTGATCCTGTCCTTTCACAATTCTCTATTCACAAACTGCCTAATCAATTCTGCTGTTGACTGTTTTCCGTGCAAAGACACCAAGCTATCGAGTATCTTCTCTCTTTGTCGTCAGAGATCTCTCTGTCCCTGTATTTGGCAGTTGTAACCAAATATTTTTATATACACAGGAAACACAACAGAACATCAAAAGGGGGAGGGGGGGGGTAGGAATACTGATAAAAAGAGAGATACAAAAATATATAAGTAACCACTGGACATACAGTGATAGGATTATACTAGTCAAGTTGAAAGCAAAACCATTCGACATAGCAATAAGACAGACATAAGCACCTACTCAAGACTACACAGATGAACAAATAGAGGCATACTACGAAGATATAAATAAAGTTATGAAGTAAGTGAAATCTTCAGAAATCTTGATTGTAATGGGTGACATGAACGCAAAAGTAGGAAAAAGTAGATATAAGATCATTATAGGAAATCATCGTTTATGAAAAAGAAATGACAGAGGAGAAAGATTAATACAATTCTGTGAAGAAAACAGGCTGATAATATGTAACACCTACTTTAAGCAAGAGAAAAGGAAACTATACACATGGAAAAGCCCTGGGGATAAGAAGAGGAATCAAATAGATTACATAATGATAAAAGAAAGATTCCGTAACAACGTAAAGAAAGCCAAAACCTACCCAGGAGCAGATATTAACTCAGATCACAATCCTATAATGATTAAAATGAAAATCAAACTAAAGAGAAACAAGCAAAAGTCTAATTCATCAACAAATCCACTAGATATAAAAACTTTAAATTAAAAAGATATTAAAGATACCTATACAATGCAAGTAAAGAACACATACCAGAAGCTGCTAGAAGAAGGAATTGAACAATACAGAAGAGAAAATCCTGAAGAAAAAGTAACAACCAAATGGCAATGCATAAAGAAAAGCATACAAGAAACCTGCGACACCTTACCCAAAAGAGAAAAGAACAAACGACAAAAATGGATAACTAACACCATCTTAGAAAAAATGGAAGAAAGGAGACAAGCTAAGAACACTGCCCAAAACAATACAATAGATAATGAAATGTGCAAAATGCGCAAAAAGGCAAAAGAAGACTGGCTCAGCCAAAAATGTATAGAAATAGAAACTATGGAAAGCAAACAAGACTTAAGAGGAATGCACACAGAAATAAAGAGAATGACTAATAAAAATAAAAAAAACACAGAAGGTGGATGCATTGCAGACAAAAAAGGAAAAATGCTAACAGACAATAAAGATATTATAGATAGATGGCAGGAATATATAACAGAACTATTTCATGATCAAAGGGACAAGAAACCAGTTATAAAATGTACATCAAGCTATAAAATCTTAAAATCTGAGGTGGAAAAAGCTATACAGACAATGACAAATGGAAAAGCAGCAGGACCTGACAACATACAGAGAGAGATGATACAGGCACTAGAAGATTTTGGCATTGAAGTTATTACAGACATATGCAACGACGTATACCACACAGGATACATACCAAATGAACTAAAAACATCAACTTTCATTGCATTCCCTAAAAAGAATGGTGCAGTTGAATGCAGTGACTTTAGAACAATAAGCCTAATGAGCCATGTTACAAAAATCTTGCTAAAAGTTATACAAGGAAGGATTCAGAATAAAATCAATACTGAATTAGATGAGCAGAAATTTGGATTTAGGAAAAATAGTGTGACAAAAGAAGCCATATTATGCATGAGAACATTAATCGAAAAGTACACAGAAGTAAACAAACCAATATATGCCTGCTTCATAGACTACACCAAAGCTTTTGATAGAGTACACTGCAAACAACTTATTGCATGCCAAAAATAGATACATCTAGATGACATGGACATACGACTAATATGTAATCTATACTGGGAGCAAACATCAATAATAAAATATAACAAAGAGAACTCTACACCCATTGATATAAAAAGAGGAGTAAGACAGGGATACATCCTATCACCAAATTTGTCCAATCATACACCGAGCAAATCTTTAAAAACATCATAGAGATGTCAGGCCTACAAATTAATGGAAAGATAATCAATAACCTAAGACATGCTGACGATACTGTACTACTAGCAAAAAATCATAAAGATCTACAACAATTACTTAATGAAATAAACATGACAAGCAAAAAATATGGACTAGATATGAATATTAAAAAGACTAAAACTATGATCATAAACAAAGAAAATACTCAAAACCGACAAGTGGATATCACAATTGAAGGAATAGACCTGGAGACAGTTCAGAACTTCAACTTCCTTGGACATACTATAACCAGTGATGGAAAATGTACAACTAAAATAAACAACAGAATAGGAATGGCAAAAAGTAATCTTAATGTCATGAAGAACATACTAACATCAAAACAAATAACACCAGGGCTAAAACTAAGAATAGCAAAATGTTACATCTTCTCAATATTCCTATATGGTTCAGAAACATGGACATTAGACAAGAAAACAGAACAGAGATTTGAAGCCTTTGAAATGTGGATATATAGACGAATAGGTAGAATTGGATGGAAGGAAAAGAAAACAAACGATGAAGTTTTAAAACAACTAAAAATGAAAAGAGAACTACTAAAGACAATTCAAACAAGACAAATGCGATTTTTGGGCCATATTAAAAGACACAACAGCCTACTAAAAGTAATCATGGAAAGGAAAATACAAAGTAAAAGAGGCAGACCAAGACTAACATGGACGAATAACATCAAAAGATGGACAAACCAGCCTAAGACAACCTGCACCAGCCAATTAAAGAGACAGAGCAGAATGGCGGTCCATGGAAGCCAACCTTCGTTTGTTGGAGACGGCACTCGATGATGATGATTACGCCCGTGCTGCAAAATAATTGGTTGTATTGAATAGAATTACTAAACCATTTAATAAAACTTTAAAAGTAACACTTTCATGCAGTCGTTCGCGAAGTTTTTTTCAATGTAGTTTTTTTACAAAATATGGGGGGGGGGGGGGTGTGGGCGTAATAAAACATTTAACCGGTCTCCGTATTTGAGGGCGTTGCCATGATATCCACTCTGCCGCCCGTTCCAGCAACCATCGAAGTGTTCGTCTACTGATTGTTCCTGTACTATTGATTGACCGTTTACGTTCATTTTTAAGGTTTCTTGCATCAATTAGCTCCCACCAACCTGTCGGCTATCTCATTGCCACAAACTCCCGCATGTTCAGGGCAATATGTCCAAGCTAGGGACGTTAACATGAGGATTGTGCTCTTTTCAAACAGGCGTAGCATGTTTTGGGAGTCAGTCAAGATGACTGCTTGTATTGTTGGCCTCTTAACCAGCCACGTGATAGCTGCTGTCACAGCCTCAGTCACCATGCGTGTGCTGGCTGCTGGTTGTATTGTAGGCTTCTGCAACTACCCCTATCAACTTTCCATTAGAAAACACAAGTAGTATACAATGTTATAACTTGGTCGTATTTGGCCGTAAATTAACAAAGATATATAGTAGGCGCATTTCGCGCCTAATGTACACGAGAGACAAGGGGAGTTAATCGTTCGTGCGGCGGCGGGCGGCTTGACCCCTCGTGCGGCGGGCGGTGTGACCCCTCGTGCGGCGGGCGGTGTGACCCCTCGTGTGGCAGGCGGTGTGACCCCTCGTGCGGCGGGCGGTGTGACCCCTCGGCGCTCCGGCTTGGCTCGTGACGTCGGTGCGTGGTGACCTCGGGGTGGATCGCGTGTCGGCGGGTGACCCCTCGGGGATTATCTCGAGTGGTTCGGACAGCGGCTATCGTCGCGGTGCTATCGGATCGGGTATTATATCGGTTCGGTGGGACGCTATCGCGCCAGGTAGACGTTAGAAAATATTAGAAGTAAATATCGAGTCTAATGAAAAAGCAATAGAAAATGAACGCGAAACTTAGAAATATTAAAATGAAAATGAACGCGAAACTTATTAAAAATAACGAAAGAACCTTATAAAATTTAGGCAACCACCTCGACATGTACCTCGGCACGTGAGGGAGCGGATTATATGGAAAACCACCTCGACTAAATGAAAGTTATTAAAATCGCGAAATAATAATAAATCGAAAGAAATAAATGAGCGGAAAACTGTGTAAGAACGCCTAGACTAAAGTTTTATATTAAATTAGCGAAGTAATAAAATTTAATGTTAAAAATCGGAAAAAAATAAAATATGAAAGTTACTAAAAATATTTAAAATGAACACGAAACTTATTTTAAAATATTAACATGAAAAACCTCGGTAACATTCAATGTTGATAGGCGTCATGTTCTCGTCGTATTGTCCCCGGTCAGGTGACGACTTAATTAAGAGATAACGCGCCAAGTCTCGTGATTTTGCTGATTGGGGTGGTTAGAGCCAAAAAGAGATGACGTGGTAGGGGTGAAGCACATGACCCTTGGCGTGTAAATACAGATACCAACCACATGACATCCACCCAATTACCGCGTGACCAACTCGCCATAATCGGGGTATTGGATCACATGACAATTAGTAATCGTGAATGTATATATATATTTATACCAACCCCACTCTTTCTTTTCGAAAGTAACTTCCCAAAGAGACATTTACAAGTACTGAGAGCTCAGATAAATGTAAGTAGAAACACGTTAATTTTCTTAATACGCTCGATGTTATAGCAAGTAAGTATTTCCATAGCCGTATAATTGTGAATAAAAGGTGATCAGTAAATATTTAATTAATGCAAATGAAAACGATACACGGTAAATAAAACAAACAAAGGTGTTGGTTAGTATATATTTATTTTTCACACTTATAAATGTACAACGATGGTTTAATGCTCTCCGAATATGTGTATTTATAGTAATTAACCATATACTTTATCAGACGTGTTGAAATGTGTGGGGAGGGGTAATTTATCACAGATTCACTCTAGTTGTTAAAATAATTGTTCTGTGACCAGACTCCAGAACAGGTGAGATGATTTTACTATACTCCAGAATACGGCTTTCAAATCTTGCACGGTCAAGTACAAACTGGTGCCAATGACCCATGCGGTCTCCAGCTTCCAGATCAACAAATGAAATGATATCAGGCGCCGCGGCAAAACAAACCTAATGAAAAGTCGAACTATAAGGTTTAATACAACTTTCATTAGGATAGTATAAGGTTTAATGAAACATTCGTTAGGCTAGTTAAGCTCTGTACATTATTGGTACTTAAGTTTCAAGTAAGAATATGAAATCTATATTTTGATTAGGAGATGTGATGTTGGTAGCTATAACTAACATGAATGTCTGTGTTTAGAAGAAAAATTGGACTTATAGAAATCTCTGTTAAGTCAGGAAATTAACGATCGATACATATAGTATAAGGTTTAATGAAACATTCGTTAGGCTAGTTAATCTCTGTACATTATTGGTACTTAAGTTTTAAGAATACGAAATATATATTTGGCTTAGGAGATGTGATGTTGGTAGCTATAGCTAACCTGAATGTCTGTGTTTAGAAGAAAAATTGGACTTATAGAAATCTCTGTTAAGTCAGGAAATTAACGATCGATACATATGGTGTTGCTATATCAGACTATAAATCGCCTGTAACACTAAGTAACCGACGAACAAATACATACCCTGTTAATTATATTTTTGTCGGATCGTGTGGTTGAGTGGAAGTGTTGGTGATAGTAGAGTAAATTTCATTCCAGCGAGCATTAACTTCCTCATAATCTAACTCCGGTGCAGAATTCTCTACACCTCTAAGCTCGGAACTTTCATCACTCTCCTCATCCGGTGATCTCGAATTTAATATGGAAAGTGGCTGAATCCTCACCTGATCAGAGGTTTCATTTCTGTTTACCACACTTTCGGGGATCTTCTTGAAGATGGAATCTAAAGTTAATCCATTATTAAAATAAGGATTAGGTGGTGTCCAAGATGGGAAAGCTTGCTCTTCCAATGACCACTCAGACTCTTCATAACTTTCCTCGTCTTCGGAGTTTGAACTTACACTAAAAAGTAGCTGAGCCATACTAAGAAATTCTTGAAGTTACAATTCGACTAAAATGATTTTTTTCCCCTTTGTCTGTTTAAATAGGGGAATTACCACAATTTCCAAATATACACACAATCAAATATTTTTTTTCAGACCTCTCAAAATGGACCCACAAGAAATAAGAAATCCTCTTCTCTGGTTGGTTAACCTTGATGTTAGTCGAGAGTGGAATAGTGTCGTCCAACTTTTATTTACCAGATTATATTTAAACTAGTCGGATGAGAGACTTCGTGTTATAAGCGCGATTGATTCACGGGAGTTTATTTTCATAGTACTGTTCAGTCTAGCGGTCTGTGTTGTAGTGGTATATTCTACGGTGTAAGTTACATTTTTTTTCTTTCTGTTTTTCTCTTATCTCATAACGATGTGGTAGGTTATCATTAAAGGAATTTAGGTTGTATTAATGGTGATGTGTATAAGGTACGAATGGTAGGAAAGAAGTCTAGTACGGGTTAGAAGAGAGAGAGCGAGAGAGAGAGAGAGAGATAGCGAGATAGCGAGAGAGAGATAGCGAGAGGGAAAGAGACAGAGCTGGAGAGGGAGCGAGAGAGAGCGATGGAGAGGGAGAGAGATAGCGAGAGATAGAGACAGCGAAGGGGAGAGAGAGAGAAATAGCGAAAGCAAAAGAGACAGAGATGGAGAGGGAACGAGAGAGAGCGATGGAGAGGGAGAGAGAGGTAGCGAGAGCGAAGGGAGAGAGAGAGAATGGAAAGGGAGAGAGAACGAGCGAGAGCGAAAGAGACAGTGATGGAGAGGGAGAGTGAGAGATAGCGAGAGAGATAGCGAGAGCGAAAGAGACAGAGATGGAAAGGGAGAGAGAGAGATATATAGCGAGAGAGACAGAGCTGGAGAGGGAGCGAGATAGAGAGAGAGCAATGGCGAGGGAGAGAGATAGCGAGAGATAGAGACAGCTATGGAGAGAGAGAGATAGCGAGAGCGAAAGAGACAGAGATGGAGAGGGAGCGAGAGAGAGAGAGCGATGGAGAGGGAGAGAGATAGTGCGAGATAGAGACAGCGAAGGAGAGAGAGATAGCGAGAGTACCCCCTGACTATTTTTTAGGGATACGCCCATAAAATCGGCAAAAATCGTAAATTTTCACTTTAGGCATACCCCAAACTTTATTTTATACATCCCCACAAATTCCAACAAAAAATCAACAAAAATCTAGTAGTGGACAATGGGATTTTGAGCCGCTCATACAACGCGCATGTATGGTGCAAACATGACCCTCATATAGGAACATGTACCATACCAAACTGTGGAAAACCATTGTCAAAACCCACTTGATCACTACTAGTTTTTTGTTGATTTCTTGTTGGAATTTGATATGTAGGGGTGTCAAATATTATGTTTGGGGTATGCCTTGAGGTTAAATTTGAATTTTTTATCGATTTCAGGGGCGTAATCCTCAAAATTGGTCAGGGGGGTAACAATTTCAAAGTGATTTTTAAGTAAATTTTTGGTATGGGGATGTCTAAAATAAAGTTTTAGGTAAGCCTACGTGCTAAATTTACGATTTTTATCGATTCCATGGGCGTAACCCTAAAAAATGGTAAGGGGGTAACAATTTCAAAAGTGATTTTTAAGTTAATTTTTGGTGTGGGGATGTATAAAATAAAGTTTTAGGTATGCCTAGAGTGAAAACTTACGATTTTCGTCGAATTCAGGGGCATAGTCACCAAAAATGGTCAGGGGGGTAACAATTTCAAAAGTGATTTTTAAGTAAATTTTTTGTATGGGGATGTCTAAAAAAAAGTTTGGGGTATGCCTAGATTGAAAATTTACGATTTTTACCGATTTCATGGGCGTAACCCTAAAAAATGATAAGGGGGTAAAATCCTAAAAGTGGTTTTTAATGTAAATTTTAGCAATTGGGATGTCTAAAATAAAGTTTGGGGTATGCCTACAGTGAACATTTACGATTTTTACCGATTTTATGGGCGTATCTCTAAAAAATAGTCAGGGGGTACTCTCGCTATCTCTCTCTTCTTCGCTGTCTCTATCTCGCGCTATCTCTCTCCCTCTCCATCGCTCTCTCTCTCGCTCCCTCTCCATCTCTGTCTCTTTCGCTCTCGCTATCTCTCTCTCTCCATAGCTGTTTCTATCTCTCGCTATCTCTCTCCCTCGCCATCGCTTTCTCTCTCTCGCTCCCTCTCCAGCTCTGTCTCTCTCGCTATATCTCTCTCTTCCTTTCCATCTCTGTCTCTTTCGCTCTCGCTATCTCTCTCGCTATCTCTCACTCTCCCTCTCCATCACTGTCTTTTTCGCTCTCGCTCGTTCTCTCTCCCTTTCCATTCTCTCTCTCTCCCTTCGCTCTCGCTACCTCTCTCTCCTTTGATGTCTCTATCTCTCGCTATCTCTCTCTCCCTCTCCATCGCGCTCTCTCTCTCTCGCTCCCTCTCCATCTCTGTCTCTTTCGCTCTCGCTATTTCTCTCTCTCTCTCTCCTTCGCTGTCTCTATATCTCGCTATCTCTCTCCCTCTCCATCGTTCTCTCTCTCTCTCCCTCTCCAGCTCTGTCTCTTTCCCTCTCGCTATCTCTCTCTCACTATCTCTCTCTCTCTCTCGCTCTCTCTCTTCTAACCCGTACTAGACTTCTTTTCTATTACTCGTACTTTATACACATCACCATTAATACAACCGAAATTCCTTTAATGGTAACCTACCACATCGTTATGAGATAAGAGAAAAACAGAAAGAAAAAAAATTCAACTTACACCGTAAAATATACCACTACAACACAGACCGCTAGACTGAACAGTACTATGAAAATAAACTCCCGTGAATCAATCGCGCTTATAACACGAAGTCTCACATCCGACTAGTTTAAATATAATCTGGTAAATAAAAGTTGGACGACACTATTCCACTCTCGACTAACATCAAGGTTAACCAACCAGAGAAGAGGATTTCTTATTTCTTGTGGGTCCATTTTGAGAGGTCTGAAAAAAATATTTGATTGTGTGTATATTTGGAAATTGTGGTAAGTCCCCTATTTAAACAGACAAAGGGGGAAAAAAATCATTTTAGTCGAATTGTAACTTCAAGAATTTCTTAGTATGGCCCAGCTACTTTTTAGTGTAAGTTCAAACTCCGAAGACGAGGAAAGTTATGAAGAGTCTGAGTGGTCATTGGAAGAGCAAGCTTTCCCATCTTGGACACCACCTAATCCTTATTTTAATAATGGATTAACTTTAGATTCCATCTTCAAGAAGATCCCCGAAAGTGTGGTAAACAGAAATGAAACCTCTGATCAGGTGAGGATTCAGCCACTTTCCATATTAAATTCGAGATCACCGGATGAGGAGAGTGATGAAAGTTCCGAGCTTAGAGGTGTAGAGAATTCTGCTCCGGAGCTAGATTATGAGGAAGTTAATGCTCGCTGGAATGAAATTTACCCTACTATCACCAACACTTACACTCAACCACACGATCCGACAAAAAATATAATTAACAGGGTATGTATTTGTTCGTCGGTTACTTAGTGTTAAAGCACTAACTCCATATCCTGTGCCCAGGCAGAGTAGGCAAAGTGAAATGAGGAAGAAATTACCAATGTTTAAACTTGGCACATGGAACCTAAGGACAGGAAAAATGTCGGGAACAAAATATGCCGCTCTATATTGCCTTTGTGGATCTCACAAAGGCATTCGACAAAGTAAACAGAGATTGTCTCTACAAAGTGTTAGAAGGCATAGGCTGCCCTCCTAAATTACTTAGGCTGATAATTTCCTTCCATGAAGACATGAATGGCAAAGTCCATTTTGATGGGAGTCCATCAGAGAATTTCAAAGTCAACAAAGGAGTGAAACAGGGATGTGTCCTCGCCCCCACCCTTTTTGGTATATTTTTTGCTGCCCTCCTAAATTACGCCTTCGAAAACAGCTCAGGAGATATTTACATTCGCACTAGACCAGATGGCTCACTGTTCAACCTAGCACGACTAAGAGCAAAAACCAAAACAAATGTTGCCCTTCTTAAATAATTTTTATTTGCTGACGATGCAGCCCTAGTCGCTCATAGTGAGGCCACCCTACAGTCGCTGATCAACAACCTGGATAAAGCATGCGACCTTTTTTCACTGTCAATTAATGTTCAGAAGACAGTAATACTAAATCAAGGTGACTTCAAACCTCTATCTATTACTCTAAAAGATTGCCCACTAGAATCAGTACAGAAATTTACATATCTTGGATCCACAGTTATGCAAACCATCTCTCTTGATAAAGAAATAAACTGTCGAATTGGTAAGGCAGCTACGACCTTCGGCAAACTCACAAAAAGGGCATGGAACAACACGAAACTAACTCGAAAGACTAAACTCCTAATATATCAAACATGTGTGCTTAGCACACTACTATATGGATCCGAAACCTGGACAACATAATCAAACAAGAAAAAAGACTAAATGTCTTCCACATGCGATGTCTCCGCAAAATAATGCACATCAAATGGCAAGACAAAATAACCAACTTAACTGTCCTGCAACGTGCTAAGACCCTAACAATCATGTCGATGCTCAGAAGACGAAGACTGTTTTCCTGGGGCATGTCCAACGGATGGAAGAAAAACGCATTCCTAGGCAAATACTATATGGTGAGCTAAAACACGGAAAAAGACAAATCGGCAGACCTAAACTACGATATAGAGATATCTGCAAATCATCTCTGAAAGACTTCTCCATCTGTGAAAACGACTGGCAACATCTGGCAAGTGATCGCACATCATGGAGAGCATGTATAAGGAACGGTATAACAACATTTGAGACTGTGCTAAGACAGGACTTAGAAGAGAAGAGACTCATGAAAAAGGATGGTAAACCCTGTGGACCAGCGAAACTGACCTGTTCATTATGTGACCGCGTGTGTTTGTCAAACATTGGTAGAATTAGCCACGAGAGAAGCTGTTCGGCAAAAACAATACCTTAAAAAAATATGCAATAGCCTCCACTAGACCGTCTGACAAGACGAAAAGGGCCATATATATATACTTAGTGTTACAGACGATTTATAGTCTGATATAGCAACACCATATGTATCGATCGTTAATTTCCTGACTTAACAGAGATTTCTATAAGTCCAATTTTTCTTCTAAACACAGACATTCATGTTAGTTATAGCTACCAACATCACATCTCCTAATCAAAATATAGATTTCATATTCTTACTTGAAACTTAAGTACCAATAATGTACAGAGCTTAACTAGCCTAACGAATGTTTCATTAAACCTTATACTATCCTAATGAAAGTTGTATTAAACCTTATAGTTCGACTTTTCATTAGGTTTGTTTTGCCGCGGCGCCTGATATCATTTCATTTGTTGATCTGGAAGCTGGGGACCGCATGGGTCATTGGCACCAGTTTGTACTTGACCGTGCAAGATTTGAAAGCCGTATTCTGGAGTATAGTAAAATCATCTCACCTGTTCTGGAGTCCTGTCACAGAACAATTATTTTAACAACTAGAGTGAATCTGTGATAAATTACCCCTCCCCACACATTTCAACACGTCTGATAAAGTATATGGTTAATTACTATAAATACACATATTCGGAGAGCATTAAACCATCGTTGTACATTTATAAGTGTGAAAAATAAATATACACTAACCAACACCTTTGTTTGTTTTATTTACCGTGTATCGTTTTCATTTTCATTAATTAAATATTTACTGATCACCTTTTATTCACAATTATACGGCTATGGAAATACTTACTTGCTATAACATCGAGCGTATTAAGAAAACTAACGTGTTTCTACTTACATTTATCTGAGCTCTCAGTACATGTAATGTCTCTTTGGGAAGTTACTTTCGAAAAGAAAGAGTGGGGTTGGTATAAATATATATATACATTCACGATTATGAATTGTCATGTGATCCAATACCCCGATTATGGCGAGTTGGTCACGCGGTAATTGGGTGGATGTCATGTGGTTGGTATCTGTATTTACACGCCAAGGGTCATGTGCTTCACCCTACCACGTCATCTCTTTTTGGCTCTAACCACCCCAATCAGCAAAATCACGAGACTTGGCGCGTTATCTCTTAGTTAAGTGGTCACCTGACTGGGGACAATACGACGAGAACATGACGCCTATCAACATTGAATGTTGCCGAGGTTTTTCATGTTAATATTTTTAAAATAAGTTTCGTGTTCATTTTAAATATTTTGAGTAACTTTCATATTTTATTTATTTTTTTTTCCGATTTTTAACATTAAATTTTATTACTTCGCTAATTTAATATAAAACTTTAGTCTAGGCGTTCTTACACAGTTTTCCGCTCATTTATTTCTTTCGATTTATTATTATTTCGCGATTTTAATAACTTTCATTTAGTCGAGGTGGTTTTCCATATAATCCGCTCCCTCACGTGCCGAGGTACATGTCGAGGTGGTTGCCTATATTTTATAAGGTTCTTTCGTTATTTTTCAATAAGTTTCGCGTTCATTTTCATTTTAATATTTCTAAGTTTCGCGTTCATTTTCTATTGCTTTTTCATTAGACTCGATATTTACTTCTAATATTTTCTAACGTCTACCTGGGGCGATAGCGTCCCACCGAACCGAGATAATCCCCGATCCGATAGCACCGCGACGATAGCCGCTGTCCGAACCACTCGAGATAATCCCCGAGGGGTCACCCGCCGACACGCGATCCGCCCCGAGGTCACCACGCACCGACGTCACGAGCCAAGCCGGAGCGCCGAGGGGTCACGCCGCCCGCCGCCGCACGACCGATTAACTCCCCTTGTCTCTCGTGTACATTAGGCGCGAAATGCGCCTACTATATATCTTTGTTAATTTACGGCCAAATACGATCCAGACAACATTGTATACTACTAACACATCGCAACACCATACGCTCATCACACCCTTGTGATCGAGGCATCAATGTAGATGATTGGGTTTTGAGCCTACGAGTGAAGCTGCAGTACCTCATGGATCTCAGACTCAAGTCACACTTTGCACTAGGTCACAACATTTCCTATCAGAGTGTATGACGACCTTGGTTAGCCTGTGTGTATCATGTACATCAAACTAATCCTTGCCAGTAGGTTTGACATCCTTGTTGCATACGTCCTGCAATATTGTCTGAGCCACTGCCAGCCACGATCTCCCACACTTAATGCGGTTGCCTTTCATTGACTGTAATTCTGGTAGATGTAGATGTGTTTTGTTGCATGCCGCCCCCAGATACGCTTTTGATTGCATATACTTGTATCGCGTTTGAATGCTTGGAAGTTTGGATTTGGTATCTCTGAATCATTGAAACATGCTTACATAGCTCCGATGGACGGTTCTAAGTGAGATAGTTAAGACGGTCCAGCCAGTAGTCGACGACTGACAAAAGCAGTGACTGCATTCAGTGGAATAATGCTTGTTGATGCAAGTCAAATCTGGCCAAAACTTATTAAACATATTTTTTTTTAATTTACAAAACGAACTCAATTATTTTATCAATTACACAAATATATAAAAAAATTGTATCGATTAACAAAAAAAAAAGTTAAAGTCGCATTCCTGCCAACATTGTATTATCGATGTCAAACATGGGCAAACAGAAATATAAAATATAGATCGTACTAACATTTTGTCTTAGTAGATAATGGATGTCATAGGAAGAAACTCGAAATTGAACCAGCCATCGAATACATAAAGAAACAACGGATAAATTGGTACTCCACATAACAAGACAAAAAGAACTAATAATGACTCAAAGAGCCATAAACAAACGCTAGGAAAACGCCAGATTAAGAGGAAGACCGAGAAAGAGATGGATAAAGGGAATACTAGAGTCACTAGGAGGGATGACACCAGAAGAGGCCAACAGAAGAGCAAAGGATCGTAGATTGTATCTCCCCTCGACGAGAACGGCAATAGAGGAAAGATAGAAGAAGAAAGAAGATAAGAAGAGACATAACCATAGATCAAAATTTCAAAAGAATAAGTAACAGTAATACATAGTTACAAATTGAATGGTTTGAATATATAATAACCAAATACAATTACCTGCAAAGAACACAGTAGAACAATATTTTTCTTAAAAAAGTTTTAAAAAACAAATGAGAGCACAGAATACCACTTGAAAGACGGATTAGCTAAATGTCAAACTTCACATAAATGACTAGGTTTGAGTGAAGAGATCCTTTACGCTGTAATTTTAAGATATTTCCAAAAATGGTTGATTCAATACACATAACGTCTTACCGGCATAAGTTTAAACAGCGGGTAGCGAATGATATTGCAGCCATCTTGTCTGGAGTAGGTGGGAATGGAACAGTCACGTTCTTCAAGTACAACGAGAAGAGAAATAAGAGACTCACAGTTCTGCAATTAGATGTAAATACAGCTGCATGTTTTGCTTTTAGTTAATGTATGTAGAGAGGGGAGTAATAATAAGAGGTGAATGTGTACGAATGGGATGTGGTAGAAGATGAAATGTAGGTTGGGACATTTTTATTTACACTATTACAAAATAATGGTTCGGTAATCACTAGTTCTCCCGTGTGTTATCGGGGCCTCATTATGAGGGAGGTAAAGAATAGTGACACTGTGACCTTCCAGGCGACTAAGAGGCGACTAAGGAGGTTGATCGATGGCTTGACAAGCTGTCATTGTAAAAAGTATTGTTATGGAAACAGCGCCATAGATTTTAGAGCAGTGATCTCTGCAATATGTGCCATTTTGGCACGCAATGTTTCTGTTTTTGAGATTGTGGTTCTGCCCCATGTGCCGTCTTCGGCTACGAAGGACAATAGATAGATAGAATCACTAGTTGATGGGTCAGTAGTCCCTTAATGATTGTTAATTACACATTAGAAGACGGCTGAGTAATCATATCTTTATGTTCAGTGATTATTACTTAACGTTTAGTCATGACTGGTTACAGATTTAGTAATCATTAGTTATTGATTCACCAACCATCAGTAATCGTTCCTTTACAGTTCTGTAATTATATGTCGGTTGTCAGCAACACTACCCTGTGAGTCATTCATCAAAAACCCACTAATACTCGCTTGTGATTCAATAGTCGTTCGTCAATGACTCATTAACACTCGTCTGTGATCATCATCTGTTTACATATTTAGTCTTGTTCTTTGTAGTTGTGTCGCCGCGGTAGAACTATTTTTAAGTAACTGTATGGTCAAGAAAGTTTTAGTATGTTTGTTGTTAAAGTTGCTAAATGTTTAGATAAGTAGGTATTATTTGAAAATTAACTTTTAAAATTTGGGATGAAGTTATATTTCAGCAACAAACTTATTTGTACAGTAACGTTTATTATGTTTTTGAAACAAACATATTATTATGGTTACACGCCGGCTTATAAAGAATATGATACTGCGGAGAAATGATGATATGTTTTGGATGTAAGCTGTATTATGAGCCGCGATAGCTCAGTGGTTAGTGAACTGGACTACAAAGGACAAGAGGTAGGGTTCGATCCCACCGACGGCTTCCGGGTTCACCCAGCCTTTAATGGGTACCGGATTTTTTTCTGGAAAGTAAAGCGGCACGGGCGTAATACCGACCACATTACCCCAAAAATCATGTGCCGAAGGTCTGTAAAATTGATGGTCACTAATACTATATTCCCTATACGTCACTTGGCGTGACTGGGGTACTTTAACTTTTTAACTGTGTTAAGCTTTGTTTTAAGCATATTTAATTGAATTGGTTTTGTTATGGTATAGTTGAACTGTTACATTGTTGTTTTAGATTTCTGTTAAAATGTTGTTGAAATGGTGAATATTTGTAACAGTATTTTGCTTGGAGAAGAGAAGATATTCAGAAAATAAATACATGCATAAGTGGTAACTGAAGCTGTCTGAAGGTCAAGGATCTCAGCAATAGGATGTGAAAAAAAATGGAACTTTAAGCTTGTCAAATTAACAACTAAGGAAAGAAAAAAAAATACAAAGTACAGTTGACTATGGCGAGATCAGATAAAGCTGGAAAATTATAATTACATCCATCCATCTATCTATCCATCCATCCATCCTTCGTTAGCCTGAAGTAGTGTCTATTTCTGCCATATAATGTCTTGTATAAATGTTACTTTCCTTGTAGTTCTTGCAGAGACCCATACAGTTTTGTCTGTAGTGGTGTATCTATGGACCAATGTGTTTTCCTCAGTGTATTACGGGGTCCATGGGCCAGATGGTCCTTCTTCATGAATCAAGTGGTGCAAATATGACATTCTCCAGTTGTGAAATCGACATGCGTTTTACGTCATGACACTGAGAGCTGTTGAAAAATTTGTATTTGGATTTGTTCGGTGTCGATTACTTTCAGCTATGTAACATAGACTGTTGTGCCAAGTCAACCTACTACTTTAAGGATTCTGCTCTACGGTGTTCGTGCTTTCTGGCTGCGTTCTTTAGAGTGAATCAAGCTTTGTGAGTGCATCAATTGTTGACAATGTTGTGTGTGCTACATCGTCATGATAAACTACCCTAACCTCGCCGTACGCTCGAAATGAAGGGCAAGATGATAATGATTTCGATGCTGTTCATCATAATATCATATATATATATATATATATATATATATATATATATGTATCTTTCATATCTTTGGGTATATACATATATATAATATCATTGGGCACTGGCACCAGCTGGACGTTGTCCTAGTTCGCAGACAACACTTAAATAATGTTAGAGTAACCAGAGCATACCATAGCGCAGACTGTGACACAGACCATGCGCTTGTCTTTAGCAAAGTAAAGGCTACCACCAAAATGTTTTACAAATCTAGAGATCCATCTAGGCCTAGGATCAATATCGCTGCAAAAAAATTATTTGTCAACCAAGTCCTGTTCATGAATACCTTCCAGAAATGCATGAAGAAAGCAGAAGACCTGGACAATATAGATGATTCACGGAACCGGCTAAAATGGCACATCATTGACTGTGCAATATCTTCTTTTGGAAAAGAGCAACACTCCACTAACGATTGGGTTCAAGAAAACTTGATGAAACTCATGCCACATGTAGAGAAGAGGAAGAAGGCTTTCCTAGCCTTGAAGAACTACCCATGCCAGAACACAAAAGACAAATTCAAACAAGCAAGGGCAGAAGTACAAAGGGAATCACAGAGATGCACGAATGAGTTCTGGTCAAATCTGTGCTCTACGATCCAGAAAGCTGCTGAGCTGTGTGATTCACGAACTATGTACAACAACATTAGGATCGCTCCAGGCCCAAAAATCTCAACAATTGCTCCCTTAAAAGGTGCTAACGTTGAGTCTATCAGTGACAAAACTAAACAGCTGGAAAGACGGGTCGAATATTACTCAAGTCTATATTCTGTAGACAGACCAGCAAGCCCACTCCTAGACCAGCTAGTCCCAAAATACTCAGTGCTGACTGAACTGGACAATGAACCAACTGAGAAAGAACTTCATGATGTCATCCGCAACCTCTCAAATGGAAAAGCTTCTGGTAACGACAACATCCCAGCCGAAATACTCAAGGAAAACCTTGAAACACTCATGCCCCACCTCTACAAACTCCTTGTCCAATGCTGGAGAAGTGGTGATATACCGCAAGACATGAAAGATGCCAAGATTGTAACGTTGTATAAAAATTTGGTTATTTGGTTATTTGGTTATGGAAGGCTCCAGTATCACTGCAAACGAAATTAAAATCCATAATTGCTCAACCGCCTGTGCCAGTAAAATCATCCGAATTACTAACTCATCTCCCAAACAAAGAAAGGTAGCTGTAGTCCCCATCATGCTGTTTACCTCATAGCAGTCTCAGCACACGCCAAAAGACATAAGGCGAAACCGCACAGAAAGTGAACACGGCCAACTGTTCCCTGGAATACGATATCAGCATTCATCGTAAACAATTGGAATATCGGAACATGATCAAAACGGATGAAACACACAGCTCACGGTCTGCACAGAGCACTTAACTCAATAGCTCCTGCAACATACCGGACTTGGAATATGAGGAAACTGCAACCAGGAACACTTTTCAGACATAGCCTTCAATGGTTCCTGCCGCCTATCCACCATATTGCCCGGAAGTTCACGTCCTCGTGAAAATTATGATCGTCATAGTATTTAAATGTATAGCGCTTGATGATGTTAGGACATCGTGTTTGACTCCAACTACGAACATACAAAACACAGTTCGTCGTCAGATTATACCCGTTGCACATCAAACAACAGATCGCAAGATTAGCGCATGGTCGGTCTTGGGACACACGATGAGCCATTATGATGACGTAGCACGCACAAAAACGGCTGCGCCCATGGGTTCATGATTACTCTAGTGAATGCAGGCTACAACGAACGAAACATGGTGCAAATTCCCCAAAGAGATAAAACTTCGGCTGACTTGACGGAGCCCACCACATTAACGCGTTGGAAATTGTAAATAACTTGCGGCAAACAATTCCATCAACGGTCATTCAACAGCACTCAGAGTGACGTAAAACGCAGATCAACATTACACGGTGGAAGGTCGCATTCACAACACTTGATTTGTCAAAATGGAGTATTGCCGTGCGTGCAACGCCAATTCATTGGCGTAGATATGATAAGTAGAACATCATCAGAACTTGAATGCAGAAAATTGCAACGGAAAGCCGAAATTGATCAGATTCCAAAGCAATTTCTGCAGCGATCGAGAGAACGTGACTTAGTTCCGCAATCATGGAAATAATGTATAAAAATAAGGGGGACAAGGGCAATTGCAACAATTATAGGGGCATTTCCCTCCTGAGTATAACTGGAAAGGCATTCGCAAAAATTGTTTTAAAGCGCCTACTTGACGGAACGTATCCTTCCTGAGTTCCAGTGTGGATTTAGAGCTGGACGGTCAACCACGGATATGACTTTTACTTTCCGCCAGTTACAAGAAAAATGCAAGGAACAGAGAAGACCTCTATTTATAGCCTTTGTTGATTTCACAAAGGCGTCTGACACAGTGAGCAGAGCAGGTCTATACAAGGTGTTGGAAAATGTTGGCTGCCCTCCTTCGTTACTTAAGCAAATCAGGTCGTTTCACAACAATATGTCTGCCATCATCCAGTTCGACGGTAGATCTTCCTAGCCCTTTGAGATGAACTGTGGAGTCAAACGAGGATGTATCCTTGCCCCTACTCTTCTGCATTCTGCATATTTTTCGCTGTCCTTCTACACAACACATTTGAAACTGTCTCTGGAGACATCTACATCCGTACAAGATCTGACGGCTCCTTATTCAATCTTGCACGTCTGAGATCAAAATAAAAAAAAACAACTGATACCCTAATCAAGGAGCTTCTATTCGCTGATGATGCAGCACTGGTTGCTCATGATGAATCTGTCCTGCAGTCAATGATTGATAATCTAGCTAGATCGTGTGAATTATTCTCCATATAAATACGTATCCTGAAGACTGTGGTGCTTCAACAAGGTGCAGCAAGCCCGCAGCTAAATCATTAAATAACATACCCCTTGAACCTGTGAGAAAGTTCACCTATCTTGGTTCCATGGTCACAACCAATGTCTTCCTCTGAAGATGAAATAAATTTCCGAATTGGAAAGGCAGCTTCTACATTTGGCAAAATTAAGATAGAGCATGGGCCAACACCAATTTAACACTCAGGACTAAGATTCAAATTTACCAAAGTTGTGTGCTTAGTACACTTCTATACGGATCAGAAACTTGGACTACCTATGCAGGGCAGGAGGAAAGGTTAAACAGCTTTCATGTACGTTGCCTTCGCAAGATTATGACATCAAATGGCAGGACAAAGTAACTAACTCTAATGTCTTACAACGAGCCAAACTCCCATCGATCATGGCAACACTTAGGATTCGTAGACTAAGGTAGCTGGGCCATGTAAGAAGAATGGCAAACAATCGTGTTCCCAAACAAATATTGTATGGCGAACTTAGAGACGGATAGAGACCAAAGGGCAGACCAGTGCTGAGATATAAGGATGTTTGCAGGGCTTCCTTGAAGGAATTTTCTATAAGTGAAAGAAACTGGGAACATGTGGCTGCGGATCGTAGCACATGGAGAGCAAACATAAAAAATGGCACAGCAACTTTCGAGATCGTGCTGATGTCAAATTGAGAAGACAAAAGGCGCAAGAGAAAAGAGACAAGGCCGGGTACCGCGGGTACACCTTGCTCGTTCTGTGGATGGATCTGTTAGTCTAGGATTGGCAAATTCAGAAAAGATGTTCAGTAAAGCAGCACCCAGTATGAGACACTAATGCTTTACCAAACTACTGACTTATCATGATTGCTTGCTACCAACCGTCTGTCAAGACAATAGAAAAACCTTACATATCATTCATATATATATATATATATATATATATATATATATATATATATATATATATATATATATATATATATATATATAAATAAATAAACTACCACTAACCGCGCCGTACGCTCGAAATGAAGGGCAAGATAATGATTTCGATGTTGTTCATCATAATATCATATATATATATATATATATATATACATGTATATATATATATATATATAAATTATCATCATCATCATCATCATCATCATCAAGTACCGGGCCTGCTGGCGTAGGTGATCATGCATCTCCACAACTTTTGATCTCGGCAGCTATTTATCATTTCTTTTGTGACCTTCTGCCTAGCCATTCTCTTAAGCTGTCTGTTATTTTTTCTCTTTGCTTCCCTCTATCTCTTCTTCCCTCAATTTTTCCAGTTGTTACAATATATTCCAGTTGTTCTCATCTCATTACATGGCCAAAAAATGATGCTTGTTTCTTCCTAATATTGGAAATTAGTTCTCTTTTTGCTTTGACCTCTCTCAGAACATCTTCATTATTCTTCTTAGCTGCCCATGGTACTTTCAATATTCTTCTGTAAAACCGCATTTCTACAGACTCCAGTGATTTTCTTGTCGTTGTCCTATTGTCCATGATTCGCATATATATATATATATATATTATATCATATATATAATTGTATATCGTCATAATATCATCTGCAAAGGCGAGAATGTGACCCGTTCGACACTATTTAGTTGACCTGCCCTGGCAGCGATCAGTATGTATTGAATATCCCTATTGCTATTTCATTCACATCTCTTGTGTTATTTGTGAACTCTCTATGTAAGCTTCTGCTCCTCCATTCTTTGCTGCATCATGATTTATTCTGTTCTGCTCGTAATTATTTTTACTCGCACAGTCGCAGCTATTTCTTGGCCCAGCTGGTGTAGATCTATATAACGTAGAACTTTTTTGGTTGGGATTCGTAATATCAATATATAGAGCCGCGGACCTATAGGTTTGTCAGTTCAACAAGGCAATTGTCTCATGCCAACCGACTAAACTGCTTTGTGAAGGCTCCAGCATTCGTTCTCCATTCTCTAGTGACTATGCTCCTCTAGTGACTATCCTCTCGCTGTGACTACGATGTGGTTTACGCAGTGCATGGGGTATATCTATATGATGAAAAGAGTAAAAAAAAAAAAACTGTATGCGAAAACCTAATTGGATGTATAAGCTTGTTATTTCCTTGTAATTTATCTGTGTTGATTATTATTGCTGAGCTTGTTGTTATGTTGAGTTTACTCTCGTTATTTGGTCACATTCTCGTGATCTATTTTAATGGTTTCTGTTGTTTGCCCTAATTATCGAGTCGAGGGAACTGCTCGTGCTTACTAGTGCATTGATGTTAACACGGTAAGGTTTAGTTTCATTTGTTTTCCCATTAAACTTTGCTCCAAAGAAAGGTGAGGTAGATAACGTTTTGTATGAGTTGTATAGTGCCATTATTATTTGTTACTATATCTTCCATGTAATGTTTATTCTTATATTCTTTCCAGTATACTAACGTTAACTCATGTATTAAACTGTATGAACTACCGACACTCTAGTATAACAGACTTGATCCTTCTATCATGATGACAAGTACTGGTTATTATTGTCATCAACTGTAACATCTATAAAACAATAACGCTGAACATGTTTCATAATACACGGTACACAATAAACATCTTGCTCTTCGTGTATTCAAAATTCTACTCTCACAGCACATAAAGTCAGCTCATCTTAGACCGAAGAATAGTATTATATGAGATAATCCATCATCCAATACTAAATTTAGTTTATCATGTACTCTACAGTTCAGTACCACAATTAGTTCATGTGAAATCTAATGTCTATTAGATACAAAACTTCTCATTAGGTATGAATCATATTTTGCTGTCGCAGCAGACGACATCAATTTCCCCTTCATTCCTGAATACAATCCTATCATCATATCTAGTCTTGGTCTTAGCTAAAGGGCTAGTTGCATACATCTCTCCCTGTTACGACCTGTTGCCTCGACGCTCTGGTGTGATCTGCCAACTAGTTCTAGTATTTCTGTTTTACTCTGAACGACCCGGTTTCCTCATGCACAATCACTATTCTCCCGTTTATTCGCTCATTTCACTTTTCACAACTCCAGTTCACTCACCTAGTGTCTTTGATCTTGACCTCTCAAGGTGAGACTACTCTTTCACTAGTAATCGCTAATCCATTAATCATCTCCTCCTTGTTTCATATAACCCATTCTTTCTCTTACCATGCATGCACGCCTACAAAACTACATTATACTGTGATTTGTGCAGAAGAAAAAAATACAAATTTTATCAAACACTAAAGACTGTGTCTTTGACATACATACAAAATCGGTATCTACAACTATCAGGCATATTAGCACAGATCTCCAAATTGTCATCAATTGTTCATGGAGGAAACCCGGGTAAAGCAGGGTCAGTGGGGAAACCCCCAATCTAAGTACTGTATATGTAGACTTCACTTGTTGAAAACTGAGCAACCAAAAGCATTGATTTCTCACAGAGCTGTGGCACTTTCGTTGTCAGGTTATTTATCTTATTCATCAATATCGATATTTATTTTCCACTTGCGTTCAGTTATCGAGTAATGGTACGCGTATTTATATAAATGTGTTCCAAGTTCGCTTGCTTCTGCGCTTCAAATCTTGCCTCAGCCTTCCAGTACGTAACTTGACTATCTCCAACTGCTGCTGTTGTTCCTTGTTATGCTTACTTGTACTATCAGACCATGTGACATACACTGCTGCCGCTACTGTCTGATAAAACCGCTTCTTTTCTCTTGATTAAAGAAGCCGCTATAATTTTTATTACGTTAGTATCGTCCTTGCCCACTTGCTCTCTCCCATACTCTCTCCTTTCATCTGTGTTGCCTACGATGTTAAATCTCTGAATTAAGTCTATCACTCTGTTCGACTCATATGCTACTTTATAACCCTTTGTTGCATTTATCATTCGGTTGAACTCCGTCTCTCAAGTTTATTGAGTCTTTATTCCACTGTTTTTCGCTTCGACTTGTCAGCTCAGAGCATTTCCCCTGCTATTCGGGGTGTTGTTCTTTTATCTGACAAATGCACGTCCTATCTAGTACACCTGTGAATTCCAGTCACGTTGTTGTCGTGTGTCTGTATGTATGTATGTGTGTATGTATGTGTGTGTATGTGTGTATGTGTATGTATGTGTGTATGGGTGTGTATATATGTATGTATGTGTGTGTATGTATGTATATGTGTATGTATGTGTGAGTATGTATGTATGTTTGTATGCATGTATGTATGTATGTATGTGTGTATGTGTGTATGTAAGTAGTGTATTATTGCACTAATAATGGGTAAATGTTCGTCGAAACGAACAATATACCTTATATAAATATTCTACACAAACATTTTTTTCCTCATATGAGAGTCTAGCCGAACATTTTTTTGGGTCTCTATGAGAGACTAGCCATGGGTCGTGTTGACCGCTCGGGTGACCTTTTGTGGTGGGGGAAATGGGGTGGGGGAAATGGGGTAGGGGAAATGGGGAGTCATGAAAGTGGGGTGCCATAACTTTGTACATTCTTTGTACTCTCAAAAAAGTCTTATTTAAGATAACTTTTAATATATACCTAAAATTTCTTTGCATCTAATGTCGACAATAACTTATTCAGTACTTGTCCGTTACACAGGGCTAGGTATGTACACGAAGGCGGGTTAATGAATTTAGTGCTTGCCCGACAAAAAGCGAAACCAATACTTACAGAAACACAAAGGGGTCACGTTAATGACTTTAAAAGCTACGCGATCAAAGACCCCGCTTCTCTGTGAAAATTGTCGCTTGAGTGCTTGCGACCGGTGAGACTGGTCGCTAGGAGCGTGTTAATGATTTTAACATCTGAGTGGCAGCCGGACGTCAAAGGATAACTTTAGTACTTGCGTGTGGTGAGACTGGTCGCTGAGGGAGCGTTGATGACTTTAACATCTCAGCGGCAGACTGACATTAAAGGATAACTTGAGTGCTTGCGGGCGGTGAGACTGGCCAGGGGAGCGTTAATGACTTTAACATCTGAACGATGGAATGCCGTTTACCAGGGGAATTTTACGGTACCGATGTTTTAAAATCTGTCAATCTCAAACACTTGAGAGATGAACAAGCAGGTTTTAGGAAGAACAGATCATGTGCTGATCAAATAACTACTCTACGTATAATATTTGAACAAAGTTTAGATCTAAAATCCCCACTTTATATTGGATTCATAGATTACGAAAAGGCATTTGCTAGTTTAGACAGAAGAATGCTTTGGAAGTTGCTGAGTCATTACGGAATCCCCATAAATTTTATTAACCTGATAAAAACAATGTATGAAGGAACAAAATGTAGTGTGGTGCATGAAGGACAGCTTACAGAAGCATTTGAAATAAGAACAGGAGTACGGCAATGATGCCTTCTGTCTCCATTTCTCTTTCTACTGGCCATAGATTAGATTATGAAAATAACTCAAAACAACAGAAATGGGATCCAGTGGTCACTGACCAAACAACTTGATGATTTAGACTTTGCTGATGACATAGCTCTCCTATCACACAGCCATCAACAGATGCAGGATAAAATGAACATACTTGATGAAAGATCACAACAGCAAGGACTAAAGATTAATAGAGATAAAACCAACATTATGAGAATTAATGCAGTTGACAATAACCAAATAAAACTAGAAGAAATGCCTCTACTAGACGTAGAATCTTACATATATCTGGGCAGTAATATAGATAAAGAGGGAGGATGAGAAAATGATACCAAAATAAGGATATCAAAAGCAAGAGGAGCTTTCATTGCACTGGGAAACATATGGAAATCCAAAGAAATTAGGCTACATACAAAAATTAAAATTCTCAACTCAAATGTTAAGTCGGTCCTATTATATAGCTGTGAAACATGGAGTATAACAAAATTGACAATCACGAAGGTACAGACTTTCATTATTGGATGCTTAAGCAGAATAAAGGGATGGAAATGGCAGGACAAAGTCACTAACGTGGAATTATGGAAATGTACCAGTCAAATACCAGTGGGTAAAGAGATACAGCGAAGACGATGGCGATGGATAGGACACACACTACGTAAGCCAACTGAGAGTATTACACAACAGGCCCTTTTTTGGAATCCCCAGGGGAAAAGACAAAGAGGAATACCAAGGAATTCTTGGAGAAGACAGATCGAAGCAGAGATGAAGATGATGGGGAAGACATGGAATGATCTTAAAAGAATTGCAAAAAACAGAACGACTTGGAAAGTGTTTGTTGAAGACATATGCTCCACTGGGAGCTAAAAGGTAGAAGAAGAAGATGTTTTAAAATGAGACGTTTGGGGGAAATTAATATGTTTGTAATGTAAAGTATTTGTTCGGACAGAGAGGATAAAACTTTATATAAGTAGACTCAAGCAGCAAGCCAAATATTCTCACAACAATCTCTGAGGCAGTTTCAACAAGTGTCTTGTGTACAAGTGAATTTCTTTAGAAACCGTAAGTACAACCTTATTTATTACATAGATTCTATACTGTTGCTTATTTTAATACACCAAAATAGGAATAGAGTAAAATAAGTTTAAAAATTAAACAAATTAAAACAAGTCAAATAAAACAAACAAATATGATCTTTTTATATATATATATATTTTTTTTAATTTTATTTTCACAATGAAACACAAATTTATTTTAATACATTAACGTAGACAACACATGTCATAAATTCAAATATTTATAACTGACCAATGATGATTTAAAAAGTGCAAATATGAATTCAAAATAACTGAAAAATACACATATAACAACATAGTCATGTGTATAGACTAAATAATAAAAATGTCACTGTCCGGCTGCAGAATTTATTAATTTTACTCGTCTGGGCTTCCTTGCTTTGTTGGATCTGTCTGTTTGAATTAAATGTCTATCAAACACTGGTGAATACGAAGGTTGATTAGCGTTCAAAACACAACCACCCTCCATTTTGACAAAACCTTGATCAAAGACGGCAAAGGTGACTGCGGGGAAATTGAATCACTCGGGGCATTCATGACTCTAGGATCTTTCGATTGGTCATCAAGAGGTGTAGTGTAGTTGAGGTTATCATAAGTTGATAAAATGTCATCACGCATAACGACTAGCGTGGTAAATTCATCTCTCGAGAGTGTTATTCCAGTTCTGGTAGGAAACTTAAGCAGACTCTCACCACGATATGTCCTTATGTTTATCAATGGTCTGTTATGAAAAGCAGAAACTGAGACTGCCATAACACCATCGTTTGACAATGGAATTATATTCTCATTTCTACTAGACATGAAAATACGTTGATCACAGACATCAGTGAAGCTGGCATATTAGACGACTCCATGCTCGAATCACACCACTGGGTAGCAGGGTTCAGACTTTCTGTGTTTGTAGTAGCACTGAGAACGGTTGCCCTTTATACCATGTAACAAGGGTGCGTGGCCAGTCTATTTATAGTTACTAATGCAATACGTCATTGGACGTGTTGAGACATGTTCAGAGAGCCGCCATATTCGATGAGTCATGGGAAGTTTGTTCCACGAAGCCGATGCATTCATGGCGTCATCAAACGATAAATGATACGGTCGTTAATATGTTGTCTCGTTGAAAATGGCATGATAATTCTGTTAATGCTCGCACCACGACACTTTAAAATTATATATAAACACAATATAGACCACACGAGTTGCTAAACAAATCTTGTAACACGCGTGGGTTTTAGACGAATGGAACATGTGAATTCCTCTCGATAAAGTTTAAAATATCAATGTGCCTGAGAGGTAAACCGTAGGAATATAAATACTCTATTTGTCCAAGGTCGTTGTAAAAGAGGGCCACCCAGTGTTCACCTGGTTTATGGGCAGCGTCGATATTTATGACAAAGGCTGCAATCTTGGTTGGGTCGATAAAGAGCGGTAAGTGGTTTCGTGGGAGGACACTAACAAGGGCGCAACGTCGAACGAAAACGTCGGACATCAAGAGACTGTAAATATTCCCCGTGTTCATTTTCTCAAACAGCGTAGTCTGTTAGAACCTGACGTGTCTTGGACACTTCCAGTACTGAATCAAGCTCGGCGTAGACAATAACTTGTAGGGGGGTCGTTGTGGGAGCGGCGAATTTGAGCTCTATCGACAAGGGTCCACTTGTGTCTAGCTCAAACTGGGATCCATCTAGCAGACTGGGGGAGAGGTCAAAACCAAATGGTCAAAAGCCGTCCTTGAACTGTTGATAATCAATACCATTTCCAGCATCTCTACCAATCAAATCCAAGGCCAAATTTTTACCAAAAAAGACTCGCGCATAGTGATTGCGTTCAAAGTCCATAGTTAGAGGCTTTCCGGATACACATCTCCGTCAACCGTCAGGTTCATATAAGTCAAACCAAAGTGTTGAAAACTGAACTGGATAGTGTTATAAACTCCATTAAAGGCACTGGCGATAATCAGACCTATCACTATACGTGTTGGTGTTTGAGACAAGAATAAATTGTCTTGGTTGTTCGAAAACATCCCTCTAGCAATGGCAAATGTTTTGATGGTAACCTCTTGATTGGGTACTAA
The DNA here is from genome assembly GCA_032433765.1 of Megaustenia siamemsis. NCBI lineage: Eukaryota > Metazoa > Mollusca > Gastropoda > Stylommatophora > Ariophantidae > Megaustenia > Megaustenia siamemsis. Next base: position 37,168,407 of record JAVIAB010000108.1, on the reverse strand, counting down.
GCATTCCCTTTTAAAAGCGCCTTTTCGTGGGCCAGAGAAATTGGTGGGTTTAGCTTAGCTTACCTGACCACGAGGGCAGCATGAGTGATTACACTCTTATAATCTATAGACTTATCCTGAGCCATGATGTTGAACACGTCCTTAGAGGGTGTGAGTTTAATCTTTACATCCACTCTGTTTAACATGCAACGGTCCTGCACAAAGAGATCAGAGTGCAAACGACCCAGCATTCAACCTCTTTACTACCCGAAGTCAAAGCACGTCGTATTTTAAATCCTTCGTTATCCTGCACGTCATCATGGTGGCCAGCTGTATCTTTGTAGAACAGAGCAGCCGTCAAGTGTCCCGTTTTTGTATCCTCCCCATAGTTTAGTGTAGTCTCGAACACTGCTCTAAATGGATAGGTATTCTCAGATAGTGTAATCAATGTATCATTCAGAGATACGTCGACTTGAGAAAATAGACTGTGAAGATAATTGTTGACTGGTCCTATCTGGGCATCCAACGGTAAACTTTCACCATTGGGGAGAGTGATCCAGGACCGCAGATGTAAAAACGTGTTGAAAAGATCTAGATACTCTTCAGTGTTTCCAGAAATGAAAAACTCGATGGGAGCTTCATGCGCTAAGGAGGCAAGAGGTCGAATTTCAGTAAATTGGCCAGAGTCTACAGCAGTCTGAGTCGGAGGAACGCTAAATAAATCCAAACCAGAGTGAAGACATTCACATGACTTGGGGTGAATGAGAGACATCATTAATCGAATATTTCCTTTGGTACAGACAGCTTCGTTCTCCTCTTGCTTGCAGAATGAAATGGGGGCTGTCTAGCCGATAGTTTTATTCGCTTCGTAACGGGTTGTCCAGGTGGTGCCCCCTTCCCGACTCGAATTATGATTCGGCGTCGTAAACCACTTCCTGATTTGTTGTTACCAGTCAGGTGGTATACGGCCCCGTCTAATAACCGCAGACCGGCCTCATTAACTCGCGATTTGAAAGCGTCGTCGATATTTCTGCCGGCTAATGCGTATTGGGCGACCTGCAGACCGATCCCCACACCTTCTCTGAGTAAGGCTTTACCACCAGTTTTTAGCCAGGGTAAAATAGCCCTCCCTATTCCACCAAAGAAACTACCGATTCCTCGTCCTCGTTGATTTCGACCTCCTATAAACACAGACATCCCATCACCCGCATGACAACAATAAATCTTCGTATAGCCTAGCATTGTGCTGAAAGGGTGTGTGTCTGACCATTATGACAGCTCAAGGTGTTTTCTCGTTCGAAAGTGTACCGTTAGCACCGATGTCCCACTGGGAAATGAGATGGTTTTTCCGTGTTCGTTGGCTAAAAGGATTTCCACAGTGTCAAAGGAAAATCTGCTCAGGGGGACGTAGTGAGGTTTGTCGTAGATCTGAAAACACAGCGGTGTGCTTTTTGCTGAGAACAGCAACGCTCCTGAGAAGGGGTACCATCACATCCCCAACCGGTCTGAGTGAAAAGAGATTGCAGAAAACGTAGACATTTCTCGTAACACTTTCCAAGTCCATTTCACCCACTCTGTAGATATCGGGAGCCGTGTCTAATATGCATGTCGTGGGGAAGGCTAAGATGTTTCTCAAAGTGTCGCTTATGGTAACGTTGGCTCATTTTTCGTACAGTTTAAAGATTGCTTTTTCGCCTCCTTCGCGTAAAGGAATCTCATTTTGGCCTTTTTTACACCCGCATTCAACTCCATCGGATTTCTTGTATAACCCAGGTGCCAGGGTCACGGTGAAGGGAGATCCAATGCTAATAATTTCGTTGCTACTGAGAGGTTCGTAACGAATCCAGACGTCACCCTCTATCACATTGAAAATTTAAGTGGAAACTGTATAGTCGACCAGTGCAATCTCATATTGTGTTGAAATATCAATGGTCACATCCACACAAGAAATCAAATAGGAATACCCATCATTGTGTTTTTCAAATGTTTCAAATCGATTAGGTCTGCTTGGTATTGCTGTTGGGGTCCACTTGTTATAATGGGACGCTTTTTAAATTTATGTCGAATCGATTTGTGAAGGGTATAGGTATCCTGGTGACTGAACCAACGATTGATATCTGTAATTCCTATTTTGGTGTTACGTTGCAAGGCTCTTGCACCACTATACGACCCTTGTTGACTAAGGTTAAAGTAATGACGTCTCAGTATTTTCCCCACCTTTACCATTTTGGTGTTGCGATTTTGGACTTTTTTCTTTTGGACCTCAGCTTATACGAGGTTACCAGTGAAGTGATCTCATCACTTGTCTTTGGGTTTCAGGTACCTTGGCTTGTTCTGGTGGTACATCGACTGATGGTGGAGGAGAAGGTATTCTTTCTGTTGACGATATATGTTGAATGAGATCGACTGATCCCAAAGGACGTCGTTTATACTGCTCCATTCTAGTTAAATACTGTTGCAGAGCACGTTGGTACACACTGGTCTTTTCAACGGGGGCTAAATCATTACGGTCTAGTATACGTTGCATTTCATCGTCTAAATCTCTCAAGTTTTCATTGATCGCCTCAGGTGGTGTATAAGTGGTAGTCCGTTTCAGACCCTCGAGCAACCGAGGATCCATCAAAATCATTTGTTTGGCCATGTTTACAGACCTAATACACCACCGAGAACACTTAATATAGGTTTGATCAAAGCACTTATGAATTCGCCAGTTTGTAGAATCGCTTTCCTCTGCTTAAGAGTCGGTTTCTTTTTAATGAAGAGTCTCAGCTTGTTCTTGTGTCGATGTAGCTCGCACTTTTGATGATGAGTGATTTTAACATTACCTTTTAATACGTTATGACAACACTCACACAAGAAGCGAATGAGTTCTGGAGAGGCCGTTTTCAATATGGCTCTTAAATCACTCGACGTGGCAGAGCGCAGACATTTCAACATTTCACCGTGTCGTCTAAGAGAGTCTTCCATTCTATTACTTTGGAACGTAGATGATTTATCTCTCCCCTGGAAATATCTTTGTTCTCAGCCTCAGATGATCCGGTGTTTTGCTGTCGAAGGTCCACCAGCAAATAACAGTGGGGAGACGCTGTCGCGTCATTAAAACTCTCTTGGAGGTACGCCACTTGACCATGGTACATTTGCTTAGCCAGATTGGTAATTTGACTTCCGTCTCTCGGATTCTTGAAAAGGATTATATAATGAGTATTCAGGCTTATAGTTCGATGTTCCTTATTTTTTCAAAATAGATTTTGAACAATGTAGATCACGCTCATATCTCCGTGATGACTGCCTTTGGTGAATAATTTTGTCACCCTTTCATTCGTTTCTGACATCAAGTCGTCGATGATGATGAGTCTTCGCTTCTTACCCCCTTCCAAGTTATCGATATCTGGTAGACCCTCGATAAATCTCACTTTCTCCATACTCTTGTAAATTGGTTGCCATTCACCGTAACACCATATGACTTCCTCGGGTACGGGGACAACTAGCTCTTTTAGATTCTGTCGAAACTTTTGAACAAGTACTGTTTTTCCACATCCTGTGGGACCATCAATTAGAGCCGTGAAGGGGTGTTTCCACCGAAGGTCCATCATAACTAATGACACTTTGCTTGAGTATTATCACTTTTAAAGTATTTTTATCATGTACTACATTTTCTGTCCCTTTCCAAACATTTATGATGTGGTTTTCTTGTTTTACAGATTTCCGAAAAATGACATCTAACAGACCTTACATCCTATTTGACAAGGTGTTGTGTATTTTACAGAATCAACCACACGACTATTGTAAAGGGTGTCAGGTGAAACATGACAACCAGTTACCTCACTCGTGTCTTTTGGAGTTTAAGGAGTGCCTTAGCGCGCAAATAAATGATATTTTATATCATGAGATCACGAAGGAGGATGTAATCTTCTTGTGTGGAGAACACATAACCCAACGAATAAAGGAATACGTCAATTGGGTAGGAGTTGACTCTGCACCACCCTCCCCTGTCAGTTCAAGTATTTCTCCACCCCCATTACCTGGCCCCACCACTGAACCCACAGCCACAACATATGATGCGGGGGATGATGACATTTTACCACCACCCCTAGTTTTCGACCCCACCGATGAACCAGAGTCGACGGTACTTCAAGCGGAAAATGTGGTCAGTATTCACCCGCTTATCTGATGGGTTAATCCAGCTGTCCGTCATTTCTTTGCTCCGCCTCCCATAGTAATACTCTTCTCTGATTGGTTAATTTAGATGTCTTTCTCTGATTGGTTATTTTTTTTCATTTGGTACCATGTTATATTTATGTGTCCGGTTAGCGCAATCGATAGGCGGTTGGCTTACCACGGCAACAGCCGGGGTTCGTACCCTGGCGAGGACACCTGGGTTTTACTAATTCCCTATAAATTAGTGGGAGCCGCGATAGCTCAGTGGTTAGTGAACTGGACTACTACGGACAAGGGGTAGGGTTCGATCCCAACCGACGGCTCCGGGTTCACCCAGCCTTAAATGGGTACCGGATTTTTTCTGGGAAAGTAAAGCAGCACGGGCGTAATACCGACCACATTACCCCAAAAATCATGTGCTGAAGGTCTGTAAAATATAGGGTCACTAACACCATATTTCCCTATACGCCACTTGGCGTGACGGGGGGTACTTTACTTTTTTTACCATGTTATATTTAAACTAGACCCATGAGTGTTTTCGTGTTATAAGTTTGGTTGATTAAAGGAAGGTCATACTACTATTCATTCTAGAGGATTGAGGCTATATTTTACACTGTAAGTTGAAATATGTTTTTTTCTCTTAATGTATGTTAAGGGTTATCGATAAAAGATTATTCAATTTTATTGATGTAAAGTAGTTAAGATAAGTATGGTTGAATTCCTTCGTTTATTGGTTGATTAAACTAAGTATTTTAAGACTTGTTATTAAATGGTATTAACATGTTTAAAACTAGATATGTAAAGTATTGTTGACAAAGGGTTATTTATTTTTCTACAGATGGTTTCTCATAACTATGCAGCTCCTGGAGAACATCAGTGTCCATTGTGTCCAATGAAATTTTAATGGCGCAGCGGTTTGTTGGAGCACACTCGAGCTACTCATCAGCTTATACGACACATATGTGACACTTGTCAACGTACGTTTACTACTCGTAGTTCTTTAGCCAGACAGAGAAGACTAAAACATTCTACAACAACACCAGCTTCACCAATGGCTCCCACAACAACACCCATTTTACCATCAGCAACATCACCCACTGTCCCATCGACCTCTTCTACAATGAACAAACGAAAGATAGACAAAGAACAATCACCTCCGAGGAAAAAAACTCAAGACTGATGACCCATTAGCAACACGGCCTGATGATGTACGGGTTGTATATCAACATAACTGGCCATCTATAATACATACAGGATATGCAGAATGACTCAGGCAAAAGTAGCTTTCCAACAAATGAGGAAGATACTATGCAATCCATTTTTGACAATAGAAACCAGAAAAAGAGTTCTTAAATGTCATATAGAGCCAGTCTTAACATATGGATGCGAATCATGGACAATAGGACAACAGACAAGAAAATCACCGGAGTCTGTAGAAATGTGGTTTACAGAAGAATGTAGAGAGTACCACGGACAGCTAAGAAGAGTAATGAGAAAGTTCTGAAAGAGTTCAAAGCAAAAAGAGAACTAATTTCCAATATTAGGAAGAGACAATCATCATTTTTGGCCATGTAATGAGAAGAGAACAACTGAAATATAGTGTAACAACTGGAAAAATTGAGGGAC